>OW285236.1:217895433-219095433 GCA_935421215.2 Melolontha melolontha
ATATATATATTGTTGTGGTTCAACCAGCACATTTATTCCAGCACTACAATAAGAAATACAGATTACAACATATAATAAACCCCTGTATAAATATTGAATTGGTGGACGTAATTTGTGAAATTAGTTTCGAGATGTATATAAATTAATACGACGATAACTTTAAATTTGATAATTAACTTATTTTGATTTTTAAACTTACTTTTATATTTATATTTTTCCATTTCAAATTCAAATCATACGCGTAAAATTACAGGTATTTAATTTATCCACATCAAGATTTATATCGAAGCGAGTTAACCACGCCCACTAATTTAAAATTGTCTTGAACCCCGCGAATGCGATTTTTACGGTGCATTTTCAAACTAATCTAACATTGAAAACCACATTATAAACTTTTGTAAATTATTTAATTAATTTTTCAATTATGTTAAAATTAAAATATTATGAAAATTCATATTATATTAGATGCAAATAAAGCATAAACTTAGAGGCTTTTGCCGATATTTAATACAGGCTATGGAAAACAAAAGCCGAAGAAAGCGTCTGATACTAAAATTTTACAACGAATGGCCGCATTTTCTCTATCACAAAAAGTTTAATTAAAATTACTATTTAAAAATCAAGTATATCCTACGAAATCAGTATACATTCAATACCTTGAAATCAGGCCGAACTTTTGAGAGAATAATTGGACCATCATCACGTCGAATATAATAAATATCGAACGAAGCATCTTTTCGGAATTGGAACTACATCGTACCGATAACTCCAGCATTTGACCGCTACCGCCGCAGGGACTTCAATAGGAGCAGCCGAACTCTGATCTATTCCTACAATTGCGAGCCCAGAACATTTACAAGAGCCTAGACACAGGAAAAAAACAGGTTCCTTCCCAGTTATATCCCATAACACCTAAAACATCATTAAAAAGTTAATATTAAATTTATATCCTAACACAATATCAAACATTGTTTGCATCAAAATATAAAACATGAATTTCTACATTTCTAAACATCAATTTAAATATATATAATCATTCATTCATTCATAATCTTTAAAAAAATTTATATATAACTTACCTTTTGTGTGTCTAATTTTAAGTAACTTTTAATATTTGTTTGCACTGTTGTATTATTCATAACCTTAACGATAGTTAGTAACACATGTGCACAATTGCATAATTCCGTTTTTTACCGTATAGTTCAGATAATACTAGTTTATGTACAGTTTCCTTATTCGCACGTAATAATTGTTACAGTTATCTATTTTTATTCTAATAAATTTTTATTACTTTGATTTAAATTCGATCTTTTATTTGAATTGTTTGAATGTTGAGTTTGTGCTTAATTAATATACCATTTACATTGTACCTACGTGATATACAAACAACCGACTTTGATCCTAGACATATAAATAAAAACATATAGTACTCAAGCTCTACCGCAACTAGTGGGTTATTTAACAGATAGCGTTGGATCAACTAAGAACGTTAAAACTTGGCGCCCAATTTTTAAATTCAAATTCTTCTATGTTTAACTTATATTCTTCATTTTATAGTTTTAACGCTCACATTATTCTTAGTTGGTTCTAACTGCCGTTGTACACGGTACCTCTTCATTTGGCAGCCCAACGTAGGTGCTGTTAAGTACCTCTTCAATATATATATATATATACAGGGTGTAACAAAATAAGTGTAAAACATTTCAGGGAGTGATTCCTCATCGAAAAAGAGATAGGGTCTTTCATATAGAGAAACTTCATTGGAGCATCCCTTGTTAAGATACAGCCCCTTAAAGTGGGTACATAAAATTTGTTTTACAATTTTTCTCACAAACACTAAAAATGTATTTTTTTGGTTTACCCCATGGTTTAAAAATTTATTTCCAATAAAAAACTAATTTATTAATAACAAAACATTAAACATGTAGAAATCATAGTAAATGTTCAATATGTCCACCTTCAGTCATTACACATGCGTCTAGACGTCGGCGCATTGAGCCACGTATTCGCTTAAATATTCCTGGAGTCTCTCTAAATACCCTGCACGCATCGATGATGCGGTTTCTTAAGTCCTCTACATCGCGAACAGGAGTAGGATAAACCAAACTCTGCAAATGGCCCCAAGTAGAGAAATCGAGAGGATTGAGATCCGGGGATCGAGCGGGCCAATTCTGTGGTCCTCCTCGACCTATCCAATGATTTGGATATGCTTGAGTTAAATGCTGACGTGCTGCTTGACTAAAATGGGCGGGAGCCCCATCATGCATAAAAAACATATCCCTTCTGACGCCCAAAGGAACTTCCTCCAGCAGTACTGGGTGCACTTCTCTTAAAAATTGAGTGTTTGCCTCACCATTTAATCGAGGAGGTAGAAAATGAGGGCCAATTAAATAATCCCCAATAACTCCGAGCCACACGTTAAGAGAAAACATTTCTTGATGGTTAGCTTGGACAATAGCGTGAGGGTTTTCATCAGCCCATATGTGGTTATTATGAAAATTAATCATCTTGTTCAGAGAAAAAGTACATTCGTCTGTGAATTCGATCGTCTTCAGAAAGTCAGGCTTTCTTCTAATCATTTCCGGCATCCAATTGGAAAATTCAAGACGGCTCGGAAAATCTCGCGGTAACAGTGCCTGTACTCGTTGCAGATGGTAAGGGTATAAGAGTTGTTCCTTTAAAATTCGAAATACCGTCATATGATCAACATTTAACTCGAAAGCAATCTTTCTAGTACTGCTAGTAGGTTGTTCTTCAACCAAATTAAGTACTGCTTCTTCAAGCTGTGTTGTTCTTACTTCTCGATGGCGACCACAATCCTGCGTTCTTTTGTCGAATGAACCATATTCTCGTAATCGTTGATGAAGTCGGGCAAATATTCTATGCGAAGGAAGCTGCCGTTGAGGATACATTTCAGCATATCTTCTAGAAGCTTCTAACCCATTCCCCTGCGACAGACCGTAAACGTAATGCATATCAGCCATTTCCTCATTTGTGCATGCCATTTTAATAACAAGTGAATTATTAATCTAACAAATTAAGCACAAAACAACGACACACAATTATTAATTCAACTACAAAAATGTACAAACTGACAGCCTGATACCAATTTAATTGTCAATATCACTAATAGCGGCTTACTAGATAAATAAGTTTCGCATTTTCGTTTTATGACGATGTATCTCTGTAGTTGTTGGTAAAATAATTTTTTGCTGCGAACTGATTAATTTTGGGCAAAAAATTCAAGAGACATTTTTTGTTTAGACTGAAACCAGCTATTGGAAATAAATTTTTTAATTGTAAAGAAATAAAAACACAAAAAGTTACATTGGAAATAAATTTTAGTGGTTGCGTTTTCCACCCCTTACAACCATGGGGTAAACCAAAAAAATACATTTTTAGTGTTTGTGAGAAAAATTGTAAAACAAATTTTATGTACCCACTTTAAGGGGTTATATCTTAACAAGGTATGCTCCAATGAAGTTTCTCTATATGAAATACCCTATCTCTTTTTCGGTGAGGAATAACCCCCTGAAATGTTTTACACTTATTTTGTTTGTTCTCGGAACAAGACGATTAATTTTCATAATAACCACATATGGGCTTATGAAAACCCTCACGCTATTGTCCACGCTAACCATCAAGAAATGTTTTCTCTTAACGTGTGGGTTATTGGGGATTATTTAATTGGCCCTCATTTTCTACCTCCTCGATTAAATGGTGAGGAATACACTCAATTTTTAAGAGAAGTGCACCCAGTACTGCTGGAGGAAGTTCCTTTGGGCGTCAGAAAGGATATGTTTTTTATGCATGATGGGGCTCCCGCCCATTTTAGTCAAGCAGAACGTCAGCATTTAACTCAAACATATCCAAATCATTGGATAGGTCGAGGAGGACCACAGAATTGGCCCGCTCGATCCCCGGATCTCAATCCTCTCGATTTCTCTACTTGGGGCCATTTGCAGAGTTTGGTTTATCCTACTCCTCTTCGCGATGTAGAGGACTTAAGAAACCGCATCATCGATGTGTGCAGGGTATTTAGAGAGACTCCAGGAATATTTGAGCGAATACGTAGCTCAATGCGCCGACGTCTAGACGCATGTGTAATGACTGAAATTGGACATATTGAACATTTACTATGATTTCTACATGTTTAATGTTTTGTTAATAATAAATTAGGTTTTTATTGGAAATAAATTTTTAAACCATGGGGTAAACCAAAAAAATACATTTTTAGTGTTTGTGAGAAAAATTGCAAAACAAATTTTATGTACCCCCTTTAAGGGGCTGTATCTTAACAAGGGATGCTCCAATGAAGTTTCTCTATATGAAAGACCCTATCTCTTTTTTGATGAGAAATCACTCCCTGAAATGTTTTACACTTATTTTGTTACACCCTGTATATATAATATTTTCGTGACCTTGCTATGATAAGGTAAACTTAATAAGTCGGCGATTAAAGGTCTGGTTCATTACTTCAAAGTATATATATTTAAAACAACCCTACATCTTTCGGCAATGATGCCTTTGTCAAGGGAATAAAAAATATAAATGACAGAATATAAATGTCAAATAATTGAGTTGCTATGGTTTAAATTATTCATTTTGGAATTTATCTTTGAATAATATAAACCATAGCAACTCAATTATTTGACATTTATATTCTGTCATTTATATTTTTTATTCCCTTGACAAAGGCATCATTGCCGAAACATGTAGGGTTGTTTTAAATATATATACTTTGAAGTAATGAACCAGACCTTTAATCGCCGACTTAAGTTTACCTTATATATATATATATATATATATATATATATATATATATATATATATATATATATAAATTAGACCCGTTGGAATCTGACAATTTTAACGAAGAACTCTGCGAAAATGTAATTGCGGCAAATATTGCATGAAATAAACTTAACAATCCCACCTTCAAAACATTTATCCAAAAATATACTGGCTGAAATGTTCCTGATGAATCTACCTTACGCAAATATTATGTCCTTAAGTGCTACACTAAAGCAGTAGAACGCATTAGAAGCCATCTTTCAAATCAGTACCTATGGATAAATGCCGACGAAACTGTCGATATAGTAGGACGCTGTGTCGTAACTGTTGTAGCTGGAGTACTACATCCAACTATTCCATATAACGCATATGTAATAGCAACAAAAGTTATAAATACAGTTGATGCAGAAACAGTAGCTAAAACTACTTGTGAGAATATGCACCAAATGCTTCATTCGGATGACAGGTACAAAAAAAAAATACTACTATTTGTCGGTGACATCGCTGTATATATGTTAAAAACACGCAGACTATTAAAGAAAACATATCCTACATATGCTACATATTACTTGTGTAGCACATGCTCTCCACAGAATCTGTAAATATATCAGAGATACCTTTCCGGAAGTTGATAGACATGTACCCGCTTTTAAAAAAGTTTTCAGAAAAGCACCATTGAGAGTAGCTCTTTACAGGGAAAAACTTCCATCTTCGTCATTGCCTCCCTCGCCAGTAATAACTAGATGGGGAACATGGTTGGAAGCTACTAGTTTTTATGCAGAGAATTTCGACAGCTTACAAAATTTCGTTACATGTTTAAATGACGATGCTCGAAGTATTTCTGACTGTAAGGAACTAACACGAATTCCAAATTTAAGAAATCCGTTGTTCTTTCTTCAGGAACACATTGGAAATTTCTTAAAACTAATCACTTATTTTGAAAACCAAAATAACAAATTAAATGGTGGATTAACCACGTTAGATGTGGCTATTAATAATTTGAAATATATTATAAGTCACTTTGGATGAGGCCTTTCTTCAAAAGTTAGAGACAGTTTTTAATAGAAATCTAGTTTTAATAACATTTCGGCAATTGTGTATGGGGACAATGGCTCAAAATCTAACTGCTAAATACGCTGAAATAAAAGAATATTTCCAGTGTGCACCTATAACCAGTTTCGATGTAGAAAGGACGTTTTCTATCTACAAGTATTTCATTCAAAGAGAACAAATTTTACAGAAGAGAACCTTGAGAAGGTATTGCTAGTAAATATTAATACTCCTTTACTCAACTTGAACTACAAAATGAACAAATGAAAATGTATTTCGTATTTTATAGATCAACACCCGTTTGTTTTACAATTATATAAATAAAATTAGAAATACTAATTTTCAATAATACGCCCGTGGGCGATGAGTCACGAGCCTCTGATGACCGGTCGCTAATTATGAGTTGCAAGCAGAATAAGTAGATAGTTTTAGCATTGTGATAGAGTTGGTTCTTAATTATGTTTTATAAATAGTCTTATAAAAATTTGGCAGTAATATTTAGAGTATTTAAGTAACTTTATCCTTGCGTAATATGAAATACTACGTATTTCATTCCTCGACTAAAGGTATCAGGTATTATAATGTTATAGTGTTTCTCTAACTTAAAGAGAAAGTGCCGTATGCTTGTGCATGCGTTTACGTATAAAATACTATTACATTAACAGCAGTCCTTGTTGATTTAATACACTCGTTCGTACAAAATAAATCAGCCTCTTGTTACCATTGTGTTCCTAATTAATGTTTACGAATACATGAAACATACAAAATATCCATCAAAAGCAACGACATGTGCTTCTTTACAATTCTCGTTTGTACCCAAATAAGGTTTACATTCATTATTCATTACTAAGTTGTTTGTGCCTATAACGACGAGCGAGACGTTGGTAGTTTCAAACGGAAAGTTGAGCTATTCTTGAAACAGAGGATTCTTGATTAAAGATGCTTGATTTATACAAGAAGAAATATTTATATTTTCCATAATTTACTATTTTATGCACAAAGCTTTGATTAGATAAATTGGTTTAGAATAGATCTACGTTTTTGCTATTGCATTGAAAACTTTAAAAAGGGTGTAAAACCCCTAACCACATTAATATTATGTCAAGCAATCTATCGACAAGGACTATAAAAAGTTTGCTTTTTTCTCACAGGCATCGACGTCTGGATATGTTCGCGTTTTCTGGAACTTTGTTGATTCGCGAAGGAAAAAATCAAGTCTACCCCAACGACTTAGTTACAATGGGATTGAATCTGATAAACTTGAAGAAGTGTGTGATATGTTTGCAGATTTTTTTGGAACGGTATCAGCCATAACGATACTGCCACTAATTTTTCTAAACTTGATCTGTCTCATTTCACAAATCCATTTACTCTTAATAATGTAATCATTGACAACGACATTGTATTTTCTAAACTTTCCCCTCTGAAAGGTCGTTTCAGTGCTGGACCGGGTGGTATTCCGGAATTTTCCTCAAAATCTGCAGTTGTATTTTCTATTTTCCTTTATCAATTATTTACCAGCTCTCTATAAAATTAGGATGCTTTCCCGATCAATGGAAATTTGCTCACATTTTTCCAGTTTTCAAGTTTGGTGACAAATCACTTATTAATAATTACAGTCCAATATTGTTACTATCAAACATTTCAAAAGTTTTTGAGCATATTGTATCCAGTTCTATCTATGACACATTCCGTGAGGTAATTCACGTGAATCAAGATAGTTTCCTGTCTGGCCGTAGAACCCAAACGAACTTATTTCAGTTTTGCTGCTATATTAATGACGCACGGGAGCGAGAATCTCAAGTAGATAGCGTATATGTGGATTTTTCTAAGGCTTTTGACCGTGTTGATCACAAGCTGTTACTCCGCAAACTTGGTCCTTATAGATTTGGTGGTAGCTTGATTTTATGGATTGCCTCTTACCTATCTCATAGGTCTCAAATAGTTAAGTTGTCATCGAAAACATACAGACTTATATCAGTTATTTCCGGTGATACTCAGGGCAGCCACCTGGCACCAATTCTCTTTCTGCTTTTTATAAATGATTTATATAAAAACTTCACTTGTTCCAACTTCTAGGCCTACGCAGATGATTTGAAAATATTTAAATGTGTGAACGCTTGCAATGGTAGTAGCGCGCTTCAGGATTATATTGATTTCCTAGCGGCATGGTGTATAAGCAACAATATGTTGGTAAATGTCATATTATCACTTTTTCCAAGATAAATAATACTTATGTTTTGAATTACATGTTACAAGGTACTCCCCTGGAAAGATTTGACCACGTTATCGACTTGGGTGTTATTTGTTATGATAACACAGGTCTACTAAATTAAACTTTTTGACAGATGTTTTTATTTTGAAAACTGATTTTATATAATTTTGGTAGGCTGATTTCAAAAATTCCATGCATTTATTTGTATCACGTAAGGTTTTTTTTTTGCAAATATTAAATGAAAAAAAAAGGTTTTCCTAAAAAAAAAATTATTTGTTTATTGAGTAAAAAGGTGGAATACAAGTTAAAAAAGTGGAAAAAAATACTTTACTCAGTCTTTTTTAAGTGAAATCTTTGTCTTTTTGCCAGAAAGCTGCGTTGTCCGGACATTCGGTTGTATGTTTTTAAGGGCTTATCCCGTTTTAACATCCCGTTTTAACGTCCGCCATCATCGTTATGCTCCATCTGCCTTGGTATCGCCGTTCCATTTCCTTAATGTCTTGGTGAAACCTCTCTTCCTGTTTTTCGCTAACTGCTCCAAGATTTTCAGGAAAATAGTTCAAGTGTGAAAACAGGAAATGCACTTGCAAACTCATATTACAACCTAGACGATGAAAGTGTTGTAACATATTTTGAACAATATTTTCGTAGTTTTCGTCCTTAGAGTTTCCAAGAAACTTATCAATTACTTCTTTAAATGAAACCCAGGCGTTTTTCTCAACATTGGTCATTGTGTTTTGAAAATCCTTGTCTTTGCATAATGTTCTTATCTGCGGTCCAACAAAAATACCTTCTTTTAACTTGGCATCGGATAAAGCTGGAAATGTCTCGCACAAATATTTAAAACACTGTCCATTTTTGTCTAGGGCTTTAACAAACTGCTTCATCAAGCCAAGTTTGATATGGAGAGGAGGCAGTAAAACTTTTTTGGGGTCAACCAAGCTATCTCTTAATACATTTTTGCTACCAGGTGTAAGGCTTGTTCTAGAGGGCCATTCTATTTGAGTCCAATTTCTATCCCTTTTCTGGACTATCCCACTCACAAATAAACCATGGAAATTTTGTATAACCTCCTTGTTGTTCAAGTAGCATGCACAGCACTTTAAGGTCACCACCAAGCATCCACTTATGTTCTTGGTAGTTTATTTTCTTTAAAAGAAGTTCAAAATTTTCATACGTTTCCATTAAATGTACCGAATGGGCAACGGGAACCGAGGCCAGCTCGTTACCATAGTGCACTAAAACGCCTTTTAAACTACACTTATTTGAGTCAATAAACAGGCGCCATCTTCTTTTACATACGGCACATTTCCTAATTTTGAAATTAAGTCAGGAATATTGTTGTAATACACTAGCGGTCCGTCTTGAGTAAAATATTGACATAACTCTTTTTCCCGATCCCGGTAAAAGCTTGATGTGACGCCAGGTGCTAGTAAATGTTTCTCACGAAGTCGGGAGGTTAACAATTCGGATGAATCCTTTGGAAGGTGCAAATCTCTAATTAAAAGGCAATTTAGTTCGCTCTGGTTAAACACTTAGGGCTCTCTGAAATCTGGTATGAAATCTGAGTCATCTGGGTCGCAATTAGATTCCTCTGACAATATTTTCGTAGTTTTCGTCCTTAGAGTTTCCATGAAACTTATCAATTACTTCTTTAAATGAAACCCAGGCGTTTTTCTCAACATTGGTCATTGTGTTTTGAAAATCCTTGTCTTTGCATAATGTTCTTATCTGCGGTCCAAAAAAAATACCTTCTTTTAACTTGGCATCGGATAAAGCTGGAAATGTCTCGCACAAATATTTAAAACACTGTGCATTCTTGTCTAGGGCTTTAACAAACTGCTTCAGTAAGCCAAGTTTGATATGGGGAGGAGGCAGTAAAACTTTTTTGGGGTCAACCAAGCTATCTCTTAATACATTTTTGCTACCAGGTGTAAGGCTTGTTCTAGAGGGCCATTCTATTTGAGTCCAATGTCTATCCCTCGCTTGACTATCCCTCTCACAAATAAAGCATGGAAATTTTGTATAACCTCCTTGTTGTTCTAGTAGCATGCAAAGCACTTTAAGGTCACCACAAAGCATCCACTGATGTTCTTTGTAGTTTATTTTCTTTAAAAGAAGTTCAAAATTTTCATACGTTTCCATTAAATGTACCGAATGGGCAACGGGAACCGAGGCCAGCTCGTTACCATTGTGCAATAAAACGCCTTTTAAACTACGCTTACTTGAGTCAATAAACAGGCGCCATTCTTCTTTTACATACGGCACATTTCCTAATTTTGAAATTAAGTCAGGAATATTGTTGCAATATACTAGCGGTCCGTCATGAGTAAAATATTGACATAACTCTTTTTCGCGATCCCGGTAAAAGCTTGATGTGACGCCAGGTGCCAGTAAATGTTTCTCACGAAGTCGGGAGGCTAACAATTCGGATGCATCCTTTGGAAGGTGCAAATCTCTAATTAAATCATTTAGTTCGCTCTGGTTAAACACTTCGGGCTCTCTGAAATCTGGTGTGAAATCTGAGTCATCTGGGTCGTAATTAGATTCCTCTGATTTTGACGATATGACGTTTTCTAGTGCTTTTGGGGCGGTAGGTATCGGTACATCTGGTCCATGAGGAACTGGTCGAATAGCAGAGTTAAGATTGGGATACACAATTTGCTTCTTATTTTTTTCTGTTGAATCCTTGAACATTACACGAACAAAAATAACAATCATCACTGTGATTTCTAGGCTCTCGCCATACCATAGGAACACCAAAGCTTAAACATTTCTTCCTACCTTTTTGCCAGTTTCTTAATGCTTCAACGCAAACGGAACAAACAGTATGAGGAGCCCAGGACTTGTCCTGGTCGCCAATTTTTACACCAAAATAAGCCTGGTATACATTTTTCACAAACGAAGTTCTAGTTTGCCTCTGCTTTACTACGACATAACTACCACAGATATAACAAAAGTTATTCGGATTGTTCACACAATGTCTTCTTTCCGTATTTATACGTTCTAGAACACTTAAAATACGCAACAACGAAGACAACAAGCGCGCGGACACAGTAGCACGACGACTAACACAACCAAACTGCACATAAGCAGGTTTCAACGTTGTATTGACGCTTCTGCGTCGACTCTGTTGCTTTGCTGAGAAATCTAATATTAACCAGTGTTACCAAATCACATTTAATTTCATAAAAAACAATTCATTTAAAAATCATGCCTAAACATGGAACAAACATATTCTTGTCATAGGTATAATATAGGTGTAATATAGATATATATAGGTATAAAATAAGGCGTTTTTTGGAATAAGGGCCCCAAACATATACAAATTAGCAAACAGCTTTCAAACATCAAAATCACTGTAGACCTGTGTAATTTATCATTTAATTTACATATAGATCATCTGAGATGAAACGATCCAGAGCAGCAGTTTTACTGCAGGACGATGTATCAAAAGAATTTGAACTTAATTCGGGGTTACGGCAGAAAGATGGATTATCTGCATCAATATTCAATATAGCTGTAGAAGGAATTATAAGAGATTGTGGTCTTAAAGGGACGATTATTGAGAAATCAATGCAAATAATAGCGTATGCAGATGATATAGCATTAATAGCAAGAAATCCAAATAGCCTAAGACAAGCCCTGCTGAGACTCGACTCGGAAGCAAAGAAGAGATGACTTGAGATAAATCAAGTCAATACAAAATATATGAGAATCGACAAGAAAACATTGGGGAAAGCAAAGAAGTAGCTATGGGAAATTACAATTTTGAGAAAGTGGATACATTTAAGTATCTTAAATATCTTGAAACTGTCGATTTTCATCTTCAACCTTACGACTACGTTTTTTACCGGGGCCTGGTTTATCCATATCAAAATTGATATTATATTGTTATGAAGGTAGATGCCAGGTGTGAACGACGAAATATTTATTCTTCACAGATTACTATTCAAACAATATTCGCTTGTCCGTAGTTAAATCTTAACTGCCCCGACAGCGGGCGATGCGTTGAATTTATACGAGTTACCTAACATCGAGACCTACCACATTGTTCGGGGATAATACCGACGTGTTTTGCGCATCTTCGAGTAATCTAGTTGGTTCGACAGATTTCTAGTCTCGTAACAATATGCTTGGAACGACGAGGAGCATACCTGTCCTACGCAGTAAACATGAACAAGAAAGTAGTAGGTACTTAAAGATACATATCTTACTAACAATTACAAAAGTTAGAATAAAATAGAAAGTTAAGAAATATTGATTTGAATGGATTTTTACCTACTTTTGTAGTTTTTCGAACAATTTATAAAATTCGTTGGTGGGCCGCATAAATATCGACAGTGGGCCGCATGCGGCCCGCGAGCCGCAGTATGTGCATCGCTGAGCTAGACCATTGATTATGAATATGACAAACAAGTGCAGAAAGGTAGTCAACAATCGTGGAGGTCCCACAGGGTGCTGACTTTGCACTCATTGTCACATGTTGTTGATCGTTATTGTTTTTTCTTAAATAAGCTTTGTAAAAATGTATTAATTTTAAAAATTATTTTTAAGTATTCTTAACTGTTTCTCAAAGTAAACAACTAATGATAGTCGACTTATACCTTCACCTATAATAAACAATTAATCACCTATGTGGAGCAGAAATGCGTTTCCTTGCTTGTCCCTAGATTATTTTGATGTGTAGATTTGTTTTTGTTTGTTATTCCGTTTATATAAATAGCATCCCTATTATCAATTAGATACACATAATTGCATTTATTTCTTATGTAATGGGACGTCAGAATAAATTAGCTCAACTTCGTCAAGCACTAAATCTTACCTAAGAGAATTTTCAAGTTTCGATCGATTCAGTTAGACACTGGATTGCTTAAATTAAATTACTTAAATTTCGAAAATGATCTGTCAATTATGTCGTTATTTCGGAAGCGGTTCTCTGTAAAGTAATTTGCGTCCCTTGCATAGTTTATAAGCTCGAAGACATAATCTCACCGACCATAAAACGAGTTGTCAGAGTAGTGTTTCGGAGCTCCAACGCGACGGCGGTCACTATCACAAAATCTGTCGCCGACGTTCTACGTGCTATGTAAATGTTACATGTTCGTGTTCTTGCCCAGTTCTTAGGCCTTACCGACTTTATTAGTTTAAGTGTAAACGTTGAAATTTGTAAAGCCGTTAAGTTCCACTCATTTCCTTTAACAGGTGGTGCGTGTAATATTAACAACTCATCACGAAAATGTATGCTTTAGCGCGGCTGTAGTGTCCTCGTAAAATACAGAAATGTTACTGTGTGGTGCATAGAAATCTCAGAAATCACGACTTTTTATGTGATGAGTATTTACGTATTGCTATGAATAGTGGTTTGTAGATTTAACACGCCACCATCCACAACTTGTTTTCCCAACTAGGTTTCTCAGCCGGTGGATTTTCAAATATGAGACTTCTAACTTCTCGGGTTCCAATAAGGAAAGTCGTGTCTGTGAATTATACTAGGCGCAAGTGAAATGTTCACACAAATTTATTTACTTAAATTATATAAGTTACTAGGCAATATTGGTGTTTTATAATAAATAAAATTTAAACTGAATATTTAATACAAAAATAAAAAAAAATCTATCTTTACCAAATATAAAGATACTGTATTATACAAAAATACATGAGGTAAAAACATTCATTGTTTAATTGGCAGCTAAACGAATGGAAAACTTCCTCTATATTGACTCCGATCAAACTTAACCAAAATAATCAAACTTTATATTAAATTCTTCAAAGAAAACCACACTGTATATAAACATACAGATACTGAACCACGTTCTAAATTTACACATGCGCAACAAACATGTACAAAAAAACCCTGAATCCTCTCGAACAAATTATAATTACTATAATTTTAACATACAGGGTGTCATTTTGAAAACGTACCACCCTCTATATTTCGGCCCCTATATAAATTCCAAAAATATGCAAAAAGACGTCAAACTTATTTTTAAGGGGGACATTTTGTAGGCTGGTTTTCGATTAAATTACATCAACCCTCTAGCGGGGGTGGACATAACCTCTAAAAATTTAAATGGAAATGGGGGTTGAGTGATACCTCATTTTAAAGGTCGTTTAACCCGCTTTTCAAAAATGCTAAATTCTTGTCCTTAATTTTTAATACTTTTGAAGAAATCAAGTCAAACCATGAACATACAAGTATCAAGTGTTTTGCAATAAAACATTAAAAAACTAATAAAAAGTAACTTATTTTATAAAATTTTCGAAATGTTGTCCATTATTTTCTAAACAGTGATAAAGTCTACTCTCAAACTCCTCTCTAACATTTCGAAACACTTCTGCCTGAAGTTCTCTACATGTAGCTGTTATTCTTCTCCATAAATCTTGCAAATCTCGAGGCGGTGTTTTATAAACAATCGATTTTAGATGCCCCCATAGGAAGAAATCTAGAGGCGATAAGTCAGGTGATCGTGGTGGCCATTCTTTTGCTCCTCTTCGACCAATCCATCTGCCAGGAAATCTATCATTTAGCCACTGTCTAACTGGAAGATAGTAGTGTGGCGGAGCTCCATCTTGTTGGGAGTGTAGAAGATCTTCTTGCAAAACCATGTTACCAGCCGCGTCAATTTGATTTTCCAAACTAGTTGTTATTAAGGGGTCTATTATTTCTTCAAGCAAATTTAAGTAGAGCTCACCAGTTAGATTTCCTTCAATGAATGAAGGTCCAATAATAGTATTCCCAAGGATACCAGCCCAAACGTTCACTTTTTCTGGATACTGTGTGTGACCTTCCCTAAAAAGTCGCGGATTTTCATCGCTCCAGTAGCGACAATTTTGCTTGTTAACATGCCCATTAAGAAAAAAAGTACACTCATCAGTAAAGCAAATATTGTGCAAGATATTTTGGTTTTCATTTATAAAATCCGTCATTGTTTCACAAAATTCAATCCTCCTGACGAAATCGTCGTCAAAAAGCTGTTGTAGAATTTGCATTTTATAGGGGTGAAACTTATTTAACTTTAGTGCTTTCCTTACTGTTTCGTGAGACATTCCTACTTGGCGTGCCACAATGCGAAGTGATGTGGAGGGTTCTGCAGTAAAGGTGCCTAATACTTCTATTTGTGCTGCTTCATCCAAAACACGGCTAATATTTCTTTTTTTGTTAGCAACGGAACCAGTTTCGCTAAACTTAGCGACTAATTGTAGAACATACTTATGATTTAAATTACTATTCGGATACCTTTCATTAAACATTCTTGACGTTCTTCTTGCGCATCTTCCACATTCCCCATAAAAAAGAATAATTTCAATTCTTTGTTGAAGTGTAAACACCATTTTTAAAAATAATGTAATAAAATCGCAACTTTTACCTCGCAAAACTAATTTTACAATAAAGTAATTTTGGCTAAAATAAATGGAGTGACAAATAAAGAAAAATTTGACAAGAATGTCAAGAATGCTTAAACCAGGGCTCTTTTTTTTCTACATTAAACTACCTGTACGACTATCACAAGTACTAGTTTAGGTAAATCACATTCTTTCCAATAATAATGTTTAACTGAATAGTATGCGTCTTTATTATTTCGTTGGATATTAGAAGTAAAAATAGTTGAAAAATTTACCGTTATGTAATACCTCATTTATTTTAATTCATTAAAGCAATATCACAGAGTGTTTTTGATACCTAAACTTCTTTACAGTTTTCACCAAATATCTCGCGAACTGCTAAAAAGAAAAGGCAAGAATTTAGCATTTTTGAAAAGCGGGTTAAACGACCTTTAAAATGAGGTATCACTCAACCCCCATTTCCATTTAAATTTTTAGAGGTTATGTCCACCCCCGCTAGAGGGTTGATGTAATTTAATTGAAAACCAGCCTACAAAATGTCCTCCTTAAAAATAAGTTTGACGTGATTTTGCATATTTTTGGAATTTCTATAGGGGCCGAAATATAGAGGGTGGTACGTTTTCAAAATGACACCCTGTAGAATTTTAATAGTAAGCTTTATTATTTATATTTCTAATAATAAATTTCTTAATTAACAAGCTTGAATACAATAGAAATATTCTTATAATTTTAATTTATGTTTTATGATATCATAAAAAATCTACTTACAGAAATTACTGGAGACGAAGGTGCTTATTCTATATAAATTATGAAATAGCATACGAGAATTTAACACAACAAATCTCTAATACATCAATTAAACACTTTATCAATAAAATAACCGAATTAATTCAATATAATTAAATATATCACACCAAGCTACCTTCTAGTTCCAGCTATAAAATTGGTCTCCTCGAATTTACCTAGGCCTCTCTATGAGATCGACCTCGAATGTCCAGTTTTTATCTCACACATTAAATTTAAAAACATTTTGAATATACACTTTTATCCAAAAATAATTGTACATTTATTTTAAATATTTTAAATTATTTTTAATTAAAAATCCGTAGCAGTATGTATGCAATGCTAAAACTAACAATCTCCTTTTAATTAAATCTCTGTCATAAATGCGATCTCGTTGTGGAATATTGCGCGTCAATTAGTTCATGTTTAACCCTGCGCTGATCTTTGTATAAATTGTGATGTCATCTTTACATTTCTCAGCATATCATCGAGGCGAATTGGAAACTGAAGAATAAACATACTGCTGGAGACGATAATATCCAAATGTATTTGGTTAAGGACTGCGCTAATGTTTTTGTTCATCCACTCTCCAAACTCTTAAATTTATCCATTAAAACATCTTCATTCCTACAAGCATGGAAACTTGCTAGAACTTGTCCTGTATTTAAAAAGGGTGATAATTATAGGCCACTAGCTATTATTTCCGTTTTTGCAAAAATCTTTGAATCTGGCCTGCACAAAATCATCTCGTTCAAATGTCTGCCCTTTATTTCTCCTTAACAGCATGGATTTGTGAAAAATCGCTCGACCCTAACAAACTTGTGCTGCATAACCCAAGATATAGCCGAAGCTTTAGACGATGCTAGTCAATTAGATGTTATTTATACGAACTTCAGTCGCGCACTTAATACCATCGACCATATTTTACTCTTTCAGCTTTTGGATTTAACGATTTCTTACTCAAGTTTATGAAGTCATATTTGATGGATAGAGCAAACTATCTTACTTACAATGGCTATAAATCAAGATTTTTTTACCCTAAGGTACATAATCAAGGTTAAAACTTGGGCCTGCTTATGTTTAATATATTTATTAATGACCTAATCGCATCACTTGACTGCTATTTCTGCTACTATAGTTAATACCGATTCAATGTGTCTAATATAATTTATTCTATTTTTAAGACGTAATCTTTTGGTTAATAAAGGATATTATTAATAATAACAATAATAGTATTGCTTATTGCCCAACAGGTCAAACCCAATTACAGAATAAGAATATACAAATTCAAGTATAGTAAACGCCTATTAAGTTTGCGCGAGGAGGGAGGGGTAAGTTCGCGCAGGATTAAAAGTAGTGGGGAGATTTGTATTTGGTTTTACATCAAATGTCAGATAATTCTAAACCTCTGAGCGTGTATCACTTTATGATCCCCTAGCAAAGACAATATGTTCCGTCAAATGTCAATGACAAATGTATCCTGACAATTACTTGAGTAGTGGGGGTGGACGTTTTTAAAAACGGCTTCTGCTCACCCCCTCCTCGCGCCAACTTAATTGGCGCTTGCTATACATACATACTAAAAAATAATAATAATATCAGAGTAACAATAAAGATAATATAAATTCTTAAACAAAAAGTAAATATAAATTCAATACAAAAAGAAAAACTGAAGTCTTCATCCTCCATACGCCCCGAAGGCCGGCTCCCAGTAAATATATAGAAGTATATTGCCTCAGCATTCTACATAATGTGAGACAATGGGGCCTTCCAGAAGATGTTTGTGTTCGGTGTGCGAAAGCAAATGTAGAACATTGTCGGGAAGCAATGCGCGGAACAGGAAGGCTAATGTCAGAAAGAAAATTCGAACAGTCAATCCGACCACATATCAATTTATACAAACAATCTGCGCTATGTAGTTTCCTGCGATCAGACAGTGATTAAACGCTATGATGCTTCAGCAAGAAAGAATAGTCCATTCCACGATCCGGTTAAATGTCAGATGTTTTGAAACTCAGATACTTCAAAAACCGATGCTGAGTATCGTAAAAGAGATGCCAAGCAATAGATCTGTACTCAAGCCTACTCAGAACGAACACAAAATATAACGTCTTGAGGTGATCGAAGTTATTGAAAAGTTTGGTAGATCGTAGGATAAAACCTAAAATTTTACTCGCTGAAAGGCACGTGTTTTGAACGCGCAAATTGAAGTTTAAGCAGGAATTGATCAAGATCCTTCACAGAAGCAACTCTAGAAAGTATATGACCGTTCATAGAATAGAAAGAAGGAATTTGTGTTAATTCCGTAGTACAAGTTATGACAAACCATTGACTTGTATTCAACGTTAAGTGATTGGCACTAGGCCAATTAAAAATAAAGTCAGTACCTTCCTGCAAACGCTCAACATCAGCTTCACTCGATAATACTACATTGAAGATAACCCAAGGCATTACAAGCGAAATTTAGAAGTAAATCATTTATAAACAGTAAGAATAATAAACGCCCTAGACTGGAGCCTAGGGGAACCCCAGATGTAGATATAAAAGCACCAGACAAGTAACCATTATAGAAAACGCAATTAATTCTATTGTTTAAATACGACTCCATTAGTTTGAGAAGACAAGGAGAGAAACCAAAAGAAGAAAGTTTACCTAAAAATATTACATGATCGATAGTATGTAATGCACGGGAGTAGTCGAAATAAATTTAATAATTTCACTAATATATTGTGTGAAGCTTGCCAGATTAGTTACAGTAGATCTTCCAGAAAGGAAGCCATGTTGTCGCAGAGAAATATAAGAGCGGATATTGGATATTATATGATTGTATAAATACTGTTCATATATTATAGCAAAATTGGAAAGAATTATTATTAAGATAAGAAAAAAACGCGTGGTATTATTTTAAATTATTTATTTTAAATGCAACGTATAGCATTATGTTGGTAAGGATATGCGGTAAACTTATTTTACCATTATATATACTTGGCATTTGATACTTTCTAGGAATTGCATCTTCAACATGAGCCATGCGGTAAGATGGATTTTACGTTTTGTGCTGGAGATTGTAATTAATGATAATGAAATCCTGTTTGCACCACTGGAAAGGTACAACTGAATTCGCTGTCAGACATTTTATTGCAGCAGACGTTAGCCGAGACTTTGATTTCTGAATTTCATTTGTTTAACGTTATAATAGAGAATTCTATAATGCTACTCTACATTTCATTGAAAATAATATTCCATTAGTGCACGAACGTAGATTAAAATGTTGAAACCTTTTAACAAAATTTTACCTTTCGCGGAAACACTAAGTATACACGTACAAATTTAATAACCGAATAGCATTGTGGTAAAAGTACCAGATACACGAGTACGATGATATATAAAAGTTATGAATTCAAATACAATCTAATCATGAGAACGTATGATTCAACGCGGCTGCAGGGTTATCTTAAAATAAAAAAAAACTGTATTCTCTTCAGTCACTTTTGTCTGTTAAAACAATTAACTCTTTCCCTTTTTATAAGCTTGTACATATTGCTGTGTACTTTTGTTTTCAAAATGGGTGCCAATTATTAAATATGAATCATCATACACATATTTTTCTTTATTTTAGACTCGTAAAATTGCTCTCAGGGCTTTTGTTTCACAAAAAGGGTTCATTGCAACTAGGTCTAGCATATAATGTAATAAGGAAGGAAATAATACAATAGCATGTTAAGTTTAATACATTTATTATTCAGAAATTGCAAAAATATACATTAATTTTTAAATGTGTTAAATATTATTTATATTTTCTTTGCTAATTTAACATGGTATGCAAATCTTATATCTAGTCAGAATATACTCATAGCAATATATCTAAGATAAATTATTTTGAAGATCTTGTTAGATTTTCATAAATCTTCCAAAATACAGCTGTGTATTACTTTCCACCAGTGAGTCTTGTACTCTACAAAATACTAAAGGATGACACAGTGTTTTTATTTAAAATTGAATTATTGTAAATTTTATGGTTATAATAGTGTTATAAAGTGATAATTTTACAAATGTGTTATTTCGTAATCATGTTACGAGATCTTACCCTATCACATAAAATAGTTAATAACACCCACAATTTATTTTATTTAATATATCAAATATTTAATGAGTTTTAATTGCGAATTCAAAATCAGATATCCTTTAAATGTTTGTGAGATCTTACTCTACAATATAAAAGATATCTGTGTAATACAAAGGTATTTTTAATAATATAAAATATTATTAAAAATCTGGTGTGAAGAACACACACACAGGTTCACTATTAATACTTTTTGTGAACGCGTCCGAACATATCCCTCCCCAGAGACGTAGATACGTATTTCGCCTTTCTACAGGCTCGTCGGTACGCCCCTGCTGGAGAAAGGATATTCTCAGACACATTCACAAAAAAGAATGATGTGGTGATGTGGTTCTTTTTTGTGAATGTGTCTGAGAATATCCTTTCACCAGCAGGGGCGTACCGTATATGTATATATATATATATATATATATATATATATATATATATATATATATATATAAAAAGCGTTCAAATAAATTTTACCTCTAGTAGTCCATGACAATAAAAATGTTTGTCGTAACTTGTACTATTTACATTTGCATCAGTTGTCAATTTGACAGACTATTTATTCTAATGTATACTTAGTTGGAGCTTTTTGAAATTGCTTTGTAATTTAAAATTGATTTAAAATGGTTTTCACTGTTCAACACAAATCATTCATGGTTGAATCTTATTTTTGGAACGGACGTAATATTAACGGACAATGACACTATTTTCTTGAAGAATGCTTAGAGGAATTTAGAAATATGTTTCCAAACTTCGTCTTTGATTTTGATAGTTTTTGGTACACAGTTAAATATTGCACTAAGGTTTTCAGAGAAACAGAGAGTGTTATACGGAAAGAAGACAGTGGCCTTCCGAAAAAATGTACGGAAGAGCTAGTTGACGATGTTCCGCAAATTATGAATGATACACCAGGAACATCCATACGAGTATTCTCTCCACTAGTGGGTGTTTCAATTGGCACTTGTCATACAATTTTGAAAAAAGACTTACATTTATTTCCATATCGCATGGCCTATTATCAAGAAATCAAAGAAATTGACTATCC
This sequence comes from Melolontha melolontha, assembly GCA_935421215.2. Taxonomy (NCBI): domain Eukaryota; kingdom Metazoa; phylum Arthropoda; class Insecta; order Coleoptera; family Scarabaeidae; genus Melolontha; species Melolontha melolontha. Next base: position 217,916,779 of record OW285236.1, read on the forward strand.
TAGAAGAACAACATTTTGTCAGTGGTTCTTAAATAATTTTGATAATGACATTCTTGACAAAATTTTTCTCAGATGAATCATGGTTTTATCTGAATGGATATGTTAACTCAGAAAATATAAGGATGTGGAATACTAAGAAACGGCATGACTGTTATGTTGTTCATTCACAGAAAATTGGTGTATGGTGTGCGATTAGTCGAAGGAAAATCATTGGCCGTATTTTCTTTAAAGGAGAAAGGTATCGACAAGAAATTATTATGACATTTATTGAACAGCTTAATGAAGAAGAAATAAATCAGGGTTACTTTCAACAATACGGAGCTAGAGTGCACACAGCTTGTGAAACAATTAATATGATACGGAAATTTATCAAAATCGGTTGATAAGTTTAAGCATCGAACATGAATTTCCAACAAGATCTTGTGATGTTAACCCCTGTGATTTTTTTCTGTGGCCTTTTTAAAGAACTCAATTTTTTGGGTACAGATACCTGATCTTGCAGACCTTCAGATCAGAATTGCTGAAATAATTAACGAAATCGACGATATGCTACTACAAAACGTTTTCTCCTTCATTAGAAGAAGATGTTAGAAATGTCTCGAACAAGGTGGTGGCCACTTTCAACAATTTTTTTAAAATGTTACTTGTTTGTTGCAAATAAACGTATCTCATTTAGTTAAATATTTTAATTTTATTATTTTGACATTTATCATGTCATTCAAATAGTTCATAACCAACAAAATTCATATTAAGAACTTAAGTAAAAAGCTAAGATATACGTATAATTTCCATGGGCAACTTCGAGGTAAAATTTAGTTGAACGCTCGTTATATATATATATATATATATGTATATATAAATATATATATATATATATATATATATATATATATATATATATTGAAGAAAGGCTGATGATCTATGTATAATAATGATAATAATAATATAAATAGATAGTAGATATTCAGTGATTTATGATAATATTAAAATAGTAAAGAATAGGAATTATACCGCGATATCATAAAGTTTCTGGGTCAACGGTGGCCATGGGGTGAAAAACGTCTGTCTTAATTTATATCATCCTTTTGAGAAAAATCTGATAAAATTTTCAGGTTAAGTGTCATGCTGACGTTAAAATTTGTCAATATATTAATCTTAATGTCAGTATGACACATAACCTGAAAATTTGATCAGATTTTTCTCAAAAGGATGATATAAATTAAGACAGACGTTTTTCACCCCATGGCCACTGTTGACCCAGAATCTTTATGATATCGCGGTACTATAGATTGGGCGCCTTGGTTTACTTAAAAACCAATTACACACGTTCACCAGCGCTCCTCATATGATTTCAGTATTAGCGGCTAGGTCGTCGGAGAGCACTAAATTTATAAAAAAGTTGACTGTCTAGGATCTTCGTCGGTCTGCTTATCCCTTGGTGTATGATAGTGAATTGTTAAATAAAATAACTTAGTTTTCTCCAGCTAAGGACTGATAAATAAAAGAATTGGTTAAAGAAATGTGTATAAAAGTTATTAAAATAAGGTCTCTGTAAATAATAACATACAACGTGCCTATCGATAAATTATAGAGTTAAATTAAGTGCACGTGTGAATTAAGAAAATTAAAGGTTATGTTCCAATGGTTATGATATTTTATATGTGTTATGACTAGAGCTGAGGATGTTTGCAGTATAACCATGGTTATATCATGTAACCATAGTAAATTACTATGGTTATATGATATAACCATGGTTATACCGCAAACATCCTCAGCTCTAGTTATGACATAAACGAATTAACAAATAGATCTAGGTAAGTACTACAGTTTTATAAAATTAACGTTCTTTCACAATTATCAGTAATATAGAGATGTAATTTTCTAAGTAAAATTATGAGGCTGATGTTTAGTTTTTAAAAAAATATTTTAATTGTAAATTGTTTTTAATAAGTCTTTATTTTGGAATAATTTTGATAAATAAAATCTGTTTTCGTAGTACAAGGCTGGAATCTTGGATGTATTGGCGTAGATCAGCAGATTCGTCGTGAGTTCCAAGTGCGGAGTTTTCAAGTTTGCTTGGCCGGCTGTGAGCGTGCTTCGTCGGTGTGGGATCATTTCTCGGGCCGGTGGTCGATCGAAAGATGCTAAGATCAATTTCTGGTCGTACTTCTCTGGTATCGCCTTCGAATATGTTTCAAAAGTAGCCCCAAATTATTATGTTACTTTTGTGGACACTTTTAAATTTTTAGCTCAGGTATTTCTGCTTTAATTTAATTTTAAACTTGGAGTCACACTTTTTTCTAGCACTTCTAATTAAATTTTTTTAGCCGACGCCTTGATGGCAATTATTTCATTCAAAGCCTATTCTGCATTTTTGAAATAGCCTCGAATTTTACTTTAAATTACATATGATTATAAATTAAATATAGATAAAGTATAGTTTCTAACATATGAACAAAATTAATATAATAATTTTCAAATAACTGTCCTGGGTTTTTAAATGCAGGGTTATGTTTTATGAATGAGAAGAAAATAACCCTTTCGCGGGTTAGTTTACATTTGAAATGTGGGCGTGTCTAACTAGTATCGATACAAATTTTTAATGTAGATAAATTAGATATCTGTAATTTCGCGCTAATGATTTAAACTATGAAAATGACAATTTAAATAAAATATAAAAAGTAAATTATGAAATTAATGTAAATTAATTTGAAATGTGCAAAGTTTTCGTAATATTAATTTATTTACACTTCGATACTAATTTTACAAACTATGTCCGCCAATTTTAACCATTCTATAATATGTTATTTCTGTCTTTCCTTTGGCAGTTAGCTGGAATGATGGAGTTATTTTGCCTAACAACAATATATATATATATATATATATATATATATATATATATACAACGAGACTATAAATGATTGTAAATTTTCGACTTAAGTTGGAAACACTTCTGTAATTTTATGTTAGCACACCGGATTTTTAACGCATCCATATGATACAAATGACATAACCTACAAAGTTGTACCTATATACGAATATCCAGGCAAGCCAATTTTTCAGTGTTGCCAAAGTAAATATTTGTTACAAACATTTATAGTCACGTAGTATATATATATATATATATATATATATATATATATATATATATATATATATTTATATAAAGATAATTATTTCGTGACCTTTGTATGTTATGGTAAATTCAATTTGTTGGCGATTTAAGGTCTGGTTTTACTTCAAAATATATATATTTAAAACAACCCTACATGTTTCGGCAAATGATGCCTTGTTCAAGGAATATAAAATATAATTGACGTTTATATTTGAATTAAGGGAATTATTATTAAATTAAGGGAATCCCGAAATATCATGGCCACTAACTTTCCAGCCGAAGGAAACGTTTTGGCCTTCTTTTGCGGAGGACTGCCACGATGCGTCCACTGCTAAGATTGCTGTTTCGATTCTGACACATAGTAATGCAGCCAAGTTTCATGCATCGCAGCAAAGCGAGGAAGAAAATCTACTGGGTTGAGGTTAAAGACATTCAAATTTTCCTTAGAAGTTTGTGCTCTTTCTCGTATTTAATTTACATTCAGTAAACGCAGCACCCATCTGGCATAGTACTTAGACATGCCTAATTGTACGTTCAGTAGACAAGCTCAGAGTCTTGGTAATCTCATCCAATTTCACTCTTCAGTCATGTAACATAGCAGTATCAACTTTTTCAACTATTTCTGGAATGGTAACACGTTTCGATGGTCCAGGACGTTCTTCATCTTCGAGATTCATCTCCTCACGCTTAAAGCGAGGAACTCAACTGCAAATCATCGCATTCGAAGGAGTATGGTTGCCCAATATTTGCAATATGTCCGCCAAAATACCAGTTGTATTCATCTACTTAGAAAAACAAGTATTATTCGTCTTCTTATAAAACAAATAATGAATTACCCTAACTGCATCTGTCAAACTAAAGTACACACAGAAACACTGGCGGGCGAATCACTTGCCGGCAAAAATTATCCTCGTATTACGTCCATAAATGAATATTTTTTTAACTAAACGTAACAAATTCTCGTTAGAATCTCGATAATTACACCGCTGATTTAATTGGTTTAAAATGTTCTCGGCGAGTAACGATTTTTTGGGGGAGATTTTTCAACAATTAGTAACTTGATGATAATTACAATTCAGCTGGATTTATTAAGTTCGGTCTGTGCTTCTGTAATTACAGTCCTTCAAAATGTATTCGGTGTTATGATCCTGAAAATTGCTATTCATCTAGGAAAAACAAATTAATATACATTGTTTCAGGCTTACTTTGGCTAGTTTCTTTTTGACTAATTAAAGTAGTAATTATCATCGGGATTCGCTCGTTTTCATATAATAAAATTTCATTGTAGCCATACTTTGATATGCGCATTGGATGAAAATAAAAATATACACAATATTTAGAAATTGTCAATAGCGTAAATATACTGAAACTTGTTAAAATTTTACTGTAATATTATGTAATATATTCAATTTTATTGCACATAAAAGCGGTTTATTGCTGCTGTTTGCTATATTCAAAACTAAGTGTATGATAACTTTTTATTTTTTGATGCAATTCATGAAAGATTAATATTAACCGAGTTTATCGACCAATTTTTACTGTTATTATCTGCATATTTTCTAATGAAATTAGTGTTCATCTACGCTAAATGAATAGACTAAATCAATTAATTGCTTTGTACTTCCTATAATAATATATTTCCTACGATTAAATTTCGAGGTTGCAAGGTTTTTGTAATGTTCCACTGCCTCATTTCATGACATAAAGGTGATTCCACTCATTTAATCTTTAATTTTTGTCAACAAAAAGTGATTAGGATACATTTAATATCCGTTTGTAATATTTTAATTTCAAACATGTTTTATTGTTAAATATAAGTCAATCTAGGATATAGAATTCAAATATAACACTTCCAATTTTATAAATATTTAACGTTCATTTTCGAATTTAAACCACTGTATAACATAATTTTATTATCGCATTCAAATTATAAAACATTCCTTAGGTTCTAAGAAAGCGATATATTTTGCGAATTTATTGCTTTATACATTAAACCGCTGTTTTATTACCTTGGGCTGTAGTGTCTGACGCCATCCTTACCTCGAAAATCGTTCCCGTGATAAGAGAGAAGTCGGTCACGCGTTCACGCAACGAAGCAATCGATACATAAAAATGATGTAGAATTCCATGAAAAGCACAGATATGATATTTTGAAAGACGTGTTGTTGCACACTTCGCCACAAATAACGCCATCCTTAACTCGAAAATCGTTTCCGTGATAAGAGAGAAGTCCGTCGCACTTTCACGCAATGAAGCGATCAACACATCAAAATGAAGTAGAATTGCATGGAACACACGGATAATAATAATAAAAATAATAATATTTATTAATTGTCCAACAGGTCACCCCAATACAGACAATATCATGCAAATAATAAATATAATACATAGGTATGTGAAAAAGAATTAAAAACAGAATAATTAAATAATATAATCAAACTACCTAAATATAAAAGAATAGTGAAAGAAAAGAGAAAAAAAAACAAAACAAAACTGTTGAAGTTCTTGGCAGAATGCACCATGGGAGCCCTCAGCATTATATTTGTTCTAGCCGTTGGAAGTAGAAGCACTTCCTTCACTCTTGCGTTTGGACGAGGTACTCGAAAATTCACTTCTACAAGCAAATCAGCTGAGTCGATCTTATAAAGAATTACAATTTTGATAAAATTTGAACTAATTAGGTGTCGTCTTGCTTCCAGCGATTCAACTCCATGACCATCCAGGAGTAACCTGTAGTCCAAACCACGAGAGATTACGCTCCATCAACTTTATAACTTAAATACTTTAGAAACGGATATATTTTGAAAGACGTGCTGTTGCACACTTCGGAAATAACGCCACCCTTAACTGGAAAATTATTCCCGTGATAAGAGAGAAGTCTGTATATTTATTCGTAAGATTACGTTCTCTAAATATGCATAATAAATGTTAGTAGTTTTTCGTCTGTTATCTTGTTTTATCCGTACCGTCTCCATCACTGTTATGACATCGATAACAGTCTAGGCTATTATAGATGTTATACAAGTATTGATAATACATTATTCTTAATTAAATTTATTAATAGTTCTTTTAGTAAACTACAAATTAGTAAAACCTATTTTGTATTGGAACAAGTATAAAAATTAGACACACAGTTTTTGTTTCCAAAAATTGAAACTTTTTCCCTTTCGTTGTTGTTGGTATCATCTTTGGAAGAAACTTTTGCAGATACCTCAATATTTATTGGATCGCTAAGGGTATTCAAAGCATTAGAAGAAGATATTCTGATTTCAGTAGTCATCTGGTGCTTTGAAAAAAAATCTTATGATTTGCTAATAAGTTTTTGCCTTTGTCGGGTTATAACGTTCAGATTTACGCCTAAAGAACATAAAACGTTTTTCATTTATGTAACAAGAGTAACTTTTGAGTAATGAAGTTACTTTTCATGACAGATACAAACCAATAAATGTCAATATTCTCATATAATTTCAAGCAGGTCTCTAACATGGAAATTTTTGTAAACTGTTTGGCGAAAAATTTTCGCTCGATTTTGACGGGTAGCAGAGCAAAATATCGTATGACCCCCTGAACACATCTTTTTTTACGCAATGTTATAAAATCCTATTCCTCTACGTATCGCACTCCAGTCTACCAATAAATTCAAACTTGCAACATTCGCTTCATCACGAATATCTTCGATAATTTCACAAACCACAACACTTTCATTATTTGTCTATAACCGTCACAATAGAAATAAATTAAGACTGCTTGATTAGTTTATTGAATTTATATTTTAATTTTTTTTAATTAACCAGTTTTTGGGTGTGACGAAAAATACTGAACAACATACGGCCGATATAAGCGTATAACAGTCTTGGATAATATTTATCAGCCTCGGCTTTCAAACTATTATCTCGATTATTATATGCTTGCTACCGACCTATGTAGCATTCCGAATAAGAATCAACCGTTGAGAAAGATAGGGCTTAAAATACGAGCTTGTGATTGGCTAAAAATAGAGGCCGCTTTTATACAGGCAAAATTAAGTTTATATTATTCTGTCTCAAATTATCATTTTGCTGTCAGTAATAATCAGTATTTCTGTCAGTGTTAGCCAATTGCATGTTTTACCAGTTGTTTATTGTACTATTTATTATTAATATTCGTTAAAAATAGTTTTTTATAGAGATTATAATGTGAAAAACTCATTTTCTAAAGATATTTTCTCATAGAATTCTGTTTGTTTTTAGCGATATGAATACTTTCGTAGGCGTCAAGATCGCGGGGGTTATTAATGGCCTTGACAAGTTTTAACCCTTTAATCGACATATTGTGTACTGTATTTAAAGCATGGTTGGCAACGTTAGATTTATCCCGTCTATTGTATTTAATATGTGATATGTGTTCTTTAAACCTGGTTATTATTGGTCGTTTTGCTTGGTCTATATATTTCAAATTACAATCATCGCAATTAATTTCGTATATACCTGATTTCGAATTAAAATTAACTTTATCTTTGGTATTCCCTAGGAGACTTTTGATAGTATTTTCGGACCGAAAGGCAACTTCAAGACCTCGTTCCTTCACAACTTGATTAATGTATTTCATGATGGAGTGGTATGGTAAACACATGTACTTTTTCTCCTGGTTACTTTGAGATATCGAGCTTGTGGATTCGCGGATTGTATTTTTCAGTTTTGTTTTTCTAATTAATTTATTGATTATTTCTATGTCAAAGCCATTATATTTCGCGATATTTTTAATGAAATCCAGTTCTATTTCATATTTCTCTTTTGTTAACGGAAAATTTAGTAACCGATTGATTAAGAAATTAAAGGAAGCTGTCTTATGTTGAGAACTATGATTTGAATCCGCGATGATGAATCTATTAACGTTGGTTTCTTTCCGGAAAATATCGATTTCTATTTTATGTTTATTCCTAATCAGTTAAGTATCTAAAAATGGTATCCTGCCATTGTGTTCCTTTTCCACTGTAAATTTAATCGTCGGAATTTTCAAATTTAACTGATTAACGAACATGTCTAATTCGCATTTCCGTGTATCAAAAATCGCGAGAATGTCATCTACGTACCTGATCCAGACTCTCGGGAAATATTTAGCGTTATTTTTAAATTCTATTTCAAATTGACTCATGAATAAATTGGCTATGAAAGGAGATAGGCAGTTACCCATTGTTGTGCCTTGTTTCTGCTCATAAAATATTTCTCCTACTTGGAAACAATTTTGCACAAAGTTGTCAATCTCATGTAAAAAAAAAAATATATATAAATTTTGTCCGGCTTTCTAAAACAGTATAGTACGGTATCTCACTCTCGCATTCGTTAATAGCCAGTTAATATCAACGCCGCTCGAAATATGCTGGACAATACCATGTGGATGTAACCGTACGCCAGCGCAAACTTGTCTTACTTTGGCTATTAGAAGCACTGACATAGGCGTCGTATAACAAGAAATCATTTGAATTAAATATAAATATAGTGAAATAAACATTTTAGAAAGAAACAAATAAATGAAAATAGCGAACGCAAAGTAGTAATAACTTGCTTTCTCAACAACAGTATTTTCAGCATTAAGAGAACGATATTATTTGTCAAACGGCAAATATTATATGCAGCGTGGGTATGTACCGGTATCGAAGTGTTTTTCATATTCTACGGCTATGGAATAATGACGTCAAAATATGTTTTGGCGATCCCTAATTATTAGCAAGATAAACCTGTTTTTACTGGCGATAGATGGAAATGACTGGCGAATCTATTGACTGGCGAATCTATCACTCCTTGAGCCAGTAAAAACAGTTACCTTGCTTATAATCAGAAAGCGACGGATGATTCATAGCCCGATTCATAGGCGTCTGCTTTGTATTCGCAATAGGTTTTTTCTGTAAGCGATCCGTGAGTTTCGAATAACTTGATACGTGTGGCCACCTTCATAAGTGGTACATACCTACAAATGCAGTTAATATGTATCTGCCAATGCACAACAGAGCGAATGTAATAAATGGCTTGGTAACCGGCACCAACTACTGCTGAAACAAAAGTAATACTGACAAGCGAATTGCGTTTCGAATTTTAAACAAAAATCATTTAAAAAGAACAAAACTCAAAACTATGTATTTTCTGTGAAACATTGAAAGTGTAAAACATTACTATGAACAACTAAAATTTGTTCAAGGTGTTCCTGTCTTAAATTAGTTCATTCTGATGTTAAAACGTCTTTAAAAATAGAAAATGTCCCTTCCACATCACAAAATATTTATAAAAAATTATAGGATAAATATACAATATAAAACGAATTTTTTAAATTCTAAAAGTTGTAACCAAATAACACTAAAAGAAACGAAACCAGAGACAATCCCTTATAGAAAAGACTCATCTCAAGAACAATAAATACATGTATATATAAATGCATGTATGGCAACATGTAAGCATGCCACTGTATAATAGAATTTCTGAATGAATAGACACAATGTTCTATTCATAACGAGCACCTGCTCGAATGCAATCAAGCAAGCAAATAGTGGGGCTGTTATAGCATGCATGCTATACGTGAGACCGCCACAACTTTTTATTGGGGCAATTGGTCATTAAATCGCTTCTGTCCGCTCTCTGCTTATAATGTATCATTTTATTCGTCATTAATTCGTAAAAATAGTTACTTTTTTTTGGTAAATCATTTCGCTCGTTTAAAAATTTAAACAGTTTAAATTCTCGAAACAAAAGTTGAACATCTAAAATTGGTAATCAGATAGGTACCGAAGGAGCACAAGGATTTTTATCAAAATATTATTGACATGTGGGAAACTAGTTGTTTTCGAAGTTGGTTTAAGGTTTTATTTTATGTTGATTTTAATTTCTTCATCAAGAAACATCTTTTTTTAAAGCTCTACGTCAACTGCGTACTCAAATATGTAAGAATATTGTACTGATAATAAAGCTTTTTGACAACCAATTATTTAACTCGATCTGTTAAATAACACGATGTAAGTGCAAAATTCAATTGTTTTGAATTTGAAGAATTCTTTAGCACAAATTGCTAAATAAAACTTATATACTGTTTCATGCTATTGTTAATAACTTTGTATACAATAAACTTCTAATGCATATTGTTTTATGATCTCCATGCATCGTGAGCAATTTTAAAATTGAAAAAATTGCACAACAGCTTGGATTTACAAGAGATAGAAGTGCACAAGATCTAATATTCATAGTTAGACAATTAGGAGAGAAATTTCTGAAAGAAGAAAAAGAAATACATATCTGCTTTATCGACCTACAAACAGCGTTCGATAGAATTAAAAGAGAAGACATCTGGAAAGCTCTACAAAACAGGGGGAAAGAAGGATATATTATCGATACAATAAAGGCCCTGTATAAAGGTAATAAAAATAAAGTTAGAACACATAACGAAGAATCAACAGAATTTGAAACAAAAATAGGATTAAAACAGGGTTGTGTTCTTAGCCCTCTTCTATTCACGATATTAATGGACGATGTTATAAAAAATTGTAAACAGAGATGTGAGAAACTGATAGTGGGTAGCTGGAGAATGCACCAAAGTGCCCTACGCGAATTATTGTTCGCAGACGACATGATTGTAGTAGCAGATTCAGAAAAGAATCTACAACAGAATCTAAATATATACCAATCAGAATTCCAAAAAATAAATATGAAAATTAACATAAGCAAAACAAAAACGATGATAATGGCAGGAAAGGAAAAGATACATAAAATATGCTTAGGGGGAAGACAACTATAACAAGTTAAAAGTTTCAACTATTTAGGCACAGTAATAGAAGAAAATGGAATGATAGATAAAGCAATAGCAGAGAGAATAGGAAAGATAGGAATAATTTTTAACATGCTTAAAGATACATTTTTTGGAAAAAAGGAAGTATCAAAGGAAATAAAAACAGAGATATATAAAAAAGTAGTAAGACCTTCACTAGTATACAGTTGTGAATCTTGGACGATTTCAGATAGAAACAAAAGCAGAATAACAGCAGCAGAAATGAGATTCCTGAGAAAAATTGAAGGAATTACAAGGAAAGACAGAATTAGAAATGAGGTAATACTACAAAGAAGGAACCTGAAACCGGTTAAGAGAGTTATTGAAGAAAGACAGCTGGGTTGGTTAGGACAATTGCACCGGATGCACGAAAATAGACCATCAAAACAGGTGTATGAAGCCAGAGTACAGGGAAAGAACAGAATAGGAAGACCTAGAATACAATGGGAAGAACAAGTACGACAGGCAGCCGCAGAGCGTGGTATACAATTATGTGAAACAAGGAACTTGGCACAGAACAGAAACTAAACTTGTGGAAGGAAAGAATAAATGCAATGGTAACTTGAAATGTAGTAATAAAATCCGACGCTTAACGGTATAAGGATGTATAGTTTAAATAAATAAATTGACAACCAATTATTTAACTCGCAGTGTTAACCGAAGAATAAATTACTAAATTTATTGTTGAAGCACCAAATTCTTTGTTCGTACTAATGAAGGTAAAGTCATTTCCATATATTTAAATTCCATACAACACTATATGTATTTATAGGCTGTATTAATATTGGGTATTTCTGGAGCGTGTCGACGTGAAGAACTTTGCAAAATGTCATTGCGAGACATAGAATTTAAATCAAATTTAATTATCGTAACAATTCCAGAAACTAAAACAGGTAACAGCCGTACATTTGCAATCATTAAGCCTGAATGGATTGCATTAATTCGGCAATATGCAAATTTAAGACCGGACAGCCAGCAGCGATTCTTCTTAACATATCGCAATGGCAAGTGTGTTTGTTCACCTGTTGGTCTTAATACAATTGGCAAAATTCCAATGCGAATAGCTGATTACCTTCAGCTTGATAGCGCAAGTAACTTCACAGGTCACTGTTTTCGAAGGAGTTCAGCGACATTGTTGGCAAACCAAGGAGGTGACTTGCTTTCAATTAAAAGGCATGGTGGATGGAAATCATCTACGGTTGCAGAAGGATATATCGAAAATTCTCTGCATAGTAGAATTCAATTAGCTAAAACAATGACCCTGTTAGAGATATCGACTCCGCCTGCAACTTGTTCGACATCTGAAATACAAGATATATGTAATAATACAGTCAACGTTACTCTACCTTCGCAATCAAGATCAATTCAAACAAACCAGTTAAGCCCTGGGGTATCAATCTCTGGTTGTCAAAATTACCCAATCAAAATTTTTAATAATTGTTCCGTTTCAATTTCTGAAAAGAATGAATAATGGTAATTTATATAATATTTGTTGCTGTTCTGACAATGAATTACATACCTTCCAAATATAACAATTTCTATTTCTTTTCTTTTTATTTTCATAAAAAAACAACGAACTGGATAGCATATTATTAAGGTTAGAGATTTATGATTTTAAAATGTCACTAAATTAATCAAGTTTCAGGAAGTACCAACTTTACTTTTACGCACTCGTGTTTAAAGTGACTTTTTACGCACGCAAATCGAATCGTGAAATGACAGGTTTTGATAAGCGAGTACAAAAAATATATTGATAAATATTAATGTCAGTATGACACTAAATGATATAACTTAAGACAGACGTTTTACATTCGCAAACCTTTATCAATATAATTTTTGATCTCGTAGTATTACATTACTGAAATAAAGTTTAAGTTTTTATTTGAATTTATAATATTTCAACTATTTTCCACGGAATAAACCAAAAAGAAATTAAATTTTTCAAAGATATTCTCTTTTCAAATTCCGTTCAACATCAAACACACACGCACACGCCGTGTTCTCAAATGTATATTTAAATACCAACTGTTGACCTTGTAGTGTATTCGGATATCCGTCCCCAGCCGTTCCGTCACTTATTGAAAAAGGCAGTTGAGAATGCATCCTCCTACAAATTCCACGTATTATATAAGACGTATGTGTGTAAGAAAGCCATTATAATTCACCAGGACTTCGTGGCATTCCACTGTCATAAGGGACCAGCTCGGAATCTTTCAGGCTTATCCCATTCTCTTCTACTTTAGTTATGTTCGGTCACTACACAAAAAAAATTGGAAGTTTATATGGGAATTCATATATATTGCACATAAATTCCTATTTCGATCCCATCGTATTATGTTGTCACCTACATTTTTTTCATTGTTAAAGAAATAAAATTCCCATGTTACGACATGATTTTCTCCCGTTTATTAAAAGGGTATATTGTACTTACATTTCTCTGCCTAGGGAAAAAACGCTGCCCAAACCTAAACGATTACTTATATACGAATATAAAACGTCCCGAAGACACCTAAAGGGAAACAATACATAGGAAGTTTTTTTAAATAAACAGAACGAATTGAATTAAGAATAACAAAGATACAATTTTCAATATAAATCCTGAGTTGAGAAATAGTATATATATATATATATATATATATATATATATATATATATATATATATAATCTAACCCTATTTACCCGAAGGTGTAGGGTGTGAAATTGCATTCTATGAATCATGAATAAATTTACTCCACTCCTTTTTATTTCTCGCCATATTTCTTGCTTGTGACAAATTCATCCCTCTTTCTGTCAATATTTTTCCTACACTGTCGTCCCATGTTTTCCTAGGAGTCTCTTCTCATGTCTTCTTGCTTCCCATGTTTGTTTAACTGGTCTTTCATTTCCCATCCTAGTTAAATGCCCAAACCATTTGAGTTGACGATCTTCGATTATTTTCAATACAGGTTCCACATTCAGTTGTTTTCTTATTTCTGTATTTCTTATTTTATCAATTCTGGTAACACCAGCTACTTTGCGGAGATATTTCATCTCCGTGGCCTGTATTTTGCTCTTCATGGTCGGCGTTAGGACCCGGGTTTCACAGCCAAAAGTTAGTATTGGTACAAACACAGTTTTATATACTGTTAGTTTGGTCTTCTCTGAGATCTCTCTTTTTCCTATGAATTATTTTCTTAGGCTGTGGTACAGTTTAGAAGCATTTTCCAATCTTACATTTATTTCTATATCGTGGTAGCCTTTGTTGTTGATATTTACCCCTAAGTATTTAAACGTCTCAACTTGCTCTAATTTCTTCCCATTTAACGTGATATCTGCTTGCGAACTGCCTCTGCCTATTACCATTATTTTTGTTTTTTCCTCGTTAATTTTCATGTTGCTAGATTTCAATGATGTGTTCCAGGCTTCTAGGTTTCTCTGTAGGTCTCTTTCGCTCTTGCCAAATATTACCAGGTCATCTGCAAAGACACATTCACTCAAATATACTGGCTTCATATGTCGGTGTCCGATGTACATCTTTACTGTTTTTTCCCTTGTTTCTTTCATCGTGTCGTCTAGGACTAGATTGAAAAGCATCGGGCTTAGTACTCCTCTTTGTTTTAAACCACTATTTACTAGGAATTCTTGAGATTTCCTGTTATCCGTTCTTATATAATTCCTGTTCTCTTTATGTAAGCTCATTATTACCACTACTACATTCTTCTCCACATTTCCCTTTTCCAGGGTTGTTCGCACTTTAGATCTCGGAATTCGATCGAAGGCTTTTTCCATGTCTATAAAAGCGTGATACATTTCAATATTTCTTTCTATGGACTTTTCTGCGATTTGTTTGAGTGTAAAAATATGGTCGTTTATACTATGCCCCTTTCTAAACCCACTCTGCGACTGCTCTAGTTGTTGATCTGTTTGAATTACTAGTTTCTTTGTGAGAATTCGTTCGTAGACCTTGGACGGTATACTCAGTAATGTTATTCCTCTGTAATTTTTGCACACTTCTTATCCCCTTTCTTAAAAATTAGTACTATGATGCCAGTCTTCCAGTCTAATGGTACTTTTCCTTCCTTCCAAGCTTGGTTATATATTGCTGTTAGCATCTCGATTCCTTTAGGGCCCACATTTTTTTAGCATTTCGCCGGTTATTCGGTCGTGTCCTGCCGATTTCTCTTTTTTGAGCGCTCTTATGGCTTCTACAACATCATCCATCTCTATTTCTTCTGCTATTAGGTATACTGTGTGGTCATCTCCTTCTTTCCCCCTGTCAATGTCCTCAACCTCGTCCGTGAATAAAAGTTCTTCGAAATACTGTTTCCATCTATCCATTATTTGATTCCCTTCGTTAAGTACATTACCACCTTTATCTTTGACTTGTTTGATCCCAACTTATTGGTTTCCCACTCTTGCATTCTTGAGAATTCTGTAGAATAGCTTTTGGTTTGTATGAAAGTCTTTTTCCATTCTAACGCGAGAAATAGTTGAGAAATAGTAATTACATTAAAAATTTATGTAGGGCAGACCGAAAAAACATTCTAAAACACAATATATTGATTATAAACAGAAATTACGCACAGCTTCAGGGCGAGACACAATAGACCGAATTGGTGTTTTGCAAGCTAAACTTAGTTTTCTGAATTTGTTCAAATCAATTTTGTAATAAAATATATGCACTTCTAAGTATTTAATCACATTAATTTACAAAAATATATCTAGATATTTGTAAATTCTGTTTAAAATTATTTCAATTAAATATTTGTTATCAATTCGTGGAAATTGTACCTACGAACAACAATACACAAAGTTTACGGTAGTATCTTAAATATGTAATCTAAACTAAAAAATAATAATATATCATAACTAATTAAGTATTGATGTCATAAATCCAAGTATTTAGTCCCGGATCGTACCATGTTATAGTATATAACGATACTAATGTCCATTCCAAATAAGAATAGACCAGATGGCGCTGCAATCTGAGTATAATTTACACACAAATTTAAAAAAAGTAGATCACATGATTGACTTCATATTTGAGGTCATATATCTACTAACCTATATAAATATTATTTTTTTATGTTTATTTATTAACATATTTATTGTTAAGAAAGCTTAGACTTTAATAATTTTATTCAAGCAAGAAGCGGCAAATATATACCATTGCAAGGTATTAGAGTATATAGAATATTTCAACCAATATCTTATACCTAATATGTTATTTTTTGTTTGAAGGTGTTGCATCTACAATAAATTTGTGTGTGTGTGTGTACATCTTCGATTTTACTAGAGAACAAAACTTTTGTGTAAATGTGAAACTAATAAATGTAAAGGATTGATGGTGACAATGTATTATAATTATCATAATATTTGTGTATCTTTAACATTAGTGCTTGCTTAACAAATACAGCATTTTACAAAATACAGTTATTTTAATAGTATCCATAATGAGAGAGCAATAAGGAAATTCATTTAACCGCACATCATTTCACATAATTTGGATAAAAATCTTTATACATCTAGAAAAGGTATTTATTTTAAAATATTTTCATTTCACACAAATAAGTAAGTAAAACAACTGTTTAGCGCCAAAAGATAAATAAAACGTAAGCATTTTCCCAGTTTCAGTATTTCGTTAAACGTGTGTTCAGTTCTTTATTCCAAGTTATGACTGATTAATACTTACTTTTTTGCTTATGTATGGGATAAATTGCTGCTATCGTACAATGAATTTGTTTTGCTTTTAGCAGAAATATGGTTTGATTAAGATTTCAGATTAATATTTTTCTCAATGTAATTGAAAAAAATAAATAAGAATTGAAAGAGAAATTGTTTTGATGGGAAACACCGTGTGTTCAATAAGAACATTTTTTTTTATTAGCATAATGTACAAAAATCTTTTACCTATACTTACATAATTTCATTAAAAAAATTATATAGCCATTTCCTACTTAGAAATTTCATTAATATTCTACGAGTATCATAATGTCTGGTAGTTACAGTTAGGACATCGAACAATTTCTGAGGACCTGAAACAACTTATAACCTCTAGAATTTATATGGTGAACATTATTATATACTTATATTTGGTTTACACTTTATTCACAATATTTACTATATTTACTAAACTATAAAATTTATAAGTATAATTATATCTAACACATCAGACACACGCACGAAACTAAATTAAGAACATCACACACACATAACTAAACTTAACACACCACAGTTCATTATATTACATATTGTTCAGGAATATATATATATATTGAAAACTACTCATTTTTAAGATAACCTGAATCTAATGAAAATTCTGAGGATGAACCAGTATTTACAGTCAAAGTCAAATTTTCTAACACATATTCAACAATATTATCTAAATCGTTTGTTTTCTTCTGTTATAACGTGATGAATGCTATTTTTCCATGCGTTAGCATCAAACATATCTAATCCTTCTAACAATAAATTTCTTACTTCGCCCAATTTAAATGTCTTATTATTGACAGCAACATGATGCTTGACTTGAGCCCATACAAGTTCAATGAGGGTCAGATTACAGTGATATGGAGGTAAACGTAAAACTGTGCAACCACTTTCTCTAGCTATTTCATCGAACACCTATGAAACTGGATGACAGGATGTCTAATTTTTTACAAGTTCAAACAATTCAACCTTTAGCATAAAATATCAGCTAAAATTCTTTTTGTTAAAAGCCATTCAATAAGTGCCTCATTTTTCCATGTTGAAGTAGGTGACTTTTCTGTTTTAGTAGAATGATAGGGCGCATTATCCATTACTATAACACAATTGGGCTCAAGAGAAGGTAAAATATTTTGCATCCATGCGATGAACACCTCACTATTCATATCTTCATGGTAATCTCAAGTTTTCTTGGATTCAAATAATAACAAACTTCCATTCATAAAACCAGTTTTACTGCCAATGTGAAGCACAATTACTCGCTTTCCTTTCCCAGATGGATCTTTTAAACCAGTAGAAACACCTTCACCAAATGCTTGCCTTGGATTAAGTATAGTTGTATCTTTCCATATTTTTGCTTTTGTGTAACCTGCATTCACCCATGTTTCATCTAAATAATAGATTTTTCTCCCTTCTGCACGAAACTTTCTTATACTTGTCAAATAACGACGTCTCCATAAGATAATATCATTTCGTTCAATTAATATTTTGTTTGGTGTGCGTTTTTCCCACTTGAATTCTAATTTCTTTAGGATTCTCCATAGTGATGTCCGCTTTAAAGGAGGCATCCCCTTTAATAGCTTCACATATTTTTATGCAAGTTGGTAACTCATTTAAAAAAAAAATTAATGTACGTGCCTTCTAATCGTACTTTTTGATACTTCATCCAATTTATTGGAAACATCTCGGCGACTTCGTTTCCTTAAAGGAGAATGTGTAACTCCAGACATTTCAATTTCTTTAATAATGTCAAACATAGTATTCCTACCAAGCCCTACTGCCCTTGAGGTTTGACGAACAGCAGCTGTTTTGCATCTGCCTTTGTCCACTTTTTACATATTTTTTTTTATGATTTTTTGAAACTGCGTCATCCATGCGCTAAAATGTTTGCGATTATATAAATCAAAGAAATTAATGAAGATGAACGGAGATAAAGGACCGATCCCCTACACCTGTCTCTTTTCATTCTTAGAACCGTAAATATAAAGGTCGTAGACGTTTCAAATAGAGTATAAACACATGTGGGTGCCGTTTCCTTAAGAGAGGTAATTTTTTGTCGATCTTTTCGTTCGACATATTTGCATGTTTAAGTTAGTGTATACGTAGACGCTGTGTAAAGTTGATGCGTAAGCAGTTGTGCTAGCTTTACTGTGCCCCATGTGCGACACCTTGATTAGTGGTTTTACCTACTGATGATGACAACTTAGTTGTCGAAATACGTATTTAGGATACGATTAGTAATTGTGGTAAGGGGTTTGCTACGACCAGTACGCCGCGCTTAAAAAAAGAAAAATTTTATATGCACCCCGGAGCATACCCGGTCTCGGTCTACTGAAACCGCCCCCTGCCCGTTCCTGCCAACGTCCAACGGCCCACCCGGCTTCTGAGGCAGCCTCAGCCCAGGGGTGGGGAGACCCAGAGGTAAGTAAAACAACCTAAAACGATGGTCAAGGGCGCCACCGAATTTATGCCGCTGGACGTCGCAAACTCGGAAACAATAATAATAAATTCTAAAAAAAAAGGCAAGTAGCGTTGGGTAGAGGGCCGGTTCCGCGACCGAGACCCGCTCCACTCTCGAGGATCGAGAAACGAGAAAGAAAACTGCGCTGATTCCAACCAAACAAACCCTATTTATTATCACACTCGGTATATGAAATGAAAAATTTTACAAATCTTGAAATGGTAAACTTATATGATTAAGTCAAAAAAATTAATTAGGAACAATGTGTAATGTAATTAAAATAAATAGATATATTGAATTTACTACAATGCGGCTGATGGCCTTAGTTCGCCCTAAAAAAAAAAACCAATACGTACTCCTTTCTTTTTTTGTTGGTTCACAATGTATTTTACAATTTCAACAATTCATTGAAATAAATAAATCTCAATCTAGGCAGTTTTTAAATTAAGTAAGTTGGCAAAAATATGTAATGCATAAAACTAAAGTAATCAAATAATATACATGAATAAAAGCAAGTTAATATTGAACATTTACATTTGTTCGTGAAGCGAATGAAAAAAGTATTAAGAAAAGACCCAAAAAAAAACCGGTCAGGCGACACGGTTATTTTGTTTGAAAACACCTGGGAATTATTAAAACTGTCTACAAGTTAATTGCAATAATTATAAAAATAAGAAACTGAGAATGACGAAAAAAAAACGAGAGCTTATCTGTCGGGTTGGACGGCTACGGTGTCCCTTGTCCCTTCAAGGAAAGCGTCACGTGCGGGAAAAATCAGGTGGTTTTTTTTTTCCTCGCCCGTCGGTTACGCCATCTAAATAAAGGAATAAAACAACGAAATAAGCGAAAGAAGAAAAAGGAAACCCAGATACATACCGAAGAAAGCGTCGATGGCGATGTAAATTGATTAGGTGCTGTTTAACGTGTTATTATGTTTTTCTTATCTCATCACAAAAAAAACCTCAAATGGAGATATCGCATTAGCGATTAATTTCGATATTAATATCAACCAAATCCCTCACGGGGCCGTAATTATTCAAATTACCTCAAGGCTGCATCGATATATATCGGTGATGAGGGAAAACGTAACCAAACGTAAGATCGGCAACTAACGACCGGAGTGTCGAGAGCGAGTTTCCTACTATTTCCTTGAAAAAAGAAAGTACTGAGGTACGAGAAAAAAAAGGAAAAACTTGAAAGAAATCAAATATATTAACAAATAACGAATAATGATACCTATACAGGTAGGTTCGTTGGAAATGGAGCAAAATATACTAAAGATATCATTAATTTTATTACAAAATAACGTGATGAAGCGTTGGGCGTTACGGACACGTAACAGGTTATATACCTTTTTTTAAGTTCGGACAAAATATGTTTTCCCGAGCCCTACTAATAATTTAAAATACTACAATGTTATTAAGAACTAATGAAATAGTTAGTTAAGGCTTTCATCTTCACTTTTTTCAGCTGTTACTAAATTATGTAAGAAAGCGCTTATGTATTATACTAAGCTACAATGATATAATTATCTCATGTAAACTGTCAACTTGTTTGAAAGTAATACTTTTTTACTAAATGTACATTACATATTACCGCCCGCTAGTATATCACCTGTCGTTCTCAAAAGAGGGAATAGAAAGAAAAAAGAAACACCGTCAGTGAAACATCAGGTGTAATCTCCAAGCTCCTTGATTTATTGTAAAAAGTACCGTTGTTAAAATGATAAATTACAGCAATATCTTACACAACCAATGATATATGAGAAAACGAAACGTATCTCTTTCGCGAAGTGCAGTCGAATGATGCACAGATGGCAAACTAGATAAGCTTGTCTCTGATGCATTTACGCGATCCATCTTGCATACGAAACGGAGCACAAGTATAGAAAGAGTAGCATGGAAAATTGTCTTCCTACCGACTACACGTATAAACAAGGTAATGTCCGGTAAGTGAGAAATGAAAGTCGTTAATCTTTAAGATGAAATACGAACAAAGATTCTCTAATATTAAGAGCACAAATACCACAATCTCGACATGTACACGGATTTTCTCAAAAGCATTTCATTTATTTGCGAAGATACCATTTACAGGTGTCCACTTGATAATATTACAGACAAGAGATAAATTTAGTAGATCTATCGCGCATCATTGATTCTCAATTTATTTATTATAGAGCATCACAGTATATACAGTGTGGGCCAGAAGGCAGAATAGTATTTAACATTTAAATAACTTTGTTAGTTGTAAACCAATATTATTGATACTCCACACAGTAAATGTTTAACATATGGAGATTTTGTATGGAAAACAACATCCTTCAAATGACTTCCATTTGCGGCCTCGTAAAATCGTGCTCTTTCGATTGCATTGTTCATGACATTGGTTAAAGTGTGAGGAGTTAATGATCGAATTTCTGCACGGATATTGTCCTTGAGCTGCTCAAGTGTACGTGGTTTGTTCACGTACACACATTCCTTAAGGTATCCTCACAGCAAGTAATCGGGGGCCGTAAGGTCGGGATAACATGGCGGCCAATTAATATGGGAATTCCTTGAAATTATCCGCTCACCGAACAGTTGCCTCGGGAGGTTCATTGTGACACTGGCTGTGTGGGGGGTTCCCCATCCCTATATCTCTCACCAGTAATTGTCACAATGTTACCGTTATGAGTTGCAAAGAAGTAAGGCCCGATAACTTCCTGCTAGGTCACCCGACACCAAACCGTGCATTTCAGAAGGTGCAGTTGGCGCTGATGAATTCTCCTTGGATTTGCCGTACCCCAGAACCGACAGTTCTGTTTATTGATGAAACCATTCAGCTGAAAATGAGCTTCGTCAAACATGATAAGTTGATTAATAAATTCATTGTTTTCTCTGGCTAATTCTTGGATGCGAATCGCATAATTTCGGCGCAGTTCGTGGTCCACAGGTTTCAGCTCCTGCACCAACTGTATTTTATGGAAACATCTTTAATTCATTTTTTAAAATTCTTCTTAAGGATGTTCGGGACATTCTCAATTCCATAGAACGTCTTCTCGTTAATGTATCTGGTTCTTCTTCGACACTGGCTCTAACTCTTTCAATATTCTCTTCAGAGCGAGCCGAACGTGGTTTGACAGTAGGGGGAAGGTTCATCACAGAACCCTTTTCCTCTAAGCGCGCCATTAGTTTCCGAATCATCGTCTCTGAGGATTGTTAGGTCTATTTAATGGAATATTTGCCGCCATTAAAGTCTCACAGAGTTCTTCGTTAAAACTGTCAGATTTCAACGAGTCTAACTTCTGTGTATGTGTTTGCGATGCTAAGTGACGTTTTACGTGCGATTTTTTGGAATTTTTTAAGGATATTTTACTGACTTTGCAATAAATTTCGGAATCACTGGAATGGACAATCAGTTTAACCATTAATCCAACACGCCATTGTTTTACGATGCCATTCTCGACGTTGTTCCATATCATATTTGATAAAGTTCAAACAATGTTCTAGATCCAAATAAATGAAAATTAAAATTGTGTGCGCAATTTAATGAAACTTAACGAAATTCACTGGACACTTACGTCAAACTAATTGGGAGAAGTAGATTCGGTAAAACGATATTAAACACGATCTATTACAAAAATTGCGAAGTATGTAATTAACAGTTAAAACAATGAAGAAAAGAAGCTCGCCGTATTTTATTTATCTTCCGAAATATAAACTAATAAATAAAATAAATTGTAAAAGTCCTAGCGTTTCTATCTACGCCCACGAAGAAAGGAATTTTACTTTAATATTGAAGTAATTAGGTCACAATTCAACGACAAAAAACAGATGTGCGGTTAAACGAATTAATAGTGTTAATCAATAACTGCGTGTTTTACTTAGCGTTGTTATAGACTATTTATATGGCCCATCGTAATTTCGGCTTGATGCGTCCGGTCTCTATTGATCACCTGCGAAACGTGTGTACAGGGTGATTCTTAATATATGCGACAAACTTTAGGAGCTGATTCCTGGGGTTATTTTGATCATAAAAGTTCATAAGAACATATGTCCAAAACCGCTTAGTTCAGAAGATATACAATGTTTAATAGAGAGATAAAATAATAAATGGTTTTATTATAAATTAACAAAATAATTAGTAAAACAAAATTAACTGATAGTAAATGTTGAAAATGTCCGCTTTTTGTCAATGGATGCAACACGAAGTCGTACAAAATCCTAACCATTTGGCTCAAATATTCTTCACCGACGAGGCTACTTTCTCTAGAAACGCGATTATTAATTTTCATAATAATCACATATGGGCCGAAGAAAATCCGCGAGAAATAATGAATGCCCGTCATCAGCATCAATACTCTGTAAATGTGTGGGCCGGAATTGTTGCAGATCACTTGTTAGGTCCACATTTTTTACCGATGCGGTTAAATGGCGAGGTATACCGCAATTTTCTTGAAGAGGAGTTACCACTACTGCTGGAAGAAGTTCCGTTGCAGTTAAGATTACAAATGTATTTTATGCATGACGGTGCTCCAGCGCATTTTAGTTTACTTGCTCGCGAGTTTCTGGACAGTACGTATCCAAATCGGTGGATAGGACGGGGAGGTCCACAACCGTGGCCTCCTCGGTCTCCAGACTTAAATTCATTGGACTTTTTTCTCTGGGGCCACCTTAAATCATTAGTTTACACGACTCCCATGGAAAATGTCGATGAATTATGAAATCGTGTTATAGCAGTTTTTGAAACAATTCGAAATACCACTGGTATTTTCGAACGGACTCGCCAGTCAATACGACGGAGGATAGCAGCTTGTAGTGCAGTTGGGGGCGGTCATTTTCAACAGTTACTATAAGTTAATTTTGTTTTACTAATTATTTTGTTAATTTATAATAAGACCATTTATTATTTTAACTCTCTATTAAACATTGTATATCTTCTGAACTAAGCGGTTTTGGACATATGTTCTTATGAACTTTTATGATCAAAATAACCCCAGGAATCAGCTCCTAAAGTTTGTCGCACATACTAAGAATCACCCTGTATATTTGCTTCTGCCAACGGCGTGTTCTAAATATATTTTAAAAAATGTTGACTAAAGACAGTATCTCTGCTTGAGCACTTTTATTGTAATAAAATTATTATTAAAGTAAATTTTGTGTGGTTGTCAAAACCTTTTTTTTAAATTTTAATTTCCTGGTGTTTTCCATTCGAATAGAAGAAATTGCCTAGCGTATGTATGCATTATAAAAATATCCTTGCACATTTTCCACATAGTCGCATAAGGCATCGGTGCCGTGCTTTTATTTCGTTTGCGAAAGCTACATTCAAACACTGATGCGGATCACCAAACTTTAGCACATGTTTACGACTATTTAGACAATCGGACATGATATCTCAGGTCGCGTAAACTTTTATGTAGCTTTTAGTGAACGCCATTCGCCGGCAGTGTCGTATGCAAAGGATGATCGTTTCCACGATAGATAAGAATCATTTCCTCATCACGTCACTAGCACGGCATATATAGGAAGACATGATAGTATAAAAATAAACAAATGGCATTTTACATTCCATTAACTACACAATAAGCAGTAGGTAAAAAGTAAATGTAAAAAAAAAGCATGGAAATGAAACAAACAAATTTCGCGTCATTTAACATAAAAAAGATGGATGATGTGATTCATCTTTCCAAAGAAAATTTGTCAATTGTTTTAGGAACTTTTGCTTTAATGTAAACTTTGTGGGTAACTATGCATTGATTTTAATTATTTTATTCTAGTTTTAAACTCCATATCTTCGTCGAAGTTTTCCTTAATGTTTGAATAAGTGTTGACCGCAACATTTAATATGCCAAATTTATATTACAGGAGCTATCAACTACCTCAACGATCATTTTATTAAAACACAAGAAGAAACTTCATCGGAACTCTCTAGCTTTTAGTATCATGAAGACTGATAATTATAATATAAAAATTATTTTGTAGAAACGTCCATTCGATGTTTTCCAATATCCCTTCTTCCTTTCATATTCTTTTCTTTTCCTGAGTATAGTATTTTGCACGTAATAAGAAACACCTAAGGGTTTGGATAATTATATTATTGCGGGGTTAAGTACGATATCTTTACACAGCGATTAGAAAGCAGGTGGCCTGGCTGGCATTAAATACGACGACCGTAATTAAAAGTATTTGGTAGTATTGCTAACAATAAATATACAGAATGACTGAAGTAACGGTGGAAATTGCGAAGCGTATTTCACACACTAGCACACGCATATTTACACGTACATGCCTCATGACTCTAATGCCCGTAGGCGTAGCTTAGTTACAATAGTGGGGATACATTCGTCAGTATTTAATATGTGTTTAGTACGGCAGAATGAAAGTGTGTATGCACAGATTTGCTTTAAGGAATTGCAGCCGTTATTGTAATAATTGATATATGTATGCATTAACATTGAACTGAAACTAAACTCTTTCAAAATAGTAACTAAAATAAAATTATTAATGGAAACTAAATAAAATTCTTATAAAAAAACGAAACAAAATTCTAAATGAAATGTACAAAATTTATTTTAGTTTTTCGCGAGAGTTTGCTCAGACGCACGCATCGAGATGTGAACCACGAATGTCATTCCCGCTCTCCACATACCCCACTACATGAGTGAAAGCCATCCCTACCAGTACTCTTGAAAATGGTTAAACATAACGTATATGTATATGTGTGTGAATTTGAAAGTAAATACAGGTTGGCCCAAAATGACCGAAGGGGTTTGAGTTCATTATAACTTCTTATTTAAGACATAATTATTAAATTTTTTTATTTTAAATACAGTATATCAATGGAGAATATTTTTAATTTAATTATGAAAAATTATATCTCGCAAGTGGTGGCCATTTTCTGCTTCGCATATTCGTGCTCTTTCCAAAACATTTTCCATAACCCTTCGCAAAACTTCAGGTGTTATGTTGTTGATTTCGTCGCGTATATTATTTTTTAATTGCTGTATGGTTCGAGGCTTATTAATATAGACTTTTCCTTTCAAAGGAAACAGTCTGAAGCGGTTAAATCCGGTAAACGCGGAGGCCAATTAAAATCGATTGTACGGGAAATAATTCGTTCACCAAAGATGTCGCGTAAAAGAGCCATTCTGTCCCTCGCAGTGTGCGCTGTGGGTCCATCCTGTTGGAACCATACTTGCCGATGGTTTTCCACGGCTGGTCTTAAAAAATTTTCTAACATTGTCCGATATCTAACACCAGTGATGGAAACGGCGACACCGTGTTCATTTTCAAAAAAATATTGGCCAATTATCCTTTTCGACGAAACACCGCACCAAACGGTACACTTAAGTGGGTGTAATTCTCGCTGTTGAACTACTCTTGGATTTTCCGTAGCCCATATCCTGCAGTTTTGCCTATTAACGAACCCATTTAATTGGAAATGGGCTTCGTCGCTCATAATTAAATTATGTATAAAATCATGATTTTCTTCTGCTTTTTGACGAAAATAAATTGCATAATCAAGTCGTTGCTGGTAATCTGTCGGTTTCAATTCTTGGATAAGCTGAATTTTGTATGGAAACATTCTTATTGTATGCAAAATTCTCTGCAGCGACCCTCTTGAGAGGCCAAGTTGTGTTGAACGTCTCCTGCTTGATGTTTCTCCATCTTCCCGAATACTCTCCTGTACCCGTTCAATATTGTCATCCATGTGCACCGTTCGTCGTCTGCCGGCACCAGGAAGGTTCCTTACTGCCCCTTGTTCTCGAAAATTTGCAACCAGACGGTTTATTGTTGACTCTGAGAGTCCAATCCGCACATTAAAATAACGACGATATGCACGCTGAGCCAAAACAATGGATCGTTGATTTGAGAAATAAAGTTCAACGATTTTGGCACATTGTTCAATTGTGTACTATTCCATTTTAAATTCCCCAAGTCTTCTTTACAAAATACTAAAAACAACAAAAAAATTATAATGAAAAAGTTATAAGGAATTAAAACCCCTTCGGTCATTTTGGGCCACTCTGTATCTACTTCTAACTACGCCAATCTATATATACCGTGTTAGGGAATGCTCAAATCAAGTGCTTCAATATTCCATTCAAGAGTACGTTGACATGGATGTGGAAATGTAAGGGACGCAGTTAGAAGATACGCAGAACGGTATCCTTATCATAGAATACCTAACCGTTTCATAGAGCCTAACCTAGAAACTAATAGTTTCAAAGAGGTGCACAAAAGACTTCGGGAAACAGGTTCGGTAATACCAAAAAACCAAGAAGTGGGAAGGAAGACGTGCTGAAAGGATGGTGACTGTTGAGGAAAATATTCTTGTATATCCTTCAATCAGCACTCGAGAGATAGCTCGCCTAGTTGGAGTTAGTCACTGAACAGTGTGGAGGACTTTGGTATTCTTATTATTTCGAAAGAGTTAAAAGTTTGAACAGGGACGATTTTGTCGTTAGACATCGATTTTGCAAAAATTTCAGAAAACCCTCGGTTTTCGGAACAAATTTTAATGACTGACGAATGTTGTTTTACTAGAGGTGGAATTCTTAATTTACACAACAGGGATGTAAGGCCCGATATCCATTCTCTTGCAATAATTGAACGAAATATTCAACATTAATTTTCTATCATTCTGTGAGCTGGAATAATTGTCCCCCGACTTATAGGCCCATATATTTTACCAAATCGTTCAAATAAGGTATTTACATTTTTTACAAGAAGTATTACCAGGATTACTAGAAGAATTACCTTTGGAATTATGTAGAATAATGTGGTTCATGCATTATGGGGCCCCTGCACATCTTACTCTGCCAGTCAGAAACTTTTTAAATGAAATTTACGGTGAACGGTGGATTGGACGAGGTGGAGAACATGCCTGGCCACCTCTAACACCTGAACTTGACAGCTGTGATTACTATCTTTGGGGCTACATGAAATCACTGGTCTACAAGACGCCTATAGAAAAATGAACTAGCTCGAGTAAGTCAGTCACTAGGCAGACGTGCTGAAGGTTGTCTTGAAGCAAATGGTGGACATTTTCAAGATTTCCTCTAATTTTATGAATTTTGCGTTGTTTTTATTATTATTAACTTAACTACACGTCATATTGACAGTGCTAAAATGTCACAGATATCGTAGGCATCTGTAACAAATAAACGTTTTGTCTTTAAGTGGTTTTATTGTTTGTGTCTTGTCTTTATTAGTAACAAATTTAACTATGCTTTTCTCCAAAACGCTACACATTTCACAAAAATGGCATATAACTTTTTCCTAATTATAAATTATTCCTAAAGTGCCAAATGTTTCCTTTTTATTACTTTCTTGTCTAATAATATGGGAAATTATACCAATGTGAATAATATAAATACCTATTTGAATACCTCCTATGACCATTACCATTAACCGGTAGGATTTTGTTAGGGAAATTGAAATATTTTCTATTATGTTAATTAAGTAATTAGCGTATTCAATTACTGTATAATACAAAAACAATTTATTGCTTCATTGTTTATATATAAAAGTTGTGTAATTTATGTCTCCAGTCTTGCAAGTATTTTTTCGTTTGTGAAGGTGTTCCAGTCTTCTTTAAAAACTGATCAAGATGAGGAGATGGCATGATGAAGAAGAATATAAAAAACAGAGTAACGATGTTAATTTATCGACGGAAGATAATATTTTTCACGACGCCAAAAAGCTCTTTGTTTAGATATTAAGGCCAAGCAAATAGTTTTAAATGTTTATAATAATTAGAGAACGGACGCAATTTCCATAAAACGCAATCGGCAATTGGAATTGTGTATAACGTCGCTCAGTACATCCCGGCGTAATTTGTAAGTATTTGTTTGACTTACTCGGACATCTGGTCTCGCCGCGATAACAATGGACAAGCCAGCTATTGTATTCGGAGAATATAGTGTTTTTTAAAGTGTTTCCATGGGCGTAGATAGAAGCGGGGTTTTTATAATGTATTTTATTTATTAGTTTATATTTCGTAAGATAAATAAAGTGCTGTGAGTAAGTTTCTTGATTTCATAGTTTTAACTGTTAATTACATCGTAATTTTTGTGATAGATCCTGTTTAATATCGTTTGATTGAATCTATTTCTACCAATTATTTCGACATAAGTGTGCATTGAATTTCGTCAGTTTCAATAACTTACGCACACATTTTTAGTTTTCATTTATTTAGATATAGAGCATTGTTTAAGTTACTTTTTCAGACATGATATGGAAGAATGTCGAGAACGGCATTGTAAAACAATGGCGAGTTGGATTGACGGTCATACTGATTGTCTGTCCATTGTCAGTGATTCCGAAATTTATTACAAAATCCGTAAAATATCGTCAAAAATTCGTCACTTAGGATCGCAAACACATCTGAACTGTAAAACTTTTATGGCGGCTGATATTCCATTAAATAAACTTAGCAATCCCACTTTAAAAATATTTCTGAAAAAATATACTGGTCGAAATGTTCCTGATGCATCAACTTTCAAATATTATGTTTCTAGGTGCTATACGAGAACAGTAGAACGCATTAGAAGCCATCTTTTAAATCAATACATATGGATAAGCGCCGACGAAACGGTGGATATGTTAGGACGCTGTGTGGTAAATGTTGTAGCTGGTGTACTACATCCAACTATTCCCTATAACTCATATGTAATATCAACAAGTGTTATAAATAGCGTTGATGCGGAAACAGTTGCTGAAACCATTAAGGAGAATATGCAAAAAATGCTTCATTCGGACGCCACGTACAAAGAAAAAATACTTTTATTTGTCAGTGATAGTGCTGCGTATATGTTAAAAACAGGCAGACTATTGAAGAAAACATATCCTAATATGCTGCATATTACTTGTGTAGCACATGCTCTCCACAGAATCTGTGAATATATCAGAGACACTTTTCCGGAAGTTGATAGACTTGTATCAGCTTTTAAAAAAGTTTTCAGAAAAGCACCATTGAGAGTAGCTTTTTTCAGGGAAAAATTTCCATGTCTGTCACTGCCTCCCACTCCAGTAATAACTAGATAGGGAACATGGCTGGAAGTTACTAGTTATTATGCTGAGAATTTCGATAGTCTAAAACATTTCGTAACACTGCTAAAGGAGGATGCTAGAAGTATTGGTGAGTGCAAGGAGCTCACACAAATCCCAAATTTAAAAAATCATTTGTACTTTCTTCACGAACACTTTGGAAAATTGCCAAAACTAATCACTTATGTTGAAAATCGAAATCTCAAATTAAATGACGGATTAACCACATTAGATGTGGCTGTTAATAATTTGAAAAGTATTCCAAGTGACTTCGGATGTGGCCTTCGGCAAAAGTTTGAAGCAATTCTTAATAGAAATCCAGATTTAATTACATTGCAGCAATTATGTATGGAGACAATTCCACAAAATCTAACGGCTAAATATGAAGAAATAAAAGAATATTTCCAGTATGCACCTATAACCAGTTGCGATGTAGAAAGGACGTTTTCTATTTATAAGGATGTACTTAATTCAAAGAGAACAAAATTGACAGAAGAAAACCTTGAGAAACTATTGCTAGTCAATATTAATACTACTTTATTCAACTTGAACGACAAAATGAACAAATAAAAATGTTCCAATTATAGAAATAAAATTAAAAACTTTAAAAATACAACTTTTTAACAAATACATTTGTATTTCGTAATTTTATAGATCACCACCCGTTCGTTTTCCTATTATATAAATAACATTAAATATTTTAGAAATTCAGCCTTTCGCCAGTACTGCACTGGGTGGTAAGCGTGTCCGTTCTCTAATAATAATTTAAAATCGGAAAATGAATCTACAGCTGAGTCAGATATTACTTCGAAGATAGCAGATGTACCTTGTGGAACAATTTACAAAATTGTCAAGTATGATGTTAAAACAAGGAAAAAGAGAAGCGTTCCTCTAAGACGATTCCAATTTGGCAAGTCGATATTATTCGTCAAAAAATTTATAATATGAATAGACAAAATCAAGTTCCTACATTGTCGATTTTATGGGCGAGGCCTATTGAAGACGATACGGAAATGCAGTGTTCCATTACAACGTTATGGCGAACGTTAAAAAGCGATGGTTTTAAATATGGCCAAATTGATAAACGGCGTGTCATTATGGAATCAGAAAGAAAACGGAAACTCCGTTACGAATATTTAGTAAGCATAGGAAAATTCAAAGAAGATTGTCGTTTAATTTTTTATCTAGATGAAACTTGGTATGATACCCACGATACCGAAATAAAAGGTTGGATAGTGATAAGTGTAGTTTGAATCTGCTTCCTTCTAGAGAAAAGAGAATAATCATTTTAAATTGTCGTTCGGAAAATGGATGGGGTGGTGAAATGTCGTTAAAAAATATAAATTCATCTCATCTTGACTACCATGAAGACATGACATCAGAATTTTTTGGAGAGTGATTCTAGAAGAAATTATTGCCTGTCTTGCCCCGCGAGGCCAGTACAATATCAGGATTGAGCAGCACAGATTTATGTTGCGAAGACAGTTATACAAAAGCTGGACAAAACAACAAGTTAAAATTATTACTTTCTCGTTATTGTGCTATTTTAACAAGACACACTGCTTTTGTTCAGTATCGTCTGCACTAATTTATGTATAATTTTAAAATTTTATAATTAAACTATACACCTTTATGATGCATATACATATATTTTAGAAGTTTCAACTTTTTTTTTTATACTGTCATTTATATTTTATATCCTTGATAAAGGCATCATTGCCGAAACATGTAGGGTTGTTTTAAATATATATACTTTGAAGTAAAACCAGACCTTAAATCGCCAACTGATTGAATTTACCATATCATACCAAGGTCACGAAAATAATATATATATATAGTTGATTTAGATATTCGGCGATTAAAGGTCTGTTTTACATTAATATGTATATATTTAAAGTAAGCTCATGTTTCGGTAAGTATTACCTTTATCAAAGAATTATAAATGACAGATATTAATGTCAAAGATATATAAGTGATATAGTCATGGTGAGAGATACAAATTCATAAATACATTCAATTCAATTAATAATAAGTCATGAGTTATTATTAAAGACGGCAGACTATGTGCCCGAACACTAAGTAAACTAACTGCCTCGGTATACGTATTTATATGATCGTCTCTTTGTTCTTTTCTGCGTTTTTTTTTAATATTTAACAATCAATAAAAACATCCATGTATGTGTGTTTATTTAGGTTGTCTAACGTAAACGAATTTCAAACGCATGATGTTATTGTTATATATATGTATGCATTAATAAATGCTTTATATTTTCAAAATATTGTATTTATAAAATTGTGTTTATTAAAATGTTTTGAATTTTTTATTGGCGTTGGCAAAATAAAAAAAAACGCAGAAAAGAACAAAGAGAGGACCATATAAATACGTATACCGAGGCAGTTAGTTTACTTAGTGTTCGGGCACATAGTCTGCCGTCTTTAGTTATTATTACACTTGCGCCCGTGGAGCGACTTAAGATATAAAGCTGTAGGCATTCGCCTAGGACGAGAAGGAAAACCTACTCGGACAGCAAGTCAGGGATCTAAACACGTAACTGCAGCATGATAAGCAAATGTATATATATATATATATATATATATATATATATATATATATATATATATATGTATGATAATTTTGATGTTCTCGCGGTTGTATGATGAAATGATGGTTTCTCGGGTTCTTGGCCGCGTGTGAGATGTGTCCTGAGAAGGATTGTTGTTTCGACGGGATCGCACTCGTCATTTTCTAGAGTTGTTCTTTCACTTGACGCTGAAGAGTAACTGCCGATCGTGTCCTCGGGTGTCTGCTATTATGTTGCACTATGGGAGGTAGGGGTTGCACTGCTGCTGTCGTGCGTACACGGCTTCGCGTGATTGGTCCGGGTGTCTGTGATTCCTGTGTGGGGGCGTGTACCTGTCTCGATGTGTTGTGTTTCGTATTAGTCTTGATTTGCATGCCGGCTAGGAGTGGCTTCCAGGTGTACGGTAAACGTTTGCCGTCGTCGCGTTTGTTTAGACTTTTGGGTCTCTTTTCTATTTCAATCGCTTCTCTAGTAATTCTAGTAGATAGACTTTCGCTCTTCGCTAGGATCTTAGTATTCTCGAAGTCAATAGTGTGCCCCGTTAGGAGGCGGTGTTGTGCTAGAGATGATGTTTGTTTCTTGAAGACTGTGTTTATGTGTTCCTCTTTTCTCACGCTTATTCGCCTGTTCGTCTGGCCTACATAGGATTGTTCGCATTCCGAGAGAGAGAGCACGGCACTTCGTAAACGACTTGGTCTTCAAGTGGAATTTTATCTTTCGCGTTGACTATTTTATCGGCTATTTTTCCCTGTGCTGTAAAGATGGTGTCTATGTTGTGTTTTCTTAGTATTCTACCGATTTTGTCTGTGGTACCCTTTATATATGGTAGAAAGGCCTTTGATGTAAATTCCTCTTTTTCCCGTTTTTCTGCTCTATTGTGTCTGGCTTTGTCTATTGTTCTTTGTGAATACCCGTTATCAAGAAGAGCGTTTCTAATATTTCTTCTTTCTTCCTTTTTATGTTCATCGTCTGTTAGTCGTTCGGATCGTAGAACTATGGTTTTCACTACTGAGTTCAATTGTGCCGGATGATGATGCGATTGTGCTTTTAAGTACCTATTTGTGTGTGTAGGTTTCCGGTAAACGGTGTGTCCCAATGTTTCATTTTCTTTTTTGATCACTAACACATCTAGAAAAGGTAGCTTCCCTTGTTCTTCTACCTCCATTGTAAACTTAATTTTCGGATGTTCGCAGTTTAGTTGGTGTAAAAAGTCTTGTAGTTTTTCTTTGCCATGTGTCCATATTACAAATGTATCGTCGACGTAGCGCAGCCACATTTTGGTTTGTTCTTACAGGTGTTTAGAAAGTTTGTTTCAAAGTTCTCCATGAATACGTTCGCTATAATCGGTGATAGTGGGGAACCCATCGGTGCGCCTTCGACTTGTCGATATTTCTGGTTGTTGTATGTGAAATATCTGTTTATAAGGCAGTGTTCTATCAGGTTAATTGTAGCCTTTTGTACTTGATACTGGTTTTCTAATATGGATATGGTCTCTGCGATTGGCACCTGCGTAAATAGAGATGTCACATCGAAGCTGACTAGCAGGTCCGTTGATTGAACATGAACGTTTTTTATCAGTTCAATGAAATGATCTGCATTCTTTACGTAGGACGCCATTTGTTCTGCGTGTACCTGAAGTTCTTGTGCCAGGTATCGTGCTAGAGCTTGTGTTGGTGATCCAATAGAACTAACAATCGGACGAAGTGGTACATCGGGTTTGTGCATTTTTGGGAGTCCGTAGAGTTTTGGACATCGGGACGATTTTTCCCGGGGATGGTCTGCTTCTTTATTTCTTCGCTCAGCGGTGTTGCGTTTATTTTTGCTTTGGTTACTTTTTCTAAGTAAGTTGTAGGGTCCGTGTTGATTATTTTATATGACGGGTCGTCTAGCAGTGATCTTATTTTGTTGTCGTAGTCGGTTTTGTCTAATACTACGGTGGCGTTTCCCTTGTCGGCAGGTAGAACTATGATGTTAGTGTCCTTTTGAATATCTTTCAAGGCTAGATGTTCATCTCTTGTGATATTTCTCTTTGGTGGTTTTGCCTTTCTGATGATGGTGGACACCTCCTGTCGTATTATTTCTGCGTTGTTCTGTTCGACATTGTGTAGAGCTGATTCTACCCCGCATATGATATCTTCTACCGGAATGCGAGTTGGTGTTATCGCAAACCCGAGAAACCATAATTTCATATATATGTGTATATATATATATATATATATATATATATATATATATATATATATATATATTACTCCTCCATTGAATTATTTTATATCTGAAAGACACATCACCCGATATTAAGATAGTAGTTTACCATTGCATTAAGTATTTAATTAATTAATAAAATTATATTACGTCCAACACCGCTGTACAAGTCATCAGATTTAATAATGTTGGTTATATGTTGTTATTAATTTCATTAAAAAAATGTCCTAAATTTAATTTATTGATTAGGTATTTATCCTTTTCAATCAAAAACTTATATTAAATTTGTTTATTTTTAATGAGCCTAAAATTTATTTATTTTTAAAATTCTACATAACTAATAATATTTAAATTTTATGCGGAGAAATCTATAGATTAACTTTACTTCACAAAATATACGGAGGTTATGATCTGGCCTATTTGTCATAAAACTCAGTAATATCTTTATCTAAATTAAGATTCCGACTTGTAATATCAATCTGTATTCTAAAATTATTTAACAATCGTTAATTAAACGTGATTACGTTTAAATTAGAAAAATTTGGAAAATTATTCGGCTATTTAGAAAACTAAAGGACATAATTTTGGTGATACTTAAAATTTATTAACATTCGAGGGAGGTGAATACGATAATATGTCCGTTACAAAAGCAAGACCGCATATTTAGCTACTGCGCTAAAATTTGAGTTATCTAGCAACATAGAGAATATCTAGAACATAAGAGGTCATATTCAACTTTTAACTAACGGTAAACAATACTTGCCAATAGAGAAATATCTTTATGATTTAACCTAGAAAAAAACTTCTAGCAGAAAAAGTATACGAGTCTTTTCCAAGTATGTAACAAACTTGCCAAAATCAATGTAATCAAACTGGTGAAGTCAATGCAGTCGTGACACCAACGTAAATATGAATGTCTTCCGTCCGCTGAACTTTTGGTGAATGTTATTTCACTTCCGCTGTGGGAAAGCACTTTCAAGTATCATAAAATAGCAGTGCTCGTTAAAAAAAGACTCATTTACGAGAACATTCTATTCTACCCTCGCCGATCGACAGATAATTTTCTATAATTATATTTGCTGTTGATTACTTTGTACATACAAGATTTACTACTACTAACGCTCTCTCCTTTTCTTTCTCTATCTATCTCTGTCTTTTATCTGAGTTTGAAATTAATAAATTTGCGTACTTTTTACAATGGAAAAATTCGAAATCGAACTGTAAATAAATAATTCGTTTTGATAGTTTTAAGACCAACTGAGATAGAATTCATGTGGAATAAATTTTAGGCAATCATTCAAAGATAATCCTTTCTCAATAATTAAATATGATTGGCAGAATTTAAACGTTTGTCGCAGATTTGTTAGGCAAATCAATTATCCTTCTGGAAGATTTTAGTCTTCCCCAATTTCATGTTTTCTTTTCTTCGCCTTTGTCTATCGATATTAAAATATTACAGTTCATAGACTTTCTATATTTAGTACTATCTAACATGGACTGTAATCTCTTACTTGAACAAGATCTCTGTCCCGTGGTGCCGGATGATGATAGATATCATCCCTCACTATATATTGATATTGGATTTCTATCTTCGACCAGCTGCATTTCCTTCTAATTCTCAGGTATAATTTTAGGAAAGCAAAAACTTTATTCCGATATTTTGCCTGTGGATTGGTCTTTTCTGAATGATTGTGTTAATGTTGACTCATCTGTTGAGAAATTTTACAATGTGCTTTATAATGTTATGGATTAAACTGTTCCTAAGATTCAATCAGAGAAATCGGCCAGATTTCCTTCGTGGTTTTCCAAAGTTATCAAGGATACAATGAAAATTAAGCTTTACTATCATCGTAGATGGCGATCCACGGCCAGTCAATACTTCAAAGAAAATTTTTATCGTGTCAGGAGAGAACTTAACTTTGAAATTTCTATGGCGTATAAAAATTACCTTCAGAATATGCAAGGTGCCATATGTTCTGATCCTAAAACTTTCTGGCAATTTATTTAATCGAAATAAAGTACCCCAGAATACTTGGTAAAGTAAATTTCAACAATACGCATTATCATAAACCACAGGACATTTTTTCGAAGGCATTTTCTGCTGATTTCGCATTAGTATTTCTGCCGCCATCATTTGTGACTTATTGCCTGATATGCTCTCTAACTTTCCTCCACCTACCATTGTGATGTTGACATTGATGACGTCGCTGTATTCGCTGGAAAGTTGAAGAATTTGACTATTGCTGGTCGCGACAATATCCCAAGCATCCTAGTCAGGAATTGTGGTCGCAGCTTGTCTGTACCTTTATCGAAAATTTTTAACCTGGCTTTGCGTACTTATAAGTTTCCAAGTGTATGGAAGATTGCTAGAATTTGCCCAGGCTTTAAAAAAAAAGGAGATGCTGCCAACGTCCTGAATTAAAGACCTCTAAAGTTTTTGAACACCTGCTCCAAAATATTATAATGAAGAACGTTATATAGTATATATTTCACCGTCTCAACATGGATTTATTACTGGAAGAAATCTTGCTATTATTACACAGGAGATAGCTGAAGAGATCGATGGTCACGACGTCACCTTTATGTAATATATACTGATTTTACACTAGCTTTTGATACCATTGACCATGATTGCTGCAGAAATTAAGAGCATTTGGTCTGTTTAATGCTTTGTCTAGGTTACTGCATTGTTATCCTCTGGATAGGAGCAATTACGTGTATCGTAATGGCTTTAGATCAGAGCCTTACATTTCCACCTCTGGTGTGCCGCAGGGCTCTTACCTAGGACCACTGCTTCTCATTATGTTCAGCAATGACCTGCTAACTTCCATACCTTGTGCAGTTTTGGCCTATGCAGATGATCTAAAGATTTATCGTACCAAATTAAATGAACTAGACATCATTTTTCTGCAGAACGCACTGAACGTTGTAGTTGAATGGTGATTGAAAAACAAGTTCAATCTTAATGTTAGCAAATGTAGTTCTGTATCTTACACGAGGAAACATAATCCCTTGACAGCTACTTATTTCATCCATGGTGAAACTATTGTGTTTTCCAATAGTACATGGTGGCCCAAAATGACCGAAGGGGTTTTAATGCCTTATAACTTTTTTATTATAATTTTTCTTTTGTTTTCAGTATTTTGTAAAGAAGACTTGGGGAATTTAAAATGGAACGGTACACAATTGAACAACGTGCCAAAATCGTTGAACTTTATTTCTCAAATCAACTATCCACTGTTTTGACTCAGCGTGTATATCGTCGTTATTTTAATGTGCGGGTTGGACCCTCAGAGTCAACAATAAACCGTCTGGTTGCAAATTTTCGAGAACAAGGGGCAGTATGGAACCTTCTTGGTGCCGGCAGACGACGAACGGTGCACACTGATGACAATATTGAACGGGTACAGGAGAGTATTCGGGAAGATGGAGAAACATCAACCAAGAGACGTTCGACACAACTTGGCCTCTCAAGAGGGTCGCTGCAGAGAATTTTGCATACAATAAGAATGTTTCCATACAAAATTCAGCTTGTCCAACAATTGAAACCGACAGATTACCAGCAACGACTTGATTATGCAATTAATTTTCGTCAAAAGGCAGAAGAAAATCATGATTTTATTCATAGTTTAATTATGAGCGACGAAGCCCATTTCCAATTAAATGGGTTCGTTAATAGGCAAAACTGCAGAATATGGGCTACGGAAAATCCAAGAGTAGTTCAACAGCGAGAATTACACCCACTTAAGTGTACCGTTTGGTGCGGTGTTTCGTCGGAAAGGATATTTGGCCCATATTTTTTTGAAAATGAACACGGTGTCGCCGTTTCCATCACTGGTGTTAGATATCGGACAATGTTGGAAAATTTTTTAAGGCCAGCCGTGGAAAACCATCCGCAAGTATTGTTCCAACAGGATGGAGCCACAGCGCACACTGCGAGGGACACAATGGCTCTTTTACGCGACATCTTTGGTGAACGAATTATTTCCCGTACAAGCGATTTTAATTGGCCTCCGCGTTCCCCGGATTTAACCACTTCAGACTGTTCCCTTTGGGGTTATTTGAAAGGAAAAGTCTATATTAATAAGCCCCGAACCATACAGCAATTAAAAAATAATATACCCGACGAAATCAACAACATACCACCTGAAGTTTTGCGAAAGGTTATGGAAAATATTTTGGAAAGGGCACGAATATGCGAAGCAGAAAATGGCCACCACTTGCGAGATATAATTTTTCATAATTAAATTAAAAATATTCTCCATTGATATACTGTATTTAAAATAAAAAAAAAATTAATAATGTCTTAAATAAGAAGTTATAATAAACTCAAACCCCTTCGGTCATTTAGGGCCAGCCTGTATTTTGAATTTGGGTATCGCGTTTGATAACCAGCTGAATTTTTCGCAAAATCTGATTAACGTTACCTCATCAGCTATCAAGTCACTTGGCTTTATTATACATGTCACCAGGGATTTTGATGACCCCAGAACATAAACAACTTTGTATTACGCATATGTGCACTCTAAGCTTGAACATGGATGGCCTGTGTGGTATCCTTATTATACAATCCAACAGCAGATGTTTGAGAAAGTGCAGAGAAGATTATAAGTTTATGTCTTTCAAATTTTCCCGAGCGCAATATTGACTACAATCTGCTCGTGCACCGACACAACATGGAATCGTTAAGGGCGCGTAGAGAGCAAATGAGTGCTTCATTTGTAAGGACAATTATCAACAACAAAATTGATCCGCCCTGTTTGCTTTATCGAGTTAGTTTTCATGTGTCGCGTCTTTCGTCAAGAAACGTTCCCACATTCTCTGTGCCTAGTGCTAGAGCTAATATCATTATGAAAGCGCACCTTACGCATGCTTTAGTGAATGCCGATAAACTATATGATGACATATTCTTTTTAACGAGTAATTTGTGAAATACTTGCTTATATGAAATGTTTTTATTTTATATTTATAAACACACAGAATGAACTTTTTTCCTTCATGTTAGCAATATGTATGACTTTTTAATTTCAATTTAGTTGCCCTGTAATTGGATAAATCTGTTGGGTACAAATATATTATTATTATTAGAGAACGGACACGCTTACCACATGACGCAAAGCCTAGTGCAGTACTGGCGAAAGGCTGTATTTCTAAAATATTTAATTTTATTTATATAATTGGAAATCGAACGGGTGGTGATCTATAAAATTACGAAATACATATTTATTTGTTGAAAAGTTGTATTTATAAAGTTTTTAATTTTATTTATATAATTGGAAAACATACGGGTGGTGATCTATCTATCTAAAATTACGAAATACATATTTATTAATTAATTTTATTTATACAATTGGAAAACAAACGGGTGGTGATCTATAAAATTACGAAATACATTTGTACTTGTTGAAAAGTAGTATTTTTAAAGTTTTTAATTTTATTTCTATAATTGGAACATTTTTATCTGTTCATTTTGTCGTTCAAGTTGAGTAAAGGAGTATTAATATTGACTAGCAATAGTTTCTCAAGGTTTTCTTCTGTCAATTTTGTTTTCTTTGAATTAAGTACATCCTTATAAATAGAAAACGTCCTTTCTACATCGTAACTGGTTATAGTTGCATACTGGAAATATTCTTTTATTTCTTCATATTTAGCCGTTAGATTTTGTGGAATTGTCTCCATACATAATTGCTGCAATGTAATTAAATCTGGATTTCTATTAAGAATTGCTTCAAACTTTTGCCGAAGGCCACATCCGAAGTCACTTGGAATACTTTTCAAATTATTAACAGCCACATCTAATGTGGTTAATCTGTCATTTAATTTGAGATTTTGATTTTCAAAATAAGTGATTAGTTTTGGCAATTTTCCAAAGTATTCGTGAAGAAAGTACAACTGATTTTTTAAATTTGGCATTTGTGTGAGCTCCTTGCACTCTCCTATACTTCTAGCATCCTCCTTTAGAAGTGTTACGAAGTGTTTTAGACTATCGAAATTCTCAGCATAATAACTAGTAGCTTCCAGCCATGTACCCTATCTAGTTATTACTGGAGTGGAAGGCAGTGACAGAGATGGAAATTTTTCCCTGAAAAGAGCTACTCTCAATGATGCTTTTCTGAAAACTTTTTTAAAAGCTGATACAAGTTTATCAACTTCCGGAAAAGTGTCTCTGATATATTCACAGATTCTGTGGAGAGCATGTGCTACACAAGTAATATGCAGCATATTAGGATATGTTTTCTTCAATAGTCTGCCTGTTTTTAACATATACGCAGCACTATCACTGACAAATAAAAGTATTTTTTCTTTGTACGTGGCGTCCGAATCAAGCATTTTTTGGTTAATGGTTTCAACAACTGTTTCCGCATCAACTCTATTTATAACACTTGTTGCTATTACATATGAGTTATAGGGAATAGTTGGATGGAGTACACCAGCTACAACATTTACCACACAGCGTCCTAACATATCCACCGTTTCGTCGGCGCTTATCCATATGCATTGATTTAAAAGATGGCTTCTAATGCGTTCTACTGTTCTCGTATAGCGCCTAGAAACATAATGTTTGCGTAAAGTTGATTCATCAGGAACATTTCGACCAGTATATTTTTTCAGAAATGTCTTCAAAATTGAATTGTTCAATTTAAATAATGGAATATTAGCTGCCATAAAAGTTTCACAGAGTTAAAATTGTCAGATTCCAACGTGTTAAATTTTTTTCGTGCTTTAACGATCCTACGTGACGTTTTACGGTTGATTTATTGCAATTTTTCAATAACGTTTCACACACTTCACAATAAATTTTGGAATCACTGCCAATGTACATACAATCAGTATGGCCCTCAATCCAACTCGCCATTGTTTCACGATGCCATTCTCGACGCTCTTCCATTGTCTGAAAAAGTAAGAATATACTAGATCCAAATAAACGATATTAAATAACGAAATTTTATGCACACTTACGTGAAAATAATTGGAAGATGTTGCTTAAATGAAAGGAAAAGGAATGTACGTGCTATTTCTCTTACGAAATACGATAAACTTATTTATTTTATCTACGTACTCGACACCACTGAAAACACTATATTCTCCGAATACAATAGCTGGGTTTTCCATTGTTATCGCTGCGATACCAGGTGGCCGAGTAAGTCAAACAAATACTTCATTGAATTACGCCGGGATGTACTGAGCGACGTTATTCACAATTCCAATTGCCGATTGCGTTTTATGGAAATTGCATCGGTTCTCTAATTATTATTATAATGTTTCTAACAACTTCATACCAAATGTCTACATAAATCAAAGTTTCTGAAATTTTTATGTAATTTTCAATTGTACGCCGTAGTCACAAAGCTGCTGATAAGAATCAGGTAGTTCATCTCAACCAGAAGCAGAACATTTCGAATAAATAAAATTATTTTTGTCAAGATTTCTTACCATTTTTGTTCTTCTTTTTAAGTCATTCCGATAATTTTTGGGGCATATGGTGTAGATATTTACTTCTACCGACAAAACTTTTACGTATATCTACAAATTAAAATTCAAGTTTTCTCTTATAAAGGGGATACCGAAATATATATTATTTTTTTAACCTTTTTTTTATATTCGAATTATTGTCTTAAAATTAGGTTGCTCTTTAAAGAATCGAAATTCGTTGTGATTGCTTCTTACCACACCGCACGTAGCACATAAATTTCGATTTGCTTGGGGGAAGACGACGTTTAACACGCATATATAAAATATAGTGATGTATGTATGTTTGAAGTTCGCGACAATATATTTCTTTTGCTGAAGGGCGCAAATATAATAAAAATATTTATTAGATCATACGAGTTTAAGCATAACAAACTTTCCCTAACCGAATACGTTCGTATGCAAAAAAGAATACATTGCGAATAAAACCAATATTTGTATGCACTGCTGTGCATATTTTGACATGCAGCGAATCAGCATTGTTTGATGTACATACATA
The DNA here is from genome assembly GCA_935421215.2 of Melolontha melolontha. Taxonomy (NCBI): domain Eukaryota; kingdom Metazoa; phylum Arthropoda; class Insecta; order Coleoptera; family Scarabaeidae; genus Melolontha; species Melolontha melolontha. The sequence goes on from OW285236.1 coordinate 217,959,618, forward strand.
TACTTTATAGTACATTCGTACAGGATTTCGTGACTAGTTAAATATTGGCAAGTGGATTATTCATGTGAAATGGCTAAATATTTCAAGTGGATTATTCCTGTGAAATAGTTTGGGAGTTGTTCACGTACACATATATTCGAACTAACAAAAAGTCTAGTTTATAAATTATGAATTAATGCCTTTTGTATTGTTCTCGGAAAAAGAAACTCGAGTGCGAATTATGTCTAATTTTATGGTATAAAAGTTAAACAAGTTAACTTTGATAAACAAATGGTTAACATTACTATGTGTTTAGTCTAGAAACAATAGTTTGATGTGTATAATATTCAGTGCAATCCTTACACCCTAATAGTTTATCCAACAGACTCAGTCGAAATATCTGGACGTACCTAAACTCGTCCCAGAAATTAGTTAAACTCGTACCTGAAAGAATATACATAAACATGTCTCCGAGAAAAGTAGGCCACAAAAATAGCTTCATGAATTTGTCCCTGACTTTATCGCGAAAATACTTATTTAAAATCTATAGATATCATATTTATTTATGCAAGAAATGAAAAAATCAGTAAGTGCAACAAAACATATTTTATTATTTAACAATGGAATAGAAATGCCTGCCTTCTGTTTTATACAAGCACTATACAAATTAACATATACATTTAACGATTATAAAAATAAGAAATACGTTTAACAAAATAAAATCTCGAAACAGATCCATTTTTATACACATTGATTTTTCTAGTAACGCACTGCATATGTCTACCCACGACTGTATCTCGTATTCTTGCACATTCAGAGAAACTTTAAATTTTATATAAGTCTCTGTTTGAAACTGCTTCAAAATTTCAATAAAATGAAAAATTTATGGATGCGTGGAATAAAAACTGGCATTAAATTTAGCGTGGAAAGATTGGCAAGCGTTTGTGCTTCTTTCTATGCTATCGCTGAATTCTGCCCACAAACTAGGTGGAATAACAGCTTCTTCTGAAATATAATTGTCAACCAAATAATCGGAAAATCGTGATAAACGTTCACCTTGAGGTTCTATTTCCGAAAAATCAAAAGCATAATAATCGCATACTTCCGATGGATTTAAAAATGGTAAACCAAATATCTAGCGCAGCCACTTTCCAATTTCTCTGATTTCGTTCTTATAATAAGAAACAAGGCTCAGATTTTGAATTTTGCGGAACTTCTTCTTCTTCTTCTTATGTTTTGGGTTGGACGCCAGCACGTCCAGGCACTTGAGCACACTGCTCTTTGTACTATCCCCAATAGATCTCTCAGTTCCACTCTGTTAGTATTGTGTTCTCGATAAGAGCCACTATCCTAACAAGGGGATGTTTGGGAATACTCGAAGGATCCAATAGATCTCTCCCGAAATATTTCTGTCTGAGTTCCTTCAGCTCTTCACACGTGCATATTACATGAAGGCTAGTTTCCTCCTGTTTTTCACGTCTTCTACACCAGGGCTCGCTAACCAAGCCCATGCTGTACAAATGCTTCCTTAGAGGACAATGTCCGGTTATTAACCCGGTAATTATTTTAATTTATTTTTTGTTACTACGAATTAGGTTGGCTGAAAACTTTCCGTCCAGCTCCCTTAGTAGTGTTTTGGTATGGAGTTGACCTTCCGTTAACCTCCATTTGTTTTTATGTTCTTTTTCCAGCCATAACCAGATCTCCCTTTTAGCGGAATCCTTAGCGATTCCACATACAGGTTCTGATTCTATGAAGTTCCTATTAGTACCTTCTTTGGCCAGTTCGTCGGATATCTCATTGACTTTAATTCCCTCATGTTCTGGCACCCATATCAGCGACGCTGTATTGTCTTGTGCCAGTTTATTGAGGACCTGTTTACAAAATTTCACCAGCCTGGACCTGGTAGATGGGTTCATAATGGCTTTAATAGCCGCCTGACTATCACTCATTTTGTTCATTTTTTGTTTGCGCAGCCGGCTTCTAGAATTTCCTCGGCGCAGGCTGCGACTGCAAACAATTCGGCCTGAAAAACCATAGTATGTTTCCCCAGACATATCGATGTCTTCCTTCCAGGGCACATTCCGCATATGCCTGCACCTGCTCCCTGACTAGATTGTGATCCTTCAGTGTACCAGCTGCCGGCACCGCAATCGATCGAGCGACTTTTTGCCTGTTCCCTGGTCGGTATAAATATGTTCAGCTGAGCTGTAAACATAATTTCAGGTGCCATACTGTCCGCCGGCATTTGAAATATCGGCTCTTCCAGTATAGTTCCTGTGATATCTGTATGGCTCCTTAGAACCTTATTAGGACACCATACGTCATTGGCCTTCAGCCTCAGTATGGTAGCCATTGCCTCCGCCTTTACAAATAGTTCCAGCCGAGGGAGACCCACGATGGCTTCCATGGAGGCGGTTCCCATGCTGTTCATAGCTCCCGTGATTCCCAACACAGTCTATCGCTGGAGAGTCGTGAGGAGCTCCGGCGACGATGTCCGCTCCGTCCTCCTCTATCAGACAACTGCTCCATATATAATCGTTGGTCTTACTACTGCTGTGTGCAACCAGTGTACCACATTTGGTTTTAGTCTCCAGGGCTTGCAAACAGCTCTTCTGCATCTCCAGAGGAGCTGCGTCGCACTGACTGCCATTTTGACTAGGTGTCTCCTACAATTCAGTTTTGCATCAAGTGTTATGCCTAGATACTTCACTTCATTGGTTAATTCTAAGTCTTGTCTTGTCTTGCGTGGAATAGTAGACTTCATTTCAAGTAACAATAACGCAAAAATTGTATATCCATTTTGATTTGTTTCAAAGTTACAGATCTATGAATGTGATTGTCAGATCATGAAAAAAATGTAATCCTTAAGTCAATACAAACTGATTTTATTTCAAAAAAGTTATACGATTCAATAACAGGCCTCTGATTGTTAACGTCGCATAATTAAATGTTATCCTAAAATAAATAAACACGTGTCGTAGTGCATACAGTAATTTCTTGGAGATCTACAAAAAAGAGTACTGGAAATTGATTTATGATGAAGAAGGTTCTTATTTATTTCATAAGTTCTGAACAATGAATATCATACAATGGACAAATGTTCAGATGACTGTTAACGTTGCATTTTTTAATAAAGGATTACATTACGTTTTAGTTCATACAACAGCTTATTAGTGAGTGGACACGTTGTCTTTATTCAAAATGTTTTACCCATTTTCTTCTCAAGAGTATGCGGACATGCATTTTGTGTATGGCTACTGTAACGGCAGTGCACGTCAAGCAGTTATTGAATACCGACATCGGTTTCCCTATAGGCGCATTCATCATTACTGAACGGAAATGCGAACTACGTGATTATCTTTTCGACCGAGGAATAAATTTCTCAGCAGACTTAGAGGAAAAAGCAGTAGCTACTGATACAAAATAATACAAATCTGTATAAAAACAAATTTGTATCTGTATCTGCATGGACAGATAGTACGTATTTACCAGCGTTTGCTTCAACTACCAGACGCATGCGTTTCTGTGTAACCACTTTGTCAATGATTGGTTTACGAAGACAAACGACTGTAGGTACACTTTTGGTCATGCGGCAAGTTTTGTCGTATCCGAAGACATCAGATAACCTCATGCCATCTCACGGACAAAACCGACCACGCCTGTGCAAAGTGTTTATTCTCGAATAGCTAAGCTATTACAGGAAAGGAAAAAATACGCATGTTACTGTGAGTCCATTAACTCGTCGCCGGGTGGCGTAGTATAGCAAAAACGAATTGCATGTCGATGCGACAATTCACATCAAGCATTGATACAAAATAATACAAATCTGTATAAAAATAAATTTGTATCTGTATATGCATGGACACACAGTACGTATTTACCAGCGTTTGCTTCAACTACCAGACGCATGCGTTTCTGTGTAACCACTTTGTCAATGATAGGTGTGTCCATGCATATACAGACACAAATTTTTTTTTATTCAGATTTGTATTATCTTGTATCAAAGCTTGATGTGAATTGTCGCATCGACATGCAATTTGTTTTTGCTATACTACGCCACCTGGCGGCGAGTTAATGGACTCACAGTAATATGCGTATTTTTTCTTTTCCTGTAATAGCTTAGCTATTCGAGAAGAAACACTTTGCACCGGCGTGGTCGGTTTTGTCCGTCGGATGGCATGAGGTTATCTGATGTCTTCGGATAGGACAAAACTTGCGGCATGACCGCAAGTGTACCTACAGTCGTTTGTCTTCGTAAAGCTATCATTGACAAAGTGGTTACACAGAAACGCATGCGTCTGGTAGTTGAAGCAAACGCTGGTAAATACGTACTGTGTGTCCATGCATATACAGATACAAATTTGTTTTTATACAGATTTGTATTATTTTGTATTTTGTATCAAAGCTTGATGTGAATTGTCGCATCGACATGCAATTGGTTTTTGCAGTAGCTACTGTTACAAGGGATCCAATTCTCAGTGCAAGTCGAATCGCTAGACAACTAGGAGTGCCACAAACAACAGTTTGGCGAATTTTAAAATGTGAGGGTATATATCCATATCACCATCGCAGGGGACACGATTTGGTTGAGGCAGACCACTATGCTCGTCTAGTTTATTCTACCTGGATATTAAGACAGTCACGGCTTCATTTTAATTTTTCCAGAACAGTTCTCTGGACAGATGAATCTACGTTCATGAGAATTGGTGTTTCAAATCTGAGAATCCTGCACAGGTGGTCATCAGAAAATCCCAAAGCTATACGCCCATCTAAATTTCAACATGAATTTTCTATTAACGTTTGGGCGGCCCTAATCGATGACTTGTTGATTGGTCCTGTCGTTCTTCCTGGGAGGTTAAATGCGGACAAGTACCTTCAATTTCTTATTGACGAACTGACAGGTCTTTTAGAGGATGGCCCACTGAATGTTCGACGAGACATGTGGTTTCACATGGATTGGGCACCACCACATTTCGGAATTGCTGTTCGAAATTGGGTTAACGTCAATTATCCAAGATGGATTGGTCGAGGTGGTCCTGTTACATGGCCACCCAGATCACCCGATCTTAATCCCCTTGACTTTTATTCATGGGGGTACATGAAAAATTTAGTCTACGCGCAAGTTTCGAACACAAGAGAAGAGTTGTTGGATCGTATTCACCTGGCTGCCGAGTAAATCCGACAGCAAGTATGAAATTCGGATAAGTACTCCCTCCCTCTGTTGGCTTACGGGCACAAGACTGCATTCAACAAGGAGGTGGACATTTCGAAATATTATTAATTGAACTTTTTTAAATAAAATCAATTTTTATTGAATTTGGGATTACATTCTTTTTTCATGATCTGACAATCAAATTCATAGATCTGTAACTTTGAAACAAATAAAAATGGATATACAAGTTTTGCATTTTTGTTACTTGAAATTAAGTCTGCTTTACACTCCCAAAATTTGAACATGACGATACGGGACACTTGTATTGTTAATAATGATTAAACCGCCGTAGACGCTGTACGATAAATAACTAAATAATAATTATTCTTATTATTACATTTTCGATATGTAAATTTCTTTAAATTGTACATTTTACTTCTTATTATTCTTTACATTATTTACCGCTTTAAGATAAATAATGTGAATACATTTTCGTTTTAAGCATACGATAACATTATATCAAATTGACAAAAGTTTTAAACGAAACAAACTTTACAAATATGTAACGTATATACACTTTTATAAACTTTTCTACAAGGTACATTCCCAGTATTTAAAAAGTAAAATCCTTTCACATAAATTTGATCAAACGGAAGCTACATAGTGCGCTTGCACACGAGAAAATAAAAACTCCTGCAGCTTAAGGGGTCGCAATCATCGCTCATTAATATTAATGAAAATAAAATCTACGTACTCGTACATATGTATTGCTCTAAAGTTTCAGCGGGACAGACTGGAAAGAAAATTACACAGAATTAGCTATTAAGAGAAGCTCTTTAATGAACTTAACGTTTCTCGGTATAGAAATGTACGAGTCTAAAGTTTAACAGTACGTGAAATGTATCCATTATGGCATTTTTATAATTGTTTTCTTTCTTCTACCGTAATGGATACTTGTTCAGAATCCCTATGATTTCTTTTTTTTTATTAAACGCTTGGATAGATCAATTTTGTAACTTCAACCAGGCGCATTATGATATAATTCTATTCGTTTGGTGCTTATTTGCATGAAACCTGTCTTCATATTATAATTTTTAAGTAGCAATTGAATATGAAACCAGAGTGTTTTCAATGTTAGAAATGAAAATGTAATTAATTTACTTTAAAAATATAGAATTTCATATTTAGAAACTTACTCATTGATACAGGGTAATGTAGGCTTGATGATTAGTTAATAATTCCTATCTTAATTTTTAAATTCCAATATGTAAAATTATACTTATGGTGAATATAACGCTTATTTTTATATTAAAATTGTTTATACTCGGCTAGCTCTAATGTTGACTAATATAGGTTGCCAGGTTAAGGCGGGATCCGTATACCGATAGGTCCAGCCCGCTACGGGCCATAGGCAACAATATACGTATGGAACGTAATGCGATGTGGCAACGTGTGTACGATGCCACTCCGCGCGCGCAACATAAGTCCAATGGTCGAATGCATATAATGTATGTTCAATTAAATACATTTGAATGTGTTTTCATCTTTTTGTAGCAAGTTTTTGCGAGATACATTCGACTGCCTTATTTGTTTTGGTTCTAATCTTCTGTTAACTTTAAATTTTTAATATACACAACAAATTCATATAATTTGGTGAAGACAATAAATAAAATAACGATTGTTTGTATATATTATATGTTTCTTATAATAAATCTATAACTTAGTGCAAGTACAATACTTTGTTTGCTCTAATTTAATTTTTGAATATTCAATTGCTAAACATTATTTTTCTTGCTCCATGTCATGTTCGCTTTTCAAAATTTCTCTCTGTAATCGTACATGTTCTAATTTACTAGCAGTCAACAAATAATTTCGAACCAAAAAAGACATTTCACAACAAATAAGTTTGTATTGTGTTGTACTGCGGTTTCAAATATTTATACCAACTTTTGTGTAAAACTCAACTTATCTACTCGTATGGCAGTGTTAAGCTATACTGCAATATATTCCAAATTTTATTTAAAATTAGGCACTGTAGAAGTTTTAACTAGAGATTAACTAAACTTTATCCTTATTCGGGTTATTCGACGATATAATTGATGGGTTAAAGTGTATTGTAGAACTGTCCCTTAAAAGTTTAAAATTGTCTGGAAATGTATTTGATGTAAATAAATTGTTTATTTTTTTAAAGCAAATATACATTTTTTATACGATGTTTATAAAACTGTCATAACAGTGAATATGTAATTACAGTTATACAAAGTAGATACTCTGGTCTATTGTATGGTTTCAATTCCAGTAATAATGCCTAATAATTCCTTTAGAAAACGTTATTGATTTTTTATTACTTAAAATTACTTTTCCGTAGCAGCTAAGAATTCAATAATAATAATAAACTGGACCTTATTATGTCTGAAACAAATGGGCAAATTACGTATACAGAACGAATATGCAAACGACTATATCTTTGCGCGGTTTAAGTCTTACTAAATTCTTAACTGCAATTGAAGCTGCGGCGCGTAGAAGGGATACGCTGTTGCCACTCATTGTTGACTATGGCCCGTTCCGAGTTGGTCCTATCGGTATATATATACAGGCTGATTCAAGTTAAGTGCGCATCATTGCTATATCTGTTACTATTGATTCTAGAAAGTAGGTTAAATTAGCAAAGTATTAGTGTTTTTAACATTAATTAACGTTCAATAAAAAAAAAATGGTATATCACATTTTCGAGAAATTTTGAAATTTATAATTTTTTTAAAGGGAACAGCCTGTATATTTTTTAAAATTCTGAATGATAATGTTCTTGGTAATATAAAAATTTCAATACACTATTGTCCTAAAACGAATAATAAAGTATTTACGGTGGAATTTAGTTGATGTCGAAGATACTCTTTCATTCTGTAAAATCACTAGAAGGCTTCTTTCACTTTAAACAGAACAAATAGTATGCCCTTTGTAAATGTCAATAACGTACTGAATATAAATCTTTCGCACGTTTAGTTATTAAAAATATTTTTTTTTATTTTGTGTTGTGTTCATTAGTTCTCTATTTATTTTTCTAAACATTTTGGTTTTACTTTCGTTGCTTAGTGTTTGACAATATTTCACTATGGTATTTCCTCATTTGTAGAAATGCGATATGTTGGAAGCATACATTTTATGTCGTAAAAATTCAATAAGGACTAGCGAATATTATCCTGAACACTATCCTTTACGACAGCAGCCAGATCGACGTTACTTTCGAAAACTTTACAATCAGTTTAGACTGCATGATTGCTTATTTAGAAATAATAGAACAAAGTAAAATATCGTCGTCAACGAAGAAGTAGAAATTACAGTGTTAGCATATTTTGAAGCTCATCGCGAATTTTCCATTAGGGATGCTACTAAGGAATTGGCATTAAGTTATTCATCAGTTCAAAGTATATCCCCTTTAAGTTCAGAATCTTTCAAACATTACAGCCAGGAGATTCCGCCAGGAGATTAGCTCTCTGTCATTGGTTTGTTAGGTTTTGCAAATAGAGGCATGTTTAATAAGAAAAATAGTCACTACTGGTCTCAAGAAAATTTATTAATAGTTCGTCCACATGCTGCACAAGTTCGATTTAGTTTTAACGTTTGGTGCGGATTAATTGGTTCGGTAGTCTTTGGTCCACTGTTCTACAATGGTACGTTGACAGGAAACAGATATCTGGAATTTATTCGTAAAGTTCTAGAGAATTTTCTTGATAACGCCAATTACCTGATGCGCCAAAATTTATACTTTCAGCAGGACGGTACTCCTGCACACAACTATCACCTAGTGCAAACCTGCCTCGTCGACACCATCTTTGCCTAAAAGTGGATTGGTACAAATGCTCCAATTCAATGGCCAGCACGCTCCCCTGACCTCTGGCCTTTAGACTTTTTTCTTTGGGGATATTTGAAAATAAGGTGTACAAAACGCGATACGACAACGTGCGCGAATTGCAAGACAAGGTCAGAGAGTTTTTAGCCAATTAGATAGAAGGACAATCTTAAGAGCCACCCAGAGTGTACTGAAGCGGACACGAAAATGTATTGAGCAGGAAGGTGACACCTTTGAGCAGTATTTATAAATTATACATGTACTTTCTTCTTTTTAATTTAATTTTGCAAGCTGTAATTTGTTAAAATAAACATTAAACACAAAATATGTATATGTTTTGTCAAAAGTTAGCGGAGCAATTACAACATTTAGAAGGAAATAGAAACTGCTATAACTACTTTATTATTCGTTTTATGACAATAGTGTACTGAAACTTTTATATTACAAAGAACATTAGCATTCAGAAAATATACAGGCCGTTCCATTTCAAAAAATTATAAATTTCGAAATTTCTCGAAAATTCGTTATTCAATTTTTTTTCATGAACTGCATGCTAATCAATGTTAAAAACACTAATACTTTGCTAATTTAACCTACTTTCTAGAATCAATAATAACAGAGATAGCAATAGTGCGCACTTGATTTGAATCATCCTGTATATCGCTGTTTGCAACCTAAATTAGTTAGCAAAATTAATATTATATCAATATAAATAAAGAAGCAACAAATATATTTAGTTCATATAAATATAAATAATCTCTTCACCCTTAAAGTATTTTTAGTAGTTCTACCCTTGGTATGTTGACATTGAAGTACTTAATCGAACAATTGTAAAGTGGTACTAAATCTATTTAAAGGTGATAAATTTAAATATGGATCGACCATATACAAATAGAGAAGACAATTTTATAATATTTTTATTGAATAATAATTAGAGACCGGACACATCGGGTTGAAATGACGTCGTCATTACGACGGACGATATAAATAGTCTACAACATCTGTAAGTACATCACGCAGTTATTGAATACACTATTGATCTGGCTAGCGCGAACATCTGTTTTTGTTGGATATTTACAGTTAAATTTCTGTTTTCATGGGCGTAGATAGAAGCGTGTGGAGTTTTAATAATTTAGTCTATTTAGGTTATATTTCGTAAGATAAATAAAGTGTTGTTGTTTTCATAGTTTTTACTGTTAATTACATCGTAATTTTTGTGATAGATTCTGTTTAATATCGTTTGATTGAATCTACTTCTCCCAATTATGTCAACGTAATTGTGCATTGAATTTCGTTCAGTTTCAATAACTTATGCATACATTTTTAGTTTTAATTTATTTAGATCTAAATTTAGAGCATTGTTTAAGTTACTTTTTCAGATATGATATGGAAGAACGTCGAAGACGGCATCCTAAAACAATGCCGAGTTGGATTGACGGTCATATTGATTCCATGTCCGTTGTTAGTGATCCCGAAATTTATTGCAAAATCTGTAAAATATCGTTAAAAGTTCTATGAAATCGCACGTACAACGTCACTTAGCATCGCAAACACATGCACGGAAATCTGACAATTTTAACGAAGAACTCTGTGAAACTTTTATGGCGGCTAATATTCCACTAAATAAACTTAAGAATCCCACTTTGAAAATATTATGTTTCTAAGTGCTACACGAAAGCAGTAGAATGCATTAGAATCCATCTTTCAAATGAATACCTCTGGATAAGTGCCGATGAAACTGTCTATATATTAGGACTCTGTGTGGTAAATGTTGTAGCTGGTGTGCTACATCCAACTATTTCATATAACGCATATGTAATAGCAACAAAAGTTATAAATACAGTTGATGCGGAAACAATAGCTAAAACCATTAACTAGGATATTCAAGAAATACTTCATTCGGACGACAGGTAATAAGAAAAAGTACTTTTATTTGTAAGTTACAGTGCTGCATATATGTTAAAAACAGGCAGACTATTAAAGGAAACATATCCTAATATGTTGCAACATACTTGTGTAGCACATGCTCTCCACAGAATCTGTGAATATATCAGAGACACCTTTCCAGAAGTTGATAGACTTGTATCCGCTTTTAAAAAAGTTTCCAGAAAAGCACCATTGAGAGTAGCTCTTTACAGGGAAAAACTGCCGTCTTTGTCACTGCCTTCCTCTCCAGTAATAACAAGATGGGGGACATGGTTGGAAGCTACTAGTTTTTATGCAGCAAATTATTCACATTAGAAATTTAAGAAATTGTACTGACAATGACAATCAAGAACGCAATAATGAAGAACCTGCAAGGAAAAGACAAAAAACAACAGCTGGAGATAACAGAGCTGTTATTGCAAAGGAAGTATGTGACACTATTTTAAGCCAAATTGGCGACCGATTTGATTTTAAGGATCATTTAATTATTTGATTCTCAAAATTTTAAAACTTATTGTCATTCATTTCCTCAAAAAAAAAAATTATGAAACTGTGAAATCTTATTCTATGTTGGACAGTGCAAAATTGAAAAGTGAAGTTTCAGTAATTTATGAGAGCGATAAGATGTGTGACGTAGGTGGTTTTTTGCCAAGCTCGGTGTTCATAACAGGCAACAACCTAAAAAAGTTTTGACGGAAACATACAAACTGTTGGATATTATTTGTACAACGCCCATGTCGACAGCAGAATGTGAACGATGTTTTTCCACCCTCAAACGCAATCATACTTTTCTGAGAAGCACAATGTTAGAGGATCGACTGAACTGAATTGGCGGTCCTATCAATTGAAAAGAAGTTCATCCAGTCTATTCCGGATTTTGACAACAAAGGCATAGATGTCTTTTCCAGCATGAAAAATAGGAGAATGGATTTTATGTATAAAAAATAGGTAATTTTTTTTTGTGACCACACCCTTTCATAACTCACGAGCCGCCACTGTTATAGCATATCATAAAGACAGGGGAAACCCCCGATAACTTCGCATTTTCACGTTAACGAGATTTTACTGTATTCATACTTTTTTATGTAACTGAACGAAGTAGTATTAATCTAAAATAAAACAGACACTAACTAATTCATTCGCACAAAGATTTTCTTTCCGATCACGAGTATCGTACTAGGTACGAATATCGTACTGGGTACGAATATCGTACTGTGTCAACTTTGTTCAACTGTGTCAACAAATTTTACTATTTCTGCATGAAACCAAAAACCGAATGTTTTATACACCTAATATTATATTAATAAGTCATTTTTTTCTTTAAAATTTCAGAAATATTGTTGGCCCTATGTTAATGGGCGGTTTATATTTACATTTAGTATAGAAAGTAATAAAGTTTAATTTATGATAGTGATTCATGGGCCCATAGGTCAACATAAAACTAGAATTGATGCTATAAAAGTAAAACTCCTCGGCAGGATAAAATTAAAATACACAAATAAATCGATATATAATACAACGAAGACCTTTCCTGTTATGCCCTCTAATATATTGTTCGATATTTCAATACCTGTATTTTTGGTTTAGATTGGACAATAAATTATAGCTTTTGCTATTTTAATGGAAAAACGTAAACTAATTTTGCTAGTGCTAGCGAACATTTATTTTAATAAGTGCTGAAGCTTTACGTTAGCTCAAATATTTTAGTTTTTTATTTTAATCTAAGGATTTTTGTGTTTATTTTGTGTTTTCATTTATCACAAAGTAATTTGAGGTAAAACCTTACCAAATTTTGTATAAAACGAAAACATTTTTAATAATATAAAATATTACTAAAAATCAGCTGTGGAGAACGCAATACAACTTCATATTTGTGTGAAAGTACGTAGACATGTGTTTCATCTTACAACAGAATCATCAATACGTACTATTTGAAAGATACTTTCACCAAAGTAACACCCTTGGCATATTAAAAAAAGTTATTAAGACAGAGCCTAGATAAACATTCAGCGCTGCTAATTGCCTAATTTCAACATCACGAACATAAAACAATCATCAATGTTTGCATATCTGGAGAGATACTTTCACACAAATATGAAATTTTATTCTGTTCTATACACCTGATTTTTAAAAATATTTTATATTTAGTATAATGAACTTACTGTAAATGAGAACCAATGAGTCGTAAAATATTAATTTTGTTTATATTTAATATTAGGGGGAGGGGGGCGCGTAGCTATGAAGGTTGAGAATCGTTGCTTTAGGGAGACTACTATGAAGGGCTAAATGCTTATAGCCATATAATTTTACTTACTAAAATCTACAGGGAAAAATTCTCGTTATCTAATTACCGCATTTCGTATTTCTATACCGATAGGTCCAACTCGCAACGGGCCATAGGGAACAATATACGTATGGAACGTAATACGATTTGGCAACGTGTGTACGATGCCTATATTGAGTGACTTTCTTAAAATTTAAATTTATTTTGCAGAATTATTGATTTTTTTACTTTTATCTTTTGGAAAACGTTATTGTTTTTTTATTACTTAAAATTACTTTATATGAAAAATAGTATACCATAAAAGTGTAAACAAAGACAGTATACATTGAAACGAATATTCATTCAATTGTATTGTCATGAAATTGAATTTGTCAATCGTTGTTAAATTTGTTAGAATGAATAGATATTTATATTTATCCGAAAATACTAATACTTAAGCAAACAAATTCCATTTCTTCCTGCATATTGATTATGCAGCTGATGCTTTCGTAATATGCTCATATTTGTATTATTTCAACTTATACTTCGGTCGATACATATCGACTTCCTTCAAACCAGGAGGAAGCTACAGTTGTAATTAAACTATATTTCCTTTTTTTTAATTACCTACGGATATTCACAATTCCAAAATACGTTACAATGTTGCTTATTTTAGATTGTAATTAGCTGAATGCTGTCGCAAAACTGATCTCTGCATTTTTAAAAATGCCAGAATAAAATTAACCCCTGCCCTTATTATTTTACAAAGGAACAGACACGTACTTCAATTTCTACGAAAAACTAAGCCTACAGTTCATGTATAATACAGTGATAATGAAGACTGGAGCGTTTGTCGACCTACGAAGTTGTACTTTACTTGTTTATTGTTAATGAAAGGCTGATGGAAATATTAACGTGAGATTTTGGTATCTGTATTATAATAACATCACGATAATAGTAGAAATACAAATATGAGCATATTACGAAAGCATCAGCTGCATTATCAATATGCAGGAAGAAATGGAATTTGTTTGCTTTAAGTATTAGTATTTTCCGATAAATATAAATATCTATTCATTCTAACAAATTTAACAACGATTGACAAATTCAATTTCATGACAATACAATTGAATGAATATTCGTTTCAATGTATACTGTCTTTGTTTACACTTTTATGGTATACTATTTTTCATATAAAGTAATTTTAAGTAATAAAAAAACAATAACGTTTTCTAAAAGATAAAAGTAAAAAAATCAATAATTCTGCAAAATAAATTTAAATTTTAAGAAAGTCACTCCAATATAGGCATCGTACAGACGTTGCCACATCCCATTACGTTCCATACGTATATTGTTGCCTATGGCCCGTTGCGAGTTGGACCTATCGGTATACATATCCCGTGCAATTAGAGAATACAATCCCGGGATTCCGGCCGGGTTTTGATCCCGTAAATCCCGGGACTGTACTTGGCTGATCAAGGAATTTTCGGGATTGCCAGTTTGCATTTCGTAATCTGTTGCGCCCTGACAATGACCTTACCTAGATTATATTAAGGCCACTTGTTACATGAAGACAAAAAATCAACCTTAGGTACGCCGTACGATAAAAGAACAACAGGTACAATCCAAATAGTATGTATGTTAGAAGAGATTTCTCCGCCCGGCATACTTCAATACAATACTATTAAAGTAATTCCCCAACGGGCCGACAGGGGAATCACCCGATCACCTCATATGATATATCATAACTAGAGAACGGACGCAATTTCCATAAAACGCAATCGGCAATTGGAATTGTGTATAACGTCGCTCAGTACATCCCGGCGTAATTCAATGAAGTATTTGTTTGACTTACTCGGACACCTGGTATCGCCGCGATAACAATGGACAAGCCAGCTATTGTATTCCGAGAATATAGTGCTTTTTGAAGTGTTTTCATGAGCGTAGATAGAAGTGGGGTTTTTATAATGTATGTATTTTATTTATTAGTTTATATTTCGTAAGATAAATATAGTGCTGTGAGTAAGTTTCTTGTTTTCATAGTTTTAACTGTTAATTACATCGTAATTTTTGTGATAGATCCTGTTTAATATCGTTTGATTGAATCTATTTCTACCAATTATACTATGGTCATACTGATAGTATGTCCATTGTCAGTGATTCCGAAATTTATTACAAAATCCGTAAAATATCGTCAAAAATTCGTCACTTAGGATCGCAAACACATCTGAACTCTGTAAAACTTTTATGGCGGCTAATATTCCATTAAATAAACTTAGCAACCCCACTTTAAAAATATTTCTTCAAAAATATACTGGTCAAAATGTTCCTGATGAATCAACTTACGCAAATATTATGTTTCTAGGTGCTATACGAGAACAGTAGTACGCATTAGAAGCCATCTTTTAAATCAATACATATGGATAAGCGCCGACGAAACGGTGGATATGTTAGGACGCTGTGTGGTAAATGTTGTAGCTGGTGTACTACATCCAACTATTCCCTATAACTCATATGTAATAGCAACAAGTGTTATAAATAGAGTTGATGCGGAAACAGTTGCTAAAACCATTAAGGAGAATATGCAAAGAAAATATACTTTTATTTGTCAGTGATAGTGCTGCGTATATGTTAAAAACAGGCAGACTATTGAAGAAAACGTATCCTAATATGCTGCATATTACTTGTGTAGCACATGCTCTCCACAGAATCTGTGAATATATCAGAGACACTTTTCCGGAAGTTGATAAGACTTGTATCAGCTTTTAAAAAAGTTTTCAGAAAAGCACCATTGAGAGTAGCTCTTTTCAGCGAAAAATTTCCATCACTGTCACTGCCCCCCACTCCAGTAATAACTAGATGGGGAACATGGCTGGAAGCTACTAGTTATTATGCTGAGAATTTCGATAGTCTAAAACATTTCGTAACACTGCTAAAGGAGGATGCTAGAAGTATTGGTGAGTGCAAGGAGCTCACACAAATCCCAAATTTAAAAAATCAGTTGTACTTTCTTCACGAACACTTTGGAAAATTGCCAAAACTAATCACTTATTTTGAAAATCGAAATCTCAAATTAAATGACGGATTAACCACATTAGATGTGGCTGTTAATAATTTGAAAATTATTCCAAGTGACTTCGGATGTGGCCTTCGGCAAAAGTTTGAAGCAATTCTTAATAGAAATCCAGATTTAATTACATTGCAGCAATTATGTATCGAGACAATTCCGCAAAATCTAACGGCTAAATATGAAGAAATAAAAGAATATTTCCAGTATGCACCTATAACCAGTTGCGATGTAAAAAGGACGTTTTCTATTTATAAGGATGTACTTAACTCAAAGAGAACAAAATTGACAGAAGAAAACCTTGAGAAACTATTGCTAGTCAATATTAATACTCCTTTACTCAACTTGAACGACAAAATGAAAAAATAAAAATGTTCCAATTATAGAAATAAAATTAAAAACTTTATAAATACAACTTTTCAACAAATAAATATGTATTTCGTAATTTTATAGATCACCACCCGTTCGTTTTCCAATTATATAAATCAAATTAAATATTTTAGAAATACAGCCTTTCGCCAGTACTGCACTGAGTGGTAAGCGTGTCCGTTCTCTAATCATAACATTGTTGCGAGGGATTCCCCGTCGTGGATTCCCTGTACGGAAGTATAAATACGCTTATTAGTACTTACTTTTTCATTTATTATTCTACCAGCGACAAGGTTACGCAGGTTACGTCATTTAAATTTAAAAGTCAATTATTTGAAAAAGTTATTTTAAATGGCGGGAGGCTTTGTTATTTTTTAGTTGCGAAAGATGGGAGTAGTGTTAAATGTAAGCGATGCCCTGCCATTCTCAAGACTTTGGGTGTATCGACTAAGGGATTACATACACATTTATCATAAAAACATAACATTAAGATTTTAGCTGACGTTAATCGTTAACAGCTTCAACAAGTCATGATTCTGAAAATCTGAACACAGCACCGCCACCAACTAGACGAAAGTTAGAAGATTATTTTACTAAAAGTGCCGACGATAGCCTGGATCATGCTTTGGCAAGAATGATTAAATTATATGGATTTCCATTCAGTGTATTCATAACTTCAGACGATTTGAGAAAATTCCTCGTAGCGAAATACGCGGATTTACCAAAATCAGCCGTCACAATTCGAAAGCGTGTTATGAATTACAGTGAAAAAATCCGAAAACTAGTAACTGCAGAATTAAAACATTTGAAAAGTTCAGGTGAAAGATTCAGTCTATCTTTCGACTAGTGAACATCAACGTTCAATAAACGATACATGGCTGTCAACGTTCTTTCATATAAAAAATTTGGAGCTTTGGACTCGTTCCTATTTGTGGAAGTATGATGGCTGAAAATTGTCTTCCTATATTGAAAGAGCGTCTAAGTAAATTTGATGTTTCTCTGGTTACTGACATCGTGGCTACTGTAACCGATGGATCTAACGTTATGATAAAGGTGGGGCAGCTTGTTTGCACTGAACAACAACTGTGTCTCGCACATGGTATCAATTTGACCATCTGTGATGTGCTTTATAAAATAAAGCATTATTTTCAAGACAGGCAGGACAGCCCTACCTCAGACTCATGTGATACTATAAATGAACCAGCTGTGACTGCTGATTATATGAACGATAGCGATGATGATGACAATTTAGAGGACTTAGACTGTCCAGAATCAGGTTTAATCTTAATTAAGAATAGAAATAAAACTACGGTTTTAATCTTCACTTTTAATCATTACTCGTAAAACGACAATTGTTTCGCCAACACAGTGGCTTCCTCAGGTGTTTACATCTAAACAGTACGTCACAAACTAAATAAAAATAAATAATATATCTATAAAATCAAGAAGGATGGTATTTAAAATATTTTTAAAGAAAACTATGAAATTACAAGTATTGTCGGTAGTGAAAGAATGTCTGGTCGGCCCTAACTGTATATTATAGGGTACTAAACGTGTTTACGCATAAATTTGTTTAATAACCTACATATACATTTGTATTATCGTCTAAACAGATTTTAAGTAAATAAATTTAATAAAGGCGAGTTATTTAAATCTAATTTATCATTTAATAAAATTTGTGACTGTTTTAATTTATTGATTTCTAAACTTTCCAGTAAATTTAATTTCTTGCCTTTATTTTCTAAATGCAGAATTTGAAAATCTTTATCGAAAGTGTGGTTTTCTTCTAATAGATGATTCGCAAAAGTAGAATCTTGTTTTTTATTTTTAAACGAAGAACAATGCTCTACAATGCGTTTTTCAAACGATCTTCCTGTTTGACCGACATATATCTTACCGCATCCACACATTAAATCCGGAGTCTATAAGTTAATGTGTGGATGCGGTAAGAATGCAAGAACACATACCAGAGTTAACGAAATATGAAAACATTAATGAGCTGATAAAGAAAATCCGTAAAGTTGTAGTATATTTCAAAAGATCACCATTGAAAAATGAAACAGTACTTCAAAAATATGTGAAGGTTGAACATGAAAAAGAGCTGCCACTTCTTTCGGACTGTAAAACCAGGTGGAATAGTCTTTTAATTATGCTGAAACGATTTTCTCTTTTAAAAACCTGCATTCAAAAAACTCTTATATATCTCAATCATCCAATCCGTTTAGAAGATGCTGATTTTGACTTGGTAAATAAAATTGTTGCTGTGCTGACCCCAATTAAATTAATAGTTGAAGCAATCTGCCGACGAGATGCTAATTTATGCACAGCTGATACCGCTTTGAAATTTCTTATAAAACAATGTCTAGCAAAAACTTAGCACTGGCCAATAAAATGAAAACATCCTTAGTTGAACGTATAAGCAGCGACGAAATGAAGATTTAACTGGCGCGTTGAATTATTTACAAAATCCACGAAAAGATAATAAAAATCAGTTATCATCGGATTTGGAATGGTTTGACTTATTTCCAGTTCCTACACAGGCTTTAGTGAGGACGCAAATAAAAAGTATTGTTAAAATACTAAATAGTCGAGATGACACGGAAGAGGAAGAAAGGTCAGGATCACAAACAGATGATGAGCCAAGGCAACAAACCTCCCAACCCCAATTGACACTAAAGGAAAAGGTACAGCTGGAAATTAATGGCATGGAATCCCCAGATCCTGAAGAACAAAATGAATCGGGGTTGGTAAATAGTATTATACGCGAAATGAGCCTGCTCGAAAATGGAGGAGTGGATATCACTTAGAATTTGCATATAAATATGTTTTCAGCTGCTGCTTATGTTGGCAATAAACTACGAAGCAGGCTTGGAAGTCAAACATTAGATGCTTTGATATTTCTGCGATTGTATTTTCGAAATTTTAAATCGTTTTTTGTATTGTCTTCTTTGTTCCTGATTTTAGTATATTGTGTATTGTGTTCCGCAACAATATTAATAAATAATTTTGAAGAAATTACTTAAGTTTTTTTTTCATTTGAGCCCAATTAGAAACCACACAGTCTAATCCCGGGATTAGATTTACGCTTCAAAAATCCCGTAATCCCGGGATTGAGAAACATACTCGGGATTGTATTCTCTACGTGCAATATGTTTTATAGATAAATAAATCTACACATTTTTTGGGTGTCTGCGAGAAACTTTTGCTTAAAAAAAATGGCTCCGTGACTAAAAAAGTTTAGGAACCGCTGGTCGAATGTAATTGGATAAATTGTGTTTTTCGAAATTATGAGAATCTAAAACCATTTTAAATCAACTACTTCATATTAGAAATTTGCATTTGTATTAGTTTGTCTAAATAATTTTTACTACTAGACTACCCAAAGAGACTGCTTTTTATTTTTCAGCTTCTCGGTGTTTAAAGAAATAACTGGATTTATAAGTCTTTTCATGGCAGGTATAGATATTAAATTTTCAGTAACAATGAACCGAACGAGGAGTATTTTTATTTGAAACCTACAGAATATTTTCTCCATTTACATATTTAAAAGGACGTCCATATGTCTCGAAAAGGCGTTAGAGAAGAAAAGGATCTTTTCCAATCGACTCTAAATCACTACTCGAGACATTTTTATTTTTACAAACGTCCTTCTCATCTAATTTAAGAGGGGATTTCAAGCCTCTATGCGCCTGGAATTAAAATGCTGGAGGACGTAAATAAAAATCCCTGATAATTAAAACACTATAGTAAAGAAGAAGTGTTATTAACACGGAAATAAAATATATAATTTTAAAGTACAAAAAATGTTGAATTATAATTACTTCTAGCTATAATTACGATTGCCTTGTTTGAATCATATTGATCTATAGACTTTTGGGGAAATTCTGATTCATTAAATAAAAAATACGGATCAAGTGTGCCGCACATATGACATCTTCAAATGTGCACCGCGTTTTAGATACCAAATTATAATTTTTGTGTGATTTTGTGACGGTTTCTTTATTAATGGAACTTTAACTAGCTGTTGATTGTGTTTCGAATTGTGTATTTGGTTTTTCGTCGAATTTTGGTGAGAATATTCCATTTTAGAGTTAGCTGTCGCAGTGACATTTTTAGATTAGGCCCTATTCTTATTGTATAGTCGATTCTACCTTGGAATCGAATTACGGGCTCTTATAGAGTATGTCGGTTCTTTGCTATTTAAAAATGATTCGTATATATCTTTATATCTTTGTTTGGCACATAGGACTTTGTCACCTTGCTTGACGTAATTTTCATAGGAAAATTTTTTGGCTTGTGTGTTGTTTATATCGAATATAAATTTCGGTCTGGTTTGTTTATCAGTCTTTATTTTTGTATTTTCGCGCTTTTCCTATTTTTTACATCTTCTTTGTTAACAAAGTTTTCTTAAAAAAATACATCAACCGTGGAAAGCTATACATTGTTAGTAAATGCAAATAATTATCAGGGATTTGTATACAATAAAAATAATTTATTATCTGACAGAAATTACGATGTTACATTTTTAAGATGGAATCTGACTGAATCGGAATAGGCGCTATAGACAAGGTGAATCATGATTTTAAATGCCTTTACATATTTTTCGGAATATATAAATGTTTCCAAGGCTGTCGAAGAAACCTGCAAAGCACTTGGTTGCAGTAATGGTATAATATATGTCATACGAAAAGAAAAGGAGAACCAGCCAACAATACCTGTGGGAATTAAAGAAATGAGGAGTAAAATGATCAACTCAAAGAACACTCGACTGCAGTCATATGATGAAAATATCCAAGCACTGTTACACTTCGTGTATATAAGAATGTTTAATTTAATTTTAAATTATATTTCTTCAAATATATTTCCTATTTAAAATATTAATTCATTTAGACATATTCCATGTATATTCGACATCTACCTGACTTGAACGGTCAACTCATATCTAACATTCTTTAAATTTCGTTTCTAAACTTAAGTTATTTAATTTAATTACGTACTCTTATTTATAATTATATCACGTCACATATCATTTTAAAGTTTTCTGTATAAGGGATATTTTAATGATATTTGTTTTATCGATATCACAACGTTTTAGCTAGCGCTTTTAATTAGTTCCTAATTCAAGACATCGTCAGCTTCGTCCCCCTCTCAACCGTCGACAATAAAACAAAACCTTTTTCGACAACGAGTTTTCTCTTCTACACAAATTATTTCTTCTGATTCCAATTCTTGCAAATTACACATCGTTTAACCTTGAAACGTGTTGTTACAGCACCCAAGCGCCATTCGGACTTGCTTTCCACATGTCCGATTGCGGCATGCTCGCAACTCAAAAGTAACTCTGTACTGGTCTGTAGAGATTATTATATTTTAATTTTCAAATTGTTCATGAAAAGTTCGGCTAATAAGGGGCTTAGTTCCCCATTGCTAGACCTTCTGTTTATTTATTAAATTTCTTTATAAATTGTAAATAATTTTGTTCCAGACGCGTTTCTAGAAGCTGTAAGATTTCGGTCTTTGTGACAATGTTCGTGTTATTACTAAGTTATTACGCTCTAGTTGTAAAGTGATTAAATCTATTACCTTATATAGGGTGGGATACTAGTGAACAGATTCGAGACATCAAAAGAAATTAATTTACATTTGTTTGGCATTTCCAAGTTTTAAATGTTGTTAATTAATTCATGGGAATTCTTAACGAAGAATTTAAATTTGAATTTGGTATGTGTTAGAATTATATCAATTAAGTGTTTAGACAAACAAGTTTTTAGACACATCCTTTGTATAGTAATTGTGTCTATTGGTTTAGGTATATTGACGACATATTAATTTCCTTTAATGGTTCAGATAGACAATTAAAAACTTTACATAATTATATCAACACTATTTACACTAAAATAACATTTACAACAGAAACAGAAATAAATAAAAGCATTAATTTTCTAGACTTAACAATAACACACAAAACTAATAAACACGACTTCGCTATATACCACATTAATTTCATCTTATAACACAAAAGTTATCAGCATACCAATCAATGGTGTATAAATTAATTAACGTACCTGTGAGTAAAAATAATTTCGATCTCAAACTAAACAGGATATACACAATAGCATTAAAGTCTATACTCTATAAATATTATAATAACATCCTGAATAATCAACAAAAATCTTAAATCAATTCTTTAATTTACCCAAAATTTAAAAAAACAATATTAACAATTTCCTATAATTGAATCACTTACTTACGAAAAATTTCGGAAAGAATTGGTACTTTTATTAAAAAACTTAATAACCAACATATATCATTTATAATACAAAGGTATTTTTAATAATATAAAATATTATTAAAAATCTGGTGTGAAGAACACAAATGCAGGTTCACTATTAATATTTTTTTTGTGAACGTGTCCGAATATATCCTATCCCCAGAGACATAGATACGTATTTCACCTTTCTACAGGCTCATCGGTACGCCCCTGCTGGAGAAAGGATATTCCCAGACACATTCACAAAAAAGAACCACATCGCCCTATCACCGTTATTATCCAGACCGGGCGCAGAAGTAAATTCGGCGCTGCCTGTTGTCAGACAGCCGAAGTACCTCGCCCTGTCTACATAACCAATGCGAACCAACGAATTTACTTCTACGTTCGGTCTGCATAACTTCTGTGATATGGCGATGTGGTTCTTTTTGTGAATGTGTCTGAAGATATTCTTTCTCCAGCGGGGGTGTACCGATGAGCCTGTAGAAAGGCGAAATACGCATCTGCGTCTCTGGGGAGGGATATGTTCGAACACGTTCACAAAAAATATTAATAGTGAACCTGCATTTGTGTTCTTCACACCAGATTTTTAATAATATTTTATATTATCAAAAATACCTTTGTATTATAAAAAAAATGGTGGGGTTTTACCCACTCATGTATGTTTCAATTATTCTGATAAAACTTATCTTGTTAGAAAACTTAGAAGTGAATAGATATAATAATTCAGGATTAGCTTTAAATGACCAATTAGATTTAAACAACTCCCTTTTACTAAATTTAATATTTAATTAAGAATTGCTGAAAAAGACAAGTCAATCAACGGGAAACGTACAGACGCGTTTCGTTCTTGTTGGAACTTTTCAATGCACGGCATTCCTCGAAGACGGACATTGCTTTTTCATTTCTATACTTTCTGTATATATAGTTAACATTTGGAACTTACTGCAAGTGAGAATTAATGAATATTAAATCTCATTCTTACATGTAAATGTCGACTTATGTGATGCGTTCATAACTACAATCCGACAAACTAAGTTTGTACCAGTATGCAGAACACACCCTTTCGCGACAACGAACTTCCTGGTAATTAGGTTAATTAAGAATTGCTGAAAAAGACAAGTGAATCAACGGGAAACGTACAGACGCGTTTCGTTCTTGTTGGAACTTTTCAATGCACGGCATTCCTCGAAGGCGGACATTGCTTTTTCATTTCTATACTTTCTGTATATATAGTTAACATTTGGAACTTACTGCAAGTGAGAATTAATGAATATTAAATCTCATTCTTACATGTAAATGTCGACTTATGCGATGCGTTCGTAACTACAATCCGACAAACTAAGTTTGTACCAGTATGCAGAACACACCCTTTGATTGACTTGTCTTTTTCAGCAATTCTTAATTAACCTAATTACCAGGAAGTTCGTTGTCGCGAAAGGGTGTGTTCTGCATACTGGTACAAACTTAGTTTGTCGGATTGTAGTTATGAACGCATCACATAAGTCGACATTTACATGTAAGAATGAGATTTAATATTCATTAATTCTCACTTGCAGTAAGTTCTAAATTTAATATTGTAAAAATGTTTCCACCACCATTTTTAGCAATAATTTGTACATAAATATTCAAACTTGTATTTTAAATATTCTGTATTTCATCCACCTGATGAAGCCATTGTATGGCGAAACAATATTCTGGTGGATTTACAATAAAAATTTTCTGAAACTAGAAGTTTCGTACTTACTTAGTTCTTATCGTTATTTTAATTAACTTTTACGTAATCAGTCAGTCTCTGATTTGGTCGGAAACCAAACCGAGCCTCATTGGTTTATTGCTTTTACACCTTCTTTATTGATTTTATTAGACTTCCTGATTTTATTTAGAAGGTGTACATCTGGTAGATAATACCTAATATTTATCTAAGTTAGTTTTGGATAATTCGCAACTAATCCAGCGGTTTTGTTTGTTATATTTATAAGTGATGTTATATTCATAAGTAATGTTTTGTGCGCTATGTCATGCACGCAGAGCTTAAGGTTGAGTTTCGGTGTTTTTAGGAAGAGAACTTTGTCCCAGAAACTTTTGCTTCCGTGTTTAAACATACATTCGTTGGTCCATTAATACCTGTACATGTTGAATAATTCCTGGTTGTTATTTCACGTAAAAGCTGTTTTAAATAACTCCGTAATCCAACTCACTTTCGGACGGTTCTAAGAGGTTTATTGCATGAAAATTAGTAAATATTAAGTAGCAAAGCACCGTAAACAATGGGGAAAGGAAAGGGGATTTGTTCCAAATTTCAATGGGTAGGCGTAAATAATAACGTGAATTTAACAGTAACTATATATAAAGAGGTGTCGTATATCCAAGAAATATTTAAATGTATTCCCTGAAATAGAGTATACTATCCAAGGTTACGTCGAAATATTTTGGCCCGGTGTATTATTCTAAATCAATGCCGACCAACTGCGTCTCGAGGCAGTTTAGTTAATGAAAATTCGCAAGCAGAAGCAAAGGAAATAGCTACAGACAGGTCAATGCCTGAAGGAAGTTCAAGACTTAAAGTACATAAATAGATTATAGTAAGAAATGGAATATATTAAGATGAACTTATAATAATAATATAATAATACAAAGGTATTTTTAATAATATAAAATATTATTAAAAATCTGGTGTGAAGAACACAAATACAGGTTCACTATTAATATTTTTTGTGAACGTTCTTTTTGTGAATGTGTCTGAGAATATCCTTCTCCAGCATGCGCGTACAGACGAGCCAGTAGAAAGGCGAAATACGTATCTACGTCTCTGGGGAGGGATATGTTCGGACACGTTCACAAAAAATATTAATAGAGAACCTGTATTTGTGTTCTTCACACCAGATTTTTAATAATATTTTACAGTCCTTCCTATTTGTCAGTCAGCATGATTTAATTTCTGGGGCGTCCATAGTTACAAACTTGACAGATATCTCGCAATACCTCTCCAATGCTATTGTACTTCTGGCTAAATTGGATCAAAATGGATTTTGCGCAGTTCTTGTTGCACTAATGACAACTTACTCATCGAATAGAAAAGGTCACGTTTCCTATAACGGTTATTCGTCTAGTAACTTTTTGATATTGTCTGGCGACCCAACCTCGGTCGCCTACTTTTTGATATAGAGTAGATTCAATCTTACCTTAAATCGCCAACTAATTGAATCTACCATAACATACAAAGGTCACGAAATTATTATCTATATATATATATATATATATATATATATATATATATATATACAAGGTGTGTATAAATTGGCGGACCCACTACACGTGGCGACATTCTTGGTCAAATTTTGAGTTAAAAGTCCTATTCCTAAAACGATGTATCAGGCTTCTTTTGTCTTCAGAATGAATTTGAAAGAAACATACATTTGGCAACATTTAACACACATGTGCTAGTTATAATCTTCGGAACATCTTTACACGTCGTCATGCGAACCTTACATTTTAAATTTAAAAAAGAAACAAACGAAATAAAATTGGTTTCTTAGATTACATATTTATTACGAAAATATTACAAAGTTTTAAAAATTTTTGATAATATTGACTAATTTTTCTACATCTTCTTGATAGAAATCAATGTAATTATTACCTACATAATTGTTCGAATTGAAATCCATCAGTTTGTAGACATAGCTGCAATCTTTGTGGTATCGTTTGTACTATTCGCTCAAGTCTTTCTGGTGTGATTTCTAATACTGCGGCGTCAATTCGGGCTCTAACTTCGTCAGCGTCTTGAGGAGCTGTAGCATAAACTACCTTTAATGAAACCCCAAACAAAAAAATCTAATGAATTGAGATCGGGGGATCTCGCAGGCCACAAAAGGGGACCGCCACGACCAATCCATCTGTCTGGGAAGTGTTCAGTCAACCAGTCTCTTATATTACGAGCAAAGTGCGCAGGAGCTCCATCATGCATGTAAATCATATTACGGCGTACGTTCAGCGGTGTCTCATCAATAACTTGTTCTAAAACATTTAAATATTCACCGGCATCTAGGCGATTTGGTAAGTAAATTGGTACAACTACCCTGTGGTTTATTATACCCAGCCAAACGTTAACAGAAAACCTTCTTTGGTGACCGTATTCGCGAAATTCATGTGGATTTCCATCTGCCCAATCATGAAAATTATGAGTATTAAACACACCATCTCTGGTAAACATGCACTCATCACTCCAAAGAATACGTCTTAAAAAGTCACCTTCTTCCTGAATTCTATTTAAGATTGTATTGCAATAATTGATTCGAAATAAGTTATCATTTCCGTAGAGAGGCTGAATTTTAGAAACATGGTATGGATGAAGCAAGTTTTCTCGTAGAACCAAATGAACAGTCTTATTACTGGGAATATTTAGTGTAGAAGCTAATTGACGGGTACTCGCAGAGGGATCTTCCAGTATTGTGGCTAGAAATTGCTCTTCTAGTTGCACGGTACGCCTTTGCCTTGGTCGACCTGCGTTCGCATTTCTTGGAATAAACGAACCTGTTTCACGAAGTCGTTGATCCAGCCTTCGAAATACATTTTTACTTTGATGCCTCCGATTTGCAGAACGCACTCGATATTCCTGCCCTGCCATGCTAGCATTTCTACGACAGCAACCGTATATCATGTACATATCGGCATATTCGTTGAACGTAAAATTCATAATAAACAAACAGAACAACTAGTAAACACGAAAACCCGAAAACTGATTAAAACTATACAAATAAATACGAAAACTAAACAAAATTATACAAATAAACACGAAAAATAAGCAAGTCGAATGAAATAGGTAGATTACATAAGTGTCAAAATTTGACAGTAGTAATGTATTTGACTAGAACAACATTAGGCTGCCTACTTATTGTTTTACAACGCTGTCAGATGTGTTTTTCGTCAAAATAAGTTAATAAACAAATATTAAAAACAAACTTTAAAATCAAAAGGAAAACTTTAACGAAAGGATAATAACAACAATTCTTCTTTCTTCTAAATTGTAGCTCTTTCTGTCAACAAATATCGAGTAATAATGCTTATTTCAAGACTGAAAGTCCGAACTTTAGGAACTTCGTGCAAAGATATGGAGCATGGTACAACATTTTCGTATTAGGATTTTGGACTCCGAATTTAACGAAGAACATCGCCGCGTGTAGTGGGTCCGCCAATTTATACACACCTTGTATATATATATATATATATATATATATATATATATATATATATGTGTGTGTGTGTGTGTAAATATTGCTTTCTATATATATATTGATATGGCATTACGTCTCACATTAGAACGCCACGTTAATATAGGAATGTAAGACTCCACATATGTAAATCAAGAAAATATATTCATGTCCTACTTTTGGAAGCCATGATATTATGTTAAAGGTTCACGTTTGGTCGCCAAGTTAATGTATAATTTAAAATGGGTGGGTTAATGAAAGAATAAATAAATTAATGAATGCCGTAAATCAATCGGAGAGTGAAATGAAACTGTGTTATTCTAACGGTGTGCTTCATAAAAGGAAGAGATATATCAGTAGTAGATATTTCTATTAAACAAGGATGTAAATGTTTTAAAATTAAATTTGGTATTAATTGAAAGATGGTATTCTAATAAAACCTTTGTTTATTGTACAAACCTATTTAATGTTTAAAAAAGAAATATAGACAATTATATTTAATATTATCAAAAATTTATTAATAAACGTTAATTATTTATAACAGATATTATAGGCAGGATGAAACTTATGCAGGTTCTGATTCTGCGAGAGTATTTAAAAAAATTACCAAAAAAATAATAATAGATTCAAAAATGACACAAGGTAAACGTATTTATATAAATTGACAATCGAATTCTTGGTTTACGTAACATTAGTAAGTTATTTACAACGTTTTAAAACGCTTTAATGAGTCGTCAAATGAGACAATGAGTTGTCAAATGTGACAGTATATTTTAAATACTAATTTGAAAAATGATAATTTATTAATTTTTATATCTATATATTTGGTACTAACTTCTTTTAATATGAACTGAATCCTCTTAAGATTCTTCTTAACATCTGGATGTAGACTATCAAGTATGCAGACTGGATCTAAGGTACTCTGGAAACTCCTCCCGAAATTAAATAAACTACCACAGGTTCGAGATATTTTATATTAACTCCAACCAAAGAAGAAATAGTCCTTTTTTCAGATTTTAATGGATAATCTTGATTATAAAGATGTGATTCAAATAACTTCTCTGCACGATACTCAATAAGTTGTCTATCCTTCCGGATCCAATTAATGTTTCTTGTTACCGCTTGCTTGTGGTAAAAATGAAGGAAATACAAATATATTCACCCTCTTGGAACTTCTGTCACAACTATATCCTGGTAAAGTTGTATATTATATTTTTATGGTTAATGTTTTGACAATGTCGAATATTCCAAATTCACTAGGAATATTATACAAAGAATTCAAATAAATTTTACCTCAAAGTAGCCCTTGGAAATTATGATTATGTCTTAGCTTGTTACTAATTTTAATAGGAATTTTGTTGGTTATGAGATGACATATTTGATTAAAATGACAAATGTCAAATTAATAAATCGAACATTTTTAAGTGAATGAAATATATTTATTTCCAACAAACAAGCAAAATTTTATAAAAATTGTTCAAAGTGTCCACCACCTTGTTCGAAACATTTCTCACATCTTCTTTTAATGGAGGAAAAAGTGTTTTGTAGTATCGCATTGTCAATTCCATTAATTTTTTCACCAATTCTGATTTGAAGGCCTGCAAGATCAGGTATCTGTACTTGATAAATTGAGTTATTTAAGAATGGCCATAAAAAGAAATCACATGGGGTAATGTCACAAGATTTTGGTGGAAATTCATGTTCAGTGTTTAAACTTATCAACCGATTTTGAAAAAATTGCTGCAGAATATTAATTGTTTCACCTGCTGTGTGTGCTCTAGCTTCGTCTTGTTGAAAGTAACCCTGTGTTATTTCTTCGTCGTCAAGCTGTTGGATAAATGGCATAATAATTTCTTGTCGATACCTTTCTCCTGTTAAGGTTCCGTTAAACAAAATAGGGCCAATAATTCTCCTTCGACTAATCGCACACCATACACCAATTTTCTGCGGATGAAGTGCAGTTTCAACAAAAAAATTATGTGGTTTCTCATTGGTCCACATCCTCATATTTTGTGAGTTCACATATCCATTCAGATAAAACCATGACTCATCAGAAAAAAAGGTTTTGTCAAGAAGGTCATTATCAAAATTATTTAAGAACCACTGACTAAACGTTATTCTTCTGGGATAGTCGATTTCCTTGATTTCTTGATAACAGGTCATGTGATATGGAAATAATTGTAAGTCCTTTTTCAAAATTGTATGACATGTGCCAATTGACACACCCACTTGTTGTGATAATGCTCGTACGGAAGTTCTTGGTGCATTATTTATAATTTCTCTTACATTATTAACTAGCTCTTCTGTACGCTTTTTCGCCCGACCTGCGCCTTCTTTCTGTTTAACACTTCCCTGTTTCTCTGAAAACCATAACGGAATGTGTCACTGTGTGCCGAAAACTGTCATAATCAAAGATCACGTTAGGGAACTCATTTCTAAATTCTTCTAAACAATCTTGAAGAGAATACTGCCATTGTCCGTCAATCTTACGTCCGTTTCGAAAATAAGATTCTAGCATGAATGATTTGTGTTGTATAGTAAAAACCATGTTAAATCAATTTTAAATTACAAAACAATTTTTGTCAACTATGCATCTGTCTAATTGACAACTAATGCAAATTTAAATTATTAATGATCATACGTTTTTAAGGGAATGGCCTACTAGAGGCAAAGCTTATTTGAACGCTTTTTATAAAATAATAAAATATTGATATTCGCTGGAGAATACCTTTTTTAAAGACACATTACAAAAAATTTAATTTGAAATGTCCGACTATTCAATTCACGGTGGAAAAGGAAAACAATGATAGGATAACATTTTTAAATACATTAGTAATTAGAAATAAACATAAAATAGAAATCGACATTTTCCGGAAAGAAACCCATGTCAATAGATTCATCATCGCCGATTCAAATCAAAGTTTTCAACATAAGACAGCTTCTTTTAATTTCTTAGTCAATCGGTTACTAAATTTTTCGTTAACAAAAGAGAGATATGAAATAGAACTAGATTTCATTAAAAACATCGCGAAGTATAATGACTTTGACGTAGAAATAATCAATAAATTAATTAGAAAAAAAAAATAAAAAATACAATCCGCGAATCCACAAGTTTGGTATCTCAAAGTAACAAGGAGAAAAACTACATGTGTTTACCATACCAACCTATTACGAAAAACATTAATAGAGTTGTTAAAGAACGAGGTCTCCAAGCTGCCTTTCGGTCCGAAAATACCATCAAAAGCCTTCTAGTAAATGCCAAAGATAAAGTTAATTTGAATTTGAAATCAGGTATATACGAAATTAATTGCGATAAATGTAATTTGTAATTGAAATATGTAGGCCAAACGAAACGATCAATAATAACCCGGTTTAAAGAACACATATCACATATTAAATTCAATAGACCGGAAAAATATAATGTGGAGAACTATTCTTTAAATACATTACACAATATGTCGATTAAAGGGTTAAAACTTGTCAAAGCCATCAATAATCCCCGCGATCTTGACGCATATGAAAGCATTCATATCATTTAAAACAAACACAACACAATGAATGGAGACAAGTGTCTAATCCCTTATCTTTTCATTCTTAGAAAAGAGGTAGAAAGGTCGAAGGAGTGCGAAGAGAGAATAAACGCATGTGGTTGCCGTTTCCTTAGGAGAGGTAATTTTGTAGTAATTTTTAGTCGATATATTTTTATTTTAATGTCAGTGTATACGTGGACGCCGTATAAAATTGGTGCGTATATGTGTTTAGCTTTACTGTGTCCCATCTGTGACACTTTGATTAGTGGTTTTTACCTACTGATGATGATAACTTAGTTGTCGAAATACGTATTTAGAATACGATTAGTAATTATGGCAAGGGGTTATATACCTTTTTTTTGAGTATTTGCTTAACCACAGTCTCCAAAGAAATACTTCATATTCTAACGTGATGGACCTTTTTGACTATTTTTCTTGTAATCAGAGTATTGAAAGTTATCGGGAACGCTAATCAGATCTTAGAGGGAAAAGCCATTGTAAATCTGTTTAATTTAGTTATCCCCCTTATGATTTGTTATTTAAAAGCCCACGTTTAGTATATACTCGTACCCGTCTTGATGCGATTTCACAACTTTCATAGTAATATGCAATAACTACGTTTATGACCCGTAGGTATTATTTTACATTACATTTTATGATTTTAAACTCACACCAGTGCATTTCGTATACGAAGTGTAAATCGAAATATAAGAGTTCTGAAGATTTATCTCGCAATAAAAATTACAAAATGCGGAGTATAAAGACGTTTCTCTAGATGAAATGCAGTGCCTGCATGCAAGGAGCGAAATATTTACGACGCTCGCATTATTTAATATCACAACAAAGTCGTGGAAAACAAGAAATAGATGATATCCATTTCATTTTTCACCATTTAATATATTTTAGTGTAGTAGGTGTATAGAAAATATTTATCCGTCTGTATGATTTAGATGCTGCTAGAGCCCTTTTATGTATACTGAATTCATTATACTGGCTGAAGTTTATTCTTATGCTGCAGGACAATTACATTAAACATATTATAGATTATTTGCAGGTTATGGTATATTTGTATAGTAATGGGGGCCTTAAATAAGAACATACGCTTGATACGAAGTTGGCTAAATGCAATATAATTTAGTATACTATATTTGTAACGAGCGATCAAGATAATTTCTAATCGAGTCATTCATGAATCAGAAATTGTATGTCGTTACTTGAACTGCATTTACATTATAAACGTCAAGTAAAATGTCTAATATAAAAGTCTAATATAACTGTATTATAAGCGCATATAACTATGTTTCCAAAATTCTATGAAAATATGCGAAAGTTTTATTAAAATATGCAAAACTATGTAAAGTTTAAGTGATAGTTACACAACTAAATTATTGTATAAAATGTATATAATATACAGTAAAAGTAAAATAGAAATTAGTTATATACATAGAGCAACCCACATACCGTTAAATACGGATGCCTTTAACGAAGAAATAATCTATATTAAAAAAATAGCAGAAAACAACGGATATAAGCCCAATATGATAGATAAAATGATAAATCAAAAGGAACAAAATAATATTCACGAAAAATTGTTATACCCGGAAATACAAGAATTAAATAAAACCATTTGGTATGCAATAACATATATCCCCCCTATCATAGACAAAGTAAACAAAATATTAAGAAAATTAGACATTAAAATTATATGTAACAATAATACAAAATTAGGTACTATATTAAATAACAACAAAGATAAAATAGGTAAACTAGAAAAAACTGGAGTATATAACATTAAACGTCAACACTATGAAGCTATATATATATATATATATATATATATATATATATATATATATATATATAGATACTTATTTCGTGACCTTTGTATGTTATGGTAGATTTAATTAGTTGGCGATTTAAGGTCTGGTTTTACTTAAAAGTGCATATATTTAAAACAATCTTACATGTTTCGGCAAGTGATGTCTTTCTCAAAGAATTTAAAATATAAGTGAGCGTATATTAATGTCATACTTATATATTTGTTGTTGTCATGGATAAAATTAAAATACATTCCAGTTTAATAGTAATAAATCATGCCTTAGTATTCAAAAAATAGTTAGACATCAAAAACGGGGAATGGCAGGGCATGAGTTATTATTATGTATGCGCCCGTGGAGCGGCTTAAGATGTTAAGCTGTCGGCATTCGCCTTAAACGAGAAGCAAAACCACGAAAACCTCGCCATATGGCATTTTATAGATAATATGTGTTTCTCGATTGTATTTTTAAGTAAAACCAGACCTTAAATCGCCAACTAATTAAATTAAAAGCGGGCAAGCGGTCTGTCAATTAAAAACTCATTTATTAATTCTCTGTATATTTCGCAAAAGCTTTGTTGCTTCTTCCGGAGATATTGCAAGATTAATAAAAAATAACATTAAATAAATAAGTGTATAAAGTAGTAAAATACTTACAAAATGTAGAGTTCAAAAAAATAATAAAAGTGACGTACAACAGACAATAAAATTGATTACATTTAAAACATTAAAGTAAGTATAGATTTAAGCCTTTAAAACCTTTAAAAAACATGTATATGTAAAAGCTAAAACACGAAAAATAAAAAATGTAAAACGAAACATATAGCAAAAAACTAAAGTCACAAGAATATAAAAAAACAATGCATTATAAATTTAACAATATAAAAAATGCAGTTTTTTGATATTCTTGTGACTTTAGTTTTTTGCTATATGTTTCGTTTTATATTTTTTATATTTTAACTTTTACATATATGTACGTGTTTTTTAAAGGTTTTGAAGCAGCGATCCACATACTGCGGTCCGCGGGCCGCATGCGGCCCACTGTCGATATTTATGCGGCCCGCCAACGAATTTTAAAAATTATTCAGAACACTACAAAAGTAGGTAGAAATCCATTCAAATCAATATTTCTTAACTTTTTATTTGATTCTAACTTTTGTAATTGTATTTTTAATTTAATTTAGTTTAAGTACCTACTACTTTCTTATTCAGGTTTACTGCGTAGGACAGGTATGCCCCTCGTCGTTCCAAGCATATTGTTACAAGACTAGAAATCTGTCGAACCAACTAGATTACTCGAAGATTCGTGAAACACGTCGGTATTATCCCCGAACAATGTGGTAGGTTCTCGATGTTAGGTATCTCGTATAAATACAACGCATCTCCCGCTATCGGCGCAGTTAAGTTTTAAGTTTTTGAATTGTAATCTGTGAAGAATAAATATTTCGTCGTTCGAACTTCGCATCTACCTACGTAACAATATAATATCAATTTTGATATGGATAAACCAGCCCCAGTAAAAAACGTAGTAGTAAGGTTGAAGATGAAAATCGACAGTTTCAAGATATTTGGACCGAAAAATACTTTTTTATTTCATCGCATAACAAAAGTGTCTGTTTAATATGCAAGTGTAGTGTTTCTATTCCGAAGGAATATAATGTGAAAAGGCATTATGAAACCCAGCATCATACTTTTACTAAATTAACCATGAAAATCGAACGCAAAATATTTCCACTTGATAAAGGGAACTAATAGGACCAGCAAGCTATGTTTACAAAACCAATTCAAGATGCTGAAACAGCTACTGAAGTTGGGTTTGAAATATCTCGAATAATAGCGAAAACTAGTCGGCCTTTTAAAGATGGTGAGTTTCTTAAGCAGTGTTTAGATATCGCCGAAAGATGCAAAGAGGTTTGAGAAAATTCACCTAAATAGGATGACTGTTCAAAGACGATTTACAACATTAGCAGCTAATATAGAGGAGCAATTAGCTACGAAATCGAAAAGTTTTGAGTATTTTCTATAGCACTCGACGAATCTACAGATATAAGTTCCACTGCTCAACTCTTAATATTTTTACGAGGTGGAACGCAAAATTTTGAAGTGAGTGAAGAACTGATTGGTATGAGTTCTTTGACAAGTCAAACCAAGGGGAGTGACATGCTCAAAGCTGTTCTGGAAAAATGTTCTATAATGGATTTGGATTTAACGAAATTATCTGGAATTACGACGGAGTACCTTCAATGGTTGGAAGTAAATTTGGGATAATAACTATGTTAAAAGAGTATTTACAAACTAACATTTCACCCGAAAATGCACCGGAATCAATACAGCTGGAATTGATAGACATGGAAAATGATGATAATTTACGAAACAAGTTTAATGAAGGTAATTTACTCAACTTTTACCGTTGCATTGACAAAACCGCTTATAAAGAGTTGCGAATAAATGAATTGAAATGCGCAAGCTTATTTGGATTGACGTATATTTGTGAGCAAACGTTTTCATTGATGAAACTTAGCAAAAGAAAAAATCGAAACCGTCTGGCAAATGAAAATCTGAAAGCAATTTTACGTGTGGCGACAAGTAATGTGGAGCCAAAGATAAACAAAATTGTAATGATTAGATTACATTACTATTACTTAATTACAACAAACATTTTTGAATGTTCTTTTATTTTTATCATTTTTAGTAATTAATACTATTTCAAAATAAAAATATTTGTGTTAATAAGTATTCTTTGTAGTGGCCCGTCCTTGGCGTATAATTTTTCCGAGTCGTTAATATGAGATATTTAAAAACGAATATATGTGTATTAATTAAGTGAATTAAACTTCTACACGCTAGGCGTAACAATTGGAATAATACAATTCATAATAGCTATTTGTGGTCTCTCGCTAATCCTCACGCAATTATTGAAACACGATATCAGCACCGCTTTAGTGTTAACGTTTGGGCTGGAATTCTGCGAGGAGGCTACTACAAATCCGTATACGCTTAAATGGTCAATTGTATGAAAATTTTTTAGGCTATGGGTTATACGAAGTTATCGGATATGTTCCATTGGATATTCATCTAAGGATGTGGCATCAAGATGATGGTGCGCTATATCATAATGGAAGGAATGTCATCATGAGGTTAAAACTCGTTACCCTGGAAGGTGGATCGATTGTGGAGGACCTGGCTAGCAAGTAGCCCCGATTTGATCTCTCTTGATTTTTATCTTTGAGGTCATATGATTGTCATACAATGTTGAAATTAATACACGCAAACAACTGGTTGAGATAATTTTTAACTCTGCTATTGAAATTAGTAACAATGGTCAAGTAGCTAGGGTGTACGATTCGCTTATAGATAGAGCTCATGTTTGCATTAGATTTCAGGGGGCACAATTTGAACAATTTTTGTAATAATGCATTCAAATAAAATGTCCTACATTAATGAATTATAAAACTTTTACTTCTTGTAGTTCCTTAAGTATACATACTAGGACAGTGGTTCATAGAAAGTTCTTTACTCGGAAGGATGTCCTGTATACTCTGGTGCATTTTTGGATGTTCGTTATGACTCACCCTGTATACTCCTAAAATCAGCAGCGATAAAGATCAAATTGTAGACTACTATTAAAGGCTTCGGTAGCAGTATTCGTTAGTCTAGTACTATGCAACTTGGTACATCATGAAAATTAAGAATTAATAACGTTTCGGTTATTACAAATAGCTTAGTTGCTCTTAAAATTGCATATAGCAATTACTTAGCGCACGTAAATACAGTATGTTTTAGCTAATTAATGTTTCAATTTAGATTTAATCCTGTTAAAATTACTGGTTTAAAGTTAGAGTAAATAACATATACAAGAAGTGATGTATGATTGGTTTTACTTTCTGTGATTGTGCGTTTTAAAACCTGGACTGGCAATAACATTTCCACCGCTGTCGAAATTTACGATTGTTTTTTATCATTGTCCCACATTTTTATTGAATACCGGATCAGCGATAATTTTAAAATGTACAATAGTTAAAATTATTGCTTTCTTTAGCCATGCATGTTCGGTAGCTACGTTTTGTATGTACCCAGTGCCTAAAAAATATTATTGTATTTCATATGTTGAGTATTTATTCAGTGTGCGTATTAAAATAAAATTGTTTGTTTCAATACGATAATCTGCGTGGTAGGTAATTGCAAGTTGTGCAAAATAAACTAACGTATTTGTTTTACTATTCATACACACACATACACTCACAAACGCATGTATATATATATATATATATATATATATATATATATATATCATTTGATAAATTCTTGGAGTTTCGGATTTATATTAGATATTTTAAAAATTTTTAAATTAGTATGATGTTTTGCGAAGTAATTGCTGTCTACAGTTATAACGCTACTTATTCGAAATTTTTATTTGAAAAAATTCCGTGTTAAGTGGGACTTGAACCCACGTCCACGGTTTGCCAGACCATCGCTCTAACCACTGAGCTACGAGGACTTGGATTCAAGTTTATTGGACATGCTTTATAAGGAACGGATATTAATATTCTGTCAGTTGGAAATTACTATTTTTCATCCTTAGCTATTTAATAATATAGAGATAACGTCTTAGCCGCCCTTTTAATATATCATTTGATAGCAATTTCCAACTGACAGAATATTAATATCTGTTCCTTATAAGGCATTTCCAATAAACTTGAAGCAAACTCCTTGTAGCTCAGTGGTTAAAGCGATGGTCTAGCAAACCGTGGATATGGGTTCACGTCCAACCTAGGACGAAATTTTTCAATACAAAATTTCGTATAATTAGCGTTGTAATTGTAGATAGCAATATTTACATTTCACATTACTTTGCGAAATAAAATTCAAATTTAAATATTTAATATAGCTGACATTCCAAAAGATTTATCAAATGATATATATATATATATATATATATATATATATATATAAAGATAAATGTTTCTCGACCTTCGTATATTATAGTAGATGTAGATGAAACAGAAATAAGAAAGACACCCTAACCACAATATTGTGGATAGGGTATTTTTCTTATTTCTGTTTCAGATTTCAAGCCACAGTCTCCACCAATTTTAGATGTAGATATTCGGCGATTTAAGGTCCTTTTACGTCAGTATGTATATATTTAAAATAACCTCTAACATGTTTCGCTAAATATTACTTTTACAAATGACAGTATGTTAATACACTGTCATTTATACAGCCTCCTTGTAGATTAGTTAGTGGGTAATTTAGGGTCTGTCTTACTTTAATATATATATATATATATATATATATATATATATATATATGTTATTCTTGATGTTCTCGCGGACGTATGATGAAGGTGTAGTTTTTCGGGTTCTTGGTTTCAACGAGATCGCACTCGTCATCTTCAGGAGCTAGTCGGTCTGTCGCTGGTTAGAGCTGGAGATCGTCTGATGTGCGCCTAGCACTACCTCTTGATATATGCTGCTGTATCGGGAGGAGGGCGTCAATACGTCAATAGCGGAACGCCCCCCTCCCGACACAGCAGCATATAACAAGAGGTAGTGCTAGGCGCACATCAGACGATCTCCAGCTCTAATCAGCGACAGACCGACTAGCTCCTGAAGATGACGAGTGCAATCTCGTTGAAACGTAGAGTAAATACTCTTTTTCAGGACAAAACTCACACGCGACCAAGAACCCGAGAAACTACACCTTCATATATATATATATATATATATATATATATATATAATGTCTCGGCAATTACTGCCTTTCAGAGAATTTTAAATTATAAAATTCGTCGACTAACTAAATCTACTATAATTAATATACAAAGATCAAGAAATAATTATCTTTATATACATATATATATATATATATATATATATTGTAACGTTTCTATATTGGTTAATATTTAAGAATGTTTATTATCGTTATAAAGGCCCCAAAAGTTGGGCTGACAAAATGTAATATTACGAATTGTTAATATATATAAAAAACGTATGTATATGAAAGAATGAATGTTATATAACTGTGAATTGTTGTATAAGAAAATGTTATAAAAAGTGATATACAATTCAAATCGGGCTCGTTCAATACTTATCTTTTTTTTGTTATTTTCGTCGTCGGCTAGCTTCTTTAATTTCTTCAGGGTTAAGGTAGGTTCACCTCTCTCCACTTTGACTTTATGTACGTAGTTTATTTAATTGGGATCGGTATCTCAAGCATATTACAAAGAAAACCAAAGTAAAATATTGACAATTAACTTTATTAATAAAAAAATTATCTAGCAAAGTTTGGAATTTATATTAACAATTTTCGTGACACACAAATAACAATACGGGAGATACACTCAACGGTTGGTATTCTTATAGTCTAACAATATGGTGTACGACAAGTGCAATTAGGTGTTGTTTTATTAAAAGAGTTTACAAAAGTAACATAGAATCAAGTTTTTAAAATTACAAACAGTGGATTCTAATATTTAAATAAGTGGAATAAAAATTACAGTGATATAATATCGGTGAAAGCAAAGTAAATAGTTAGTTATGGAATAAACAAAGAAAATTCTAGAAAAGTATATGAGCAAGTAAAAATGGCGCGTAAAATATTGTTAAAGTTAGCAAAAACCTGAGTCTTCGGATATAGCTTCCGTTGCTTCCTGCTCCTGTGTTCTGCTGGTTTTCACAACGGGAAACTGGATAATATTTCTGCGATGGTCCCTCGGGATGACTTGAGTTTTTTTTGAAATCTCCAAGTCCGACGGCGGCTTGCTCGGATGACCGGTTTCGAGCGTACCAAGATGCTGGTCGTTGCACGGTGAAACTTATGGCGGTTAATTAACGTATTGAAACTTTAAAAATTCGTAGTTCTTGAACTAATTGGTCGGCAGATGGTAAACTTTGTCTACAGGTAGATCGTAGGTGTGAGTAACGTTGTGTAGTCTCAAAAATCTCCAGAACTTAATAATTTCACCAATTTGTTTTAATTAATTCGGAGCACAAAAAACGTGACCTCTCACTGTGACGACTAATTACCGACGCTTACTTTTTCACTTGTTTTTAATTGCATAACTTTCCGCAAAATCGCCCCCTTCTTTACTTGCATTATCTTTTCGAGTATTATTATTTTAGACATTTTTACAGAGTAAAACAGTAAAAAAAATTACAATTTGATTTATAAAATAACTTTGGTTGAATAACATATGTTTATGTGTTTACAAACACTCTGGCAATATCGGTTTATTTTCGGGTTATTGCACCGTTAGAATTGTGGGCGGGGCTTAATTGTTCAAATACATTTGAAAATAAATACGTTACATTTGTTTGAATAAACACACGTTAAATATTAATTTGAATTAAAAATTGAAAGTAAACATTATAATAAAAATAGAAAAATAAGTTAATTATTTCAAAGCAAGTTTGTCGTCAAAATAACGTATTTATACCTTGAATCAATCTTTCCCCTTCTTGGTATTAAAGTACATATTAGATATAAATATTATGGTTACAAGTATTCTTTGTTTCTTTCAGAGAAAAGAAACCCTTCTTGCAATGCCTCAATATATATATATATATATATATATATATATATATACATATATACATATACAGTGTGTTTCACTTTTCATGGGGACACCTAAATATCTTTTTTATTTTGAAAGCAATTAATATAATTTTTTTATCAGTTGTGTAGGCCACGAAAATGCACCTTCTTCTGTAAATAGAGTTTTTATAAAGTGAATATCTGGCCAACTATAATTAAAATAATAAGTACTGTCTCAAGTAAAGTCATGCTTGCGATTAAGATAGAGCAAAAAAGTATTAGGAAAAGTTTTTACAAATCACTCAAGAACTCCTAATACCAAATTTCGCTGAAAATTTTTCATTTTTAAATTCTTCTACATTTTTATGCTATCTGTAGATAATAGTTTATTATTGCAATAATAAATGGCACTTTTATTAAAATAATTTGTCAGTTCAAACGTCAATTTACTAAACAGTTTATTACTTCAGTTGTAACTATTGAACTTTGCTGAGCAATGGCCGATAGACATTTAAGTATTGCTCGAAAAGTAGAAATTATTCGAATTGTTGGTCATAATATACGTTCTACCCGAGAGGCTGCTAGCCATATCTCGTAAACTCGTGTGAGGATTATTACGATACGCTGCTAATATTACTGCATCGAAATGGTGTTCTCTATTGATCAATTCTCGTTGACGTGGTTTAGCAACATTTCCAGTAGTGTTGAAAATGTTATTCATGTATGATTCAGTTCGTTGACGGACGGGTGAGCGTTCAGGATGTCTCGCATTAAACTCTTTAGCAGGCTCACGGGTAGAACGTACATTATCACCAACAATTCGAATAATTTTTGAGCAATAGTTAAATGTCTATCTATAATTACAACTGAAGTAAACTATTGTGAATTGACGTTTGAACTGACAAATTATTTTTTTGCTTCATGGCACTCTTATTACTGCAATAATAAACTATTATCTACAGATAGCATAAAAATGTAGAAGAATTTAAAAATTAAGAATTTTCAGCGAAATTTGGTATTAGTAGGGTTCTTAACTGATTTTCAAAAACTTTTGCGAATACTTTTTTGCTCTATCTTAATCGCTAGTATGACATTACTAGAAACACTACTTTTTATTTTAATTTAGTTGGCTAGATATTTACTTTACAAAACTCTATTCATACGAAAAGGTACATTGTCGTGGCCTACACAACTGATAAAAATTGTGTATTGATTGCTTTCAAAATAAAAAAGTTATTTAGGTGTCCCCATGAAAAGTGAAACACACTGCATATACAGGGTGTTACAAAAATGTAGGGCTGGCTATACATAGACGGTTTCTACAACTAAAAATAAGCAAAAAAGTTTATATAAATTTATGCCCTAAAATGGTTCGTTACTGAGTTACGGCCAATTGAAGTTTTTTTATTTTTATTTTAGAAATGTTTACAGAAAACGGGAGTTTCTTATGTTTCTTATGGTAAATGTTCAAAATGACCTCCACGGGAAGCAACACAAGCTTTTCGAGAAAAATTACTAATAGAAAAATTTTGAGTTAAAAAGAAAATTAATCGGTGAAAGAAAAGCTCGAGTGTTTTTTGGCAAGATAAATTAACGATTTAAATAAATAATAAATAATTATTTTTATTTGAAAGCAGGAGAACAGTTATTAAATGTACAATTATTATAAATTGTTTGGTTTGTTGTACTAATTTTAATATTATTTTCTTTGTTGCTTTCTACACATGCTGAATAATTGTTTTGTCTTATTTTATTGGATTCGCGTAAATGACAAGTTTTTTTGATATCATATTTGTTCCTATTGGAACATTTTTATACCAATTATTAGAATTTGTCTTGTTCCAAAAGGGATTTGGAATTAAACAAAAAGTCGTTCAGATGTTACAAAAATTTAGGGCTGGCTATACATAGACGGTTTCTACAACTAAAAATAAGCAAAAAAGTTTAAAGTTTACATAAATTTGTGTCCTATAATGTTTCGTTACTGAGTTACGGCCACTTGAAGTTTTTCGTATTGCATGTCCGACACGTGTGTATCTCGTCACAAATTATCGCGCAGACGCGAAGCGTTCGTATTGCATGTTTGAACAAGTCGCCGACAAGTGAGTAAGTTATGTTAATCATATTCAGTAGGCAGTCCGT
The DNA here is from genome assembly GCA_935421215.2 of Melolontha melolontha. Taxonomy (NCBI): domain Eukaryota; kingdom Metazoa; phylum Arthropoda; class Insecta; order Coleoptera; family Scarabaeidae; genus Melolontha; species Melolontha melolontha. The sequence continues at coordinate 218,002,729 of OW285236.1, forward strand.
GTTTTTTGCTGTCAGTCGTGAAAGTTGATTAAGTCATTTGTGATTAGTACTGTTTTATAATTAATAGTATAAAATGGCAGATTATTCTTTCGAAGAGATGACATTTAATGTATGGTTTGGCACATTGCAACAGAGCAGAAGCAAGAAGATTTTACGCAGAATATTTCCCAAACCGACGTTTACCAAATGAAAAACTTTCGAAAGGCTTCATATTAAATTAAGAGAAACAGGATCATTCAAACCAGTAGTCCGAGATCGCGGCAGACCACGAACCACAAGAAATTTGGAATTGGAAGAACGTTTGTTGGATCGTGTTGAAGAAAATGCAGGTGCTAGTACTCGAAGAATGGCATTGGCGGAAGATGTCGATCATGTGAGTGTATGGCGTATTTTAAGAACTAATCAGCTTTTTCCTTACCACCTGCAAAGAGTACAGGGACTTAAAGAGAATGATTTCCCATCACGAGAAGCTTACTGTGTATTGTTGTTACGGACATGCGCCGCCGATCATCTCTTTCTGTCGTGTGTGCTCTTTAGTGATGAAGCTGGCTTTACAAGAGATGGTATCGTCAATTTTCATAATTTACACCAGTGGCAACAAGAAAACCCTCATGCTATTATTCAGTCCAGACATCAAGCGCAGTTTTCATTTAGTGTGTTGGCCGGAATTATTAACGAATTTGTGATTGGTCCTTTTGTACTTCCACCACGACTTACTGGGCAGAATTATCGTTATTTTTTAGAAAACGACTTACCAGGTTTGCTGGACGATGTTCCACTAAATGTTAGAGGACGCATGTGGCTTATGCACGACGGTGCACCGGCTCACTTCAGTCACACAGCACGCGAATTTTTAAATGCCGTATATCCTGGAAGATGGATTGGTCGCGGTGGACCTGTAGCATGGCCTGCACGGTCTCCAGATTTAAATCCAATAGATTTTTACGTATGGGGACATTTAAAGTCTATGGTATATTCTACTCCAATTCAAAATATTGAAGATCTTCAACGTAGAGTGGAAGATGGATACCACCAAATTCGAAATACACCAGGAATTTTTCAGCGCGTGAGGCAGTCCATGATACGACGAGCTGAAGCTTGTGTTGCTTCCCGTGGAGGTCATTTTGAACATTTACTATAAGAAACATAAGAAACTCCCGTTTTCTGTAACCTTTTCTAAAATAAAAAGAAAAACCTCAAGTGGCCGTAACTCAGTAACGAACCATTTTAGGACATAAATTTATATAAACTTTTTTGCTTATTTTTAGTTGTAGAAACCGTCTATGTATAGCCAGCCCTACATTTTTGTAACAACCTGTATATGTGAATTTTATCAGTTTAATTAATATTAGATTAGAATTTTCTGGGAAACTGTAATGATCAGCTGAAACATTTCGCATCTTAACTAAAGTATTTACTTCAGTTTTTATCTCTTTACCTTAGGGATTACAATTAGAGTGGTGCGGATTCTCTTCTTCTTTACTCAGCTCTTATTAACTTTCGGATAAGTTAAGGCCGCCATTATCTAATGGAAACAAAATTACTTTTGAAGATTTTAATTGTTTCTTTGAATACGGGGAAAATTATATTTATATTAATAAGCTTGTCTTTTATAATGCAACACTGTTATACTTTATATTAATTTTTATACAACTTTTTCAATTTAATTCCATTGATGTATCCGAGTTCGAAAATATTGTAAGATGATGCACGTTAAAATACATATGCACTCTTGCAATATCCTCCCGCTATAGCAGTGATATAAATAAAAGTGGGAGTTGTATGATAGGCAGACGAGACTCAGTAATAACTAGAGCTGAGGATGTTTGCGGTACGGCAGGACCGTATGTAGTGCATCCCCACCAGCGTATAAACACGATGGAGCGAAACACTTTAGTTAGTCGTGAACTGGCAACGTGATCGTGTGTTGTCTTGAGCTCTATTTAATAAGTATGACGGACGTGCCCAAGCCAAGAAAGCGCCCATTGTATAACGACGTGAAGAAATTTATCCGAGACTTTCCCGATTTGTATTATAATGGAGCAAAAGTGGTTTGTAAATTATGCGATAAACAGTTACTTTGCTGGGACAAATACGACTGTAAAAGACATGTTGAAAGTGTACACCACAAAGACAAAAAAAATAATGTGCTGTCTAAAACGCAATTCATTTTCGATTTATTGACAATGCTACTCGTCTGCGATGTGCCAGTTCACCTGCTAGATAAAAAAGCGTTTCACGACTTTTGGAATAAATACAATTCCAACATAAAGCTACCGTCACGGAGAACATTACTCACCTATTTACCAATTGTGCGTGAGGACATTGAAAACAGAATGAAAGCAGTAGTAAATGATAAACAGTTATGGGTATGTGTCGACGAAACGACAGATCGAAAAAAACATTCTATTGTGAATATTATAGTGCGTGTACTAGATCCTGTCAAATCAACATTTCCCATTTTATTAGCCAGCAAAAGATTGGAAAAGTGCATTAGCGAAGTAATTACGAAGGTAGTGCTCGATACGCTACAAAAATTTCAAGTTTCAACTAATCAACTCCTGATGTTTATGAGCGATGGTGCTGCGACAATGCGTTCTGTAGGCCGTTCTCTTAAATCAGATTGTGAGAGACTTTAGCATGTGACATGTAAAGTTCATGCTTTACACCTTGTGGCACAAACTATTCGGCAATGTTATCCAGAGGTGGATGCATTAATAGCAACCACAAAAAAAGTGTTTCTAAAATCTCCCAAACGAATTCGAGAGTTTCACAGTCGGTGCCCTGGTATTCCCGAACCACCAGAGCCAATCCTTACAGGTTGGGGAAGTTGGTTAAAGGCGGCATTTTATTATGCCAAGTATTTCCAACAAATAAAATCTGTGGTTCTACAATTCAATCCTGCCGAAGCTGTAACCATTAAGGAAAGCCAGAGACTCTTTCGAAACCCTTCCCTTGATGCAGATTTACAAACTATTTATAACAATCATATTGGATTGTTTAACGCAATCGAGAAATTTCAAAATACTGCATTATCGTTAGCGGAGTCACTGCAAATACCGGACGATGTACACGCCCAGCTATGCGCAGTAAATGACAACAAAAATGTTAATGTAATAGAAAAGTTCGAGAGTGTGATAAACAATGATTTTGATTTTACCAGATTAAAACAAATTAGTAATGGTGCAAGTGTAGATTCGGTTTCTATCTATAAAGATTATTTTAATTGTGCGTGTGTTACATCCGTAGATGTCGAGCCGTCTTTCTCAAAATATAAAAAAATTTATTCATCACGGCGTACATCGCTCACCGCTATAAATATGGAAACGTATCTAATGCTACAAACTTACTGCAAGTCTTATCCACTTGGCGCTATGCTATAATAATCGTAAATAAGGTAAGTGTGTTATTTATATACAGTACATATAACTGACATACCTAAGTGATATAAATAGCGAATGCATGTAAAGCAATAAAATCACGCATGCATCACCGATCGAAACAAGGTCATTATATTCGTGCGTTGAACTGAATACTATCCTGGCACACCGCAAACATCCCCAGCTCTAGTAATAACCTTATTGCTAGCTAGGGAATGTTCGTCCAGATATTCGCTTGCATCTTATTGACTGATATAAAATACGAGGCGTAGTTATAAAACAACGGGACAGATGCTGTAAAACTTTTTATTTTAAATTTTTACATTGTGCTATAGACTTTTCCCCGCAAATATTTTGAAAAGTTTTATTATTTATCGTTGTACATTTATATTGAACGCTAGTGTTTAATTTTGAAATTTATTGTTTTTTTGTGAAAAAGAACTGGTTTTATATTGTAAGCCTGCGCCCTTGACTACGTTTAACCTTGAGACGCTAATGTTCTCTGAGTTTAGAAAGACGTGTTTATGAGATGATAAATTTTTATCTTCGTTAAGTAACTTCGTGATTTCATTTAATTGTGGATGGTGTTTGATTCATTACCGAGTTTAATTTACGAGTTAGTTGATCTCGTATTGTTTAATTTATTAAGCTTTCTAACTCATGTCTTGAGAAAAAATATATATATTTTTTTTTATACGTAAGTTAATTATTTTAAAAGATTTTATTATTATTATTGTGAATGATTTGAATTGTATTTTTCATTGTGTTAATTTTGATATATATTTTGTATTCTTATTTATTTGAATTAAATGACAAAGAACGTTTTTTAAAATTTCTGATATAAAAAAATTTTCTATAACTTTAAAATTTAGTTCGCTTGGGATATCAAGGGCATATTTTTTTTTCATGTGTTTGCACATGTGTTTGAGGTTGTTTCGGGCTGTCATATTAGTTTGTTTAATGACGCAATATTTATCTTTATACTTCATAAAGATAGTTTTTTTTTTTTTGTATTAAAGTTTCATTTTAAGTTTGCTGTGTGTATTTTTTAATTTTACCTTTGTGCTTATAAGTAACTCAAAGACATTATAATTAGAACATTTGTCAATACTCTTTTACTGGCGCATTATAAATTTCTAGAAGAGAAAAACCACGTTTTCCGATTGGAACCCTGAGGGAAAAGTAGTCTCATCTAGAAAATAACATTGCGGCAATTGTGTATGGAGACAATGCCACAACATCTAACTGCAATGTACGCGGAAATAAAAGAAGATTTCCAGTGTGCACCTATAACCAGTTGCTATGTAGAAAGGACGTTTTCTATTTACAAGGATGTATTTCATTGAAGGAGAACAAATTTTACAGAAAAGAACCTTGAGAAAGTATTGCTAGTAAATATTAATACTCCTTTACTCAACTTGAACTACAAAATGAACAAATAAAAAGGTATTTCGTATTTTGTAGCCGTATATATACCCGTTTTATTATTATAAGTATAATTATGTAAATAAAATTAAAAACTTTAAAAATACAAATGTTCAATAGTACGCTCGTGGGCGATGAGTCATTAACCTCTCGTGTCCATTCTCTAGTAATAATAAGTCTTAAGAAATAAATGTAACACAATAACTTAAAATTAAATTTCCTAAAAAATACTTAGATACCTAAAATGAATAAAACAAAATCAAGTGGGGTTATAAACAATATAGAAACAATAGATAGTAATTTTTTGATTAGACGCAAGGGATTTTTTAATTTGGTCTATTGTTTATCTAATTCTAATCGACTGCGAGATATTAAGAATATATTAGATCCTTCCATCTGAATGCGCCTGCCGGTAGGTCATTCTTCTAGAACTAACTGCCTCACAAGCTTCCAAATTTGTTGAACGTTGTACTTCTTGCATTTGTAGTTGCGGAGCATTTTTCCAAGCACTTTTCAAACTTCGTTCCTTAGATTTGCAACAAATAACTAATATAAAGACAGTGTCTACAATAACCCCCCAGTTGTCTACAATTACCCCTTTATGTAGTCTACGCTTGCACCACTTTCAATAAAAGTTGGGGTATGTGTAGACTACCTATTCTTTTTCTAGTCGAAGTAAGGTCAGGATAAAAAAAACAACTTAAATATATAAACAGTAAATATTACATATGTTTAAACAAAAAAAAAAAATTCCGCCTAAAAACACAAGCGCTACAAAAAAAATCGAATTAAAATGTGCAAAAACTGTCGACAAAACGATATTTTGCCGATTTCTCATGTGACAACCAAACTGCGTCAAAAAGGTGTAAGCCTCCGAAATTAAAATCTGAATTAGTTCTTTATGTATAGTCAATATCTACCAATCCTTGCCTCAAATCCTTTAATAATCAGATATTTATTTGATATGTATCCGATGATCCCAGTCTACACTATCCCAGTTACCCCTATATAAAATATTCCAAAAATATTTTTCTTTAATTTGATGTGAAAAATGTGTTCCTCTTAAATGAGCGAATTTATAAAATTATGAAATTTATAAAGTGAAATAACAATATTAATACCAATATTTTCTGAGTAGTCAAAGAAAGCGCAAGTGAAAGTAAATTAGTTAACTTCGTTATAAATTTTAAATTTGAAGCAAATAGAGGGTAAAGAATTTAGGTTACATGCTCTTAAATGCTCGTAAAATGTAGTCATCGTGTTTCGGAACAAACGAAATTTTAAAAATTTCACATCTTGTCTTTACTGTAAAATGTGTGGAACATTTTGTGTGCGCTATTCGTGTATAACCACTTTTACATAATATTTCTACATCATTTCGGCATGTAATATACAAAAATAAATGCTTACGGGTGAACGTGCGTGTATGTTTTGTCTGCCCTTAGTGGGTCAGGATTTCGAATTCATTCTGTTTAAGCCTCTACAGAATTGCAAAGAAATGTGTAAATGTGAGATTAAGTGCGGGGATCGGCCCATTTTCCATGCTACACGTCGAGAATAAAGAGGTTATAAGCTAGATGATCATGAAGTTCGACATATCAAATGTGAACTACAGTATTGCAATATACATGTATAAAATCCCCTGGCAAATACACTAGTTGTACGCGTGAATGGAAAATACGTGTACAGAAATTTGGTATATATGAGAGATAAATAGATGTTTCAATAATACTCAGTTGAGGACTAGGAAAGAAATATAAATTTAAGGAAAAGTAGCAAAAATAAACCATTCTAATACGGAAAATTGTAGAAATTAAAAAGTAAAATCTAATATAGGTACGCGGGTGAATCATATATGAATCAACCTTTGTTAATAACTTTTATTTAATAATAATTACAATAAATAAAAAATATCTTATTTTTCTATATACATTTCTTACGAATACATTTTTAGCAGCGGCTTCAATCTCAGAACAGATATTTAAATAACATATGATCCATAATTATATAATAACAACATATATTCATGATGGTAATATTTGTACACTGGCTTATCATGATGGCAGTTCCGTGTTTAGATCCCTGACTGGGATGTCCGAGTAGGTTTTCGTGGTTTTCCTTCTCGTTCAAGGCGAATGCCGACAGCTGAAAATCTTAAGTCGCTCCACTGGCGCAGACATTATAATATCTCATGGCTTGCCATTCCCTCGAGCTTTTATAAAGTAATAAAGTCTTTAACCTACCTGAAAACCTCATTCAAAGTACCTGATAATATGCACTGTATCCGGCCTACAGGAAATTATCCGAATTACCCGAGCATATTCTTAATCCCTACTGACGATATATCAAGAGTTAATACGAAGAAGCCACGTTTCCCAGTTTTGCTATCTTTCCTACAAAATACAGGTCCTTTATTATATTTAAAAATAATTTAACTTCATTCAATATCTTCATATTTAAGATAATAAAACTATATCTTGATTTAACTGAGTAAAAATAATCATTTAGATATATTAAAATAAAGAATCTTATCTAATTAATTACACGTAAATTACTTACCATTTGATATTGCTTATTAAATGTAATTATAATAGTTTATGTGTTGTTAACCTATTGAACATGACCACAATTTTAAGTATTTAATTCCGCTCTATCATAGAGTTATAATATACATTTGACCGTTGAGCCGAGTTTTACATCATGCATGTATAGTTTTCTGGAATCAAATAAATGTTTAATATTTAAATTTTTAAAGTTGTGTTTTTACTTATTCATGCGCAGCGAAATCAAATTTATTAATATTGTTAATGTAATTTACATAGTTGTACATGAGTGTTACTATTCATGATGATCCTGGGATAAGTAAGTTGAATATTCTGTATCCAGTCTATGCTCTCCACGACATCTATTTTCAATTGTGGATACTGCTAGCAATCAGCTGTTAGATCCAGTGATAAAATTATATTTCAAAATTTAAAAGGCGGCCAACTCATTTAATTATCTATCAGCTTAACTAATTGTATTGACACACATTCAATTCTATTACATACCCACTACGGGCGCGTAACGATATATATATATATATATATATATATATATATATATATATATATATATATATATATAAGGTAAACTTAATAAGTCGGCGATTAAAGGTCTGGTTCATTACTTCAAAGTATATATATTTAAAATAACTCTACATGTTTCGGCAATGATGCCTTTGTCAAGAGAATACAAAATATAAAATATATATATAAATAGATTTTATATTTTTTATTCTCTTGACAAAGGCATCATTGCCGAAACATGTAGAGTTATTTTAAATATATATACCTTGAAGTAATGAACCAGACCTTTAATCGCCGACTTATTAAGTTTACCTTATCATACCAAGGTCACGAAGATATTATATATATATATATATATATATATATATATATATATATATATATTGTTGTGAGGCAAATTACCTCCAATAATATTATCAATTAGAAATTTCCAATTTAAATAAAATTTTGAAAAATTTAAAATATTATAATATACATTTTTAAATATTAGATATAAGTCAAGGAAAAATCAAAGGAAATATAAATATAGCATTATGAATAGTTTTTATTATCATAGTTTAAAATATGTAATTAATTCTGAAGGAAATTGTAATAGATATAAATTTGAATTCTAATTCTAATTTCTAATATTCATCCACATTTCCGTTGTTCATTAACCAATGGGAAGATATGTAGAACATTTTAAGGGGACGCTTTTGTTCTTATCGGTTTTTCCGGGAGCGTCGTTAGATATTGCTCGAGAGAAGCGGACGCGATTTTACTAAAAATATCAGCGTTGTTTTCTAGTCCGCATAATCCTAAAAACCATATATTAAATCATTTCAACGATTTAAAGTGTGAATAATATTATAAAAAGTTAGCTCAACGTTTAATGAAGTAATCAAAAGTTATTTGAACGACGTATTCCAGTGAATAAATAAAATATCTTTGAAAGCATCATTTTGAAATAAAAATTCCAAAATGGCGACTACTGATTTTTAGTGTTTAAATTCAATATTTCAAGAAAATTACCTCCTTTTAGGATCCTAGAATTGAAAATAATACATCCTGTACCTCCTGTCCTGAAGCCAAATCAGTTTCTGAAGAAATTATAGAAGATCCGTTAGAATTTTTCCTATTTCCCGTATTGGTCGAGGCAATACCCAAGATCCTTTCTTTACCCGGACTCTATATCAACCTCCCGATGTAGAAGGTATCGAAAATCACATGCATATAAGAGAAAACATTTGGGCGTTTGTTTAAAATTTAATCGTTAAACTTAGTTATACCTCGTTACCTTATCACAGTTATAAAAACTATTCTGAATACGCTTATTCTTCATTCTATTGTATAATACTCAGTACTAATATCAAGTTTTTAGCCCAGTCTAAAACTTTACTTCATTTATTTTGATAAACATTGATGTGAATTACCTCCTCTAGGTAATTCCTTCTCCGGGCACATCGGTAATACTGTTTCAGTGCATTATTGCATCTCTTAGTTTTGATTTAAGCCTTTTGTTTTTAAAATATGTTATATTTCCTTTGATACAAACAATCCACGTTTTGTAGTTTTGGTTTTATTATAATTTCCTAAAGAATACAGATTTAAGTTATTTTAGTATAATAAACATAGTATATAAGTGCACAGAAAGCAAATACTTACCTGTTAAGATACTCATGATCTAATTACCTAATTTGTTATTTTCTTTTCTAACCGTTTTATTAAACAATAAACTTTGTCTGTCAATTTTGTTTGAAAGTGTAGTTTTTTTTTATTATTGTTTGTGATTCACCGTACGATATACTGTTAGATTTCTGTTTAAAGACTACTTATTTAGCAAAGATCTAAATCAAATGGATTACTATAGTGAGTTACTGTTTACCGGATAAAGATATCTGCTTGTCCGACGTAAAGTTCATGTTATCGATGTATTCCCTTCGTAATCGATAGATATCTGTTTTTAAAGAAATTGGTGCAAATAAAAGGTTTATTATTGTTTTTTATATATATATATATGTGTTTGTATTCTTTCTACAGGTCTCGGTATCGGACCAGTCACACGCCCGAGATGTTTATAGTTAGTTGTTAGAGTTTCTTTCACTCATTCATTCGTACATACGTTCATTCACACAGTCGTACGTTGACAATATATATATATATATATATATATATATATATATATATATATATTTATTATTATGTATGTAAATCGAAATCTTTTTATTATTATTATTATTTTTATTTATCTTATTTCTAATGTAAAATAAATAGATTTTCTCTCACATAGTGAACCAAAGCCCCATCCTGTTCAAGATTTGAAATATTCCACTATTTGCGTCTCTAACCATCCCTGTTTTATTGTTAGAATACATGTGTGGCTTACGTTGTCAGGCGCTACTAGACTGACCATTTTCTAACTGTGACAATATTACTACCTTTTGAAAATCAGTAACAAAATTTCTTGGCGTTTTACTGACGTTATTTTGACGCAAGAGTGACAACTAAAAAATGTTATTAAGCAGTTACGCAGTCATGTACTTAAACTTAATTTACAATAAGCAAAAATAGCTGAAATCTATTCCGTGTCTGCGATTGTACCTATTTAGTCAATTTAACGTTGTAAGTGTGCAACTGCCTACAACAACTCATGGCCCACGGTGAGTGACAAAAATTTGCAAAAAACTCTAATTTTCTTGCATTTATCCAAGTATGTGTTTTTATTACGTTACTGGAATCTGTAAAATTTTTTTTTGTTAAAATCAAGAAAAAAACAGTTCAATTGGAGAGGGAAAAATTGATACACGTTTCTGGTAAATTATATGTAACAAAAAGATAATTCGCATTGGTGTATGCAGATTTTCCGAAACCGTTTAATTTGATGTACAGATAGAATCAGATAATAAATAATAGCTTTTGAAAATTTTTGTGGAAACCCCGGTATTTGTATGTCTTAAAATTATGCCTTTAAAGCCTTTAGTTATAAGTTTTTTCTTCTTTGTTTTGTTGACGGATGTTCTGTACAACGTTGACCTTTGGATTTATATCTACTGTTTGGGAGCGATCTATTCTAGATGTATGCTGGTTTCGTTCCATTTATTAATTTGTGTTATTTATTGTGTTCTGTGAATATTTTCATTTTATGTTGTACTTAAAACTTTTAAACAAAAGTGGTAGAATTGTATATACGAAACATGTATGCCAAGTTTAAAAATTGTTGGTTTATTGGCGGCTTTATATTTTGCCTGAACTAAACGTACGTTTATACCTATATTTGCTTTTTGTTTTGTTTTCTTTGTATTCTACATAAATTATCCCAGGGGTAATATTTAGTAAAGTGGAAAATATATGGTTATTATGTTAAATTACTTTCTGACTAGAAATATTTCGTTACTGAAATTCTAGTATATTTTATTATTATTACTAATTAACAAAAATAATTCTAAAAGACTTCGACGATGATTTCGCAAAGGTAAATAAAACTTCATTTTAATCTTGTACATAAATAGATAACTTTTTGAATTTTATATGAGGTCTCATTTCAATTTTAGTTGCGATTATTTTTAGATACAATACATATTTGTTGAACTTGGATTATCGCAATCAATAATCCAGCATCACGCTAAATACAAGCACAACGAACCTTTGTGTGATGTATATTTGTATAAATGTATTAAGGGACTGTGGGTAGCACACATTCTTTTAGGAAAATCCAAAGGTGAATGTATTCATTATTAAAAAGATACATTCTGAAATATTTAACATACTAACGAGGTCAAAGAAGAACAACACAACTTGAAGCTTTCTATCTTTTTTTGTGGAAGGCGTGCTCTTGCATAAAATAGCAACCACTCTTCTTGAATAATACCCTTAATGGAATATCGCTATTAAGAACCACTCATTTAATTAAGTAAAATGTTATTTTTTGTGTTAAATACTATTGCTCAACTGTAGTTAAGTACTGGACGAGGTTATGGAATTCAAGTTACAATTTTTTATAAACAAAATATTATAATTACACTGGTGAATTAGGGATTACGAACTTACTGCGAAGAAAACCTAAGACTTTCATGATATTTATCTTTCGAAAGTAACAAAAAACTCTAATTAAGAAGTCCAACTCTCTAAAACATTTTTGAGTTATGTAAGCTTAAATTAGTTATATACACACATATTGCCGTGCCAGAAACTATTCCCTTAGTAAATACTTCAAATAGTAGCGTTAAGAAAGTATTTTTAATGGCCCCATTACGAGTTCAATTTTGCAAACATCTACCCGGTGTTCCGATTCCTCCACAACCCGTAATCACACGATGGGGAACGTGGCTACTATTTTTCAAGCAGATCATTATGAAGGAATAAAGGCAATTATTAAGGATCTTGATAGGGATGCACAATCTATGATAGACACCCAAAAGGTGTATTTGAGTAAAGAAATATCTCATCAGTTGGCGTTCATTAAAGCCAATTTACAGTTTTATTTCCACTTCTATATTGCAGTTGGAAAAATAATTTATGTCGCTAATCGAGAGGGTTGTAATAATAAACAAATTTGAAAAGTCATGTTTTGATGTTTAAAGACGAGTGGGACAGTCCGTGTATGAAAAATTTTTAATTGTAATAGGAAAAAATGAGGGTTTTAAAAAGCTAAAGGACATTGCTAAAATCTTGTGTTGTGCTTCAGTAGAAAATATTGAGCTGATAATAGATGGTATTTCTAATTTGAAATATGCTCCTATAACAAGCGTCGACGTAAAACGAACCTTTTCAATATATAAATACATGTTTCCAGACGAGCGTTGTTTCTGTTGAAAACTTTGTGAAATACGTGATTGTAAATTGTTTTCATAGTTAATTATGTTGTAAAATGTTTTAAGTAAACTTGTAGTAATAATAATAGAATATTTTTTCTACAGTATTCCATTTTCTAACATTTCTCGTATTCTTTTACCTGCATATTTTTCATAAGAAAGTGCATATTTATGCTAAAACATCTACATATTTATGCCCATATCTTCAGTTTTTTTTTTGCATATAATCCGGCCTTTACTTATCATCTTCTTCTTTATTTCAAGTCTGATATTAGTATTTAAACCAAATATGTTTTTTCTTGTAAGAACTGACAAAATAAAACTGGTTTGAAGTAGACGTTTTTCTGTTTATAATTTAGCAACCTTAAGCTATTTAAAAACAGTACCTGTAGCAATCTGGCCAAATCACATACATCAGTGTGTTCTTCGCGGGCCACACTATAACGCCTTAATAGTTATTAGCCGTTAACGTCGTTAATATTTCAATACCGTGGCCTCTACTCATTGGGTCCTGTCATTCATATATGAATGACGGGACCCAAACAGAAACAGTACTTTTATTCATGTATGATTGATATCGTTACAACTATATCGTAACTTTGTGATTGTTTTTTATTATGTTCGGCGTTATTCTTAAACAGAATGATGCAAAAAAAAAGAAGTAAAGAATAAAGTTCTGAAATAAAAGCACAAGTGCTATAACTATTTGTATTTAAATAACTTTAATATAAAAGTAGACACTCAAAAAGGTACAAAACCCCCTATCACAATTAATAGTTGTATCCTAAATACGTATTTCTACAACTAAGTTGTCATCATTAGCAGGTAAAAACTACTAATCAAAGTGTTGAACATAGGACACATTAAAGCTAACAACACAGAATCGCCCAATGTTCAACACTTATTAGAGGTTTTATCTACTGATGATGACAACTTAGTTGTCGAAAGACGTATTTAGGATACAATTACACAGGTCTACAAAATTAAACTTTTTGACAGATGTTTTTATTTTGAAAACTGATTTTATATAATTTTGGTAGGCTGATTTCAAACATTCTATGCATTTATTGGTATCACGTAAGGTTTTTTTGCAAATATTAAATGAAAAAAAACTATATTTCTAAAAAAAATTATTTGTTTATTGAGTAAAAAGGTGGAATACAAGTTAAAAAAGTGGAAAAAAAAACTTTACTCAGTCTTTTTTAAGTGAAATCTTTGTCTTTTTGCCAGAAAGCTGCGTTGTCCGGACATTCGGTTGTATGTTTTTAAGGGCATATCCCGTTTTAACACCCAGCAGTAGTCCGCCATCATCGTTATGCTCTATCTGCCTTGGTATCGCCGTTCCATTTCATTAATGTCTTGGTGAAACCTCTCTCCCTGTTCTTCGCTAACTGCTCCAAGATTTTCCGGAAAATAGTTCAAGTGTGAAAACAGGAAATGCACTTTCGAACTCATATTACAACCTAGACGATGAAAGTGTTGTAACATATTTTGAACAATATTTTCGTAGCTTTCGTCCTTAGAGTTCCCAAGAAACTTATCAATTACTTCTTTAAATGAAACCCAGGCGCTTTTCTCAACATTGGTCATTATGTTTTGAAAATCCTTGTCTTTGCATAATGTTCTTATCTGCGGCCCAACAAAAATACCTTCTTTTAACTTGGCATCGGATAAGGCTGGAAATGTCTCGCACAAATATTTAAAACACTGTCCATTTTTGTCTAGGGCTTTAACAAACTGCTTCATCAAGCCAAGTTTGATATGGAGAGGAGGCAGTAAAACTTTTTTGGGGTCAACTAAGCTATCTCTTAATACATTTTGCTACCAGGTGTAAGGCTTGTTCTAGACGGCCATTCTATTTGAGTCCAATTTCTATCCCTTGCTGGACTATCCCACTCACAAATAAAGCATGGAAATTTTGTATAACCTCCTTGTTGTCCTAGTAGCATGCACAGCACTTTAAGGTCACCACCAAGCACCCACTTATGTTCTTGGTAGTTTATTTTCTTTAAAAGAAGTTCAAAATTTTCATACGTTTCCATTAAATGTACCGAATGGGCAACGGGAACCGAGGCCAGCTCGTTACCATTGTGCACTAAAACGCCTTTTAAACTACACTTATTTGAGTCAATAAACAGGCGCCATCTTCTTTTACATACGGCACATTTCCTAATTTTGAAATTAAGTCAGGAATATTGTTGCAATACACTAGCGGTCCGTCTTGAGTAAAATATTGACATAACTCTTTTTCCCGATCCCGGTAAAAGCTTGATGTGACGCCAGGTGCTAGTAAATGTTTCTCACGAAGTCGGGAGGCTAACAATTCGGATGCATCCTTTGGAAGGTGCAAATCTCTAATTAAATCATTTAGTTCGCTCTGGTTAAACACTTAGGGCTCTCTGAAATCTGGTGTGAAATCTGAGTCATCTGGGTCGCAATTAGATTCCTCTGATTCTGACGATATGACGTTTTCTAGTGCTTTTGTGGCGGTAGGTATCGGTACATCTGGTCCATGAGGAACTGGTCGAATAGCAGAGTCAAGATTGGGATACACAATTTGTTTCATATTTTTTCTGTTGAATCCTTGAACATTACACGAACAAAAATAACAATCATCACTGTGATTTCTAGGCTCTCGCCATACCATAGGAACACCAAAGCTTAAACATTTCTTCCTACCTTTTTGCCAGTTTCTTAATGCTTCAACGCAAACGGAACAAACAGTATGAGGAGCCCAGGACTTGTCTTGGTCGCCAATTTTTACACTAAAATAAGCGTGGTACACATTTTTCACAAACGAAGTTATAGTTTGCTTTACTACTACGACGAAAGTTATTCGGATTGTTCACACAATGTCTTCTTTCCATATTTATACGTTCTAGAACACTTAAAATACGCAACAACGAAGACAACAAGCGCATGGACACAGTAGCACGACGACTAAGACAACCAAACTGCACATAAGCAGGTTTCAACGTTGTATTGACGCTTCTGCGCCAACTCTGTTGCTTTGCTGAGAAATCTAATATTAACCAGTGTTGCCAAATCACATTTAATTTCATAAAAATCAATTCATTTAAAAATCATGCCTAACATGGAACAAACATATTCTTGTCATAGGTATGTATATTAATAAATTAACATTTTTAAGATATAGAGCGCTATAAACAAAAATTACGTAATAGAGTAAAAATATGGCGTTTTTTGGAATAAGGGCCCCCAAATATATACAAATTAGCAAATAGCTTTCAAACATCAAAATCACTGTAGACCTGTGTTATTAATTCTGCCAGGGGATTTTATACCTTTTTTGCGTTTTTACTTAGCCACAGCCTCCAAAGAAAGACTTTTTATGTTTCAAATTGTTTTTGAGACGTAAAGAAATAAAAATGATATAAAATTCCAATCCTGTTAGCTTTATTTGATTGTTTCCAGAACACGTCTATTATATTTGATAGTGATTTTTCAAATTTTTCATATAAACACCATGTGCGAACAAGTATTCGCGTTTTGCTCTGTTATGTCTGTTTTAGAAAATGTCAAAGTTTTACGAGCATGTCGGCATCCGAGTGCTATAAATATGTAGCGAAATGAAACGCTAATACGAAATTTTATTTTAAAGTTGGCAGAACAGCGACGCAAACGGTGAGAATATTGACAGGTGCACACTGCCGTTAAACGTCTGAGTAGATGTTGAAAGTTATACAGTATGTCCAGCTCTTTTTATTAAACGTTTTACGTGTGTTGAGAGCATGGCATTATAAAGCACATATTATCTTTTTTTCTAAGTTATTGATTTTAGGTTATAACCCACAGGAATATTTATGAAGGATATTCAAGTTTTAATAAAACTTTTTTCATATTTGCAAATGGATTGCTTTCATAATTTTTGGTTGTGACATTTAAAGTGACCTCAAGGTGTGTCAACTTTAACAGAAATTAAAAAAGCGTATGTCACTTTGCAAATTCGAAGTAAAGAAATTGAACATTGTGTAATGATCAGAGAGCGGACTCGAACGATTGATGATTCCTAGCCCATAGACGTTCGCTTTGTGTTCGCAATAGGTTTGTTTCTGTAAGCGATCCGTGAGTTTCGAACAATTTGAAACGTGCGGCCGCTGCATACCTACATATGCAGTTAATATGTATCTGTCAATTCACAACCGAATGTAATAAATGGTTTGGTAACCAGCAGCAACTACTGCTGAAACAAAAGTAATGCTGACAAGCGAATTGCGAATCGAATTTTGAATAAAAATAATTTAAAAAGAACAAACTCAAAACTATGTATTTTCTGTGAAACGTTTAAAGTGTAAAACATTACTATGAACAACTAAAATTTGTTCAAGGTATTCCTGTGTTAAATTAGTTCTTTTAAATGTTAAAAATAGAAAATGTCCGTTCCGCATCACAACTGGTGATGGGTGCGTGATTAAAATGTTGCAAAAGTGCACCGTTTTTCGAATGTATAGATTTTGCAATCGCTTTTGTGCAGAATTGATATAATATATTAAAATCTGGATTTCTGCTAAGTATGGCATCAATTTTTTGTCTCGGCTTTGAGAAATATCTTTTTAAATGATAAAACTAACTTATCAACCTTTGGAAAATACCCCTGATATATTCACATACTTTGTGTAGTGCATGTGCTGCACAGGTAACGTGTAGCATATTGGGATAAGATTGCTTTAATAACTTCCTTGTTTTTAACATATAAGTTGTCTTTATAGTTCTTATCCGATGACACAATATTATGAATACATTGATCAATTACTTCTGCAATTGTTTCACCATTTACGACTGGCAATATTTTAGTTGCAATTAAGTATGGTTAGTATGAAGTTGTCGGATGAAGAATACTAACAACTACATTTAACACACACAGTCCCATTACATCCGTTGTTTCGTCTTCATTTACTCAAAGATAATGACCAGATAGGTTGGCTGGTATTTTTCAATGGTTCTCGAATAACATTTTGGTAACTGATATTTACGTAAAGTAGATTCATCTCGTATATCACGATCAGTATTTTTGTAAGAAACCTCTTGAGGACTGAATTGTTAAGCTTTTTGAAAAGGATATCGGCCGCCATGAAAGCTTCACACAGTTCTTCGTTAACAGTGTCAGGTGCAGATGGGTATATGCTATCTTGATGAGTTTTCGAAGAAACATGTCTCTGCAGATTACACTTTTGTGAACGCCCTAAACTTAATGAATATATCGCGGTATCATTATGAATATGCAACCAATCTGTATGGCCTCTAATCCATCCTACCATGGCTTCCTTACGAGAGTTCTCTATAGTTAATGGAAATAAGGAGAAATACTAAAAACAGAAAGAAATGGACTAAAAAGAAGAAACGAAAACTTCTCCAAAAATAAGGTGGTAAATTAAACTTGATATTTATAAAAAATTATAGGATAAATATACAATATAACAATATTAAACTGATTTTTTTAAATACTAAACGTTATAACCAAATAACAATAATCCCTTATAAGAGAGCATACAAAATATACTATCACAAGAACAATAAATACATATAACAAGTGTTCATTTGAAAAGTCAATCAAGGTTACTTTGAAATTTTGATAGAATAAGACGCAAATATATTAGTATGTGTTTGTTGTTCCGTAAACGTAAATCCAAATGACATTCGATAATGTCAATCACAAATATCAGTTAGTGCATAAAATAATCGTGCGTCGATTCTGGTTTAAATAAATTGCTCCTCAGTTTTAAAATGGCTTTCACTTTAGAACATAAATTTTTTTTAGTCCAGGCTTATTTTCGAAGTGGTAATAAAATTGATGGTCTATGGCTTTATTCAGTTCAAGATTGCATGGTAGAATTTCAAGTTGAGTTTCCACATCTTGTAATAGATTATATACAATTTAAGAATATTTTGGATAGAATTTTAAAACTTTTTTTCTGAAACTGGTAGTCTCTTAAGAAAATCAGGCAGCGGAGCAGTTAAGAAACGTACACCTCAAGTTGTCAATCGTGTTGAAGAAATAATGGAAAATGAACCACAAACATCTGTTCGACATTTGAGTCAACAAATAAACCTTTCTGTTGGTACAACTCACAAGTTTTTAAAAAAAATATATGCAACTTTATCCATACTGTGTCACAGCAGTACAAGAATTGTTATAAATTGATTACCCACGTAGACTACAGTTTTGTAATTGGTTTGTAAATATGAACAATAATGGAGAACTTTCGCAAAGAGTCATCTTTACTGATGAAGCATGGTTTTATAAAACGGAATACCTAAATTCACAAAATATAAGAATTTGGAGTAGTGAAAATCCACATGTAATTAATGAAGAATCGCTACATCCAGAGGAAATTGGTGTTTGGGCAGCGATAAGCCAAAGGCGAATCATTGGACCAATATTTTTTCAAGGAACGTTAAATGCTCAAAGGTACCGTACGGAAATTTTACAACCATTTGTCAATCAGTTGCATGATGATGAACTTCAAAATACATATTTCCAACAAGACGGAGCGGAGCACCTTGTCACTGTACTGCAGAATGTTTGGATTATTTAAGAGAAATTTTTGATGAGCGTATAATTAGGCGAAATACTGAAATTGCCTGGCCTGCACGTTCATGCGATTTAACACCTTGCGACTTCTTTTTGTGGCCTTATCTAAAAAATAACATATTTCGAACACCTATATTGAATTTGAATGATATGCTACAGAGAATCGAACAAAAATGCATGGAAATTAATAACAATCCAGTAATTGCAGAAAATATCATCAGAAATTTTGAACCGAGGATTTTAAAGTGCATTGATCTTGAAGTGCAACATTTTCAACATTTGTTATAGTTTTCAATAAATACCTATTATTTGTTATTTATTTGTATGTACGAAACTGTCAAAATATACGACTTCGTAGGTTAAGGTAAATTTTAATTTACGACATACTTCAAAATGTTCTCAGTAAATCACATGCTACTAGATTGACTTTTCAAATGAACACTTGTAATGTATATGCATGTATAACAGCATGTAAACACGAGAATACACTTTGGAAATTAGTGGATATAATTTTTTAAGCGATTATTTCAATGAAGTCTAACGAAATAATATATAATTGTATATTACCTCTTACGGGAATACACACAATGTGCTATTCATAACGACGGAAATAACAACATCTGCTCGACGAATGCAATCGAGCAAGCAAATAGTGGGGCTATTATCATATGCATACAATACCTGAGACCGCCACATCGTTTTATCGGGGCAATTGGTCTTTCAATCGCTTCAGTGCGCTTTCTGATAATGATAAAAGAAAAATCCGGTATAAATACAATCTCTATTTATAAAATATATAACGCATAAGTAGCTTTTTAGTGTTTTATTTTTTTACTTCGCATGTTTGAATTAGTTCGATGCTATAAACGTGACGCCTAGTTGATTAAAAAACATTTTGAAACATACTAGAGGGGGTAAAACATCAGTATTTGTAATAGAAATAAAACTAATTAATAATTCTGTTTTAAATTATCTTCATCAAGTAAAAGCCGAATCAATTCAATTACTCTCTATTTGTATAAAAGCAAGCACATTTTTAACCCTGCAGAACTCGCGCCATTCTGTGGAACGTAAGCCCTCGCGCGTGAGCATTTTTCTCACGCTTCATATTTTTTTTTATATAACGTCAGGATGCAAATAAAACTAGTACTTTTTAAGTCAAAATCAATATTTATTGTTTTTTTAAACATGTTATTTGCTTATAAAAGTTTAAAATCTCTAACATCTGCTAATAAAATAAAAATAATAAAATTGTAATCGAAAATAAATTGCAAAAAATCCTGTATTCTCTAAAATGCTAATCACTCTGATCTGAGGAACTATTGACGTTGGAACATGAGGGACAGACATATTTAGCATGTTCTGTACAAATCACTTTATTGCACCTCTCGCAATGTTTCTTGCTTTTTCGATTTTTTCGCCTAGGACAAAACGCACAAAAACCTGAGGCAACCTCTCGCACAACTGTTGATTCCTTCATGTTACAAATTTTTCGAATTCGGGTACGTAAACTCACCGTCAAATTCTGTTTTGAAGATCGATTTATCAAATGTGGTTTAATCAATTCTTGAGCCAAATCTTTCAAATATAATCAGCGGTCTTGAATACTTTCGATATTATTTTTATATACTATTTGAGAGTTGATACCACCTATATCCAAAATTGAGAAAACTAATCATAGAGGCCATCTTCAACAGAACCTAGAGACAGAGTAAGTTGACTTCAGCTCATCTACAACATCGACTCCGCCTTTTGTCAAATTATAAATCGTGATTATCTCCGGTTTTGGAGCATCTCCAGATTCTTCATCGATTTTATCATCACTATGAAATGTAGATAACATAGAAACAATTTTGTTTGGTTTCGGTTTGTATGAAACTAAAACCATAGGTTTGCAAAATGCAAATATGCTGCTATTGTTTCCTGTGTTCAAAATTGGTTGCGTTATTCGTTTTACTACAGAGCTTGCCGAGTTATCCAATTTAAATGGGCCGTCAGGCTGTTTACCTGAATAAACTTCTAAGTTGCATGTATAAAACATTCTATAATCTACTAAGGCCCATATCTTCAAACCATATTTTGCTGGTTTTTTCACGATGTACTGCCTGAATTTACACCGGCCACGAAAATTTTACAGCATTTCATCGACTGTGCAGTATTCACCAACTTGATAGTTGTTTAGGCATTTCTCTACAAATTGCTCGAATACTTGCCGAATTGGAGCTAAATCGTCATATTTCTTTCTTTCCACTCTGTCAGTTACGTTATCAAATCTAAGAGAGTGTAATCAAAGGTGAAATCTCTCTCTAGACATTGTAAGCTTGAAGCATTCTGGAGCCGTGCCATCGTCCGACCAGAGTTCCCGAGTGTTCAAATATTGAGCCTTTTTTATCCCAGCCATATATAATAGTCCAATGAGAGCATATATTTCTGTCTCATTTGTTGCACGACAATCCCTATCTCGCGTATAATTTGGGCGTAACTTGTCTAGAAAAGTATTTGTACAATTCACAATATGTCGAATCATATCAGGCGGAAAAAATAACTCCCAACATTCTCTTACAGATTTTTCATTTTTTGCAATGGAGGTGACACCGGGTAAATACTAACAATATTATGTCTCGGAGTGCGAGTGTTAGGATAAGGCGAGTGGGCCAACCAGCGAGTTGTGCCATCTTTACCAATATAATGATGTTCTCCATCAAATTGAGGCTCTGTGTCAACTATCATATCATCATTTTCGTTATCACGATCTGATTCTTCTGTGTCTGTATTATGGTCCCTGTGTTCACTGACATTGTCAATCTCCACTTCATAATGATCTCCATCATCAAATAAATTTTCTGATTCCTGGTCAAGGGCTGGTTGAGTAGCCATCCATGTTGGTTGTGGATTTAATTCGGCATATTGTTGTCTTGCTAATTCGACAATTTTCTTTGTTCTACTCATTGCCATTATACTAAAAAAATAACATAGTCATGTAAATATGTCATTTTCACTAATATAAAACATTTAGTACACGACTAAATACTAATAAATGCAATACTTACATAAATAAGGTTAGAAAAACACGTCAATGCTATAACTCGCGTAGTGAGAGAAACGTCAATAGGCAAAACAAAACACCAATGCCGGAACTAGCGCCGTGAGCGAAATGCTCACGCAGTCTGCAAGTGATTGACAAGTTCTTCCTAGAAATTGCTACAGACTACTAATTGGTGTTTAGGTTGCATTTATAAACAGAAGTGATACGTAAACTCAGCTAGAGGGCGCCTCGTTCCTATATCTCAACCCTCTTTAAAAATACAGCAATTCTGGCTTAAGCGTGAGCGAAATGCTTATAGGCGCGAGTTCTGCAGGGTTAATAATAAAAATACCACACTCCGTTTTTAATAATATTTTCGCTATTATTGAAAATAATGTTTCTAATAAATTAATATTTAGGTTTTTCATTAAATTGCTTACGGTCTTTTTATATCATAAAAACACGGGCAGGAGAATTATAGTTGTAGATAACGTGTGTTCATTTGAAAAGTCAATCTAGGTTACTTTGAAATTTTGATAGAATAAGACGCATATATATTAGTATGTGTTTGTTGTTCCGTAAACGTAAATCCAAATGACATTTGATAATGTCAATCACATTTGTTATTTATTTGTATGTATGAAACTGTAAAAATATACGACTTCGTAGGTTAAGTAGTAAATTTTAATTTACGACATACTTCAAAATGTTCTCAGTAAATCACATGCTACTAGATTGACTTTTCAAATGAACACCGTTATATTTATTGCTTATGGGAATGTCTTACAAATATGATACATGTAATCTTTCCTGCAAATATGATGATTTGCAAGTAATAAAACATGGTAGGGGTTATGTCGTTACTTTCGAGACTGTCTGTGCCAGTTTTCTGGGGAAGACATCTTCATTTTCCTGTTTACGTTTTCTTGTTTACGATTTTTCATAACTTTTCTTTGTTTCTTTTTATTTCGAGTTATTTATTTCAACTTCTTGTATATATTAGGATCTAAGTGTACTACGTCTTCCTTCTCCAACCGCTTGTCATTTCAATATTCAATATATTCTTGCAGCTGTTTACACTCGCAAATGTTTCATGTTTTAACTATTTAACCATTGGTATGTTTTAACAATGTAACTTAACTGTTATTTTAATTTTATCCTTAGCTTCATGCTCTTTTAATATTGTGTGATGCATATACAATCGATATTAATTGGTTGGTGCCGTATTTATCCTTAATATACTTATCTCTACTATTTCACAATTTTCTTGTATTTATGTCATTGTCATTACTTCTACAATATACCAGGTTAGGTAAATGTAGCCTTTCGAATATCTTTGATACAGCTACTTAGATTTTAATAAAATTTTTCACATTTAAGTTAAAGTAAATAGGGAATTTGAAGAGCATATTTATACAGACTGATTTATTTTCGACCATCACCGTGTGAATCTCGTTTATTATTGGAAATAGAGGGTAGATTTAAATTTGACAAAGTTGCTAATTTTTGTGTTTATTATGAACCCGAAGAGAATATGGACATGTGTCAAATGACATTCGAGATTGTTTTAAAAAACCAGAGAATTTCATTTTCTTCTTTTACCTCTACCACGTTTATTTTGGGTTGCAGATGAAAACTAAAAACATATTCTCGAGTCTACTATCTAGTGGTAAATTCAAAATTTCGATATGACGTTTCGGTTCTGTCTGACCATCATCAACTTTCTTATCGGTGCTATGTCAGAATTTTACACCGCTAGAAAGAGCTTCTTTTTCTGATTTCAACCAGAAGTTTTTGATGTTATACTTTAATTCGCGAACAATACATTTTAAAATTAATTAAGGAAGCCATCAAATTTCAAACTCTTAATATCAATTATCGTAAATTACTACTGGAAAAATATCGTACACCCGCGAAGAGAAACGAGATATGTTAAGTATTTTTTATTCATCGAATGGAAATATATCAATAGCGGAGTATAAGGTACTTACAATGGGGAACAACACAACTTTTTATTTTTTCTTAAAAACTATATTACCTTAAACTACATATCAAAATATAATTATACACAAAATTTTACGGTTTAAAACCTATTAGTTTTTAAAAAATTAAACAAATAAAATCTCGTGACGTCACAAGGCTCTCGTACGCTAAAATCACTATGTGACAACACTTATTATTCACACGCTTATTATTTGTTTACTAAATTAGTGACGCTAAGTTGTAATAAATATTTATTTCTAATTTGCAACATGAATCCTGGGTTTGAAGATGCAAATTCAAATAATTTACCCGTTGTAGATTATTCTATGATTGATGAATATTACAATAATACATTAAGTTTTATTAGTAGTGAAACTCGTGGAGCAAAAAACACAAAGTAATAATTTTTTCTGTAGACTAATTGGATGTTCTGTATGAAAGCGTATTTTAAGGTCAAGTAGAGAAGTATATGGGGATAATGCTGTAGGTTTTGTACAATTGAAAAGAGAAAATAATGTATGTAAGATACAAGCCAAAATTACACCAGAACATAAAGTTACATCTAAACCTTATACAGTTATGGCCGAAATTGATGAAACTGAACAAACTATTGTGAAATCTGAATGTCTGGACTGTGCTGCTGCTGCAGGTAAGATATAATGATATTTAAATATTAAAATAAAATAATATATATATATAAAACTGTTTTCCAGGTGGTTGTAAATACAGATTAGCTTTATTATTTTGGTTGCTAAGACGATCAGAAGAGCCTTCAACAACTGCAGTAAAATGTTATTGGAAAAAATCAGAGCTCTCAAAGGTTGGAAGTTTAAAAAAAATTATCCGTGTGATGGATATGGAACCTGCTGTCGAAGTGCCTATTATAACCAATAACTTTTTGCAAAATGTAATTAGTGAAGGAAAGATATTGAATGCAGATAGTGTTCTACTACAATGTTATAAAGAAATAGACAATGAACGTTTGTTATCTATTCATCGAATGTATATCAATTATTTTAAGGAATTAAATAATTTGGTGGCAAATGCAGACACTTTTCTGCTATATTGTATACATAGTACACAAGCTCATATATGTGCAAAGGCAGAAAAATTAACTCGTCAACAGTCTGATGAGCCTTTGTGGTATGAGCTGAGGTATGCTCGTATTACTGCTTCTAAAATATATGAAGCATCAAAATGTATTACTATGGATGGAACATTAACAGAATTGATATTGGGGGGCACTAAATTGCCAGCAACAGCAGCTATGGAAAAAAGTAGAAAACTAGAATCAGAAGTTTTTAAGGAAGTGTGTAGACGTTTCGAAATAAAATTTGAAAAAAGTGGCTTGCACATAGATTTAAGAAATCCGATTATTGCAGCATCTTCAGATGGAATTAGCATGGTATACTGTTTAGAGATTAAATGTCCATCCAAAGAAAAAAATATTGAAAATTACTAACTTGATGAAAAGACCATTGCACCAAAATATTATGCTCAGCTTCAAATTCAACTTCATGTTACTAAAAGGGATTATGGGCTGTTTGTTGTAGCTTGCCCAAACTATGAAACAACAAGACAATTTAAATATTTAAGTTGTAAGTATGATCTAAATTATTGAATTAAAATAATTAAAGAGGCAATAGAATTTAGGAAAAAGGCAATCTTTCCACATATTCAAAACATAAAATTTTAATTAAAATGTTGTTTTGTTTTTTAAAAGAATTATTTAGTTTATTATATAAATAAAAACATGATTATTATTTTATTTGAGCATTTATATTTATCTACTGACTTTTCTAGCTGCATATTTTGTGCAGTTGCATTGTTTTCTTCCATTTATGTTTATCTTTTAATTAATAAAATTTTAATAATAATACAAGTTATTTAATTATATTTCTGTATTGCTTTGTATCAAAAACTTAATACTTACACCTACCTATTTATCTATCTTATGAATGTATTGTTATACAATAAATAAAAAAATAGTTAAAGTATATTTGTCTTAATGTTTTATTAGTGTACCTTGCATATTTATAACAGCACAAGCAATTACAGCTATAAAATCAAGTAAGTTAATAAAATTTTTGTCTACGGTTGCATGAGGAGTTAGCATTGTAAACTCTCTAATCCGACTTATGACTCTCTCTATATGAACGCGAACAGCAGCAACTCGCTTGCTCATTCTGACTTCTTCTTTGGTTAGCCTTGTTCCTTGAATAACGCTTGGTGGGCGGACCAAATAGCATTTCTTTTTTGATAGATCAGCTGCAATGTTTTTAACTTGCAACGAATTAAAATACACTAACCTCAAAACCAAACAAATGTCGACGTGTTTATGATACGATCGCTGACAGGAAACAAAGAACGACGTGAATTCTGGGTGAACTATTCTTCTACACAGTGTTGCCACATACTACGAAGATCGAGTTTTATGAATGAAAGTTTAGTGAGGTCACAAGCATTTTATTTATTTAATTAAAAGCGAGAAAGTTGATTATTTAAAAAATGATCATTTAAACTTGCGTTTTTTAAAGACGATTTATCGAAATATGTAATAAAAAAAAAGTCGAATTGTTCCACATTGTGTCCAGAACGACAACAGCCAAATCGTACCATTTTTCTGGAACTTTATAGAAAGTTGGTCGAGATTGTATCGTTTACCAAACCGCGTGATGTTTATGTTAACAAGAATTTGAATGAAAATCAACGGGATATTTTACAAAACTTAACAACTTAGCATTTGTCTATTAGTAATGTACGATCATTGAAATGTTTGATAGTTTAAAATTTCATACCTACCTTACTTCATCTTAAAATTTATTCTTCGTGAATTCAAATTACTAGGTTTTACGAAGAGAATTGCGATAGTTTATAAAATTTCTTTACATATTTAAATAACGATGTTCGAAGTATTTCTGAGTGCAAGGAACTAATACAAATTCCAAATTTAAGAAATCAGTTGTACTTTTTGGAGGAAAACATTGAAAATTTGCCAAAACTAATCACTTATTCTTATTTACTCTTATTTTGAAAATCAAAATCTCAAATTAAACAATGGATTAACCACGTTACATGTGGCTAATAATAATTTGAAAAATATTCCAAGCGACTTCGGATGTAGCCTTCGGCAAAAGTTATACGCAGTTTTTAATTAAAAACCAGATATAATAATATTGCGGCAATTGTATACAATGCCTGAAAATCTAACTGCTAAGTACGCTGAAATAAAAGAATATTTCCAGTATGCACCGATAACCAGTTGCGATATAGATAGAACGTTATCTATCTAAGAGGATGTATTTCATTCAAAGAGAACAAATTTTACAGAAGAGAAACTTGAGAAAGTATTGCTAGTTAATATTAATACTCCTATGCTCAACTTGAACTACAAAATTAACAAATAAAAATGTATTTCGTATTTGATAGATCACCACCCGTTTGTTTTCCAATTATATTAATAAAATTAAAAACTCTTTAAAAATACAAATTTTCAATAGTACGCTCGTGGGCGATGAGTCATGGACCTCTCGTTTCCGGTCCCTAATAATAATACAAAACTGTAGTGAAAGGAATAAAGTGATTGTAAGATGGGTACATATTATCGAAATATTAAAAATTTTACGTCTCTGATAATTCAGATGCTTTAAAAATAGAATATTTAAAAAATAATGTAATACCAATTGGCATTTATTGCAACAAATTTTTCTATAATACCAAAAACAATTTTGAAATTAGAAACAAAAGAACTGCTTTTGACTGAATATATAATTCAATAAACAAATTCCATATCGAGGAATGCACAACATAAATATTTTTTTGCCTGAGAATTATACTAATTATGGTATTTATTATGTTTAACCTTTTGAATTATTTCCATTTGATATTTATATGTAATAAGAAAGACAAGTACTAGTTTTGCAAGCAATCTTTTGTAATTATTTAGTTATTTATATAAAGAAATGTCACACTGTATATTAAATATGTAACCTGAATGTCGCTATAATAGTGTTGTATGATATATGTAAAAAAATGCATCAACATGAACACATATTTAATAGTAACACATATTATTTTCTATTTAAAACTTTCTCTGAAATAATTTTTTTCGATATTAACTTTTCTATATTTCAATTATCAATTTTATTAATCTATTTCAAATATTTATAACCGTTTGAAACTATCGTCATGGCGTTCACGCGTATCTACAAAAAGAAGACGATCGCGATTAAAAGT
Source organism: Melolontha melolontha (assembly GCA_935421215.2). Lineage (NCBI taxonomy): Eukaryota > Metazoa > Arthropoda > Insecta > Coleoptera > Scarabaeidae > Melolontha > Melolontha melolontha. The sequence goes on from OW285236.1 coordinate 218,031,189, forward strand.
TTTGCATTCGGGGGTTACACGACAATCGCGAGGAGAGAAGTCACGTGTGTGGACTCTACGTAAAATAAATTTATATTAGTGCGGAAGTAATCGTTGTGCGAGAATTAAAGTAGTGCTAAAAGATAGATATAACCTATCTACGAATTTTAAATGGTACGGTGAGACAATATCTTCTAGAAGTCGATATATTCCTACTTAAAGAAAAATCTTCTACCGACGCCGAACAAAAATACAAAGAAACAAATATAATAGTGTATAAAATCTGCGATTTGAAGAAAAAGGTGCCGAGATAAAGGTATGGTATTTAAAAGAAAAAGAAAATATCACATTGAATTTTAAACTCAGCTATTAAAGAAGGTAGAAAACTATTTCAAAATAGAATATTCTTTAATTCACCAACCACATCAGAAAATAATAAACTTATCATTATTAAATGATTATATTGTAAACAAAGATTGCGTATTCAATATTGGTATATTCATAAAAACGGTTACACATATTTTTTCACATTACTTGTTCCTTTGTTTATGGATTTCCTCGTCATTTATCTAAAAGATATTGTAGTATAATTTTGCTTCTTATTTGATGTTATTTCTACTGTTTAATTTTTATGTATTGGCATTTAATTGTTGTTGTGAATTTTGAGGTAGTTTTGTTATTAAACCATAATCTAATTTAACAGCTTCGTGTTTGATTTCTCTCACTCTGTTGACAATAACTAAGCATATTAAATACCTTGACCAGTACACCTGAGACGTCACTAAGAAAGACCAGTAAGTACCAAGTAAGAATATAATAGATACTGTATGGGAAATAAGACACGAGAACCCCCCTGCAGAAGGTAGAGTACTCACATGCTAGACCGGAGAACAAAAATAAATAATATTAGTTGATACACGAACCCTGAGTTAGATCTATTTCACGAACCCTTAAACGTTTTAATTTATCAAATAATTTACATGCACAATATACGCTTCTCGTATATTTTTTCTAAATTTCCATTATCATCATTATTATTATTTTTATTATCCTCTGATACGAGGGGAAGTGGTTTATTATAATATATACATATATATATATATATATATATATATATATATATATATATATATATATATATATATATATATAGTAAATTCAATATGTTGGCGATTTAAGGTCTGGTTTTACTTCAAAATACATATATGTAAAACAACCCTACATGTTTCGGCAAATGATGCCTTTATCAAGGAATATAAAATATAAATGACAGTATATTAATGTCATACATTTGAGTTGCTATAGATAAAATTATTCAAAGATACATTCCAATTGAATAATAATAAATCATGCCTTAGTATTCTAAAATAGATAGACAACAAAAACAGGGAAACGCAAGACATGAGTTATTATTATGTATGCGCCCGTGGAGCGTCTTAAGATGTAAAGCTGTCGGCATTCGCCTTAAACGAGAAGGAAAACCACGAAAATCTAGTCGGACAACCAGACAGGAATCAAAACAAGAAACTGTCAGCATAATAAGCAAAAGTATAGATAATTAAATAACTTGAGATATATAATTATATAACAGCAACATATATTATGATGGTAAATTGCAGATCGTTACATAATTAAGTTGTAGTATATACTGCTTAAATTTTTTATATCACTTCTGTTGTTAATTGAATTTTTTTCCTGTTTAATACTAATCATTTCTTTAATTTCCCTTTTCATTGTGTGTTGTTTTTTATCAATTATCTGTGTGTTTTCAAAATCCAAATGGTGATCGCATTGTAGTTTGTGTGTAGATAAAGCAGTTTTGTCTGTTTTAGAGTATTTGTGGGCTTGTATTCTTTTGTATAAATATTGTTTAGTTTGGCCTATGTAGTAACTATCGCAATCGCGACATGGTATTTTATAGATTTTATTCTATTTTAGGTTTAAGTTTTGAAAATAAATGTTTATTAGTATTACTAAATTTATATGTTGTAGCTATATCATTTTTTTTAAAGTGTATTTAATTTTTTCTGATAGTTGTGGAACATATGGAATCTTGATATATGTTGTGTCATTGTTTAAATTGTTATTGGTGTCTGCAGTGTTGTATATTTGGTGTATTCTTTTTTTAATTGTTTTGTCTATACGTTGTGGTGGATAATTATTATCTGTTAAGATTGTTTTAATTTTCTCTATGTTATCTTTTCTGTATTGAGTATGTGATAGTTTTACTGCTCTATCAATCAGATTATTTATAATAATTTTATTGAATACTGTAGGAGCATTTGAGTGGTAATTCGTATATCGAAAAGAAGCTGCGGGTTTATTATACCAATTTGTATATATAGTACCCTGTCTATCATAGCTTAAAGAAATATCAAGAAAATTAATACTTTTATTAATTTTTTCTTCAATAGTGAATTCTAAAAAATGTGAAAATTGTTGAATTTATTTAAAAGATAGTTTATTTTATTAGTCGGAATACATGTTATGATATCATCAACATATCTTTTGATTGTTTATGTTAATCCCCCCATTTGCTATAATTAAAAAAAAAGGAAGAAAATACTATATTGTGTTTCATTATATTAAACATATGTGTTTGAAGATTCTACAATTAATCATTAAGAAATAAACTGGCATCCATAAAACTAATTATGCAATAACAATATAACATATCGAGCCCTGTTATAAATATTAACGTATTGTAAATGGACGATTTGGCAAATATTATTATTATTTATACTTTAAATAAAGAATTCGGGATTTTATTAGTGGAATATTTTTCGTGTTTTTTTCTGTCAAATTATGTGCAGTTTAAGTTACGTATTTTTAAGTAAAAAAAAGCTAAAATTGTAAAAGAAAAAAATATTTATATATTCACACAAAAAAGCAAAATTATTTAAATATTCATACAAAGCAAATCTATCTCATTAACAAATATAAGCAAATACTGTAGATCACTGTCGTCTAAAAATTATGTCGAATGTCAAAATTTACATACTTTTTGATATACATAACCTCGTATTCTGTATCTTATTTTTTGAGTTGTCGAAACATATTTCTCGTAATTAGAAGATAATAAAATATCTGGTAAAAAATATTTAATTTAGAAGAATATCCAAATCGCTTCATTTTTATTATACAGTTTCTTATATTTATTAATTGGTTTACATAATACTTATTTTGAATCAAAAGTACCGATTTGATTCACACGAATAAAAATTGATGACGTGAATCTCAACGTCGATCAAATGAAATGTAGTCTACAACATCTGTAAGTACATCACGCAGTTATTGAATAGAACTATTCATTCGGTTAACCGCACACAAAAAATAGATGTGCAGTTAACCGAATGAATAGTGCCATTCAACAACAGCGTGATGTACTTACAGATGTTGTAGACTATTTATATCGTCCGTCGTAATGACGTCCATTTCAGTGCGATGTGTCCAGTCTCTAGTTATGACTTATTAATTTGCTGGGGCAGTCTCTGAATAGATAAAGAAGGGTTGTCTGACATACTTTGTTGCACATCTGCAATAGCATCTTGATTACGTATTGTAGGTCTGTCACTAACTACATTTTTTTCGTTGAGCACTTCCAGTGTCTCGAAATTTACTTACTATACCGGGTGTCTCAGATTTGTTGTTCCAATGGTGTACCTCCGTTATCTAGTAAAATAAAAATTTTTAATTTGGGGCATCTGATACACATCTAATGCTACTTAAATTGAGCCTAATATACATATTCTGTCACTTCCTAACCCTAACCTTTATATTGTATATATTTTCCTCAAAATTTGAATTCTACGAAAAATTATATTGCCAATGAAGTATTACATTTTGTATTTAGATTTCAAAACAGAGGTGAAATTGCATTTTAAATATTCAAAAATTAGAAGCGTAGAAAACAATGCGATCTATGGAAGCTAATATTATTTGTTTGTTGCTTCGAACAAAATCTTATTTAAAATTAATAACGACGATTTTACAAATGAGAAAAATTTGAATATGATCCCCATTTATGGGGAATGTAGAAAAAACTGGCGTAATGTGATGCATTCCGTGTTTACGGAAAACGGTATCCTGACAAACGTATGCCAAGCACTATGTAATTTACACGTCTGGCTTCAAATTTGGAGACATGTGGTGCCTTTTCAAAGAAAAAAACAGTTTCTAAAAGAAAGACTGCCTACTGATGAAGAACACAGTGTTGGCGTTTTGGTAAGTGTGCTTAATAAACAGCTTATTTCAATTCGAGAAATTGAAGCAGAATGCGATATCTCTCGTTCTTCTATTCAACGAATCCTAAAATCCGCCCTTCCAAATTTACCTGCATCAAGGATTAGATCCAGGAGATAATGACAGAAGACTGGCGTTTCTAGCACGGTTAGCGACTGCCCGTGAAGTTGATATTATTAGCTCAATATTATAGATGAGAGCCGCTTTCATAATAATGGAACCGTAAATTGACACAGTTATTATTGGTCTGTAGAAAATCCTTATTGGATGAAAGAGACCAACTTTCAGAAAATTTTGGGAATTAACGTAATTTTATAGAATCACAATTTTTGAATATTTTTAATGCAATTTCACCTCTGTCTTAAAGTCTAAATACAAAGTGTAATAATTCACGGGAAAGAGAATTTTTCATAGAATTCAAATTTTGAGGAAAATATACAACAGGGTGCTATTTAAAAAAAGTTAGGGGCGTTCCGGTTAAACCGGAAGTGAAAGAATATGTATATTAAGCTCAATTTAGCAAAAATGCCCCAAATTTCGAATTTTTATTTTATTATATAACATTGGAACAACATAACTGAGACACCTGATATAACGAATCTTATTATAAAATACGGCTTCATCAATTATTACTTCTGGATATTTCAAACGAAATTCTTGTAAAGATGGTTGACTTCTGTACCTCCATTCTCCATTTTTGGTATGTCAATTGCGAAAATATGACTCAATAATGAATGCCATTTGTTGATCAGTAAATACCATTTTTAGTTAGTTATCAATTAACTCAACGTTAATACAATATTCAAGCTAATCAGAATTATGACAGTTCAAATTAATTACAATTGATAGATAAGTAAATTAAGTTAAGATATACCTTTTTGAAATATACGTAATCCACAGCCACCACTTATAAAAATTGAATCATATAGTATATTTTAAGCACTTATTTTTCTACTGTCTTCTATATTTTATCACTTATAAGGAGCGATCATTAAAATTTTCACTCGTAGCTGGCCGTGTATATAAAAATTATGTCGTAGCTTTAGTCATTAAGATGTTATTTCAAACATCTGTCAGTGTTAAATATATATTTTAAAGTTTCATCAAAAGAAAAAGTAATGGCCTTTAATGATATGCATAAAGCGTTGATGGTAGAATGTTACTTCCTGACATTTCAAAAAATTGATGGTATTTGGCAGCATTCAATAGAAAATTGCCTTGCGGAGTTTTAAGAGAGATATCCAAATACTGTTCCTAGCTATAAAACTTTCCGTGATATGCTAATGCATTGTGTAAATCATTTTCGTCAAACAGGCAGTATTTTCAGGAAAAAAGGAAGCGGTCCTCCTCTTAAGAGAAGTCGCGGCGTAATTGAAAATGTCAGACAAATTATTAACGAATCTCCTCAAACATCTATTCGCATAGTTTCGCAACAAGTAGGGCTTTCGTATGGAACATGTCAAAAAATTTTAAAAAAGGTCTTGCACTTGTATCCATATAAATTAACTTCTGTACAAAATCTATTCCCTACGGATTATGAAAAAAGAACACAATTTTGCCAATGGTTTATTCAAACAATGACAGACAATATTTTAAATCATACTTTTTTCACCGATGAAGCTTGGTTTTATTAGAAAGGTTATGTTAATTCGCAAAATATGCGTATGTGGTCTAGTCAAAATCCTCATTTCTACAGAGAAGTTCCTCTACATCCAGAAAAAATAGGCGTATGGGTAGGTATGAGTCGTCACCGATTAATAGGACCAATATTCTTTGAGGGCACGATAACATCGGAGAAATATCGTAACGAAATTCTCAGTGTTTTTACTAATCAATTGACTAATGATGAACTCCAGGTCGGATATTTTCAACAGGATGGGGCTACATCTCACGTTACACTTGAGAATATTCAGTTTTTGCAACAATTTTATGGCGATAGGATAATGAGTAGAAATACAGCGATTCCATATCCACCACGATCGTGTGATTTAACAGTTATGGATTTTTTTGTGTGGCCATATATAAAGAATATTATTTATGAAACACCAATTAATAATCTACAAGAGTCAAGACATAAAATCATAGAAAAATGTGAACACATCAATAACTCACCGCAAATACTGATCAATGTTTTCAATGCTCTACGAAATAGAGTGCGATTATGCTTGGTGGAAAATGGTCAACATTTTACACATTTTTTATAATATTCCATTACTTTGTATAAAAATTATAAATATATTTAATATAAAAGTCAGCATTTCAAATTATTTTTTAACAATCATGACGTTTGAAATTATAATGACAGATCTCCTCTAATAACTTAAGTTAGGACATACTTTTTGTGTACATGGCTTACTTGAGCGAAAATTTTAATGATCACTCGTTATTTGTATTTGTTTTTTTTTTCATATTCTATAGTTTGATTGATTGGCAGAAAGTGAAGGTAAAATATCCCCATTTATTCCAAAAAAAAACCACTTTAGGTTTTATAAATGTGTTCGCATCAAAAGAAAAGAACCTAATAAAGTTAACGTCCCAATTTTTCAGTTTGGAAAGATTTTTTTCACGCAGAAATCATCTCTGCATACACCCTAAAAAGCAGCTGACGACAAGACGAGCAAGCTTAACGGGTAAATTTTTTCCCAAATCTGCATCATTTCCAACGGCGTACCATAAAGAGTGACTCTCGCATAGCAGCTTCCACCTATATCGTTTAATGCGGTCAAACGAATGCGTTACCCCTTATTTTATCTTTCGCCGTCATCTATTTCGACGCACTTTACACGAAAAGTGATAGTACGATTTGCGTTCAGACGAAAAGGGTGCAAATTTATATTATAGAAGGGCGAACTTAAGGACCCACTTTGGAAAATGTTCACGTTTCCGATAGAATCAAATATATGCTCGCCGCCGTGCTTGAATCCATCCCTTTTACTTCAAAGAGAGATGTTTTCCGTTTTTGTTTTTACGCTCCTCCAAAGCACGGAAACTAAAGTTGTCGTGTACGTGATGACTGTCCCGCAAGTGATTACGACACAAGTCTTTGTTTATAAATGGGTTTGTTTCGTTACTATCTGCAGAGAATCAATAGCGCAATTCACTGCACGAGTCTTTGATTTCTTTGCGACCTTTTTTCAATATACGAGCACGGACTGTTATATGATGTCTCCAAGTCTATAAAATAAGAATAAGGCAAGATAAAATAATGAAACAAGTCTCAAAATGAAGTAAATTTATTGTACGAACAATGTACATAATTATTTTTCGAGATAATCACCATTTAGTGCAACACATTTATTCATTCCGTCCATGAAAAAACCTTCTTGTTTACTATTGATTCAATTACGGACAACAGTTCCACTTCACTACGTGATGTAAAATGTCGACATATTAATACCTCCTTCAACTCCTACGGTATCAGAAACGGAGTTGCCTCGCCATGACTAGAAGACGGTCAATAGAATAAGAACGTCCCACGAAATTTGTCGTGACTCATTCTATAAATGGAGACTGACTGAAACACAAATTTGCGAATGCGGAGAACCTCGCCCGACTATGCGCCATATTACAGCCGAGTGCCCCTTACAACGTACGGAGGTGAGATGAGTGACTTCTTTGAAGCCTTTTGCATTCGTAATTTCTTATTTTTGTCTTATATTCTTATCGCCCTGCCCATGTGTATTATTTTTGCGAATGCGGAGAACCTCGCCAGACTATGCACCATATTTCAGCCGAGTGCCCCTTACAACGAACGGAGGTGAGATGAGTGACTTCTTTGAAGCCTATTGCATTCGTAATTTCTTATTTTTATCTTATATTCTTATCGTCGTGCCTCTGTATATTATTTTTCATTTGCGAGTTTAAATTCATTCAACGCGTAATTATATCGCCCTCCGATTTGATTATATTGTAACCGTATCTCCCCTCTGCCGTTTCCGATTGACTTCGGCGTCTAGGTCATTCGTACAGAGGCGGTGATCGAATCCAACTGGCAGTTGCAGTGTGTGGATATTTTCGTTTAAGAAGAAGTTTAGTTTTCACGAAATCTTCGATATTTTGAGTTTTAATAGCCTTTGCAGATCTTATCGTAGAGCGTGAAATATTTAGTAGATTTGCCGTATACCGACATCGGAGTTTAAGAAGCTTGAAAGGGTAAAACACATTTTCTGGCAAGTATAGTACCTTGTGGTGGCATTTATTATACGGACTCCGGGTTAATTAAATCAGCGCTTGCGAAGAAGACAGAAATATTAGACACCATATACCTTAGTCTGCAACTACCGACGAAATTGATTTTCGAGTGTCAACTAATGGAGAAGTAGATGGAAAAAATTATAATCTTTCGAGAACTGTGGATACCGATCTTTGAGAAATTTCCTGTGAGCGTAGCGAAGAAACAGATGTAACTCGTATGAATTTTCTTAAATGCTAGTACTTGATACGTCCAGGACTAATTTAACGTCTTGAAGTTTAATTACTCTTAATTACCTACCTTTTAATTTAATAATAAATTCCCTATTTTATCTCAAATTTAATTAACGTTTCGAATTTAATATTCAATCATATTTGGAGGAACAGTCTAACATAATATATTTTTGTCAGATATGTGAAATCTAGTTTCGATTGATTTCAATTCATATTTCAGTTTTTGTGATTTATAATTTTAGCGTAATATTTTTTTTATTGTATTTGAATTTATTCTAAATTTCTATTCATTTTGGTACATAATATTTTAAAGTAAAATTTCGAATTGCGTTGGCCCTTGACATATTTTATCTCTGCTTTATCTCTGTGTGAATATTTGCTCTCGGATTTGCGAGACACTGATAAAGAAACCTTTATATTCTGGTGCAGATGCTCTGATAGAATCTTAGAAATATATTTGATTAAATTTTTGAATTTCACATTCTGCGCATAATCTGAATATATTATACTGTATGGTTTTTCTACGGATCTTTAGAAAAGGCTTTTGTTTATTTAAATCTGTAAATATAGACTATTTTCGGAATATATTTTTTTTATTGTGTAATTATTTAATTAATTTATATACCTTAGTTTTCTATGTCCTGAGATATTTATTAAAGTGCTTTCAATACATATTATGCTTAGGGTTTTTTTAGGGTTTTTATATAAAATCACTCTTTTGTAACGTCTAAATTTCAAAGTTCTTATTATACAGAATGATCATATTTTCGGACAAGATATTTTTTGTTTTATGGTTGCTATTGAATACCACTTTCATTTAACGTTGTTTTTTTTATTTCGTTAATATACGAGTTAACTGTTTTCTAGACTTTTCTTTACCTTTTTTCTTTTTTTAGCAAATTGGGTGCATTGAACTTTTCTTTTCGGATTGCTGGTATTTAGGTAGGTATTTAGGCAGGTATTTTGCTAGCTTTTGTATTTAGTTGTCTGTATGCGCCTACGCTTGCGATCGCGCGATCCCTTTTCTCAATTTTCAGATCTGAGCTTCCGTAAGTAAAATTGAGCAGCGCCACCTGTCATCTTTTATTTTATCACCCACTGTTTTCGGCCATCTGCATAACGCCATCGCTGCGCCTTCGCCGTAGGTAGCAGTCCACTGAATCCGCGTTCGACTGGATCAATGACGTTGATTTCAAAATTAAACTTTCAAATGTATATTTTCAATCAATGCTAACCATACCCTAAATAAATAAAGGAACCTCTGTCAACTTTGAAAACAACAAGAAATCTGGAGGTGCCAAATCAGGGCTGTACAGAGTGCGCGAAACAATCGTGAATTTTAGATTCGTCACTGTCTTCATTGCTTCGTCGATGCAATGCGGTCTGGCGTCCTGGTGCAAGATATAATTAATTCTTTCCAACCTTATTCTACGTGTGCGATTCTTTAGTAATCGAAGAATTTTGCAGTGTCGTATTGAATTAATCGTTGATCCTTTAACAAGAAGTCATTGGGTGCTAAATCAGGTGAATATGGGCAATGAGTCATTAATTCGATGTTCCTGTTGGTCAAAAACTCGACAGTTTGTCGTGCTGTGTGAGCGCGTGGTTTGTCATGATGAAGAATGATTCATCGGTTTATGTTGTTTTTTCTGACTTCATCGATAACTTCCAGCAAACAAATTGACGTATACCAGTCAGCATTAACTGTTCGTCGATCCTCTAATGCAACAGTTGCAACATGACCCGTTTTTCCGAAGAAACAAGCAACCATTCTTTTCGAAGCGCTTCGTGACGGCACCGCTTTTGCTGGTTTAGGTTCATTTTGAAACATCCATACAGTCGATTGCTGTTTTGTTTGAGGCTCATATGAATATATCCAGGATTCGTTACCAGTTACAATGTTATATACAGAATTTTAACGACTTTTTAACATATCCCTGCACCACTTGACACGTGCCTGTTTTTGATTGTCTTTTAGATTTTGAGGGATACAACTACTGGAAAGCTTCCTGACATGTAAATGATCGTGTAAAATCGTATGTATTTATTTCGCCGCAATGTCTAAGGACGCCTCTATCTCACTGTATGTCACATGTCGATCTGATAAAATCATTTCAAGCACAGCATCGATATTTTTCGCAACAACAGAGCTGCATGGGTACCATTCACGAGATCGTTACCAAATGTTAGTCTTCCACGCTTGAATTCTGCGAACCATTTGTAAGCCATAGTTTTGGATGGTGCTACATTCTCAAATACCGAACTAAGCTTTTCCACACATTGCTTTGGTGTCAAACTGTATCTAAAATCATAATAAGTCACGATTCAAAATTTCTATTGTTGACACAACTATTACTTTGTTAAATTCTGTTGAGACAAAACTGTTCGGTTTTAGATCGAACTGTCAACTGAATTATAGGTTAAAAATGTCAAATTTGACGAATATGATAATTGTGGAATGCTGGCAATTCAAGGAGTACTTGATTTCGCGAATTTTAGCAGTGTTCCTTGTACTCTTCTGGTACCACATTATCATTGTTATGAAAAGGTGCAACTTCGTCTTTATTCATGCTTTAAATAAACTATCTATTTTTCAATCAAATGTATTTAATTTAAGATTTATGCATGAACAAAAATTCATAAATATTTGATATTAAATTTTTTTTTACCTTCATAGCATTGTAATTATGAATTAAGCAACTTGGTGTGTTGCCTATTATGCCACTAATGCATTGATTATTATTTTTTAATCAATACACATAGGGAATCTACGTGCAATGTTAAAAAAAGAACCCGGTATATCTTATTTTATTTACTACGTATCGATTCTTATTGTTGGTTAAATTGGTAAAATATGCAAATTTTAATTAAGAAGAATGTTACAGTTAGGGTTGTATTGTATTGTTTGCTAAACTTTATATTAAACATATATTTTGTTTCAGGTAAGTAACAAGGGACCGCACGTCTCCCGGCCCGGGTAAGAAAAATTTCCTTTTATTGTTGGCTTGTTTAGCGGTAAAAGTAAAGAAAACTTTCCAGAAAGTATTATAATTGTAAACGTGGAAACCATTCCAGTGAGTTGGGCCTAGGCCAGAAAACCTGAATAAAATATGGGTAAAATATCTGAAAATTTAATTTTAATATTCGCGGAACCGTGTAATATTGTTCCGGAAACTCTCTCTCAACACTCAACACCATGTTGTAAACTTGACAGATTCTCGTTTTGATATTGCGTATTTATTTTTTATTCTGCGAAATACTTTTCAAATCATGTAGAGCGAGTTATTACATATTTATGACTGAATTTAATGTATTTCAGAATTTCAACAGTTTAATAAAGCCATAACTCAAGTGTAGACATAAAAAAACATTAAAAAAAAAACATAAAAAACCATTGAGTTAGTTAAATCATCGTCAATTTTGTACATATAAATTTTTCATTTTTCCCTGGAAAGAAAAGTAATTGATCTGCGTTGAATCTACCGATAAACGAGAGAGGGGAGATTTAAAATGAAACGCTTGAAGTATGGTAACGATTTTTTAAATTTTTCTTTATATTCTGTTACACCATTAAGTCTAGCTTCCGGAGCGCGGAAGCCGCAGATCTAATGAAAAAATTTTATTGCCACAATTTTTGATTTTTGGTTATATTTATACTTATAGTTTAAGGAAATTAATACTGGTAGCCGTAACTTTGTGGTAATTTATTTTGAAAAAATAAAATAAAAAAACAATAACTTTGTTATACCACTTTATTCACATGTAACAGTGACCGCGGTTTCGACATACAATGTCATTATCAAACAGCAAAAGTTACAGGCCTACATAGATCTTATAAATGGCACAAAAATATATGGGGGTGGTTTATGATGTTATTTAAAATTACTACTATATACTTAACTATTATATACAACATTGGAAAAGAGGTGTATATATAAGATCCAACCGGTCGTTAAGAACAATATCTGTTGTGTTGTTTCCGCTTTTAAAAATTTCAAGTGACTCTAAAAGATTTAATTTACGACCTTTCTCGGCCAAATGCAATATTTTGTGATGACCAAATGTATGCCTTTCTGTAATAAGATGGTTTGCGAATGTTGAATCTGTCTTCTTTAGTTTATATGACCTCATGTGTTCTTTTACCCGTATAATAAAACTTCGACCAGTCTGACCTATATATACAATTTTACAATCATTTCAATATAATTTGTACACTCCTGATTTATTATTGATATCATAACAACTAGGTAAAAAACATATTAAATTTTGGTATCGGTATGTAGACGACATCCTAGCTTGCTTTAAGGGTACTCATAGACAACTACAAACATTTCTGAACTACATAAATTCAATCCATTCTAATATCAATTTTACAGTAGAAATAGAAGAGAATAACAGTATTAACTTCCTGGATTTAAAATGAAACAAATTAGATCAGAGCTTAAAATTGGATATATATCGTAAACCTACTTTCACTGATTGCATTACTCCCAAAGATTCACTACACCCTAAGACACACAAACATTAATTTTTTAATCTATGATACATAGAGCATTAAATATTCCTTTGTATAATGAATCTTTTGTTCGTGAAATCAATACTATAAAACAAATAGCGGTAAACAATAATTATAAAAGTAGCGTAATTGACAGTATACTAAAGAAAAACAGTTACAAGTGGCCCTTAGTTTAGTATATCCTAAAGATAGTGCTAATTTGAAACAATTGGTCTCGTTAACTTACTTCGGTAAAATAAGCGAGCAAATTGGAAATATAATTTCAAAAAATAATAGTAATGTTAGTATAGCTTACAAACCATATGTAAAAACAAGTAATTTCATTTTTAACGCAAAACCTAAAACAGATATCAATAATAAATCAGGGGTGTACAAATTATATTGTAATGATTGTAAAAGTGTATATATAGGTCAGACTGGTCGAAGTTTTATTATACGGGTAAAAGAACACATGAGGTCATATAAACTAAGGAAGACAGATTCAACATTCGCAAACCATCTTATTACAGAAAGGTATACATTTGGTCATCATAAAATATTGCATTTGGCCGAGAAAGGTTGTAAATTAAATCTTTTAGAGTCACTTGAAATTTTTAGAAGCGGAAACAACACAATAGATATTGTTCTTAACGACCAGTTGGATCTTATATATACACCTCTTTTCCAATGTTGTATATAATAGTTAAGTATATAGGAGTAATTTTAAATAACATCATAAACCGCCCCCATATATTTTTGTGTCATTTATAAGATCTATGTAGGCCTGTAACTTTTGCAGTTTGATAATGACATTGTATGTCGAAACCGCGGTCACTATTACATGTGAATAAAGTGGAATAACAAAGTTATTGTTTTATTTTATTTTACTTATAGTTTAAATACAATACCATTTCTGCATAATATTGTTCGTGGCAGATATAGTAACCTTCTTTAGATATGCAATCATATTCAAGGAAAATATAAAATAACAAGTAACATTTAAATTTAAACGACAATAACCTCTAAAAAGCAAGTAAAGTTAATGGCTGTATGTCCATTTTGCTTTAATCTTTTTTCTCAGTAATATACAGTTTGGTGTACATTAAATAATATGGTGATAATTTCTAGTTCAAATATTAATTACAGAGTTCTCATCGTAACATATATCTCATGCAGTATAAACATATTTTATTTTGTATAGGTTATAAAAAAAAATCAACAAGGAATTAAATTTTATGGTTATACAGAATAGAGGACTATTCATTTAATTGTTTCTACGCCCCTAGGAAACGTGTGTGCGAAAATGTTGAATGTGTATGGGCTTCATAAATTTTATATTTTACTGTATTATTTTTTTATATTTATCTATTGTTGTGAAATAATTCAACCGATTTTCTCAAAACGGCAGAGACGACTTTTACAACAGCGAAAACTGTTAATTAAGCTACTCAAACGACACGTACAGATAACAATTAATCTTCTTTTTCTGTAAATTTTACACAAATATTATTGTTAACATGTTCTATTCGTTTTACTTGATTTTGAATTAATAGCTAAATGTATTTTGTACTTTATCCAATTAAAACAATTTATTTTTGTGGATTATTTATTTTTTATCTTAATTTTTATTAACAACATTTCAACAACAAATATTAATTAAAACAAATTTTTGCAGGAATATACAAGTTGTCCCATATCGTTATGTTCAAATTCTAGGAGTGTAAAGTGGACTTCATTTCAAGTAACAAAAACGCAAAACTTGTATATCCATTTTTATTTGTTTCAAAGTTACAGATCTATGAATGTGATTGTCAGATCATGAAAAAAATTCTAATCCTAAAGTCAATCAATACAAACTGATTTTATTTAAGAAAAGTTATACGATTCAATAACAGGCCTGCGATTGTTAACGTCGCATAATAAAATGTTATCCTAAAATAAATAAACACGTGTCGTAGTGCATACAGTAATTTCTTAGAAATCTACAAAAGAGAGTACTGGTAATTGATTTATGATAACGAAGGTTCTTACTTATTTCGTAAGTGCAGCACCATAAATATCATACACTAAACAAATATTCAGATGACTGTTAACGTTGCATTGTTTAATAAAGGATTACATTACGTTTCAGTTCATACAACAGTTTATTAGTGGTGTCCAGGAGTCCAGTGTCCACCGAGGAGTAAATTTGCCAGCAGACTTAGAGGAAGAAGCAGTAGCTATTGTTACAAGGGATCCAACTCTCAGTGTATGTCGAATCGTTAGACAACTAGGAGTGCCACGAACGGCAGTTTGGCGAATTTTAAAACGTGAGGGCTTATATCCATATCAGTATCGCAGGGGACACGGTTTGCTTGAGGCAGACTACTATGCTCGTTTATTCTACCTGAATATTAAGACAGTCACGGCTTCATTTTAATTTCTGCAGAACAGTCCTCTGAACAGATGAATCTACGTTGACCAGAAGTGGTGTTACAAATCTGAGAGGTGGTCATCAGAAAATCCCAAAGCTATACGCCCATCTGAATTTCAACATTAATTTTCTATTAACGTTTGGGCGGCCCTAATCTATAACTTGTTGATTGGTCCTGTCGTTCTTCCTGGGAGGTTAAATGCGGACAATTACCTTCAATGTCTTATTGATGATCTGCCAGGTCTTTTAGAGGATGTCCCACTGAATGTTTGACGAGACATGTGGTTCCACATGGATGGGGCACCACCAAATTTCGGAATTGCTGTCCGAAATTGGGTTAACGTCAATTATCCAAGATGGATTGGTCGAGGTGGTCCTGTTGCATGGCCACCCAGATCACCCGATCTTAATCTCCTTGACTTTTATTTAGGGGGGTACATGAAAAATTTAGTCTACACAAGTTTCGAACAGAAGAGAAGAGTTGTTGGATCGTATTCACCTGGCTGCCGAGTAAATTCGACAAAACAAGTATGGAATTCGGATAGGTACTTCTTCTGTGGGCTTACGGGCACAAGCCTGCATTCAACAAGGAGGTGGACATTTCGAAAATATTATTAATTGAACTTTTTTATATAAAAACAGTTTTTATTGACTTTAAGATTACATTTTTTTTCATGACCTGACAATTACATTCATAGATGTGTAACTTTGAAACAAATAAAAATGGATATATAAGTTTTGAGTTTCTGTTACATGAAATGAGTCTACTTTACACTCCTAGAATTTGAACATAACGATACGGGACATCTTGTATTTATAGTTAAATTAATATCAGTGGAATTAAAGAAATTTATAATAATCTAATAAATTTTCGATTTATAATTACTTCCGGTATAATGGGTATCCATAGCTTTAGCTTGGTGTATTAAGTACAGTACAGCCTATTATCATCTTTTATGAGGGCCAAACCATGTCCAAATTCAATTGTTCTAAATTTATTTGCAATTTAGTTGACATTTTATATATTACATTATTTTTCTCCCCGTGTCACTTATTTGAGTATTCGCTATAATTCATACCTAAGCTTATATTTCGCAACGAGTTTGTTGTTTCTTCAATAGATGCTACAAGATTAATAAAAAAGACATTCAATAAATTAATGTATGGAAGTGACGTACACTTAAGCTCACATAAATCTATTATAAACAATTTTTAAATTGTTGTTTTGTTGTAATTCATTATTTTAACGTCAAAATGACATTTGTCACCCTTTATATACAAAATGGCAAGAAAACTGACTCCGGCAGACAAAGTACAAATTTTGTTAAATTTGGTGTAGCAGAAGAATTTCATTAGAACAAATCTACAGTACTACAAGTTAAAAAAAGATGTGAAAATGAAGGCAGTATATGTCGCAAACGAGGAACTAGTCTTAAGAGAATATCAACTGATGCAGAAGATCACAATTTGTTTGATTTTTTGAGAGAAAATAAAGGAAATGACAAAGCAAATTCATAGATCTCCTATAAGATTTACTAATAGTGTAATGTCAGCTGGTCCCAGACGTAACACTGTTGCCGAAGCAGTTCCATTTATACGGAGACACAAATGACAAGCATCGGAACGATTAAATAACAATATTTAATGCAATAACAAAAACAATTACAATAAATGATAGATAGTAAATCAGATTTACTAGGCACTGTACTCACTCTGGCTTTGCAGTGACTCTGCTTTTAGAGACCTCTCAGTGTCTCGTTATATACTTTTAGAGTGTCCTCTTAGCCTAGTGACCGGGTTACAAGATGAAAACAATGTGGTGAAAGATCATAACTTAACGAGGTCGTGTTGATGAAATGGATATTGTGAATACATGATCTGATTTAGTTATTACAATAGGGAACAATTATGAGAATCTATTGAAAATACCAGGGAAAACATTGTTGAAAAACCTAACTTTTTAAGAAGTCTCATTGATTCTGTACCTAGAAGGTTAAGGGTAGTAATTGATGCAAATGGCGGGTCAATTAAGTATTAGTTTATTTGTGTTTTCTAAATTGTATTAAAAAATTACTTGACATTTAGTTTGTCTTGCAAAAAAAGATTAATATACACTAAGCAATATTAAAAAATTTTGACAAGTTCGGTTATACTAAATTTATGTGAGCTTAACGGTACTTAGATATATTAAAATTGATTAAATTTAAATTTATAATACAAGTTGCATTAAACTTCTAAGGCCTCCGATTTTTTTTCTAACTAACTACTCACCCGAAAACTATGAAACTAGTGTTACTTCTTGACGTAATCTCCCTGCAGACGTACACATTTTTCACAACCTCGACGCATGATTCCATGGCCGCGGCGAAGGCTTCTTTAGGAGTCTGTTTCGACCACTGGAAAATTGCTGAAGCAATAGCAGCACGGCTGGTGAATGTGCGGCCACGGACAGTGTCTTTCATTGTTGGAAACAGCCAAAAGTCACTAGGAGCCAGGTCGAGTGAGTAGGGAGCATGAGAAATCACTTCAAAGTTGTTTTCACGAAGAAACTGTTGCGTAACGTTAGCCCGATGTGCGGGTGCGTTGTCTTGGTGAAACAGCACACGCGCAGCCTTTCCCGGACGTTTTTGTTGCAGTGCAGGAAGGAACTTGTTCTTCAAAACATTTTCGTAGGATGCACCTGTCACCGTAGTGCCCTTTGGAATACAATGGGTAAGGATTACGCCCTCACTGTCCCAGAACATGGACACCATCATTATTTCAGAACTGGCGGTTACCCGAAATTTTTTTGGTGGTGATGAATCTGTGTGCTTCCATTGAGCTGACTGGCGTTTTTGTTTATGGATTGAAAAATGGCATCCACGTCTCATCCATTGTCGCAATCGACGAAAAGAATGTCCCATTCATGCCTTGGTTGCGCGTCAACATTGCTTGGCAACATGCCACACGAGCAGCCTTGTGGTCGTCCGTCAGCATTCGTGGCACCCACCTGGAGGACACTTTTCGCATTTTCAGGTCGTCATGCAGGGTTGTGTGCACAGAACCCACGGAAATGCTAACACTGGAGGCGATCTGTTCAACTGTCATTCGGCGATTCCCCAAAACAAGTCTCTCCACTTTCTCGATCATGTCGTCAGACCGGCTTGTGCGAGCCCGAGGTTTTTTTGGTTTGTTGTCACACGATGTTCTGCCTTCATTAAACTGTCGCACCCACGAACGCACTTTCGACACATCCATAACTCCATTACCACATGTCTCCTTCAACTGTCGATGAATTTCAATTGGTGCCATACCACGCAAATTCAGAAAACGAATGATTGCACGCTGTTCAAGTAAGGGAAACGTAGCCATTTTAGGTATATAAAACAGTTCTCATTCTCGACGCTGCCGCTACAATTCAATCTGCCGTACAGTGCTGCCATCTCTGTGACGTATTGACAACGAACGCACGCTCATTTCAAAACAATGCACATGCTTCTATCTCTTCCCAGTCTGGAGAAAAAAAATCGGCGGCCTTAGAACTTGAATGCACCTCGTATTAAGGTAACTATGGATACATGGTTTTACATCAACTTTTAAAAAGCATGTATATGTAAAAGTTAAAATATAAAAAATAGAATAAAAAACCTAACAAAAAAAGTAAAATCACAAGAATATCGAAACCAAAAACAATACACTATAAATTTAACAACAAAAGGACCAATTAACAAAAATTTTTGGATAGTAAACTAACGGCCAAACCGAGTATATTGACATAAAATATATATATCAAAATAATTGAAACATACATGAGTAGGTAAACCCCACCAGTTTTGTATAATACAAAGGTATTTTTAATAATATAAAATATTGTTAAAAATCTGGTGTGAAGAACACCAATACAGGTTTACTATTAATATTTTTGTGATCGTGTCCGAACATATCTGTATTTGTGTTCTTCACGCCAGATTTTTAATAATATTTCATATTATTAAAAATACCTTTGTATTATACAAAACTGGTGGGGTTTACCTACTCATATATGTTTCAATTATTCTGATACATTACACATGCGGTTAGTCCGTAGTATGAGTGAAGACACAAACAAAATGCAGTTTCTAGAGAGATGGCTGTGCCACCTTTGGAAGGGCGTCGTTACTTCACATTGGTTATATGGACGGGGCGAGCTACTTCGGCTGTCTGACAACAGGCAGCGCTGAATTTACTTCTACACCCGGTCTGGATAATTTCTGTTTTGTGGCGATGTTGTTCTTTTTTGTGAATGTGTCTGAAGATATCCTTTCTCCAGCAGGGGTGTACCGATGAGCCTGTAGAAAGGCGAAATATGTATCTACGTCTCTGGGGAGGGATATGTTCGGACACTTTCACAAAAATATTAATAGTGAACCTGTATTTGTATTCTTCACACCAGATTTTTAATAATATTTTATATTATTAAAAATACCTTTGTATTACATAAAATATATTTAGTCCGTTAGTAACATACCTATAATTAACGTTATAATACTTTAATAATACCTAATACATACTTTTTTATGGTTATTTTCGATGTCTGAGAATTTAACGTCTTCAAAATTCAATGTATGGTCAAGATTAAGTGCATGTTCCACCAATGCACAAGATCGCTTTTCTCAATACCTAGATCACTTTTATGCCGTGTGATGCGCTGTCTTAGCTATTGCGATGTTGACCTATGTAAACGCCACAACAATCCGAACATGGTATTCTGTAGACAACATGACTATTTAAAAAGAAAGGTGTTATGTCTTTGATCTTACTATACAACTTCTACTATACAACAAACTGTGATACAATTGCATGAGTAAGACCACCAATGTATGGGATTTTCTGGTAAATCACACTGTCCGCAGGAACGTCCTCCGTAGGACCACTGTCTTGTTAATCACACTGTCCACACTGTACGTAGGAAAAATGCTTTGGGTCAACGTTAGATATACACAATCTTATACATAATATGCATGAAAAAACGTCTCAGGACATCTGATGGCCAAGAGAATTACGCCGGCTAATTCTTAGAAAAAGTTTTGTTGACGTTTGTTGTAGATGTAATGGTAAGGTTTTGTTAAAAATTAGCAAAAAAGTCAACACAAATTAAACTTTTAATAAGAAAATAAGTACGTTCCCTAGTGGTTATAAATTATTTTCTTTTATACTCGTACTTGATGACTCGTGATATTACAAACACAATTTACCCCAAGATCACGGATCTGCACGAACGGGCCTTAAACTTATTCCACTGTTAATTTATTTATTAAATAAGCAAGATTGGGGTGTCACTGTGTGCGGGGCGTCTCGTACAAAAAAGCTTTTTTGCATTAATGACACAGTGTCATGAATTTAAAAGGGCTCATTAAAGTCAACGAGATGGGGATCCGTTATAATTAGAGAAACTATTCGACTTTAAAGTTGCATGAAACTTTAATTAAACATCGATGGACAAATATAATTCAAACGCTTTGAAAGTTTAATTGTGTTGTCACCTGCACAGAGACGTAGAGAATATTCCATGCGTTTTACAGATCGACATATTTCCTCTTCCGTAATTGAATGGGAAGCGCTTGAATTCTTTTCCTCTTTTAATTTTCTACTTTACATTTCAAGCAAGTGAGATGGGATAATTGAAAATGCTTACTTAATGAAAATATACTGTTTAAAAGATATTTTGATTTGTAAACCGGCGACTAGAGAAACTTTTAGTTAGTGAGATATATATCTAATAAATTTGTCGAAATTAAAAGTCTCTTTGCTAAATTTACTGGGAAGTCTTGTGGAATTTAAGGTATTGTTTATTAAAAAAATTGAAGTCTTTTAATGTACCCACTGTAAGAGCTATCAACTACTGTTTTTGGGATTTTACGAGGCGTAGGACTCGCCAGTTGAATCTTCAAATTAAAATTTAAAGCTTATTCGTTTTTTAAAGGAATTTCTAATACATTTTAGGTTTTAATGCTAGTGGAGCTAGTTCTACAAGTTAATTGGAATTTTTAGTACACCTTAGCTTTTATGCTAGCGGAGGTAATGTGATGTGGCTTGGTTACTTAAGCCACGTAATGTGCCTTAGTGGCTGGCAAGGATCGCCATGTGATGTGGGCCCGGCCCTGAGGGCCACATCGATGAGTCTTTACGCAGATATCGTGGTAGCGTTAAATAATGCACAAGTAAAGTGGGTTTAACATAGTTTAATTAACAAACACTTATAACGATTCAACAAAGATGATATTTACATAGTTAACAAATGTAGACGGTAGTCGAAAGGAGACTCTAACTCACTCTCACTATTGTCGTACCGTCTGTGTATTGTGACTCTGCTAAGACTGCCTCTCATTCAGATGGGACGCCTTATATATCGCTAGAGTGATCTCATTTCGACTACATGTCCTTACTCTAGATAAACATGAGTGTTGAAAGTGTGTAACGTACCTTGAGAATGCTTGTGTATGTAAGTTATGTCGGGCGAGGCCATGTTTAGATATAATATGAATTAAACACGGGGCCGCGCCTTGACTCAGATAAAAGGTACACTGCATTACTTAATTGGGTTATTACACCTTCCAACCAGAGGAAAAAGAGAACAAACACAATTTGTTTGCTTTTCTTTTTGTTAGAAATTCCTATTTCTATTTCTACATTCTTAAGTGCTAAGTGCAGATTTACATTAACATTTTACATAGATGATACAAAATGGTAAATGGTGCCTTTTAAATTCTAACTGTTAAATTGTAGCTAGTAACTTTTGACTGTAACTGTTAAACAAAATAAAAATTTAAATTTTAACTGTGCCGTTGTACGCTGTCTCAAGTTTGTTTGTTTAAATTCTATCTCCATAACATGTAGTAGCGATTCGGAATAGTAGACTTATTTCGAAGTTTGTACTTCTTGTTTTTCTTTAAATTTTTCGCATTCGTTTCTTCTTTTTAATTGTTTCTGTTCGCTCGACTGTTTGTCTTTACTTCTTTGTGTTTGCTTGTCTGTCTTCAATTTTGTGCGCTCCCTTTCTTCATATCCATTTAAATATAATACAACTCTCACTCTTGCTCTATGGCAAAATTAATATTTTTAGGAAATCACTCATTTGTGTATTTCCCTGGACAACACATATTTCGTGTATGTCATGTTCCGCGCAGAACTATTCTGTGAAGCTTATTATAGACTACAGTAAGGGTGCTCGTACAGCGGAAATTCCCTTATCCTGTAATGTCCTTATCTTCAATACAGAAAATCTAGAGACCAGTTAACAAAACACACTTTTGTTAAACTGTATTCTCTAAAAAAAATTAAGAGAGTGTTTTCGTCGTGTCGGACCATTTCCTCACGACTTAGGGGCGAATTGAAGTTTTTTGCCTTTCTTGTCGCTTAAAATTCTTGATTCGGTTGGTTTCATTTTCGACAGTTCCATTACCCTAAGATGATCAGTCCTGGAGTAGGTGGAAACTGTAACTGCTGTTGGTTTTCGTAATGGTACAATCGATAGGTCTCTGTCGTCTATTCGACGTCTGACGTGATAAGGATGCTATCAGTCGTCCCATTACTAACCTTTTCATCATTGGAATCAACTTCTCTTAGTGTTAAGGCGTTTGTGACAAAATTTTTGGAATTCTTGCAAATAAAATTAATATACTATTCCTCGTATATTCCTATTTCTATTCCTGCGAAATATACCAATGCGTTTACACCTACTTTCTTCAATGTCACGTATGCGGTTGTTTTCAAATAAACAACGTCGTGCATTTTATATACACTTGACCTTGTCGATATTTAAAATAATACTATTCCGATGTTTATTGATTTAACTTCTTTAAATATACATGTTTTTTTTTGTAAACTTGCTTAAATAAACAATTTTTCAATATCATATTCGTAATGTGGCGCCTATTAAAAATGAAACGTATGCATTTTAATGTATCTATGCATTTGAACGTACGTGAATTTATGAAAAATATAACATATTCTCGGTCTTGTTTTATGAAGGCGGCTTATTTTAAAAAAAAATGTATGAAATTCTACATTCTCGCGTATTTAACTAACAACTTGGACAGGTTTAAATTTGGATTTTTCGGCCATAATTTAATGCTTTTACAATTATACATATTAGTTTCCGTAAATAAACTTGACCTTTAAAAAACGGTGGTACGCTGTTTACCTTTCGTTGGCGTAAACAGAAATCGTTACTCACATTATGCAAACCAATATCATTCTTATGATACATACAAGGAAACATTTTAAATTGAAATATACACAAGTATAAAGTGTCTATGCATCACTTTTACACACTGTAATTGTCTTTACTACAAAAAAAATACCTGCTTCTTCGCCTGAAGTGGTAGATAAAGTGTGACTGGGCTGACTTGTGATTGTCTTCCTCTTGCTCCTGGCTGAGGATGATTTTTCCCGTCGCCTGGTTTCCATTCTAGTTTGTTTGGTTTGCCATCTTCCCGGGTTCGTTCCGGTCTTTCCACTGGCCGGATCCCCATGTAATGTCCTTATTTGGCTGGCAGGGAATCCATGTGATGTGCCTTAGGGCTTTAAGTGGCAGGCAGTGGCTGGTAGGGTGGCCATGTGATGTGGCTTGGTTACCTAAGCCACGTAATGTGCCTTAGTGACTGGCAAGGATCGGCATGTGATGTGGGCCCGGCCCTGAGGGCCACATCGATGAGTCTTTACGTAGATATCGTGGTAGCGTTAAATAATGCACAAGTAAAGTGGGTTTAACATAGTTTAATTAACCAACACTTATAACGATTCAACAAAAATGATATTTGCATAGTTAACAAATGTAGACGGTAGTCGAAAGGAGACTCCAACTCACACTCACTATTGTCGTACCGTCTGTGTATTGTGACTCTGCTAAGACTGCCTCTCATTCAGATGGGACGCCTTATATATTGTTAGAGTGATCTCATTTCGACTACATGTCCTTACTCTAGATAAACATGAGTGTTGAAAGTGTGTAACGTACCTTGAGAATGCTTGTGTATGTAAGTTATGTCGGGCGAGGCCATGTTTGGATATAATATGAATTAAACACGGGGCCGCGCCTTGACTCAGATAAAAGGTACACTGCATTACTTAATTGGGTTATTACAGTAATTCTAAAAGTAAGTTGGAATTTTTAGTACACCTTAGATTTTAATGCTAGCGGAACTGGTTCTACAAGTTAGTTGGAATGTTTAGTACAGCTTAGGTTTTGATGCTAGCGGAGCTGGTTCTACAAATTAGTTGGAATTCTTAGATTATCTTAGGTTTTAATGTTAGCGGAGCTAGTGTTACAAGTTAATTGGAATTTTAGTATACCTTAGATCTTGATGCTAACGGAGCAGTTCTAAAAGTTATACGAAATTTTTAAAATATATTAGGTTTTAATTCTAGCTGTACTAGTTCTACAACTTAGTTGCAATTTTTAGAATATTATTAATACGTTAGGTTCTAATGCTAGCTGAGCTAGTTCTAAAAGTTAGTTGGAATTTCTAGTACATCTTAGATTTTAATGCTAGTGGAGCTAGTTCTACAAGTTATTTAAAATTTTTAATCTGCCTTAGGTTTCAAAGCTAGTGGAGCTAGTTATACAAGTTAGTTGGAATTTTTAGTATACCTTAGGTTTAATGCTAACGGAGTTAGTTCTAAAAGTTAGTTGTAATTTTGTATACCTTAGGTTTTAATGCTAGGGCAGCTAGTTCTAAAAGTTAGTTGGAATTTTTAGTACACCTTAGGCTTTGATGCTAGCGGAACTGGTTTTACAAGTTAATTGGAATTTTTAGAATATCTAAGATTTTAATGCTAGTGGAGCTAGTTCTATAAGTTAGTTGTAATTTTTAGTATACTTTTGATCTTAATGCTAACGGAGCTAGTTCTAAAAGTTATTTGGAATTTTTAGAATATTATTAATATCTTAGGTCCTAATGCTAGCGGAACTAGTTCTAAAAGTTAGTTGGCGTTTCTAGTATATCTTAGGTTTCAGTGCTAGTGGAGCTAGTTATACAAGTTAGTTGGAATTTTTAGTATACCTTAGGTTTTAATGCTAACGGGGATAGCTCTAAAAGTTAGTTCTAATTTTTAGTATACCTTAGGTGTTATTGCTAGCGGAGCTAGTTTTACAAGTTAGTTGGAATTTTTAGTATACCTTAAGTTTTAATGCTAATGTGTTTGTTCTAAAAATTACTTTGAATTTTTGGCATATCTTGGGTTCTAATGCTAGCGGAGCTAGTTCTGGAAGTTTGTTGTAATTTTTAGTATACCCTAGGTTTTAATGCTAGGGGAACTAGTTATACAAGTTAGATGAAATTTTTAGTATACCTTAGGTTTTCATGCTAGCCGAGCTAGTTCTACAAGTAGTTGGAATTTTTAGTATACCCTTAGGTTTAAATCCTAGCGGAGCTAGTTTTAGAATTTTGTAGGAATTTTTTGTATACGTTAAATTTGAATGCTAGCGGAGCTAGTTTTACAAGTTAGCTCTAATTTTTAGTATACTTTAGATTTGAATGCTAGCGAAGCTAGCTCAATAAATTAGTTGCGATTCTTATACATTGGTATATATAACAGTTACGTATGTAAACATCATGATAAACAAGTCGTTCTAACATATACGTTACAATTCACTTTTATTCTCGTATCTTTCCTACCTAATTTAAATAAAATACGTAGCTAACAGTAATGTGTCACGTGTACAGAGAAAGTTACCTTGTCTCAGTGTGCTTGTATTGGGGCGAGTTAACTCTGAGTATACATTAGAATTTTAAAATTATATTCCATTTTAAAAGTGTAAAATACAATGAGAGTTCTTCGTTCATTTACGAACATGTAAAATTCCATTCTTCTAAAGTGACGTGTTAAAACTCAGATAGCGTTAAAAATTTATTTTCTTATGCGGTAGCGAAGAAGTAGTGAACTATTTTGCATTAAAAGAATTCCGAAATGAAATTCAAGTATTGTTCAAGAGTACTATAGCACAATACAAAACCTTCATTTCCATATCATAAATTATCCAGTGCGTAACACCATTTCACCCAAAATTAAGAACTAAAAGAGTAGGAGAGCCATTGAAAATAGAATATCGACTGATGGACTGTTGTCCGTTCAGGTGTAACGCAGTAAGCGCAGGAAGAAAGGAAACGATCAGCACTTCGACATGCTGAGAATTTGGATTAATAAAATTTCATCCGATTTTTACAACAATTGAGAGTTCGAGATAAAAGACACCGGTTTGAATTTTACGAATTATGTGACGAATAATCAATTGGAAGCTGTTTTTCTCGTGGTTGATGATATTCACTTGTGCGCCTTCAGAAATGGATTCATGCATCCATTATTGAGATCGTTTTATTATGAAATGGCGGTTTCTGTTCAAATACACTCCAGAATAAAAATGTAGTATGTCATATAATACAAAGGTATTTTTAATAATATAAAATATTATTAAAAATCTGGTGTGAAGAACACAAATACAGGTTCACTATTAATATTTTTGTGAACGTGTCCGAACATATCCCTCCCCAGAGACGTAGATACGTATTTCGGCTTTCTACAGACTCATCGGTACGCCCCTGCTGTATACAAAACTGGTGGGGTTTACCTACTCATGTATGTTTATTATTCTGATACATGTCATATAATATTTATACCTAAGTAGCTAACTTAATATTGAAAAAATTAATACACATTTTTATTAGTTTGTATAATTGAAAGCCATTAACTTAATGTCTATTCTTTTCAAATTCAATAAACAAAAGTTTGTAAGATTGCGCAGCTTGGTCAAAACTGAAGGCCGTCGTGCTTATAACCAGTACATATTGCTGTGGATTTCTCATCAAAAAAATACTGAAAATTACGCTATATATTTGAATGTTTAAAAATATACATTTAAATGTGACAGGACTATATATGATAAATTTTGCGAGTGGTAACTAGAGGAAAAAACTGGTTATCCGGTGTGGTTTTGATGTACAGGTCGAGGTCAACCGAGGAGACGAATTCTACCTATTAAACAAAAAGGTTGCTTGCTTCGTGATATATATTATATATATATTTAATTAGTTCGGGTTTTGATTGATTGAAAGTGTTTTATAGTTGATGTTTAGAGATATAAATTCCCGACATTTATAGAGTTAAATTCTCGTTTTATTGATGTTTAATTTGATTAAGCGCCTTTTGTGAGAGTCTCCATATTAATTTTGTAAGTAAAATAAAATTTTTATGACGTCATAATTATCAGAATTATAGTTCTATTGTATTAAAACAAGTAGATAAGAGATCTAAATTTTAAGCATACAGATAACACAGTTTAGTATTAAAAATTCTTTGTTAAAATTATAAATGAAAAGTTTCTCCGAGTGGTGTCAGGTTTTTTGTGCATTGAAAAGCACATGCTTTGTTTTTGTTCGCGGTTCAGAATCTGAATATACAGTGTCGTTTTCTGGGGAGAATTTAATGTTAAACTTGATTATTTTTAGATAAGTTTTGTTCGGATTCATTTGGAGGACTTTTTCCATTCATTTAGCGGTCATGTTTCAATGAATGTTTTTACCTCAAGTATCTTTGTTATATGATACAGCATCTTTATACTTTGTAAAGATATACTTTTTTATTTTTTTTTGTATATATATATATATATATATATATATATATATATATATATAGTAAACCTAATCAGTAGGCGATTAAAGGTCTGTATATTACTTCAAAATATATGTATTTAAAAAACTCTACATGTTTCGGCTGTATACGCCTTTTTCAAGAGAATACAAAATATGAATGACAGGATATAAATGTCAAGTAATTAAGTTGCTATGGTTTAAATTATTCAAAGATACATTCTAGTAATAATAATAAATCATGCCTTAGTATTCCAAAAAATAGATAACAAGGTGTGAAAATATGTGTTGTTCGCTGCTAGCAATTTGTGTCTCCTTCTGGGTATGAACTTGTGTGTTGGTTGCTGCTGGCAGCTTGCGTCTCTCTATGGGTGTGTGGTTTTGTGTGAGAGCGTAAGTGTAGGGTTTTGTATGTCGGTGCGTTCGTGCGTGTGTTTAGTGATCGGTCGCATGGATTTAGAGAGGTCGGATAACCAGCCGTTGCGTAGGGCCGCCAACCCTTTCCCGACAACTTCTTTACAATTCCGTGCAGTACTTCGACGGTCTGACCCCCGCCCCAACGAGGCAAGGCGCAGACAGGCGAAGCGCACCCTGTACGGGGTTGCTCATCGCAACTAAGGGAACACTCTTAGTGGCTACCTCGGTCGACGATGGTCACACTTATGCCATCTTAACGTTTTCCGCCGAAGCGGGGGCATAGCACACACGTCGAACGTGTGTGTGCTGTTAACGGCAACCTAGCCAGGTTGTCGCCCAGGACCGGTCCTAGTGGTGTGTGCATTGCGCGGCGACGCGCAATGCACACACCACTAGGACCGGTCCTGGGAATCTAATAGCAAAATAAATACCTAGCATAATAAAATATAAAGTACCGTTTAAATACTAAATTTAGTGATTATTATTAAATAATTTTTTGTCATGCAGCCGTTTAGTAATAGTGACAAATTTGATATCTTTTTCTGTTATATTTTGTGTCACAAAAATTCGACGCGAGCTGCCGAAATGTACATAAGCCAGTATCCAGAACGCAGACAACCCCGTCTTTCTTTAATGAAACTAAAACTAATGCTTTACAAGCAGTTGTTGAAAATCCAAACATATCAATTTGGGAAATTCAACATAACACCGGCGTTCCCAAATCTACTGTTCATAAGATTTTGGCCTCCCACAAATATCATCTATATAAATACAATGTATGTCAATCTTTAAGACCAGGCTATAATAAAAGACGAAGAGAATTTTGTGAAAGGTACCCTAGGCAATGCCATGATAATGATAATTTTTCTTCTCAAATATTATGGTCCGATGAAGCTAGATTCATAAACAATTTATTCAATAGACAAAATTTACGATTTTTGTCTACAGAAAACCCTCATGTAATGAGACCTGCTCGACATCAAATGTGTTTTGGATTTAATGGCTGGCGTGGCATACTAGGGTCACGATTAATTGGTCCAATAATTTTTAATGAAACACTAACGTCCGACGTTATTTGCATTTATTGCAAAATAATATTTAGGATTTGCTGGGCGAATTACCTTTACAAGAGGCTCATAATTGTTGGTTTCATCAGGGCGGTGCTTCAGCATATAATTCCAGAATTGTAACCCCTCAGTCAGCGGTTTGGTAACAGGTGGATCGGACCAGTTGCATGGTCAAGAAGATCTCCTGATCTGACGGCGCTCGACTTCTATTTGTGGGGTTACATTAAAGACAAAGTGTATGGCCGCAGTTACAATAACGTAAATGAACTTCGTGAAAGCGTGGTTCACGAATGTCGAGCTATTCCAAGACGTATTTTACATAAAGTTGTTAAATCGTAGATCCTATTTATGTTTGGAAAATGATGGTCAACTGTTTGAACATTTTTTATAATTTCTTATTATAATTTTGTTTTAAATGATATCTAAGTATTTTTTGAGCCGCCTATGCTTTTAATTTAATAAATAATTGTTGAAAAATAAAGTTTTCTTTCTTTGTTTGTTTACAAAACCTTCCATTGTCAAATGTCGCCACCACCTGTTAATGTAACAATATGCTGCTTTTTAATTTTTGAAATTAGTTTTGGTATCAGGTATAACAAATTACGCATTTTTGAAAGTGGAAAGAAAAATTCTTTTCGATGATGTCATAGCCAACTATGACCCCAATAAGGAAAACGATACTTGACCATTGTAGCTCAACTACTATAGCAGTATTAAAAAATCTAAATACACCACCAGATTCCAATTAAAAAAGTGCCTTAAGGAAGTGCAAATTAAATTTGTCATACTTTCAAAATAAATGAGTTATTAAAGAAAATCGAAAAAACAAAAATTCACTTTTTTTGCAATAGCGCCCGAAGTACGTTAAATATTCAAAGCTAGTGTATAGGCTTTGATACAACTTTACCTCTGGAGTATTTGATCACATTTAACCATATCTCTATCTCTCATAATAAGCAAGATCCCCATGTTGAGAATGAATCTGTGGACACATTGTATACAGATTTCGCTAAAGCGTTTAATACGATTGACCATAATATACTCATCACAGAAATGCCCTCTGTCGGCTTTTCGTCTGATACTGTAAAGCTAATTGACTGCTATTTGGACAATAGATCAGGCTATGGTTGTTATAATGGATATAATTCCAAGATGTTCGTTGCATCTTCTGGTGTACCGCAAGGGTCCAATCTAAGGTCTCTATTTATATTTATATTGATATATAACGCCCTCTAAAAGTATCCACGTTGGACGTCAAATGTTGTAACACTAAGATAGTATTTAAAATACAAAAGTTGAGGAGAATAAATAAAATTTTATGGGTACCGGTTCTAGTACAAATATTGAACAACAAAATAAATAAATAACGAGCTTTTCAATTAAATAACATAAATTTATTAATAAAAAGAAAATCTTCAATAGTAAAGTTGGTTATCAGAATATGCTAATATCTTATAAATAATTTATAAACTTATAGCCGGCAAAATAATTATATAAAGCAAAATGTCCACATGAGCAGGGCTCGAAAGGAGCCTAAACTACAAGGAAATTGCACTTGCAGTCTTCTTAGACATAGAGGGAGCTTTCGATAACACCTCGACGTCTTCCATTATTCGATCTTTAAGAGATCGATAAATAAAAAGCACCGCATGCAACTGGGTTCATAACATGCTGCGTAGCAGAGTAGTTCATGCCCAAATGCAAAACAAAATGATTTCCATGAGGACAACAAAAGGGTGTCCTCAAGGAGGCGTATTGTTACCGCTACTATGGAGTCTGGTAGTGGATAATCTCCTCAGGACATTAAATGACGAGGGAATATGGACGCAGGGGTTCGCTGATGACATTGTCATAGTGTCCCAGGGGAAATTTTCGGGGACAGTGGCAAGCATCATGTGAAATACTTTCTTTCCAACATGAGAAAATTAATTGATCTGGTCAGCGTAAAGCTGTTTGGACAAGAGTTAGAACTAATCACTGAAGTGAAGTATCTAGGCATAACACTTGATGCGAGAGTGAATTGGAGCCGACACCTAGTCAAAGTGGCAGACAGGGCGACGCAGCTCTTCTGGAGACAGAAGAGCTGTTGGCAAGACCTGGGGACTAAAGCCAAATGTAGTACACTAGTTGTACACAGCAGTAGTAAGACCAACGATTACCTATGGAGCAGTTGGTGGAGGAGGACGGAGTGGACATCGTCGGTGGGACTCCTCACGACTCTCCAGCGACAGGCTCTGTTGGGAATCACGGGAGCTATGAACAGTACGAGTACCGCTTCCATAGATGCCATCGTGGGTCTTCCTCCGCTAGAACTATTTGTAAAAGCGGAGGCAATGGCTGCGATTCTGAGGTTGAAGGACAATGACGTATGGTGTCCTAAGAAAGTTGTAGGGAGCCTTACAGATATCACAGCTAATTTTACAGCTAAGCTCAACATATTTATACCGACCAGGTAACAGGCAAAAAGTCGCTCGAGCGATTGTGGTGCCGGCACCTGGTACACTGATGGATCACAATCTAGTCAGGGGGCAGGTGGAGACATATGTGGAATGTGCCCTAGAAGGAAAATATCGATATGTTAGGGGAAACGTACAACGGTTTTCCAGGCCGAATTGTTTGTAGTCCCAGCCTGCGCCGAGGAAATCCGGGAAGCCGGCAGCCGCGCTAACAAAAAATCAACATAATGATTGATAGTCAGGCAGCTATTAAAGCCATTATGAATCCATCTACCAGGTCTAAGCTGGTCAAATATTGTTAAAAAGTCCTCAATAAACTGGCACAAGCCAATACTGTGTCACTGATATGGGTGTCAGGACATGAGGGAATTAAAGGCAATGAGATAGTCGACGAATTGGCCAAAGAAGGTACTAATAGGAACTTCATAGGACCAAACCCTGTATGTCGAATCGCTAAGGATTTCCTCTAAAAGGGAGATCTGGTTATGGCTAAAAAAAGAACATAAATATAAATAGAGGTTAACGGAAGGTCAGCTCCATACAAAAACACTACTAAGGGAGCTGGATGGAAAGTTTTCAGCCAACCTAATTTGTGGTAACGAAAAAGAAATTAAAATAATTACCGGTTTAATAACCGGACATTGTCCTTTAGGGAAGCATATGTACAGCATGGGCTTGGTTAGCGAGCTCTGGTGTAGGAGACGTGAAAAACAGGAGGAAACTAGCATTCATGTAATATGCACGTGTGAGGAACTGAAGGAACTCAGACAGTAATATTTCGGGAGAGATCTATTGTATCCTTTGAGTGTACTTAAACTTCCCCTGAGGAGGATAGTGGCTTTTATCGAGGACGCAAGACCAATAGAGTGAAACTGAGAGATCTATTCGGGATAGTACAAAGAGAAGTGTGCTCAAGTTTCTGGACGTTCCGGCGTCCAAGCCAAAACAGAAGAAGAAGAAGAAGATATACGCATGTGAGATTGACACTGACAGTCTCTAATAAATGTCTACAAAAAATATGACAATTTGAAGATGTAGAATTAATTTAACGTTTCACTTAGTAATTTAGTTGATTGAGTATAATAATTCAAAAGAGGATATTTACTTGTAGGTATAATAATATTAATAAATACTTGTTTGAGCTGAAGTAAGTCAACGCCTATTCACACAGGTCACTGGAACTAATCTTCTGAGGGTTCAGTTGATTGTCACTAGATTATAAATAATTAGCCAAAAGACCAGGTGTGAGAATCAGGGCTCTATAACTTGATACACAGCTCTGACCACAGTTGTTTTCAATAGGTTATTGACCGAATGTGTTTTAACATTTCGATAATACATTATACCAATTCCATTCCAATTAATATAACCAACTTTTATCAAAACTGTCTCTTTCTAAACATTTCAAAATATTCTAAAAATTAATTTGCAGACAGTGCAGATAACAAAATTCTTAATATACGGGGTTGGGCAGAAGTAACGCATCAGTCTAATAATTCCGTAAATATAAACTTTAGAACAAAATGTTGTCAGCAAAAGTTTTTTGAAAAGTATTTTGTATTGGCTTCAATCATTTGCGTTTTCTTTTCACGATGATTACATATGACAGCAAAAAAAAATTTTTTTTTTAAATAGAAATAATATTTTCTTTTAGAAAATTCGGAATCTTTATTAATTTCTGAATATGAATATGTGCTTTTTTGATGGGGTTAGATAATAAAAATATTGAGAAAAAAATTAAATTTAATAAACGTACATTTGAACTAGTGCAGTGTTTTGTAGATTGCTTTGGAAATTGTAGATTTTTGACTGTCATTGAATTATTGACGTTTCACAATAAAATAGTTTCCATCGTAAAACTTGCTTTTTTTAATACGTGTTTTGTGTGCAAATGGTCAAATTAACTACTAAAGAAAGAATAGAAATTCTTATGATGGTCGGATATGGTGACAGGCAACGTTCACATCACATAAAGTTTGCACTTTATTCAATAATGTTTATTTGGATCGAGATCCTATAGCACAATCAACAGTTTCGCGATTGGTTACTAAATTTAGAGAAACGGGCGATGTTAGAGATGTACCTAAAGCTGGCCGACCAAAAGAAATCACTAATGAAGACCGATCTCTTCATGTTTTACTTGCTGTAACGGAAAATCCCACCACGTCAACAACTCAACTAGGATTAGAAAATGATATGAGTAGCAGATCTATTAGACGAATATTAAAAGCGAACAAATACAAGCCCTATAAGATACACTTACTGCACGAACTTAACGAAGATGACCCGGACAGAAGATTACAGTTTTGTGAAAAAATAATGGAATTGACGATCCAATTTTTTTAAACAACATCATATTTTCTGACGAAGCTACATTTTGTCTAAATGGCTTTGTAAATAGGCATAACTGCCGTTATTGGGTGACTGAGAATCCACATTGGATGCGAGAAAATCATACACAGCATCGCCACAAACTTAATGTGTGGGCTGGCATTGTTGGGCAACGAATCATAGGTCCGTACTTCGTGGAACACAACCTAAATGGTGATGGTTACTTACATTTATTGCGTAACCATATTGTACCAGATCTGTTGATTTTATTTCCTAACGACAATCAACCAAGCATGCCAAACCGTAATCTATGGTTTCAAGAAGATGGAGCACCAGCACATTATGCTATTAATGTTCGACAGTATTTAGACACAATTTTTCCCGGTCGTTGGATTGAACGTCGGGGTTTTATTGATTGGCCCGCTAGGTCTCCCGATTTAAATTCATTGGATTTCTTTCTTTGGGAACACTTGAAGTCGCAAGTGTACAAGGAGAAACCTAGAAACCTAGAGGATTTGAGAGCAAAAATTACTCGTGAGATACAAGCCATACCACCTAATAGTTTACAAAATACAATTCGTCATTTTTGGGAACGTTTAGGACACTGTCAGGTCGTAGAAGGACGTCACTTTGAACATTTAATTTAATTTTGTAGTTTGTTTACTTTTATAAAATTTTATTTTTTTCTCAATATTTTTATTATCTAACCCCATGAAAATAGTACGCATTCATATTCAGAACTTAAGAAAGATTCCGAATTGTCTAAAAAATAATATTATTTCCATTTAAAAAAAAAAATTTTTGCTGTCATATGTAATCATCATGAAAAAAAAACAAATGATTGAAGCCAATACAAAATGACTTGTCAAAAAACTTTTGTTAACAACATTTTGTTCTAAAGTTTATATTTACGGAATTATTCGACTGATGCGTTACTTTTGCCCAACCCTGTATATAAAATCGATGTGCATTTCTTGTTTCTTTACAAGCTCCGGAGCCTTGTATCACTACAATATGTATATAAATGATCTTTCAACCTCAATTGATTGCCGAATTTTTGCGTACGCTGATGATATAAAAATATTTTCAAAAATCGCTTCTATCTGCCACTGTGAAACATTGCAAAGGAATATCAATATTATTATCCGCTTAGTGCCACGCAAACAAATTTTAATTAAGTACTAGCAAGTGTGCTATTTTCACTTATTTTAGTAGCGAGCAACTTATTTCTTAGAATTATGTTGAACATGCTGGACACGCAGCTGTTCCAATGAAGCTAGTATTTAAAGATCTAAGTGTTTTATTTGATGCACAGCTTAAATTTACTGAGCAAATGGAAGCAATCTGCAATTCTGCTCTCGATCATTAGGCTTCTTCATATGAACGTGCAGAGGATCCTCTACCGTGTTTACACTGATAACGTTATATTTTAGTTTGGTCTGTTCTAAACTCTGTCGTATGGCATCTCATATATACTTACCAGCAACTAGGCTTGGAGAAAATTCAACAGAGGTTCTTGGAATATATTTCATTCAGTACTAATGGAATATATACACCGCATGGTGTAGACCACAATAGCCTTTTGAGCGAGTATGGCATGGAGTAATCAAAATAGTTACAAACAAAATTGATTGAGTATAATTTCTTGTACCAAATCAATCATCGGCTCCTTATTCAGTTCCTATTGCGAGAACTAATATTTTGGCCAAAGCCTCAATGGTCCATATGGCAAAAAAACTCTAGGAAGTATTATGGGAAATAAATAAGTTATTTCCCTAGGAAAATCCGCGAATCAATTGAGATTCACAAACATCCCTGCAGTCTTAATAGAGACGATGGCTATACGTTACATCCAAAGTGACAAACTTTATTGAATTCAACTACGAAGTCCCACGCCCATACGATGCATGCGATTGGCTCATTGTCTGCAGCCAAAGCAGGCCACCATCTGAGCCGGTCCCCCCTATACAGACTGTCCCGTAAAAAACGCCAACATTCATAATTCCGTTATTTATTGTCCGGTTTTATTTAAACAAAAAGTAAATTTAATAGCATCAAAAACACTATAAGATAGCAGTGTTTTATTTGTTTACAATTGTTTTCATTAATGTCAAACGACAGTCAAGTTTTTTATTTTAAATGGCAACATATATATTTTGGGCTATATTCGGATTGTATTTTTTTTTCTGAATTAAACGATGTATAACATGTTTATTTTTGATAAACGTTTATTGCAAAAAAAAAACTTTATAAATTTCATCTTTGTCTTCCATTATTTATAAATATTCGAATGTGTCATGAAACATTTGAAATGTAAGTATTATAAATATTATTTTAAGAAACAAAACACTTTACAATAAATGTTGAAATTTCCCGCCACCTTGTTTAACATATATCGCACATCTCCTAATAATAAAAAAAAAAAACTTTATAAATTTCATCTTTCATTATAGTAGACTTGGCCCAGTCCACTAGCATTATGTCAATGTGCCTTAAGTGTCAGTTTGACTTTATTAAGTTTTCTGTATTATCCTGTTTGAACGTTTTGCCGCAACAAAAAGCGTATTTTCGTTAAAAATGAATAACAATGAATTAACGGACATGTGACAAGTGTTCTTTGAATGTAATAAAAATCGCCTTCAAGCAGTTCGTCGGTACAGTGCTCGATTTCCGGACAGAGAAGTTCCAGGTTCGAAAATATTTCAGAGAATTGAAAAGAATTTAAGAAATTATGGATCATTTACCAAATCAAAAACACAAAAACAGAAATTCTCCGAAGATAAGGAATTAGATGTTCTTCTTGCAGTACAGCAAAATTCACGAACTTCGATTCGCGAAATTGCACATAATATTGGGGTATCAAAAACTACAGTTCATGGTATTTTAAGAAAACACAAACTTAAACCGTACATAGCTCGAAAAGTTCATGCATTAGAACAAAATGATCCTGGCCGAAGAATCCAGTTTTGTCGTTTTTATTTAAATGCATTAGAACAAGACCCGAATTTTTACAGAAGGATAATTTGGTATGATGAATGCACTTTTAGCAACAACGGTATTTTTAATAGAAACATACATCGACAGTGGAGTGCAGACAATCCGAGATTTGTAATTGAAAATAATTTTCAAAGACGTTTCAACGTAAATGTTTGGTGTGGCATTTTAGGTGATCAATTAATTGGGCCATTTTTCATAGATGGTTGCTTAAATCAAGAAAAATACTACAATTTATTACACGAAAATCTCCAAAACTTTTTAGATGAATTACCTTTAGCAAATTTAAATAGAATATTTTTTCAACAAGATGGGGCTCCCGCGCACAACGCCAGAGTAAATACTGATTTGTTGAACACCCAATTTGGAAATAGGTGGATAGGAACATCCGGTCCTATCGAGTGGCCTGCGCGTTCACCGGATCTTACGCCCCTCGATTTTTGGTTGTGGGCTTATCTACAAGATCGAGTTTATTTAACAACTCCAGAAAATGTTGACATTTTAAGACAAAGAATTATTAACACTTGTCAAGAAGTACCTGCTACTTGTCTTTTAAATGCGACCTTTGGAGTAATTAGGAGATGTGCGATATGTGTTGAACAAGGTGGCGGGAAATTTCAACATTTATTGTAAAGTGTTTTGTTTCTTATAATAATATTTATAATACTTACATTTCCAATGTTTTATGACACATTCGAATATTTATAAATAATGGAAGACAAAGATGAAATTTATAAATTTTTTTTTTTGCAATAAACGTTTATCAAAAATAAACATGTTATACATCGTTGAATTCAGAAAAAAAAACCAATCCGAATATAGCCAAAAATATATATGTTGCCATTTAAAATAAAAAACTGGACTGTCGTTTGACATTAATGAAAACAATTGAAAACAAATAAAACACTGCTATCTTATAGTGTTTTTGATGCTATTAAATTTACTTCTTGTTTAAATAAACCGGACAATAAATAACGGAATTATGAATGTTGGCGTTTTTTACGGGACAGTCTGTATAAGTTGTGTCAGTCTCTATCCTAGCATTCGTCAAGCTACTGCAAATCGAAGTACATCTACGTATAGCCCTGAAGATGTTTCTTGTAACGGTGGACGAAACGTTGGCAATTGCGCCTAACTCGACGCGGTTTCAATAGAAAACGACCGCAGAAACCTACACCTACGTTTCTCTTCAATTATGTCGAGAAAAGAATAAAATACAGATCAAATTTGAATAGTCGTAAAACAATTTTAAATATGTAATGTTACTGTGGTGGTTTCGAAATATTTACTAACCATGCTAGCCAAAATTTTCGCAATAAATTTCGATCAATGATTTATCAATATAAATCAAATTAACATTGACCCTTCATAATAAAAGCAATATTTTTTCCCTTAAGCGTTCCCTTCGACCCATTTCGATAGAGCATAAACTAATTTTATTTACAAACAATGCGGGCAATAAATCGTCATTAGCGTGGACACTTAAATCTTCCTGCGTATTCCCAAAACCGTGCGGGTTGGCATTTCATCACTCTGTGGTTTGATGTCGAATATGTAAAACATGTTGCGTAAATTATGCCATCTGTGCCCTTAGAGGAAACGCAAACAAACAAAAATAGAAATTGCGTTTTACAGGATGACGGGCCGCAACGGAAAATGAATGATAATTCTCTAAGGTATTCGAAACCGTTGTTCCGTGTAATTTGATTCATGCCTATTCACCCCGAATCCAACACCTAGAAACGAGCCTACATGTGGCTTCGGAGAAAAAGTTAAAAGACAGTATTTTCGTATATTATTATCTAGGGCGTGACAAAATTTGAGTGGAAAGGAGCAGACGAGGTCGGTCTTATACTCTGAACATCAACTTGACAGGCAGTGAACTAGTTTAGTTTGAGATTGATCAAAAGCGAGTGAAGGTGAATAAAAACAAAAACAATTCGGAAAGGAAATAACATTATTATTTACAAATTCGACATTCTATTAAATTATTTAATTGTGTTTCGTTAATTAAAATTTGTGTCAAAATATTTACATATTTAATAGCACAAATATTTAAAAACGGGCTAATATTATCAAATATTTTTGTTATTCTGTTAATTTAGTCTTAAAGAAAGAAATAAAACTATATATATATATATATTGAAGAGAGCCTTAAGGGTGTATTTAAGTTTGACGATTAATATATATAAAAGCTGAATTATAAATATTATAAAAGAGTTGTAACTGTTAAGGGCGATATTGATAAATGTACGACAAATATCTATTTTTAAATATGATAATATGTGTTACATATAGATGAGGTTCTTATCATATTCTGTTGCCTGCGCACAAATCTGAAATGCATAAATGTTATATGCTAAGTGCACTTGCCCTTAAACAGCTGTTTATGTACCCAGCTTCTCTGTAAGGTTATTCTTTGTGTGTGTGTGTGTGTGTGTGTTACACTTTATAACTTTGGGTGTCCAGCTAGTAAAGAACAAAAGTACTCTTGGTTGGTACATATACAATGCACCT
The DNA here is from genome assembly GCA_935421215.2 of Melolontha melolontha. Taxonomy (NCBI): domain Eukaryota; kingdom Metazoa; phylum Arthropoda; class Insecta; order Coleoptera; family Scarabaeidae; genus Melolontha; species Melolontha melolontha. The sequence continues at coordinate 218,071,130 of OW285236.1, forward strand.
TCTAGTGGGGTCGGTGTCTAAATAGAATATACACCAATTTTGTTGGAGGTTATACAATAAACAATGGTGAATACGTTATCAAACTACCAAGAATAAAACAAGCAAGATAAGGATAAATGTAAAAGGCTTTAATGACGTAACATCAAAGCAGGTAAGTGATTGAAATTATTACTAAATTATAAATATATTGAAAATGTAACCTGTCACGTGTTAAATTAAAGGTGATCAACTTTCTAGGTTAGCAAAACAATTTAAATACATGTTACCTACATAACTTTTAATATTTAAATGAATTTAGTATCTAATTAAATATAATAACAAGAAAACTGGATTCTTTTAACTTAATTTGCATTCATAAACATCAAATGTATACTAGGTTATAAATTTTTAATAATACATAGATTATGTTTATTATTTAAATGAAATGAATTAATTTTGCATTTTCTATAGTTCATTGGAGATTAAAGAATACTTAAGTGAATGGGCTCAGGCCTGTTGTTGCTAGATATAGTCTGGAAAGTCAATTAATGCAGGATACGGTTTTCTATGGGCAATGGCGCGTCGTTTGGCCTAGAATTCTCCTATAGCAGTTAGCTTCCCCGGCAAACAGCAATTCTTGATTTCTACGGTACAGGAAATCGGTTGGGCACGTAAAATACTTCAAACAGGTACTGGATGTATAGGTGAGGTATTACTAGTGTTTTATATACGTTTCTAATTTTATTTTGTGTATTTTTCTTTTAATTTTCAGAGATGCACTTTTATATGATGCGGCATTTTTAATGGCGTTTTTATTCTGATGACGCCAACTGTGTTTTGTTTTCCAATTGGCTTCTTATTCGTTAATTCGTTTGCATTACTTTAATCTCGACATTTTTTTCTAAAGAAAATAACTATTTAATCATTGCAAATATACATGGGCTTAACATAAATTCTAAAGTTTTTTATTATATATAAATAATTAATATGTAAATGTTAATAAGTTTACATAATGCTATTTTATTGTGGTGAACTTTTCCGCTGTGTTTATTTTAAATAAGTACAGTTTCACCTAAATTATTATTATCTATTTTTGATAATCAATTAAGTTGACATATCTTAGTAAATACAAGATTTCGAAATAAAATAACTAAAGCAACTGAAAGAATAGAAATAAAGAAATGTGAGAATTAATTTTATGCATTAAAATAAACGCGAAATCAACTTTATTGATATACCATGAGAAGAATTCAGTTATCGAAATTTCCTATAATTCTAATGAGTACATTAGTTTTTAAAAATTCTGTTATTTGTTCCTTTAGGCATCCTTATGTTCAGGTTTGCCTTATATCAATATATATATATATATATATATATATATATATATATATATATATATATATTGAGTGTAATTCGTGTTTTAATTACTGCTTTTCCATTTGCAGATAGCTGGAATAGCTATCTGCAAATGGAAAAGCAGTAATTAAAAAACGAATTACACTCAATAGAATGGCTACATTTGGCGGACATAATTTGTAAAATTAGTATCGAAATGTTAACAAATTAATATTACGATAACTTTGTATATTTCAGATTAATTTATATTTATTTCAAAATTTACTTTTATATTCTTTAATTATCATTTTCATAATTCAAGTCATTTGCGCGAATTTAACAAGATAGATAATTTATTTACATTCAAATTTTATATCGATACTAATTAGACACGCCTACTTTTTGAATGTTTACAATTCCGCGAACAGGTTATTTTAATTCTAAACATTTAACATAACCTAACATTGGAAAGCCCGGTGTAACTATTTGTAAATTATTGTTTTAATTTTATTTTCATATTTGAATTAATATTTCCTTTACATTTAAATTATTATCAATTGTAATAAAGTAAAAATCAAGGCTATTTTCATAATTTATTACAAGGCTTTGGAAATAAATAATTGCTAGCGAGAGTCGGTAGAAAATTTTATAACGATTGCCAGGAAAAAAGTGCTACTCCGAATTTAAAACCATAAATACTAGTGATAAAATTATAAAAATACTCAGAAAAGAAGCATTTAACCTTGGCGCTACTTTAGAACTACTTTGGAAGTTAATAATACCTGAGACCGGCAAGTAATCGTCCCACGCATCATTTGGCCACCGAACGCCGCCGAACAGCGTCCATACCTGCATCGTAGTAACGAGAACACCTTTATTTGGTCCCGTACACCGAAAATTCTGACCAGCTGACACCATCCTACATACCTGCACCCTCCCTGCAAGACACAGGTTTTATTAATTCAGTTCATTTCGAAAAAAGTCTTATTAAAATCAATTTATTAACAAAACAAACTTTTATAAAATTCATAACTCCTTAATTTTACTTTAAAAATATATTTCGATCTTACTCAGAATTTGTGAAAAGAAACTCATTATAAAAAACTGTAGTATTTACCATTAATTTGCTTGTTTATTTATTTATATTACAATATACTTTAAGATAATATTGCTATTGATACATAAGCTTTAGTTCACACGTGCACTCTATATTAATTCCTTGTTTTGTCGTTAGGCACGTTACTTGTTCACTGTTTACAGATAACTGATATTCAATAAATATTTACACTTATTATTTTAAAGAACTCTTTTATATATCATTGCGTAGCTAGAGATAACTCAGTAATATTAGTAAGCAATTTTACACCATTCACATAGGGGTAAACTGATCGACAAGGAGCCGGAGATAGAGTCCAATTTATGTAAAATATTATACATGTTCTACCGACATCTAGTCGCAACCTGAGATATTACATGAGAAAGGCTGATGATCTAACGTTACAAGTTTAAAATAAAGGCGCCCAACTCAAAGTACAATTCCAGTACAATTCATACAATACATTTAATATTATTTATATCAATTAAAATTATTATCATTATATATTATTATTAGTCAGCTCACAGCCTCTTTTCAATATATATATAAAACAAAATAATTTGAAACATATTTGAATAGGTAAAACTTCACTATAGTTTTGCATAAAACAAAAACTTTTTTGATAATATAAACTTTATTAAAAATCGGGCGTGGAGAACACAATCAATACAAGTTTATTTATATTTGTACGAAAATATCTTTCCAGAAATGCAGACACTGAAACACTAGCTTCATCTTGCTGTAGAATCATCTCGAAAGAAACTTTCGCCATAAATAACACTCTTACCACATTATAAATGTCATCAAGACACAGTGCCTCAACTATAATTCAACACATCCGATAGAGTATTAACAAAAATTTTTATTTAAATAAAATTATTATTATTAGTATAATATAAGCCTGAAGGGAATCGAGTCTTATAGTCGAGTCCCATAGTCCTTAGGACAAAGTTACACTTGTGACACCACGAAAACATATCCTATAAATGTGTTTTAATTACTTCTCTCTTTTCTTTCACTAATGATAATTACTTGATTAATCGTGTGATCCATAATAACACCATTACATCACCACTGATAAATCCTAGGGTGATAACATTTTATTTACCCCGGGCAAATTACTCTGAAGAATTTTCCCTAATTAACTATATTTTAATAGTTGATTAGGGCATAGTTAGGTCTTAGTTAATGTATAAACAACATATATACGTATATACATTTCAAAATTCTTTGAAAATGATATTATTTTCCGAAACATGTAAGATTATTTTAAATATATACATATTAAAGTAAAACAAACCTTAAATCGTCGACTAATTGAATCTACTACAACATACGAAACTCAAGAAGTAATTATCTTTATTTGGATATTCGGCGATTTAAGGTCTGTTTTACTTTGGTATGTATATATTTAAAATAATCTCTTTCATGTAAATATTACTTTTATCAAAGAATTATAAACGACAGTATATTAATGTCAAAGTTAAATAAGTGATGTAGTCATGGTGAGAGATATAAATTCATAAATACATTCAATTCAAAAATAATAATTCATGACCTAACAATATATTGTACATATTTGAATATATATATCTTGTGTTATATAAATATCTAGCGCACTGTTTATCTTGCCGACAGCCCCGTTTTCGCCCTGCTGGGCTGTCCGAGTAAGTTTTCGTGGTTTTCCTTCTCGTTCTAGGTGAATGCCGACAGCTTAACATCTTAAGTCGCTTCAGGGACGCAAGTGTAATAATAACTTATGACTTACCAATCCCTTTGTAATTAACATCAAACTTTTGTTAGGTTATGAATTATTATTATTTGAATTGAATGTTTTTATGCATTTATATCTCTCACCTTGACTACATAATGTTATTTTGCGAAGTAAATGTGAATGCAGAATAACATACTATATTGAAAATATTTCAAATATTTAATATAAAAGCCGAAAATTCTAAGAATTTAACAAATGATATATTAAATGAACGGCTAAGAAATTATTTCTATATATTAATAGCTAAGGATGAAAAATTAGCAATTTCAATCTTTCAAACTAACATCTGAATATTAACATCTGTGCCTTATAAGGCGTTTCCAAAAGACTTTACACCAAGGTCCTCGTGGCTCAGTTGGTTAGAGCGACGGTCCGCCAAACCGTAGGCTTGGGTTCAAGTCCCAACGCGGACGAAAATTGTTCAAATAAAGTTTTGTATAATTGGCGTTGTAATTTCTATACAGCCATGTTTACATTCACATTTACTTCGCAAAATAATATACTAATTTGAAAATATTTAATTTAAAAGCCCAAAATTACAAGAATTTGTCAAATGATATATTAAATTAACGGCTAAGAAATTATATATATGTACATATATATGTATATATATATATATTCCAAAAGAACAATTCGGCTTTTCTGACTGTGTCTGCCGCCTTCGACGCTGCATGTTACACATAATGTCCAGAAATGGGAATCAGCTCCAGACTGGCACTAGAGTAATACATATGGCGGACGTCCCTAGGACCCCCGGGCTAGAAATGTACACGGCCGATACGGGCCCATGTACAATGAGCCAAAACGGAAAAATGACTTGTTAGGCTTCCAATACTTAGTTGATCAGTTCTTGAATTGAACGAATATATGGAGACTGCGAATCAATGAGAAAAAGTGTCAAATTCATTAAGAAGGTCTCGGTACGCTACAAAATCGTCAAGGTCGGGGCTTCAAGTCATTTCAGTATTTAGAACTAAACATTAATAGATAACTTACGTGGTACATGGCGAATATATACAAAAAATTCTTAGTGACCTGGGCAGGCTAGTACCACTCTTAGCGAGAACGAGCCCATTGGCTTTCGAAACTATGATACTGGTATGAAAGTCTATCATGCGGTATCAAATGACGGGCGGGGTCCTGGAAACGCAGAGAAGTCCCACATAAAAAAACTCGAGACCCTATAAAATGCCATCTGCGTTGGATAATAAACATCCCCTGGTTCGTCTGGAACGAGCAGATAAGGAGGGATTTGGAAATCGACGAATTGGTAAACCACCTGTATAAACTTGCCCGGGGCACTTATAACAGTGTCTAAGTTTCGCTGAACTCCATAGTTGTGAGAATAATAGGACCGTTACAGACCGATCAAGGTTCAGGAGGTGAAGAGGCTGAAAGACCTGCTGTGGTCACCGTAAGGTTGGGGGTCGACACGACGTAGAGGACGGGGCCCAACGATCGAATAGAGAGGAATATAGATAATACGAGGAATGAACCACAACCATAGTTGTGCCATCCGACTAGACTAGCCAAACTAACATACAGTCCGATGCTATCCTAGTACAGGAATATTAATCAGGATGGCGGAGGGGCTTAAGAGCTAAAACAGGATGTTCGGCCCTCGAAAAAGCCCTGGAAATAAAAATAAATATAAATTTGTAAAACTATACTAAGTTTGTTTAAATCTAAATTCATTAGTTGTGTTTCACCTAGAACCGACAATACAATCCATTCACTGCACAGAGCACCTATATTTCCGCAGAAGTGATTTTTATTTCCAAAGCTTTGTTTGCTAGCAGTTCGTAATATATTATTTGTTCCGACAACCAACTCAGATTTATAATAACATAAACAAGCGAGTTTGCGTAACATGTAAGCCGATTTCAATCGGGGACGTTTCAAATCGAGTCAAACAATATCATTAGCTAATTAGTCGAATTTGGAAACTGACATGATTTGAACTTGCTTCGATAGTATACCCACCTAATAGTATTACTGTAACTCGTGAATTTGCTTGTCTTGTACTTTATCTTTTGTAACCTCTACTTTGAATGTGAACCTAATTAATACAATAACACAACAATATTTGAATGATAATAAATATTAAATAACAACAAGATTTTACAAAATGTTTGTGCTGGTTACACCTTGTTACACTTCCTATATATAAGAATGTTTAATTTAATTTTAAATTATATTTCATCGCACATATATCTTGAATTCAAAATAGGAATTCAAACTTAAACATTTTCTGTATATATTCTTTGGCAAAGAGAAAGCCTTTCTTTTGTTATCATTCTGGTCAGTTGACCCTTCCAAGAAATCTACCTGATTGAATGTTCAACTCAAGTATCTACGTTCTTTACGAATTTCTACAAATATTTTACATTTCGTTTTTAAATCTTAGTTATTTAATTAATTACGTACTTTTCTTTATAATTATGCCATGTCACATATCACTTTAAAGCTTTTTTCACAAGGAATATTTTAATGATATTTATATGTGATCGATATCGCAATTCTTAGCTCGCGCTATTAATTAATTCTTAAACTCATCTCAAACAAGACATCTCAAGACATCTCCAACTTCGACTCCTCTCCACTCTAGGCCATAAAACAAACCTACCCGTTTCCAAACCAGTGTTCTCTTCTACACAAATTCCTTCTTCTATTTAAAACCTTTGTAAGAAAAACATCTTACTCCACGTGCTGTTCAGCATATAACACGCCGTCCGGCGTTCTTTGTTTCCACGACATGTCTGGCCGCCACATGTTTTCAAGGTAACTCTGCACTGTTCTGTATAGATTATTTTATTTACTCTCGTTCACATTAATTTAATTAATTAACTTTCATTCCAGAGCGTAATTCTTGTATGTTAAGTTTTAGATACTTATTCAACGTTCCTTGTATATATTACTGGCGAATGAGATTAACAATTTACTCCTTGGTTTACTACTAAGTTGAAAATTTCTTAAAATTTATTCAAACAATTAAAAAGTGTGAACTGGAAGACGGGGATATTTCCGTTTCATTCGATGTAACGTCATTACTTCCTCCTGTAGCTATTCTAGAAACATTGAAATATTTAGAGGATTAGCAGATCGAAATACTTGCGGTTGAAAAGTTGGAGAGCGATTCTACCAAGAGAAATAAGACAAAATAAAGAGAAATTACCTATCTATTCATAGCCAATCTATTTATGACTCATAAATAAATTGACCGTTAATTTAATAGTCGGAATTTCCAAATTAAAACTGCTTCAAGAATATTTCAATTTCACACTTATGATATTCCATGTGTACCAAGAACCGCGAAAATATGGGGTTCTGCCCAGAAATTCACGGAATATGAAAAAAAATACAATAAATTGTTTTTACAACTTATTCACTACCATCTCCTTCAAAATATTCTCTTTCCGTAGGAATACACCGATCGCAGTGACTTGTCCATGACTGGAAGTAATAGTGAAAGTCTTCGCGTGTTAACGTGTTCAACACTGCCTGCGATTCGGTCTGGATCTGATCAAGCATTTCAAAACGGCGCTCCTTGAACTTCAGTTTCAACTTCGGCAACAGGAAAAAGTCACAAGGGGCTAGATATGGGAAGTAGGGAGAGCGGGGTAGCACAGCCATCTTCGTTGAAGATAGAAATTAACGCACGACAAATGACGTGTAAGCTGGTGCATTGTCGCACTGCTGCGCTGCTTGGCAAGCTACTTAGTCGCCAAAGAACATAGCAACAAAATTGTCCATTAACTCTTTCACTTGGTGGTAGATATTCCTTGCGAACGTTACCATCAGCGTCAAAGAAGCAAGTCAACATCGACTTGACGTTGTTTTGAACTTGTCGTGCTTTCTTCAGTCGTGGTGATGATGGCGTTTTCCACTGCGATAACTGCTGGTTTGTTTCGGGATCATACCCGTACACCCATAATTCGTCGCCAGCAATGATTTGTTATGTTTCATTATTGAAAATATCGTTTCTAAATATTAAATGGCTGTTTTCGCGTCGTATTGTACGTGCATATTGAACTAGTGTGTACATCGTGAACGCAGATGGGCATTACGTCACCACCTCTCTTCCGATCGTGTCTATTCATGTTTAGAAAGCACAGCGTCTTTACTTAGGGACCTACTGGCGTACAGACAAGTGGTATGGCAAGGTTTTGGTTATCGCATTATGTATTTGTGAGTTATTTTGTGAGAATTTTTGAGAAAACAAATATTAAGCCCGAACTGTCTAGTTATTATATTGTCGTTTATCGTATTTAGACGATATTTTTTGTCCCCTCATATTATCTAGAGGTAAGCGACGTGTTCGTTCCATATTTACGTATTTCTCTCTTTTGTTAATGCATGAATTATATCTTTGGGCTCTTCTTCTTGCTGGTGGCCGTAGAATTTGACTACCGCAGAACTATAAGAACCATTTGAGGAAGTTAAATTAAACAACCTGGAACCAAAGCTCATATGGAACCTCGCGCTAAAAGAATAGATGCCATTGATTTTGGCTTGGTGTCGGCCTACGATGACATCAGCGAAAGGTTAAAACCAAACCTTTCGCTGATGTCATCGTTTACATTGCTTTTAGAATATTTTAATAATACATTCATTTGTTGGGAATTTAACCCAGATACTCCCAAATTAATTTTTTCTTGAAAAAATACATTTGTTGTCTATTTCTACATTAACTGGAACCCAATCAACAACTTTTCATTTTAACTTTTTTTATTTTTTTTAGTAGTTATTTAGATGAGGGCCGACCTTTTTAAAGGACAGTGGCATTATAAGGTGTAATCAGAACTAACTTTAAAAAACTTAAGTTTATTTAAATACAATATTCAATTTGATATTGGAACATAATAAACATAAAAAAATATTGCGTGTGATATTCAACAAAACATTGTTTAGGATGTAACCCCACTTTGCATTTGGCACACCTAAATTGGACTTTCTTGTGGCACCGTCCACATCTGATTTGATTTTCTTGGTAAACAATCAAATGATCTTTACCATCAAATCGCGAAATTTCGTTTTCATTGACACTTGTTCGTATACGTCCTCTCTTAGTGTTTTTCTTATGGGTTTCTAAAATACCTTTACAAAGAGATCGACGGAAGCCATACTGGTCCATTTTCCCTCCACAGTGGCGGTGAAGTTGCCAGGCGTTATGAATAGCCATATCTAAGCCATGACAAATTATAGGAAAATACCACTTTTTTCCTCTGATACTCACGCGATAAAGACTGATATTCTGATCTGCCCTGTCCACTCCACCCATATTCTTTTGCAAATTTGTTGCAATTTAGATTTGTATTGTCACAACAGTGTAGGTTTTGCATTATAAAATTAAAACGATTCCGTGAAATTGCGGTGTACACAATTTGATGATTAGCATCAGAGCTGTTTTCCCAATATAAAGATCTTCTTGAGACACTTGTATAACCGCTGTAAATAAGTACTCCAAAAAAACATTTTATTTTATCTAGTGTAATATCTCCATTTCTGTTATGTTGCACTGCATAAAGATTACTATAATTTAGTATCATTTGCCAAAGTTTCTCGTCAAAAAAGAGACTGAACAAGTCCAAGGAAGACATATTATTACTTGCCGTACTTTCATCTTGCCATTTTGGTAAATTTTTTGTAATGTCTTCCCTAACCCAATGATTACTTTTCTGTCTATTTTTATATTTTTTAAAATGTGACAATGGGATATCATCATCACTATCGTGATCGGTATCAAAAATAGCTTCAGCTTGAGTATTAAATATACTACCTGGAAGATTGTTCATAGTAACAATTTCATCATCTCCGGAGTCTTCATCGGTAACCTCTTCATTAGCGTTAACGGGAGGAAACACTGCTATAGCGTCTGGTATACTGTGAACATCATCAGTGTATTCTACTTCTTCTAATAGCTCATGGAGTGTAAGAGGTCTTTTCAAATAACTGAAAACAAAATAGTACGTGTTTTAACCATTGTCCTTTTAAAAGGACGGTTGTGTTTGTATGGTTATGTTGCAAAAATAAACAAAAAGCAAAGATGTCTAAGTGTAAAACCATAAAGTTATGACTATACCAACTCATCAGTGTAAAGAAATAGTAATGTTATGTTTGTAATTACGTAATTATTCTTACCTCCAATTGTCCATGACAGAACGTAAAAAAATGTTTCACACACAATTTACAATATCTGCAAGTCTTCAAAACTTACACTGCTGCAAATCTTGAAAAGACGTTGTACATGCTCTGTTTAATGATAGACTGAAGCACCATCTTTCGGAAAGTAGTTTAAGTTGTATAAAAAAAAAGATTTCTGTACCGACCTTTTAAAAGGACGTTGGTAGTAATTGGGTTAATAATACATGCAATCCTATTAATACATAAAATAAAGTCGGGTTAGTTACACCGTTTATAACTCAAGAACGGCTAGACCGATTTGAATGATCTCTGATTTGTTGGATTCGTCTCCGCCCCGAATAGCAGAATAACTATTAAAATATCGGAAAAATTCACGAAAAAAAATTATAGAGGAAATAAATTTGTATATAAATTAGGTTAGGAACTCCGCCATCTTCCGCAATTGACAGCTTACGTCACGCACGCTTATAGCTTATTTGTAATAATTGATGTCCATTGCAAATCAGGAACATAAAAGCGTAAATTTTTGTTTGTTTCATGTTGTCTGTGATTTGTTTTGGAAAAAGCATATAAAGGTTACCGGTCGATTTGTTTGTTTTGTGCGAGTGTTATTAATAAATCTTATTGTGCGAGTATTCACAACAGAAGGAAGTTTATTAATGAAGGCAATTGATGATGGAGATGGTGGCTTATTTTTCCTGGATGCCCCCGGCGGAACTGGGAAGACATTCCTCATGTCATTGATTTTGGCCACTATTCCTGCGAGATCCGACATTGCGGTAGCGGTTTCTTCTTCTGGAATAGCGGCCACGTTGTTAGAAGGATACCGTATGGCTCATTCAGAGTCCAAATTGACGTTAAACCTTCCAACTACTGAACAATCGACCTGCAAACATTCCGTAATGGCCAAAGTTTTAGTAGCATCTCAAGTCATTATATGGGACGAATGCACAATGTTTTGGAGGCGCAATGATTGTACTATCAGGCGATTTCCGCCAAACACTGCCAGTCATTCCAAGATCGACTGCTGCCGATGAAATAAACGCTTGCCTCAAATCATCGAATCTGTGGCGCTATGTGAAGAAACTTCAGCTGGCAGCAAACATGAGCGTTGCATTGCTGAACGATCTATCTGCTGAAGATTTCTCCAAGCAATTGCTGGCTATTGGTAATGGCCGTGTTCCTGTTGACGAATCGAGCGGATTTCCCCGAATTTTTGCAATTTCGTCTCATTGAAAGACCAACTCATCAACAAATTATTCCTAAACATCATTGCTAACCACCAAAACAACAAATGGTTGAGTGAGCCAACAATTTTGGCGGCTAAGAACAAAGATGTGGATGAAATAAACTTAGTAATTCAGAATCAAATCGTTAATATTCTACATTCATTCAAATTTATTGACTGTGTTACAAATGTAGACGAAGCCACCACTATCCAGCTGAATTTTTAATCTCCTTGGATGTGCCTGGCTTACCACTGCCCAATTTACAACTGAAGTTTGCCTCGGCAGTCGTCATGCTTCGAAATCACAACCAATCAAAATTATGCAATGGAACGCGTTTTGTGATAAAAAACTGATGATCAATGTGATTCACGCGACGATATCCAAGGGAAAATTCAAAGGTAAGGAAGTTCTCATACCGAGAATTCCGATGATCCACCGATATGCCCTTTGAGTTCAAACGAATTCAATTTTCGATTCGTCTTGCATTCACCATGACGATTAACAAATCACAAGGCCAATCCTTGAGTGTTTGTGGTCTGAATCTAGAAAATACATGTTTTTCTAATGGCGAGTTGAACGTGGGACATGTTCACGTGTCCGGCAAACCATCCGCTTTATTTGTTCTTGCGCCTGATAATAAAACGAAAAATGTCGTATATCACAAGATCCATCACTGAAGAGAATCAACCCGAGTGGAACCCATGCAGCAAAATACATAGCTTCCATAAAGCAAATGTCTTGCTGACAGGCCATTGAAATACTTGATTTTTGTACTTTTATTGAATTTCTATTTTATTTATATATATATATATATATATATATATATATATATATATATATATATATTATCTTAATAAACTATTGAATTTAATAAATTGTTTGTATTTATTTTATTACGTTAATAAAATCCTAAATTAAGTTTAGCTAAAAGTTAACACGACATTTATTGACTGTTAGGCGGTACGAAGTTCACCGGGTCAGCTAGTTTCATATAAAAAAAGAAAGTTGGTTTAATAAAGAATGTCAAGAATGTAGAAAGAAAACGCAAGAAGCAAGGAAAAGGATGCTTATATCATTAGCATAACCCAAGTTATTACAAGCCAAATTTAGAAGTAAATCATTTACAAACAGTAAGAATAATAAACGCCTAGATTGGAGTCTTGGGGAACCCCAGATGTGGATATAAAACCATGAGACAAGTAACCATTATAGAAAACGCAATTAATCCTATTGTTTAAATGCGACTCTATAAGTTTGAGAAGACAAGGATCGAAACCAAAAGAAGAAAGTTTATTTAGAAGTATTACATGATTGATACTATCAAATGCACGGGAGTAGTCAAAGTAAATGCAATCAACCTGACCATAACAATCAATACTGTGCGAAGCTTGCCAGATTAGTTACAGTAGATCTTCCAGAGAAGAAACCATGTTGACGTGAAGAAATATAAAAGCGGATATTGGAGAATATGTGATTGTATAAATACTGTTCATATATTTTAGCAAAATTGGAAAGAATAGCAATAGGACGATAGTTCGATGTATTGGCCTTGACGCCTTTTCAGGAAACAGGAACTGTTCTAGCCCGCTTCCACAATCTAGGAAAAACAGATGATGAAATGGAGATATTAATAATCCCTTGCAAAGGAACAGCAAGAACATTTCGAGCATCTCTTACATGAAAGCTAGGTATTAAGTCGTCGCTTAATGTGTATTTATTTGGAAAAGAGGACATAATTTCTTTCAACTGGTAATTAGATATTGAAGGTATCCAAAAAGATGAGAGCTCCGTAACAGGGACTTTTGATGTGTATGTATTTACAGGGGTAGTATATACGCTAAAAAAGAGGTTGAGCAGAGGAATTAACAATATCTTGAGGATTATCTATTTCATTAAGATCTTCATGCATAGCTCCAGGAATGCGAGTAATTAAAATATTATTATTCACTGCACGATGTTAAAAATTATCCATTTACACTTAATTAGCAGCAAGGTAAAATTAAAGAAAAACTAACTATAAAATGACAAGGTATCAAAATTTTTTAATTTCATGGCCTACTCTAAGCGCTCGCGCGAATAAATATCTCACGAGAAAATACTTTTATAAAAAAAATGCCATTCGTTGTTCTCTATGAAGGGATACACTATTTATTTCAAAAATGACATTGTGCCGTAATAAATATTCAATAAACCATAATCTGGATAAGGAATTTCTCACAATAAAACTTCGGCATCCAGAAAAGGTTCGTCATTCAACGGTGTCTTGATTGCCGTTCTTATTTCTCTACTATTAGACCATTCTCTAACACTAATACGTTCTCCGTTGCTCTAACAAAATTAACTTACTCTTCTAGTTCGTTCTGCATTAGCGCCGACTTGAAGTATTCGATATTATGCCAAAACGTGAACGTAATTACCTTTTTCCCTTTTCGTTTATTTTTTTCTTTCTCGTTGAAAGGGAGGTAATGGAATGGCCGTGCTCTGTTATATGAATTTTCGAATATTCGCTTTAATTTTCCTTCTGGAATTTTAAATTGTATCTGATATTTGAAATGTTTCCGCCGATCGGAAATGATTTGAGATTAATATTTAATATTAGACATATTATTTTTCCTTTTACAATTTCTCTTTTTATTAGAGTTTTGGAATATATACTGACAGTAATGAATATGATTTTTGAGAAGATAACACATTGTTGACTGGCAGAAACTGTCTCGTGCTGCCGGCAATTAGGTTTGTAATTGAATATGAAATGAAACGACCTAAAAAACTTCAATTAAAAAGTTCCCGAAATTTTAATCACGTGTGTAAACTGAAGCAGTAGTCTCTTCATCGATATAACTATTTGACTTCTAATGACAAGAAAATAATTTTCTAATGTGTAAATATTTTAATTAGACACCCTGCGGAAGGGTTTAGTGAAATACAAAAAAAATACATATCTTATGTGTTGGTCAAAAACACATTGCAAAGAACACGTAAGCAGTTCGAAGCACAATAATAACAAAATTAATCGACAACAGTTTATACATGAACTATGTGTAACTATGATTGTATGTATACTGCCGTTTACCTTGTTAAGTAATGATTCATTTATTTCATTTTGGAATAGATACGCGAATCAAACATTACCGAGCACGACAACGTTACGAAGGAATTTACCATCGGTGCGTAAACAGGTTGAAAATAAAATCAAAGCCGAACTGAAAAATAAAAAACTGTGGTTATGTGTGGACGAAACAACTGACAGCAAAAACAATCTGTAGTTAATGTGATGGCGTGTAATATGGAACTACATCAAGCAATGGCTTCAATTTTATTAGCATCCAGACGACTAGAACAATGTAATGCTGAAAAAATTTCAGAGGTGCTATTAGATACTTCGGAAAAATTTAAACTTTCTAAAGACCAAGTGTTTATGTTTATGACCGATGGTGCGATCTAGTGGTAGCTGTCTATACTTAAGTGGTAATCTATTGTACAAGCTGACGAAGCCTGGTATTCAGGATTTTTCTCAGTAAATGCCAACCTATGTTTGGGAATGTCCAATATATAACTATTACGTGTATGATAATAGTGGTTCCCATTTAATTTTGTGAAAATATTAAAATTTTGCTTGACATAAATTGATAATTTATAAATATATACACATGGCAATGTCATAATGTTCATTTCCTTAAATAAGTTTTTACAACTTACTCTTACACTGATTTTATTCATTAATCTAGTCGCTCACTTTTGAAGTCTAAAAATTCTTAGTACTTATATTGAACCGCCCCAAGCAAGTATTCCATATGTAAGTAGGGAGTGGAAATTAGCATAATAGTACATTCTCACGACACACCTATCTACCCTGTTAGGCAATTGACTTATTGCTTAATATACACTAGTCAATTTCTTTACCAAGCAATCAATGTGCTCATTAAAATAGCAGTTCTCACCTATACGAGGGCGGATTGATATTGAAGCTACCTAAGTAGGAAAAAAACATTTTTTTTTTCAAAAACCATTTATTTCTCAACATAGTCTCCTTTTAGCTCAATACACTTAGTAAGACGATATTCCAACTTTTTTATACCATCTGAATAATACGATTTTGGGAACCCCTCAAAATACGCGTTAGTTTCGGTAATCACTTCTTCGTTTGAGATGAATCTTTTTCCTGGGAGCCATTTTTTGAAGTTTGGTAACAGGAAAAAGTCACTAGGAGCTAAATCTGGACTATAAGGTGGATGATCAACCAATTCGAAGTGTATTTCACGTAATTTTAGCATCGCATATAATGCTGTGTGAACCGGTGCGTTGTCTTGAAGAAAGAGCACTTTTTTTCTTCTTTAAATGTGGTCGTTTTTTCTTGATTGCATCAATCAATTGGTCCAATAATGCACGATAATACTTTCCTGTGATTGTGGATCCTTTTTCAAGATAATCGATGAGCAATATTCCGTGTGCATCCCAAAATACAGTGGCCATAACCTTGCCAGCCAATTTCACTGTCTTCGGAGCACTTCCACCAGCTTCCACCCATTGTTTAGATTGATTTTTGGTTTCAGGTGTGTAGTGGTGGACCCACGTTTCATCAACAGTTATTAATCGACGCCAAAAATCAACAGGATTACGCTTTATCATGTCCAAACACCGCTGTGAAGTGGTCTGTCGAACTCGTTTTTGTTCGACACTGAGCAAACGCGGCACCCATCTTGCCGATATGCAAATGTTCATGCAAAATGTTGAACGCACGTTCATATGATATGTTTACCATTTCAACAAGCTCACGTAACTTGACTCGGCGATCATTAATAACGATATCGAGGATTTTCTTGATATTTTCTTCAGTAACCACCTCTTTTGGCCTTCCTGTTGATGGTATTGTTGCAGTGCTTGTTCGGCCGCGTTTAAATTCAGCAATCCAATATTTTACCATGTAATCTGACGGAGCAGACTCACCGTAATGTTTATCGAGCTTTTCATTTGTCTCTTTCACCGTTTTCCCTTTCAAATAATAGTGTTTAATCACTGCACGAAATTCACTTTTTTCCATTTTTCAAGAAACACAAAAGTTGCTTACTTCAAACGACTACAACAAATAAACTAATCGATGAATTTGGGTGAAATTTTAACAGCTGACGTTTGACAGATCGCAATTTCTATAATTGCGTATTGCAATTGGGTATATATATACCCAAAAATTTTGTTGAGTCTACCTGAGCAACAGTACCACCATTTACTCTAATTAAATGTGAACAATTCCTTTCGCGTTTTTTTGCACTAAATTCGACTATTTTTGTTTTTGTATTATTTAAGTGCAAATCATTGTTTTGAAAATACTCGTTCAAGAGATCCAATGAGGTTTCCACTGCATGACTTACATTTCCATATTTATTACACGTTACCAACAGTGACGTGTCATCCGCGTACATCACCATTTTACTGTTTGGTGCATCATTTACATCAATTATGTAAAGAAGCGGTCCCAATATACTTCTCTGGAGTATTCCTCTTCCTATATCACTTACATTCGATTTAATTCCCTTTACTTCCACATAGCTTGAACGGTCCTCCAAATAACTCTGAAGCCAGTCCAAGGACAAACCTCTGATGCTACATCGAGTTAATTTTTCTAATAAAATTTTGTGATTTACTAAATCAAATGCTTTACTCAAGCCTATAAATACTCCCAGACATGCCCGTCCTGTCTTCAAATTGTTGCACACATCATCCAAGTCTTTCATTCAAAATATTATTTTGCTCTAGGAATTTTGTCAATCTATTAGCTACTATTTTTCTTTGTAATTTTGGAAAATACGCTCAACAAAGGAATAGGTCTATAGTTACTTGTCCACTGGCGGTTATAATAAATATCTGCTTCAATAGAAGCAGATATTTATTATAACCGCCAGTGGAACAATAATTCCATCCAAACATATCTTTATGAGAACCGTGCTAATACCATCCGGTCCCGATGAATACGTATTATTAAGTCCAGCCACAACTTTTCGAATCTCATCTTCATCAGTTGAAAACAAGAAAAATGTTTTATCATTTTGTTTTATATGAGATAAGTCTATCGTTATTCTATTCTGATCAATTAAATTATTTGTAACTGAACTGAAATACTCAAAAACAATTCACTATCCTCAGCGGATCTCTACATTCCTCCTTGCCATATACAGACAAAACAATGTCGTTCTTCTCATGCTTTTCCTTATTTGCATTTTCTTGAATTATTTGCCAAACTGCTTTGCTTTTATTCATAGAAGAGGCTATTATATTGTTATTGCGAATTAGCTTGGCTTTCCTTATAACCTCTCTATACGAGTATATCGCTTTATATTTATTATAATAAATCTTGATGTTGCCATCTCCACTCAAAGTCATAATGTACAATTCTTCGTTTTGATGAAACTCTAATTCCATTAGTTATCCACTAATTATTTGCTCTATTGTTATTTTTTAGTACTTTACAATTCGTTGGAAACGCGTTTTCAAAATTATAATTTATTTTACAGATAAAATCTTTATGTCGTTCCTCTAAATTAATTGAATTTAATACATCTGACTAGCAATCATCGCAAAGCAATTGTTTAAAGTAAAAAATGGGTTTATATGTAATATAAGATTTATTTAGTTAAGTAGTATCAAAGAAACACACCAACCTTTGAGGAGAGTGATGTGATATACCATTATGTAAAACTACACTATGAAAGTTAGCCATTGCCCGGTCGATTCATATATTATCCAAGCAGTTGTTTTAGATAGTTGTTTAGATATACCTATATGCACTAATCTTCTCAGGAATTTACAATACTCGTTTCACTATCTCTTAAATGAATTATAAATTCCTGATTCATACATGTGCTTTAGTAATATTCATTTTCTATGATAGCTGCATGTCGAAAACAATTTCTCTAAAATTCCTGTGGGATATTCCGAGCAGCTTTACAAATTAGTTAATTGAGAGAAAGCGATGTTAATATTATATATTAAAATATGATGGATGCAATCGAGCTATCCACATTTCTTGTTCGGAGCTGTCCGACACTGAAATAAAGTGTTTTACGTTGCGTTTTAGTGTGAGACGTAGAATTAAATATTTATGCATCGAATGTGAACGGGTGTTCATTAAACTACCCAAACTAATATCTTTAATTAATGATCTGAAAGACGAGTTCCGTCTTCTGAAGGAAAAGTATGCGAATATAGCTATCAGCTCTAGCACTGAGACTGTTAATCTCTCAACTATGGTTATTACTGTGTAAATTCTTAATGAAATTCATTACAGAAGTAGGCGCTCTCAAAACGTCATTGTTTATGGATCTCCATAGGAGGAACACTGTAAGCATGAGCAGGGACAGTGTGATGCGGACATGGTGCATGGCTTTCTTGGTCGGGCTGGTGTGATTTGTGACAAAATTGCACCGGTTAGGCTTGGTAAGTTTGACACTACCGTTCAGCAGCGTAAACGTTTAATCCGAGTGCGTCTTCAATCTTCTGAAGATGTCCTCCGAATGCTTCGAAAATTCAGAGAAATAAAATCTAATACTCAGGTTTCTCAATTGAATCGGTTATTTTGAAAAGATCGCAACTCCAGAAAAGTAAATTTTACAGGAGAACAAGAAACGTTTCATTTTGATATTAAACAGGATATCAGTTCTTTTGCTAAACAAAGAGTCAATTTATGATACATTTTGAAGTTTCAATAAAAAACAAGAGCATAAAAAGATTTAGATAAGCTGTAACAAAAAAAAAATGCTTTTGTAGTTGTGGCCTTTTTCAAATAGACCGAAAGAGAACTCCAGTATTAATGTTAATACAAAAATTTATTAGATAAGGGACATGTTCAGAAATAGTGTTATTTAATTAATCCTCCTCTGGTGGCTCAAGATTATTAGTGGTAGGCCATAAAAGCAGCTCATCATAAAATAATTTCTCTCTTCTGGTACATATTGCACAAGTTTCTTTAGATTGTCCATTTTTTTAAAATTAATAGCGACTTTTCCTGTGTAAGCAGGATCTGTTGGCAGCTGGTTTTCCCAAAGAAAATTCATAGAAAATAAGCCCATGGATAAACGGGCGTACTTTAATAGTCCCAGTTTTTTTTGCAATCATATTCGAATTCGTTATACTGAGAAATTTGAAAAGTCGTTTTCTCGTCCTTTTTTTTTCCAATAGGAGTCAATGGACAGGATGGCTTTCTTGTCATATTTGGGCCACCATTTCTTAAAGTCTAAAATTTCCTCATTATGCACTCTTTTTATTGAGAAGAGAGACTTTCTTGAGGATTTTTTGATAAGCTCATAATATTCTTCAGGAAGATAAATTCGGTCTTGCTTGCGAAATAGCCTTTTTGCTACCCCAAAGTCTCTGTCGCACGGAGGGAATGAGTGTCCCCTGATTGGAAAGTACTGAGAAATTTTTATGAATCTTCTTGAGGAGGTGAGGGCTAAAAGGAAACGAACGACCGTGTGATTCTTATTTTGCCCGGCGCATCCATCTGGAAATATGTGAAGATCTTTTACATTTGCAGGGACCTCATTCTCAAAATATTGTTTTAAGAAAGTCCACACTTCATTGGGTCCTTTGAGAGCCTCACCCTCATGATAAGAGAAAAATTTAACTTCTCCTGTTTTTAAGTTATGTATACTGAACACAAAAACCCATTACTGTCCATAGTAAAAAAATTCTTGTATAGGTATATCCGCTATAAATAAATTTTGCATGTAATTCATTGTGATTGCCAATATCTCATCTGTCCCTGCAACGAGCTTCTTGATGTGGTCTAGTTTCTTAAAGAATTCCTTAGCCCTATTTTTGTGAACTAAGAGTTATGTAACGGCAACTCGTTTTGCAACATCACTGAGTGTTGTACTTTTAACTTTCTGG
This sequence comes from Melolontha melolontha, assembly GCA_935421215.2. Taxonomy (NCBI): domain Eukaryota; kingdom Metazoa; phylum Arthropoda; class Insecta; order Coleoptera; family Scarabaeidae; genus Melolontha; species Melolontha melolontha. The sequence continues at coordinate 218,091,570 of OW285236.1, forward strand.
CCCAGTTCTTCCCAGGTAGAACACACGTCATCTTGAGGACGACCAAAAGTATAAGTAGAATTTTCATGTAAATATTTCAAATAAAGGCTGTACTTCACCTTCGAATCAGGAAACTTTTCCATAAACATTTTATGCATCTGTTTAACATCCAAAGTAGCGGAAAAATACTTTTTCAGTATATTGTTAGAATAATGAACTTCTTTCACGTCGAACGATTCTATGTGTTCTTTTATTTGAAACCACACCTCACCTGGCATTAAATTATGTCTGGATTTCACAGATTTACCTCTATTATCTGTAGCAGCCGTTCCAGTAGTTAGTAGGTGACATAATCGTCAAATATGCTTTTCACCGACGCCATATAACCGCAAGAAAGCTTTCTTACATACGTGCTTGCGTACTCCTTTTAAACAAACATGAAACAAAAAATTATGGTGTCTGTCAATTTGTTTATTGGCATTTTGTGATTTTCGTCTTCTAATTATTGGTGTTACTTTTATCATATGTTGTAAGTAGGAGTCTTGACAGTCTTTATCATCAAACTGATGTAAAGAAGTCAACAAAAATATTCTGTCCAATTTTCAATAATTTTTACATTTCTTGTGACAACTGTAGTCGATTCTCGTTTTTCGCGCCATAACCTTCTTTCCCACATGATTTATATGCTCCTTACCTTTTATTTTGGCCTTCTCGATTACTTCACTTATATACTTACGACGATTAATAATGCCCTTCTCTCTCTTCTTTTGTTGATTAATTTCAATAATGGCACTGCTTTCACTGTCCGAGATAGGCATCTTTGTAAAACAATGCACGAGATCACAAGCGACTGCAGACTGAGACGTCCGTTAACATCAACAAACTTTTCGGCGCACGCATGTTGTTGGACAACGCCACATCTCCGGAGAAATGGTCTTTTCGAAGTAAACAGAAAGTCACAGCTGTTTAAGTTAGACTAACGAACAGCGGAAATGTGGCGTTTTCACATGTAATAAAGCTTAAATCATGTTCTGAATCGATTGGTGAACTTAACTCATTTTCGCCCACTTGAGGAGATGTGGCCTTTTCGAAATAATTGCAATTGTCCATTGCAACTGACCGTACCCCACAACAAATTGCTTTCTTTAGGTCAGTTAAGACTGAACTAGACACACGTGTTGCAGCAGGCGAGACTAATTTGCGGATTAAGTACAAAAATGGCATTCCAACTATAATCAATCATAACCCGGAAAACTAAATGTAGCCAATAGGTTAACAGCGCGTGTAGAAATATACTATCATAATGTTATGGGATGGAACATAAAAACACACACTTTCTTTACTAACGTGGTTGCTTTGTCTAATGATATAATACTTCAACAGAAACCTGGTTAACTGACTCCGTATTTAATAATGAACTATTTAGAAACTATTACAATGTTATTTGCAAGGACAAGGGTCGTATGACGGTCAATATCGTTCGTGAGGAAAAGGAGTCTTGGTTGCTATTTCATATGACATAGTAAATACGAACCATATTAGTGCATTGGTACGTCGTAGATCTATTGATTTGTAAATGCAGTATTACTGGTTCTATTATATTTCTTGGCCTTGCCTACAATCCTATGAATATCTCAGAAGAGCTGGAGACTTTTAGTTCGGCCGTTTAGACTTTTTTGCTTAATCGTCCATTCACTCTTATTGTGGATTTCAATCTTCCAAATTTGTATTCGTGTTATTATCAGTTTTATAATAAGATTAATATCTTTAAAAGCTTCCTCGATATTCGACAGCTGAGATGTAATAATAACTTAGAGGCAATACCTCGAAAGGCCAAATTCAAATCGGGATAAAATCCTCTTTTATTTTGTAAGGTAAATTACAGAAAAAAGGGTAAGTGCATTTTTTATTTGGATTCTCTTTTAGGTAACTGAAAGCCTTAAAACAATGTGCTACGAAATACTTCGGTATTCCAGTAAGTTCAGCAGAAACTGAAAGAGTGTTCAGTACAGCTGGTTTTAATAGAACAAAGGCGTGCAAGACTAAAACCGAAAAATGTTGATATGATAATGTTCCTAAATAAAAATTTTAAAAATAGTAATTATTGTATTAAAATTACACCCAACTATCAGCTAAATAAATAACATAATGGGTTTCATCTTACTATCCTTTCTAACTAAAAGGATATTATTTTAGACTGTCATACAGAATGTACATGAAACTCTTTAAATCCATTACGAAACTGTTTGCTTCGTCAGTAAAAGTTATTTTATTTAAAGTTTCTTCGCTTTCATTTATCATATTATTTCATAAAAATCAGTTCGTTTTACTTTATCTTCCTCGAAAAGCTCTCGATGGTTTGATATATTGTATGGCTTGTATTTGAATTCTTTCAGGTTTTTGAACATTTAAATGTGCGATACTCCAAAATGCAGGGCTATTTCTAAAGTGATAATACATCTAAAAGTGATAGCTTTTTTGTGTGAATTTAGAAAAGAACCATCTTTTAGAATTTGTTAAAAATATTTAAAATTATTTTCGCACAAAGTATACGCGGATAATTAACGGAAAACATGTCTCTGACCGTTCGTAAACTATTCTTCTGGCACCACATTATCATTGTAACTTTGTCGTATTTATTGTAACGAGCCATCGAAAAAATTCATAATTGGAGTAGACTGTGAAATTGGGTTGGTACTTTAGCAACTTCCACATAATGACATTTATTATTTGACATTGAAACTATAAGTTTGTGTCAAATTTTTCAAAACTTTTATTAAGAAAATTAAATTTATTTAAAAAATGTTATTCAGCATAGAACAAAAAGCAAAAATTATCGAATGTTACTTCCGTACAGGTGTAAAAGTAAATGGCGAGTGGCAGTATTCAATTACGGAATGCATGGCTGATTTTAGTGAAGAACATCCTGAATTAGTGTTTGACTACAATTATTTTTACAATGTTTTGACAAATTGTGTAAAGTTATTCAGAGAGACCGGTAGCGTTGGTCGAAAAAATGGAAGTGGACGGCCATCTAAACGTACAGCTGATAATATTGAAGCCCTTCAGCATATTATTGATAAAAAACCAAAAACATCAATTTCAGTAGTGACCCAACAAACAAACTTATCTTATGGTACGTGCCAATTCATTCTTAAAAAAGTCTTACATTGTCATCCATTCAAGCTGCAATGTTTTCATGAACTTTATCCAGTGGATTATTTAAGACTAGTGGAATTTTGTCAATGGTTTCAAAATAATCTACACAATCAGGATATCCTTAACACAGTTTTTTTCACGGATGAGGCCTGGTTTTATCTTTCTGGATATGTTAATTCACAGAATATGAGGTGTTGGTCCTCCGAAGTTCCTAATTTTTTTGTTGAAAAATCATTGCATCCCCAAAAAGTTGGTGTTTGGGTTGGAATATGTCGAAGAAGATTGATGTGTCCCATTTTTTTTAAAGGTACACTTACTGCTGCACGATATCGCAATGAGATACTTGGCTCATTCATAAATCAATTGGATGATGAGGAATTTCAAAATGGGTATTTCCAACAAGATGGTGCAACAGCACATACGACCAGAGAAACACTTCAATATTTCAGAGAATTTTTTGATAACAGAATAATAAGCAGGAACACTGAAATCCCATATCCAACTAGGTCTTGCGATTTAAACATATGTGCTTTTTTCGTAGGGCCATACATCAAAAATTCGATTTATTCAACGCCAATTCATAATCTGGAACAACTGAGAATTCGCATAACAGAAAAGTGTGAAGAGATCAACAACTCACCGCAAATGCTGCATAAAGTTTTTGCTGGCTTGCGGAGAAGAGTTGGTTTGTGTTTAGATGTAAATTGACAACATTTTCAACAACTTCTGTAGCTATATGTAAATTTTGATTATGACTTCGATATTAAATAAATTATTTGTTGTCTTTTTTGTTGTAGTATCATTTCAGTGCCATAACCTTTTTTTACAATGAAACCAAATGAAACTGTTAAGCATCAAGTAATGTGTCATTATGTGGAAGTGGCTAAAGTACCACCCAATTTCGCAGTCTACTCCAATTATGAATTTTTTCGATGGCTCGTTATTTATTCATGTTTTAAATAAATTATTTATTTTTCAATAAAATCTATTTAATTCAAGATTCATGTATGAATAAAAATTCAGAAATATTTGACATTAAAATAATTTTTTCTGACTCCATAGCAAACTGATTTAAGAATTAAGTTATTGTTTGTAGGTAAACACTTCACTGTTGTATAACTGGGCAACCAGTTATACAACAGTGAAGCCGACTATGCCGCCTATACATTGACAATCCTTTTTTATCATTACACATAGGGAAATGTACGTGTAATGATCAAAAAGATTCCGGTATATTGCGTCTTAAGTGAAATTCACATCATGTATATTATGAATGATTTAACTCTGTACTACTGTGTGTTGTTAAGTGTATGCAAATCCATATAATAAACTGTAAGTAGAATCCTGAACACAATTTACATTGTGTTATTGCATTTACTAATTCTACGATGCCACGAATTAATGTATATTTCTAGGAAATACGCCGAGTGGAATCAAACTATTAATTCATGATAATTACAATATTGGTATTGCTGCGTATGAAACTGGGAGAATATTTCGTTGGCATTGTTATTGCATGTATTGTTTGAAAATACTATTTACAAAAGCTTCACCACGTCATAATTTCCAGCTTTATCCTCTTTATCAAATTTACCAATACTATATGCACAGTATTTATTTACCTTGTGTACGGAATTCGCATCCAATAATATTAAAATTCATTGCAATTTTAATTTTAACGAATTCCATTCACATTGATGCATTTTTTTAAAGTAATATAATAAGAATCGGAACACAAACCTGTATCACCCTATATGTACGTATGTTCTAGTGCTAATATGGTTTCGTTGATTTGACAATTCTAAAACAAATAATATGTAATAAAGTATGTACAAAGAATTCAAATAAATTTTACCTCAAAGTAGCCCTTGGAAATTATGATTATGTCTTAGCTTGTTACTAATTTTAATAGGAATTTTGTTGGTTATGAGATGAGATATTTGATTGAAATGACAAATGTCAAAATAATAGAACAAACATTTTTAAGTGAATGAAATATGTTTACTTCCAACAAACAAGCAAAATTTTATAAAAATTGTTCAAAGTGTCCACCACCTTGTTCGAAACATTTCTCACATCTTCTTCTAATGGAGGAAAAAGTGTTTTGTAGTATCGCATTGTCAATTCCATTAATTCTTTCAGCAATTCTGATTTGAAGGCCTGCAAGATCAGGTATCTGTACTTGATAAATTGATTTCTTTAAGAATGGCCATAAAAAGAAATCACATAGGGTAATGTCACAAGATCTTGGTGGAAATTCATGTTCAGTGTTTAAACTTATCAACCGATTTTGAAAAAATTGCTGCAGAATATTAATTGTTTCACCTGCTGTGTGTGCTCTAGCTCCGTCTTGTTGAAAGTAACCCTGTGTTATTTCTTCGTCGTCAAGCTGTTCGATAAATGGCATAATAATTTCTTGTCGATACCTTTCTCCTGTTAAGGTTCCGTTAAAAAAATAGGGCCAATAATTCTCCTTCGACTAATCGCACACCATACACCAATTTTCTGCGGATGAAGTCCGGTTTCAACAAAAAAATTATGTGGTTTCTCATTAGTCCACATCCTCATATTTTGTGAGTTCACATATCCATTCCGATAAAACCATGACTCATCAGAAAAAAAAGGTTTTGTCAAGAAGGTCATTATCAAAATTATTTAAGAACCACTGACTAAACGTTATTCTTCTGGGATAGTCGATTTCCTTGATTTCTTGATAACAGGTCATGTGATATGGAAATAAATGTAAGTCCTTTTTCAAAATTGTATGACATGTGCCAATTGACACACCCACTTGTTGTGATAATGCTCGTACGGAAGTTCTTGGTGCATTATTTATAATTTCTCTTACATTATTAACTAGCTCCTCTGTACGCTTTTTCGCCCGACCTGCACCTTCTTTCTGTTTAACACTCCCTGTTTCTCTGAAAACCATAACGGAATGTGTCACTGTGTGCCGAAAACTGTCATAATCAAAGATGACGTTAGGGAACTCATTTCTAAATTCTTCTAAACAATCTTGAAGAGAATACTGCCATTGTCCGTCAATCTTACGTCCGTTTCGAAAATAAGATTCTAGCATGAATGATTTGTGTTGTATAGTAAAAACCATGTTAAATCAATTTTAAATTACAAAGCAATTTTTGTCAACTATGCATCTGTCTAATTGACAACTAATGCAAATTTAAATTATTAATAATCATACGTTTTTAAAGGAATGGCCTACTAGAGGCAAAGCTTATTTGAACGCTTTTTATAATAAATCTTCTTCTTCTTTAAGTGCCGTCTCCGCTTCGAAGGTTGGCAATTATCATAGCAATTCTTACTTTTGAAACCGCAGCTCTAAACAGTTCATTATTATTACATCCAAACCAGTCCCTAAGGTTCTTCAGCCATGAATTCCGTCTTCTTCCTATAGATCTCTTGCCCGGGATTTTTCCCTGCATAATTATTTGTAGTATTTGATATTTTTCTCCCCTCATGACATGTCCCATGTACAGCAGTTTTCTTCTCTTAATTGTCGGAATCACTTCTCTCTCCTTATGCATACGTCTCATCACTTCTACGTTGGTTTTTCTCTCTACCCATGAGATCTTCAATATTCTCCGGTATACCCACATCTCAAATGCCTCCAGTCTCCTCATGTCGGTTACCTTCAGCGTCCAGGCCTCCATCCCATAGTATAGTATAGACAGCACATAGCATCTCATCAGTCGTATTTTTAAGTCAAGGTTTAAATCTCGGCAGCAGAAAAGCCTTTTCATCCTTGTAAAGGTGCTTCTCGCCTGTTCTATTCTGACTCGTATTTCTTGGGAGCTGTCATTGTTCTCATTAATGATCGTGCCCAGGTATTTGTATTGTCTTACTCTCTCAATAGGCTGGTTCTTCACATATATCTTACGATTATCTTTAGTTGTTTTTGTTATCAGCATATATTTTGTTTTGCTTATGTTCAGCGTTAGTCCATACTCTTCGCTTACTGTGACCATTCTGTTAATTAGCGTCTGTAGGTCCTCGTGTGTTCCAGCTAAAATAACTGTATCGTCAGCGTACCTCAGATTATTTATTGTCATGCCGTTAATCTTAATGCCCATGTCCCGATCATCAAGTGCTCTATTTACTATGTCCTCCGAGTACAGATTAAAGAGGATTGGCGACAGTATACACCCCTGACGAACACCTCTTCGTATTTCTATTTCCTCTGATGTCGTGTCTTCTATTCGTACTGCTGCTTTTTGGCCATAGTACAGGTTTGAGATTAATCTTATGTCTCTGAGGTCTATCCTTCTCTTGACCAATGTTTCTATGAGTTGGTCATGTCTAACTTTATCAAATGCTTTATTGTAATCTATAAAGCAGGCGTATATGTCCTGGTTTACGTCTAGGCATCTTTGTGATAGGACATTTAGTGCAAAAAGTGCTTCCCTTGTTCCTAGGCCCTTACTTATAATAAATAGGGAAACCTAAATGTGAAAGTGGGAAACCCAAAAATATGCGCACATAAATATGCAAATCATTTAGTCAAGATGTGCACAAAAATGCTGAAAATATGCAAATAAAAAAATACTTAAAATACATAAATTTATTGATTCACTTAAAAATAAACAGACATTTTATATTTCTTCCTACTGAACTAAACCTAAATATGCATGTATTTCACAAAGCACGTTGTCATTAGTTGCAAAAACAGTAAACCACTAATTGTTTCACGAAGTTCTAAAATAAAAAATTTTGTCTTCTAAATATAGAAATTTATAAATGAAAAAACTCCTTTCAACATCAACCCATGTAATAGGGGTGTTTTTAAAATTGCTTAATATTACAGGATCCAAATCAATGGATTCAGTAAATTCTCCCTCTAAAATTTTAGCTACTTGGCTAAGAAACCGAAATCCACATTTTTTTTCCATCACCTCAGCTTGTTTTACCAGTTCTACACTTCGGGTTCATGGCAAATTAGAGTTCTCAATTTGTGTTGTAGTTTTAGAAACAAAGCATAATTGGTTTTTATAAAAGAAAATTGTTGTTTTTATTTTTTTGTTTTCGAATAATTACTTAACTTCAGCAAGAGATTAGGAAGATACGTTAGATAATTCTGAAATTAGATCTTTTAGTTAACAGAAATTCTCGCAATAAAAGAACTACTTCCAACCAAGTGCTCTCCACCTTGTAATAACAGGTTGAAGTGAAAGAGGAATGTTTAGTTGTTTTTCTTTATAGAATTGAACCCTTATAAGTGCTTTAAGGAAGATATTTTTCATGTCGGAAATTGAATTATTTACAAGAGGAAAATGTTTCCTAATCTCTATTTAAAGCATGAACAAGACATGTTACATGTATCCAGTTCGGATAAAAGATTTTCAAATTTTGCCCGGCCTTTATTATGTACGGTGCTGCATCTGACAAAATGAGCAAAAAATTATATCCAGAAACAGACGTAGGAAGAAAAATGTTGATAGTTCCTCATGAACAAATCTGGCCACTGTGAGTGCATTTGTTTTTTCTAACTCTTTAGAAGCAATAAGGTAAGATTTTGGCAGAATCTCTCGCTAAGAACACCAATCAATAAATGAGCAATACAACTTCCTCTTGAGTCGGTGGTATCATCAATACATACGCAAAAATGTTTGGTCCAAATTCTAGCTTTAATTTCTTGATTTGTCTCCGAATGCATGGAAGTTACGTCGCTTCTTCGTAGCGTTGTTTCACCAGGGACATTGAATTTGCAATAGTTCTGGAGAAAAGAAGTGAAGTTTTGATAACCTAGCTTTGAAAAGAGAATATTTGACGTCATTATTGCATGATATAGGTTGCGGTTAAAGATGTCTTGTTCGTTTAGTATTTTGGGCATTGGTTGGTTAATTGGTTGGGCATTGGTTGATTAATATGAGTTGCGATATGTCTCCAGATTTCATCTTACTCAATTTAGTAATATGCACAGAAGTTTTCACGTGTTGGTCTATTTAATATTTTTTATCGCATGGTATCTGCAATAAGAAAAACAAAAATTGAAATATCAAATTGAAAAGCAATAATATCAATACTTAGATCTAAATCTCTAACAAATAAATTCAAAATATTAAACGAAAGCGCCCCGAGTGTTCAAATGGTGCGAAATCGGTTGATATACCTAGGGTTCCCTTAAATAATAAAGTTAATAATGACAGGGCAAAACTGATATACCCAGAACAGTTCTCTGTATTTTCATAGTGTATGTCCCTCAGAAAGAATGTAACTTGTTTCTAACTTTTTTTTGTATATCAAAAATAACAGATATCGACTGATTTCGCACCACCTTCAATATTGAATATTCAAAAATTAAACATACAATTTTAACGCACGCAGAACAGTAGACTTTTCTCATATCTATACGTAGTTCATTGTCTGGCTTAACCCACACCGACGCTCTACTGACTTTGGACATTTTACTAATCAAAATAAATAAAATACCACAACACTACAAAACACTAATCGATGTTGTCTCTTCAAAAGCATAAAGAGAAACAAAATTTAGAAATCGATTCATTATTTACCTACTTATGTAAATATAGGTACAATAAAACTTCTGTTAGCGGTTTAAAGCGATTTATTTTGAATTCTCAGAAATGAAGACTGGGAATACCCATACTCTTGTACCTCATAATTTTTTTTTGAGAGCTGCTAACATAATAAAATAAATTACTTCATAATGGAAGATTTATAAAATTGTATATCTTGAACTCTTGAAACACCTGCCAAAGATCTACGTCATTCAAGATTCTTTCAAGTATGCACAATATCCTATTTAATAAGGATATATACAAATATTTAAGAAAATGCATATAATATGCAAAATATGCGCTTTGCATATTTGGGCTACATTAATAATAAGTAATTGGAATAAAGAAACGTTGAATATTTTCTAAAGAATAGAACATATTGCTATGAATAGTGGTTTTGAATTTGATAATACCACCATTCACCACCAATCTGTCCAGCTTGGATATTCAGTCGGTTAATTTTCAAGATGAGACTGCTTTTCCCTCAGGGTTCCAATCGGAAACGTGGAAAACAAAATTGAATTAGTACAATAGTTTTTATTGGACGCCACTCAAAACTTGTTTGAGAAATAGTAATTATGTCTTTAAGTTACTTATGAGCACAAACGACAAAGGTCAAATTCAAAAACACACACAGCAAACTTTAAATGAAACTTTAATACAAAAAGGTTTTGTTTAAGTATGACAATACGTTAAGCACGTATAAAGCGTTTGTACAATATGAAACAAACATGTAAATAATTTACATATATGTAACTATGCGCATGGATAATACACCTCGTATTTTCAGCATTTGCTTCTGCTTAATACATATGTTTCTGCCATCTAGGCGTCCTCAGTTAAGCTAGTGAAGCAATGTATACAAATTAATACAAACCTGTTATAAACAACTGGTTTGTATCTGTATTTAAATTTACTGAAATAGCCCGCATAGATCAAGCAAGTTCCGTCCTATAAGAAGACAACTATTTAATAATTGACATCTTACGGGCGAAAGAGACTTTGTCTGGAGGGCTACCTATCGTTCGAACAGCTAAGCTGCTACGGGAAACTATAAGATACGTATGTAGATGTAGTCCATTAACAACCAGCCAGATGGCGGTAAATATACAAAAAGGTTTTGTTTAAGTATGACAATACGTTAAGCACGTATAAAGCGTTTGTACAATATGAAACAAACATGTAAATAATTTACATATCTGTAACTATGCGCATGGACAATACACCTCGTATTTTCAGCATTTACTTCTGCTTAATACATATGTTTCTGCCATCTAGGCGTCCTCAGTTAAGCTAGTGAAGCAATGTATACAAATTAATACAAACCTGTTATAAACAACTGGTTTGTATTTGTATTTAAATTTACTGAAATAGCCCGCATAGATCAAGCAAGTTCTGTCCTATAAGAAGACAACTATTTAATAATTGACATCTTACGGGCGAAACAATTAAACAATATTATTAAGGTAAAAATATCGCACGGAAATAACCGCAGCATGCAATAAAAAATCCTTTATGACAGCCGAACAAAATTAAAACTAATAAATTACATAGATGCTTTTTAATTTCTCCCCAGAGAAACACACTGTATAAAATTTGACAACGCGAAGAAAATCTGCTACATGCGTACTCACATGTAACAAAAAATATGCCCTTGATATCCCAAGCGTACAAAATTTAAGAGTTATAGAAATTTTTTATATTAGAAATTTTAAAAAACGTTCTTTGTCATTTAAATCAAATAACTAAGAATAAAATATCTATATCAAAATTAACACAATGGAAAAATACACAATTCAATTCATTCAAAATAATGATAATAACAATAATAATAATAATAATAATAAGATCTTTTAGTATAATTTACTTACGAAAATAAAAAAAATATATATATATTTTCTCGAGACACCTGAGGTAGAAAGCTTACTAAATTAACAATAACGAGATCAACTAACTCGTAAATAAATATCGGTAATGAATTCAACCACCAACACTAATTAATCAAAATCACGAAGTTACTTAACAAAGATAAAAAAAATTATCTTCTCATCAACACATCTTTCTACACTCAGAGTACATTTGCGTCTCCGGAAACAGCAATGCAAAACGGCGTGCTTCAACTACACTAGTCAAAAATATATACTAGCTCAAGATAAAATATACATTCATAAATAATAACACTTCTCAAAATATTTGCGGGGAAAAGTCGATAGCAATATGTAGAAAGTGGTTAAGTATATACCATGGAAGCGAGGATACTGATCGGTCTGCCGGTACCCCCGTACTTCATAAGAATTTATCCAATAAACAGTTTTATTTATACCTGGTTCTTTTTTCGTGCACATTTTGTTATTACACATACATTTTGCCTATGTGTAACTTTAAAAAGTAAATTGCCAATACATTAGCAACATAGTAGGCAACCAGTAATAAATATATATTTCGACAAGTAAAAATTATCGCGAAAGTATAGTAGAATCTAGTTTGGCAATAACACTTGTACTGGCAACATTGGATAGTACAGAGCAAAATAAAGTCAGGAAGAATTAGGTTATGTTTTTAGAAGGGATAAATACGTCTATACTAAGGTAATCTGTCAAACGGTACTTTTCTAAGTGGCGACAAACAGATTTTGTGTTTATAATGGTTGAGTTGTGTTTGAGCTATTCTGTGACACTACAATGTCTGATGTGAAAAAGCAAAGAACGTGCACCAAATTCTGCTTCAAACTTGGTAAAACAGCAACGGAATCTCTGAAAATGCCTAAACAAGCGTTTGGTGAGGATGTTTTAGGCCAGACGCAAGCTTATGAGTCATACAACGATTTTAAAAATGAATGTGTGTCGGTTGATGATGGTGTGCGTTCCGGTCGTATATCGACCGAAAACACGTCACAAAATGTGGCAAAAGCGCGTCGTGATACTATGCTGCAAGACCGAAACAGAGAGCAATCCATGACATCTATAACATTGTCAGCTTAGCGTACTGCGTTTTTCAGCGTATTCTGCCCCGCGAACTCAACATGCGGTATATTGTCGCGAAGTTTATGCCAGCATGGCATCGTGTTCATGTGTGCACAAAGATGAAAGAAACTCCCGAAACGGATGTGAACTTCAGTACCAGAATCATTACTGGCGACGAATGAGTGTACGGGTGTGATCTGTTACGCTTTTATTTCCCTTCTAAAATTTATTTATTGATGAGTTCCGGTATCTTATTTTGCTTGCGTATCATTTAATACGTATGAGTGCTGATATCGCTATCTGTGATTGAATTGGTAACTATCATCCCCTTCTGCGAGCACCTGCTGGTACGCGGAAGAGAGGGACTGGCCGACCGAATTTGGTAGTGTAAGGTCCTTTAAAAAGTTACAAAAAGTACATCTTCGTAACGGAAGTTAACTCACGCTTCCTCGACTTATAGAATTTCACGATTAATTACGGATCAGGTCAAGAGTTAGAGAATATTTTAGAACAGCCAATTTTGCCGCTTGCGACTCAAGAAGGTTGGAGAAAATTATCAACCAACTTTGGGTTTTTCTGCTTGGCGTTCTACTTCGACTTCGTTTTTGGAAGAAAATAATTAACTTCCCGCGGATGACATCACGCACACTACCGCCTCTCCATCCAGGGCAGTTCATGGTCATCTAATCCACCGAACAGCGATACACCGGAAGAAATTAAATACCTTCACAGAGGAATAGAGAAAGAATATACCTCGTATTGTTAAATTTTGCTTTGTGTAATTTAAATTTCCTCTAATAATTTATATATATATATATATATATATATATATATATATATATATTGCTATCATATTTTGGCCGTAATCAATGAATTTCTTGAACATAACTTAAATATTAATTTTGTACTCATTCAATCTTTTACTATCATAACTTATATATAATTTTTGGGCATACTAAGATATCTAATTAGTCTTGTTAATACATACCACATTATTAATTCATCTACTTGAAATTAAAATCTAAATTTTTAAAACATATATATATATATATATATATATATATATATATATATATAAGGTAAACTTAATAAGTCGGCGATTAAAGGTCTGGTTCATTACTTCAAAGTATATATATTTAAAATAACTCTACATGTTTCGGCAATGATGCCTTTGTCAAGAGAATACAAAATATAAATGTATATAAATTTATATTTTGTATTCTCTTGACAAATCATTGCCGAAACATGTAGAGTTATTTTAAATATATATACTTTGAAGTAATGAACCAGAACTTTAATCGCCGACTTATTAAGTTTACCTTATCATACCAAGGTCACGAAGATATTATATATATATATATATATATATATATATATATATATATATATATATATATATAATCAAAAATTAATTAAAATTCGGGTAAGCGGTCAATTAAAAAACTCCTTTATTAAATTACCCTATATTTCGCGACAGACTTTGTCGCTTCTTCTGGGGTAACTACAAGATTAATGAGAAAAATAACAAAAAATAAATAAGAGTATAAAACAGTAGTAAAAATACTTACAAAATGTAGAGTTACAAAATAATAAAATTGACGTACAAAATATAAAAATGATTAGATATAAAAAATAAAGTAACTATAGAAACAAGCCTTAAGAACTTTTAAAAAACATATATATGAAAAGTTAAAACATGAAAAATAAAAAATATAATGCAATATAAATTAAAACAACATATAGAACAAATAAAAAAACGATTTAAGATCGTCAACTAACAGTCAAACCCAGTATATTAAAATAAATTATACTAAGACCATTAGTATCAGATCTATAATTTATGTTATTTGTGTCTCTGTTGATGTGGACCATTTCTAAAAAAGTTCTTTTTTATGGTTATTTTCAACGTCTAAGATTTTAACCTCAACAAAATTGAAAGTATGGTCACGATCAAGTGCATGGTCCACCAATGCACAAGATCTCTTACCAATACGGACATCACTTTTATGTTGAGTAATGCGCTGTTTTAGCCACTGTGATGTCTGACCTATATAAACGCCACAACAATCCGAACATGCTATCCTGTAGACAACATGACTATTTAAAAAGAAAGGTGTTATGTCTTTTATCTTACTATACAACTTCTTCAAGGTATGGGTGTTGTATTTAGCAATTTTAATGTTATTAAATTGTTTAAAATGTGATACAATTGTATGAGTAAGACCGCCAATGTATGGGATTTTTTTTAAATCACACTGTCTGCAGGAATGTCCTCAGTAGGGCCATCAAAAAAGTTTGAGCTAAATATCAATTTATTTAGTATATGCTTAGGATAGCCATTTTTGACAAAGATGTTGAAAAGTTCTTTAAGATTGTCATTTAAAAAGGTTTCATGACAAATATGTGAAATTCGGTTTCTCATACAACACCCATACCTTGAAGGAGTTGTATAGTAAGATAAAAGACATAACACCTTTCTTTTTAAATAGTCATGTTGTCTACAGGATAGCATGTTCGGATTGTTGTGGCATTTATATAGGTCAGACATCACAGTGGCTAAAACAGCGCATTACTCAACATAAAAGTGATGTCCGTATTGGTAAGAGATCTTGTGCATTGGTGGACCATGCACTTGATCGTGACCATACTTTCAATTTTGTTGACGTTAAAATCTTAGACGTTGAAAATAACCATAAAAAAAGAACTTTTTTAGAAATGGTCCACATCAACAGAGACACAAATAACATAAATTATAGATCTGATACTAATGGTCTTAGTATAATTTATTTTAATATACTGGGTTTGACTGTTAGTTGACGATCTTAAATCGTTTTGTTATTTGTTCCATATGTTGTTTTAATTTATATTGCATTATATTTTTTATTTTTCATGTTTTAACTTTTCATATATATGTTTTTTAAAAGTTCTTAAGGCTTGTTTCTATAGTTACTTTATTTTTTATATCTAATCATTTTTATATTTTGTACGTCAATTTTATTATTTTATAACTCTACATTTTGTAAGTATTTTTACTACTGTTTTATACTCTTATTTATTTTTTGTTATTTTTCTCATTAATCTTGTAGTTACCCCAGAAGAAGCGACAAAGTCTGTCGCGAAATATAGGGTAATTTAATAAAGGAGCTTTTAATTGACCGCTTACCCGAATTTTAATTAATTTTTGATAATATATCACGGTCGATAATTTCTTTTCAATTATATATATATATATATATATATATATATATATATATATATATATATATATATATAATAACTTCGTGACCTTGGTATGATATGGTAAACCTAATCAGTAGGCGATTAAAGGTCTGTATATTACTTCAAAATATATGTATTTAAAAAACTCTACATGTTTCGGCTGTATACGCCTTTTTCAAGAGAATACAAAATATGAATGACAGGATATAAATGTCAAGTAATTAAGTTGCTATGGTTTAAATTATTCAAAGATACATTCTAGTAATAAAAATAAATCATGCCTTAGTATTCCAAAAAATTGATAACAAGGTGTGAAAATATGTGTTGTTCGCTGCTAGCAATTTGTGTCTCCTTCTGGATATGAACTTGTGTGTTGGTTGCTGCTGGCAGCTTGCGTCTCTATATGGGTGTGTGGTTTTGTGTGAGAGCATAAGTGTAGGGTTTTGTATGTCGGTGCGTTCGTGCGTGTGTTTAGTGATCGGTCGCATGAATTTAGAGAGGTCGGATAACCAGCCGTTGCGTAGGGCCGCCAACCCTTTCCCGACAACTTCTTTACAATTCCGTGCAGTACTTCGACGGTCTGACCCCCGCCCCAACGAGGCAAGGCGCAGACAGGCGAAGCGCACCCTGTACGGGGTTGCTCATCGCAACTAAGGGAACACTCTTAGTGGCTACCTCGGTCGACGATGGTCACACTTATGCCATCTTAACGTTTTCCGCCGAAGCGGGGGCATAGCACACGTTCGACGTGTGTGCTATGCCCCCGCTTCGGCGGAAAACGTTAAGATGGCATAAGTGTGACCATCGTCGACCGAGGTAGCCACTAAGAGTGTTCCCTTAGTTGCGATGAGCAACCCCGTACAGGGTGCGCTTCGCCTGTCTGCGCCTTGCCTCGTTGGGGCGGGGGTCAGACCGTCGAAGTACTGCACGGAATTGTAAAGAAGTTGTCGGGAAAGGGTTGGCGGCCCTACGCAACGGCTGGTTATCCGACCTCTCTAAATTCATGCGACCGATCACTAAACACACGCACGAACGCACCGACATACAAAACCCTACACTTATGCTCTCACACAAAACCATACACCCATATAGAGACGCAAGCTGCCAGCAGCAACCAACACACAAGTTCATATCCAGAAGGAGACACAAATTGCTAGCAGCGAACAACACATATTTTCACACCTTGTTATCAATTTTTTGGAATACTAAGGCATGATTTATTTTTATTACTAGAATGTATCTTTGAATAATTTAAACCATAGCAACTTAATTACTTGACATTTATATCCTGTCATTCATATTTTGTATTCTCTTGAAAAAGGCGTATACAGCCGAAACATGTAGAGTTTTTTAAATACATATATTTTGAAGTAATATACAGACCTTTAATCGCCTACTGATTAGGTTTACTATATATATATATATATATATATATATATATATATAGTTATCGATAAATTTTGTAGATATATCGTCTGCAATCACGATTTTTTTGTGCCACCAGATGTACTGGTTTGTCACAGGTACACATGCAGGTGTTCGATAGACTCCTTTTGTAAAATAATAATTTTTGATTTTAAGATTTGCTCATTAACATTTTTGTATAAGATACTTTACTACCGCTCTTTCGTTATAAAGTTTTTGTAAGTTTGAATCTATGGTACCGTAGAAAAAACGACTGGATTTAATAATTTAACCTGTAATTAAAATTAATTTTCTATTTATCTTTATCAGTGTTCTTTTTACTTTCAAAATATATTTATCGTACTGTTACAATTTATATTTGCGATATTTAGTTATGGTTTTTATATAGACATTTTTTTATAAGTTTAATGCCGGATTATACAGTCTAAGTATCGACTGTATACAGTGTGAAGATTTAATTTTTAAAATAAATTTTCATTAAATTCATTTTCGCATATATTAAAATTTTCGTTTAGTTTATTTTTTTTAATATTCAAATATTTCTGGGTTAGTGAATATACGAATTATTGGTTCCCAAGTGTTTTCTTTGCCTTTGGCATTTCCCTTAGCATAGTACGGTATAGTTTGGTATAGTTTGGTATAGTACGTAGGTACATAGTAAGATTATATCTACCGCGTGTTTGAGTAGTTTGTATGCGTATGCGCCTAAGATTGCGCAATCTCTTTTCTCAGTTTTCAGTCTGAGCTTCCATAAGTAAAACTAAATGGCACTACCTTATAACTTTTAATTTTACTGACTAGGGCATACATAATAAATAGAAGCTCAAATACTTTGTGCGATACAACAAATTTTTTTTTGCCAGCTTCGGAACCCGAAACAAAGCAGCAGTCATCGCAGTCGATCGTCACCACGACCGCAGAAAGCACAGTAAGTTCGAAGCAACATCAAGTCGATCTTGATTTGCTTCTTTGACGCTGATGACATCCGTACAGTTAATGGACGATTTTATTTCCATGTTCTACGGCGACTAAGTGAAAACATTCGACATAAGCGGCCTATCAAATGGCGCAACAATTCGTGGATCCTACACTACGACAATGTGCTAACCCACAAGTCACTTGTGCATCAGTTTCTAATCTCAACGAACACGGCAGTACTCGCCCTACTTCCCAGATTTTGGCCATTACCGGCGTACGACATAAGCGGCCTGACAAGTGTCGCAACAATTCTTGGATCCTGCACCACGCCAGCGCGCCAGCCCGCACGTCATATGTGCGTCAGTTTCTAGAGTCAACGAAGATGGTAGCACTACCCCTATTCTTAAGATCTTGCCTCTTGCGACTTCTTTTTGTTTCTGAAATTGAAACTGACGCTGATGGGGCGCCGTTTTGAGACAATAGAGTAGATCCAGACCGAATCGCAGGCGGTGTTGAACAAATGAATTCAGCACTGCTTTCGGTCATTGCCAAGTCGCTGGAATCGGTGTATTCATGCAGAAGGAGAGTACTTTTGTGGTTTCAATTATGCTGTACATTTAAATACTTGCAATCCTTCTTTTAATTCAGATTTCACTATTTTACATTCAGAAAACAAACGTATAAAATTAACATTACTTGAAACAAATAAAAAATAAAAATAAGCATTCAAGAAATTTAATAATTTATTATATGATTCCGCATTGTTAAGCTTATTCCCAGGTAATTGTATAACACCCCCCACCCTTAAATTAGTTTAGCTAACTGCAATATATTCCGCTCTGGATTAAATTTACCTATTAGTCTTCGTAAACAAGTTCCAGTGTTGGTGAAACAATTGTTACTACTAGTATAATAAATATTTACGAAAATCACACAATTGTGTTTCTTATTTAATTTTACAATGGATTTTCATCAAGTAAAGGCCACCTCAGCTAATTAAGTGTATAATACCTACTGGTTTTTTATTTAAAAAAAACAGGTTTCCGCATTTTGAGTTTTCGGAAATCATAACTTCACTTTTTAGATAACAGAAATATACTGTTCAGCCTAACATTAATGATGCCATTTTAGTTTATACAAATCGTAATCATCCGTTTAAATCATACATTGTGATGCAGTGCCCGTTCTATTTATTAACTTCAAGTGGTTCAAATATTCAAACAACCGAACATACCACTACACTCCATCCCATCAATGTATTACTGAACAAACATTGTAAAGTTCTCAAAGTACAAGACATAGAGTAACAGCGAAATCTTCGTTTATGTATGTGGGTATGTATTTAGATATTCTCGAACGGTTTCTAGACAAGTAGTACAAAGATTCCACCTAACGTATGTATACACTTACTACTAATAGTATTTGTTCTTGTTGCACATTATCAGTAAATCCTTTATTCAATCAAGAGAAATGTGATTTTGCCTTTATATACTCGTATGTTAAGGATGTTCAGGTGTTATAGAAAATGAAACGTCTAGCAAGATTCAAAACTTTTTGTAAACAGACATATTTCTATTGTGCGTGCGAAACAAAGGAATAATTCATATAAACAAACTTTATTTTTCTACAAAATCTCCTCTTTATTTGATACATTTGGTCCACCTGTGTTTAAGCTTCTTTATTCCGTCTCGATGTTCTTCTAACCCTGCAAAATAATCGTCCCCTGTTGAAGTTAGCTCTTCATTTGTGCAGATTTTTTTGCCTCCGTGAAAATCTTTTAATTTAGGGATAGATGAAAGTCAGATGATGCTCGGTCTGGCGAATTTTGGGGGTGGGGCTATTAGTTCGAACCCTAATTCTTCAATTTTTTTTTAGCAATCATACTGGAATGCACAGGTGTATCATCATGATGAAAAAGCACTTTTTTCTTAGTAATTCTTGGACGCTTTTCAGCGATAGCTGTTTTCAAACGATCTAGAAGATTTGCGTGATATTCGTCGTTTACAGTCTTGCCCTTTTGAAGATAGTCTATTAACAATATTTCTTTTGCATTCCAAAATCCCTATGTTATCACCTTTCCCACCAGAGGCTATGTTGGCCTTCTTTGGAGTTGGTTCTCCACGTTTGGTCCTTATCTTCGACTGTTGCGTAGATTAGGGTGTATAATAATGAACCCATGTTTCGTCAGTAATGACTGGACATGAGTTAAAGACTCACCCAGTATAATAAGTTAAATAAAAGACTTAATCTTGTACAAAAGTTGAATAATAACGTTAATTTGAATTATATGCACAGAATATCACTGAGTTTTGGACAAATCCCAAAAATAGTACATAAGATTTAAATAAAAAATATGATTAACGCATCGAAATGATTGAATAATAATTATAAACAAATCTAGATTAAAGAGTAAGCTTAACTTAAAGAATTGCATAAGTAATTTATCTAAAATCTTGGATAAATCTCACATCGATATTTTGGTACACACAGTATATGCAGAAATTATTAAATATATCACAAAATTAAATGATCCATAGTTTACGTTTTTAATCAAGAAAACTGCACAAAGTAAATCTATAATTATTTTTATGACATACTGTGATCTATATCTTTATACTAAATGATACGGAATTTATATATAAAAAATGTAATAATTGACTTTACGAAAATGATAACAATAAAATAATTATTACAAAATTCGGCATGACCCTAGTATAACATGAAGTGTTTCAATAGCCCTATATATTCAAGATTATGTGTATCGATATCATAACTAACTAAATAATGATGTAGATAAATACAGAAACATGAAGGAAAGAATCTATCTATAATTTATATACAAAATTTACACTCGTCTTTTCCATGGTGAGACGTCGAATGAAACTATTTGCAGTGTTCAGCTATTTAAGAACAATAGTCCTACCAGGGGGGTGATTGTAAAACGCTAATCTCGGGGTCGAGACAACAATCCTCGTGCCTCGTGCGAGACAACCTCGTGCGGGTTAATCCCTCACGTGATCGATCAAACGTGCTAAGCTCCTGATAAGATCTTGCTAAGTCTTTGATAAGCCCTTGATAATTCCTTGATAAACCCTTGCTAAGTACTTAATAAGTCATTGTTATGTCCTCTAATAAATTCAAGAAAGAAAACAAGGAACAGAAACAAAATAACGAAGAAAACAATGCCTTTACACAAGGACATGGTGTACAAACCACTCACCTCATGTAAGCAAAGTCGGATGAAACAAAATGAAGTTTCAGGTCATGCGCTCGCTAATTAATCCTTAATAATTCGCCACATCCAACTATAAAACAACCTTTTGTACCAAAATCCACTATTGTTTAATATTAACCATAATAACTATAATCAGCTAAGCGAGTAAAACCATATACTTAAATTATTTATTACAATTTTAGATTCCTAGCGACACATGGACCTGTTGATTTCTTACGTTCACCAATTCACCCGCACAAGAGGAAAGAAATACCTGTTATTCCCACTTATATAGGACAAAGTGCGTAGTTCGTGCAATAAATCAAATACGAATCAAGAAAAAGGTAAAAATAAAGATCTTGATTAAGCAATGCATTTTGCTACTGTCACAATTAGATAGAAGGGAAAAAGACAAAAACCTTTCTGAAACTACTGGAAGTCTAAATTAGATATCGTTACTAAAGTAAAATTGTAAATGATATACTGTGGAATAAAAACGTAAATTGAAGCTAACTAAAGGAAACTACGATGTCTAAACAATATACCTGAATGAATTAACTAGCAGTAGTACGTATCAAAAAAAATATTACTAAAACAAATGGAAACAATATCGCTGTGGAAGATATTTCATTATTACACATAACAAAATCAAGAAACACGATATATAATAGGTTCTTACTAAATGTGTAGAATATTAATACTAACAGAAACAACTCTGGATGTAGAAAAATAACAGCGGATATTCCATGCAGATACATAGACATTCAAAAGCAAGTGACAAGCAAAATTATATTCAAAGGTAGATGTAATTTAAAAAAATGAATTAGGACAATCGGTTTACAGTAATTATATGCTATATTGAAAAAATACAGTAGTCGAAATCGACACATAACAATATAAATTCATATGTTCTCAATAGAGCTACATATGTTTTTGTAAAGTTCATCAGTTAAATTAATTTCTCCATTACGTCAGAAATATTTCTTGAGATACTTTTATATAAACTGGAGGAGAACCAAAAAAGATGCCTGTATTCTAATTTAGAGTATATTAAAGTTCCTCTTATACAGTCTGTCCTAAAAGTCAACGTTATCCCTTGGAAGGCTGATAGGTCAGCTAATAACTAGTCAGAATAACTAATTTATGATCTCAGTAAAAGTGTGTTAGTTTTCGAGAGTTGAAATTAGTCAATAAAATAATATCTCATGAATTGAAAATAGTTTTTTTCATACGTATAAGAACTATTAGTTGTATTTTAGATTGTCATCAATAGCAAGGTTATTCAGAGTTGCATTTGAAAATTCGAATCCTAGAATATCATATGAACCATTATCTCGAAAACTAACATAGTTTTACCGAGATCATATTTAGTTATTCTGGGTAGCTAATGAGCTGGTCTATCAGCCTACAAGAGTTATCGATGACTTTTGGGACACACTGAACACTGTATACGAACTAACACTGTTGTAAAGATGTTGTATTATAGACACACCTCCACATGACATTTAGACGGGTTAATTAAATTTGACAGCGATAGTGCCGTACAGTTTTCCATATTTGAAGTAAGAGATTTAGGAACAGTTACGAGGGCGAGTTGATTAATTCGCGCGATCATTCGGAAACAAGGGAAAAATTTAAATAAACGAACATTATTTTTCTACATAATCTCCCCTTGATTCCATCCATTGGATCCATCTGGTTTATTCTGCCTCAAAAGTGATTTTCTTCTAACTCCGCCAAATAATCACCCACTGTTGAAGTTTACTGGTGTTGAATTTTTTGCCTCTGAGAAAATCTTTTAATAACTATACTGTAATGCACAAGTGCATTATCATGGTGAAAGAGCACTTTTTTCTTTGTCATTCTATCGGATCTAGAAGATTTGCGTCATATTTGCCCTTTAAGGTCTAGCACTGTTGAAGTCTATTAACAATATTCCTTTTACATCCCAAAATACCGATGCCATCACCTTTCTTGCCGATAAAACTGTCATGGCCTCTCTCGAAGTTGGTTCTCCATGTTTGGTCCACATCGTCGCTCGTTGTTTAGATTTGGGTCTTCTTCTCTTCTTCTTCTGTTTTGGGTTGGACGCAAGAACGTCCAGGTACTTGAGCACACTGCTCTTTGCACTATCCTCAATAGATCTCTTAGTTCCACTCTGTTAGTCTTGTGCCTCGATAAAAAGCACTATCCTCCTCAGGGGAAGTTTGAGTACACTCGAACGATCCAATAGATCTCTCCCGAAATATTTATGTCTGAGTTCCTTCAGTTCCTCACACGTGCATATTACATAAAGGCTAGTTTCCTCCTGTTTTTCACATCTCCTATACCAGGGCTCTCTAACAAAGCCCACGCTGTACAGATGCTTCCTTAAAGGACAATGTCCGATTATTAACCCGGTAATTATTTTAATTTCTTTTTTGGTGCTACGATTTACGTTGGCTGAAAACTTTTCGTCCAGCTCCCTTAGTAGTGTTTTGGAATGGAGTTGACCTTCCGTAACCTCCATTTATTTTTATGTTCTTTTGCTGTCTTTCTAGCCATAATCAGATCTCCCTTTTAGCGGAATTCTTAGCGATTCCACATAAAGGTTCTGGTCATATGATGTTCCTATCAGTACCTTCTTTGGCCAGTTCGTCGGCTATCTCATTGCCTTTAGATTTCGGTGTATAATAGTGAAATCATGTTTCGTCACAAGTAGCAAATTGGCGTAAAAATATTTTGTATTGGGCTTAAAAATATCTGAATTATTGGACCAAAACATCCTCGATTTTTGTTTAGATTTGGGTGTATAATATTGAACCCATGTTTCGTCATAAGCAACAAATCGGCGTAAAATTGTTTTGCGTTTAAAATTTTTTAATTACTCACTAATAATTTATCCTTATTTGATCGTCATTATCTTGGTTCCGTCGTCAGTAAACATAGCACCCATCTTGCCGAAAGCTTTCTCATATCAAGTTCTTTGTGCAAAGTATAATGCATTCGTTCCATTGAAAAGTGCACTGCCTTTGCTACTTCTAACACTTTCGAAATCGTCGGTCACTTAGCAACAGATCAGTTTGAGTTTATCCACATTATATGGACTTGAAGACAGTTTCGATCGTCCACTGCGGGGATCATCTTCAAAGCTGCTCCTACCACGCTTAAGTTCATTTCTCCTTTTTCTGACGGTTGTATATGAAGGACAACCCTCATCCAGTAATTAATTAATTTGTAGCAGCGTAAAATTTAAAAAATTGCCTACGAAACACGCTTTGTCACAAATTTATCAAACACTGACAGTAAACTGACCGCACATTGGTTGTCAAAATGTGATGTTTATTTTTTTTATTTCATGGCCTACCTTAGGCGATCGCGCAAATAATTCGATTCGCCCTCGTAACTTTGTTATTATCAATAGTTTGCAGAAGTTTCTGTGTTTATTTATTGCAACTTAACATGTTGAGACCCTTGTTGTCCCTGGACGAAGTAGAAAGGTCTATTCTCATATAAAGTAAATGTGCTTTCTTTGGTGTTCCCTCAATTCAATTTTTAAAACTTTCGCATCTTCGAAGGATCCCATGAATAATTTAATGCTATAGAGGGGAATTGTAAAGATAGATGTAATATTTGTTTTGTTCCATTATCTCGAATTTACGACTTTATCTAGTAAATAAAAAAAGCGTTTACGTCATCCTTCTGAAAGCTAGCATCTTTTATCTACGTCACTAAAGTGTTTGCTAGTAAACATCTTAATTAGTTCACATTAGTTAGTGTAAAGCACATTATATAACTCCGGCAATGGGCTCTACTATATAACAGTTTCTTGCCAGCGCAACTGATTCTCGTAGCTTTAGGAATAACCATAAAAAGACGTAAAGGGGAGATAATAAGACAGCTTGAGAAGATAATGTCCGTGGCTTTACCGTCTTTCATTGTGGGGTATTTTGGCCAGAAGAAGTACGTTTAACATGTTACCGCGATAATGTAACTCTTTCTCGACTCGTTCTTTTGTTTCATCTGCGTAGAAAAGTATTGAAACTTAGCCGGAAACTTTTCAGGAACATAAAAATCTGTCCGCCGACATCTCCCTCTCGGATTTCACTTTTATAACTTTGTTTGTGTATTGCACTCGTCAGTCTTCTCAGAATAAAATGCGGGATTTAATGTATTAAAAGAAGGTCACGTAATCCATCTTGAATTCCACATCCTCTTGTGCCAATTGTACTCAAGATGTTAGTACTATTGTCGTTTATGTGGCTATATGCGATGATAAAAAGCAAAAGTAACATCTTTTAACAGAGTTGATAATCTCATTTTACCGCCTATGAGATATCTGTTATTTGTTGCAAAATGGAACTTTGTACAGGATTTTTAAAGTTTTATGATAAAATTCTTTACAGGAATATGATATTCACATAGATTGTCTATAGTTAAGACAATGTAGTCTTGTCAATACGTATGTATAATAAAATAAGATAAATAGTGGCTACAACATACATATATTAAAAAAAAATATGACAAAGTAGCCCCAGGAAATGGGATTACTTTGTCAAGTAACCACTTTTTAATGAAAAGCTGGTTTAGCCCCCCGGATAAAATAAGATAAATAGTGGCTACAACATACATATATTAAAAAAAAATATGACAAAGTAGCCCCAGGAAATGGGATTACTTTGTCAAGTAACCACTTTTTAATGAAAAGCTGGTTTAGCCCCCCGTACGAGTTTCATTATCAGTTTAAAGTCGAAAAACCTAGTCTTAAAGTACCCACTATTAATGAAAACATATATTTGAGATAATATTTTTAAGATGCTTAACATAAATTATACAAATTTGTTAAGGAAAACTCTTGTAATTAGACAAAATATAACCAAACCCAATTTTAACTCCTTTATCTACTAAATAAATTAAAAAAAAAACCTAATAACAGCACATCTAATTATTACGTCATAAATTAAACACTTAGAAAATCTTCAAAGTCTACTCATCGTCTTCACATACTTCACACATATATTGTATGTTAATGCTGCCCTTATTACACACACCACAGACCTATTTCTTGGACAAAATACATCTTATCCAATATGCACCTTGACATCCTTTCTACATTGCAGTACAAATATTGCAAACACTGTCTTCCTGATCATATGCCGAGATTTCACTAGATTTTAAGGGCTTTTTCTTTCTTTTTGGAGCCTTAGCCTTTCCCTTCCCTTATTTTTCGTTCTTTAGAGAATATAAAACTCTTCTTAGGAGTAGAGCCTAAGCCTGTTTCTAAGCTGGGGAAGTCCCTCTGTTGTGATTGAATATCAGTGGTAGAGCTTCTTGAAGAACACATCTGACTGTTAGTCACCACGGCGGGCGGCGTTGGTGTGAAGTGTGTGTCACCCTTTGTTGATTCTTCTATATATATTTCGGTATGTCTTCGAAGCATATGAAATGTAATGACAGACTAATACTTGATAAGGAAGTCGCATGTGATTTGTGCAGGCCGTTTATTCATTCTACCTGTAGTTCGTTATCACGATTAGAGATACAATGTCTTAGGAGCAAGGAGCGCAGACTTATATATTTCTGTGAATCTTGTGCAGACTTTAAGCCGCAACTTGCGAAATTAAACAGTTTAGAGGGCATGGTGAGAAATTTGGAGGAGGAAATAAATGTCCTCAAAGCTTCTTCGGTCGACGGTGTCGGCATGGGTGCTCCTATTAGTAGTGGGGGAGAGGGACGTTGCTGGCATTATCGGTGAGCTTCGGGATCGGCAATCAAGGAAGACAAATATACTTGTGTGAGCCGGATATGGCTGACCGTGTGGAGAGAGACACATTTGTCCACGCCGGATTGGATTGGTAGGATGTCTATCCGAGGCTGATAGTATGGTGGATGATAGCAATTTAAGATTTCATAGACTTGGTCTGCGCTCTCCTTGTAAGGATCGTCCGTTGAAGGTTACTCTTTCATCCAAGACTGATGTATTGAAAGTACTGCGCAGGAAGGGGAATATTGGAGCTAATGTGAAAATACAGGCTGACCATACTCTTATGCAGCGGCAGGAATTGAGGGATTTTCGCTCTACGCTTAAGAAGTTGAATGCTGATGGAGCTAACAAAACGATAAGATATATTAATGGTACACCTAAGATCGTAAATGCAAAAAACTAAGGTCAGTGCCAAATGGTACACTCCAAGTCTTCTATCAAAATGTTCGATGATTAAGAACTAAAACTGTCGACTTCTTTAACAACTGTTCCGCCGCGGGTTTCGATATCTGTGTTCTGACTGAAACTTGGATACATGCTAATATCGGAGATGGTGAATTGTTTGACAATGACTTTCATACATACCGGCGTGATCGGGATCCTCATAAT
Source organism: Melolontha melolontha (assembly GCA_935421215.2). Taxonomy (NCBI): domain Eukaryota; kingdom Metazoa; phylum Arthropoda; class Insecta; order Coleoptera; family Scarabaeidae; genus Melolontha; species Melolontha melolontha. Next base: position 218,119,335 of record OW285236.1, read on the forward strand.
GTGTATGACGGTTCCGGACAGTGGTACTGAAGAGATATACGTGTCGGTGTTGGCTGGGAGTAAGTGCTTTATAATAGGAGCTGTTTATATTCCGCTGCTGTCGGGTTCGGCTGGGTATTTGGACTTTATTCGCAGCGTTGACTTTCTAATTGATCGCCATCCTAATGCTGCTCTTTGTGTCTCAGAGGATTTTAACCTGCCTCATTTAAGATGGTCACTTATTGAAAATGAATCCATAGGAATGCCTTCCAGTGACTGTGAAGTTATTTTTAATGACAACTTAATTTTTAGTTGTGTGCGCCAATGTAACTTTGTAACAAACGTTCTGTCATCTTAGATTTAGTATTACTTAATTCCGAACCTGTTAAAAGTTTTTCAAGAGTCTTATTGCCTAGTGGGCCCTGATTATCATCATCCATGTTTGAGTTTTGGTTTGAAATATTGTTACGTTGCGGAAATGACTACGGATAGCTCTTGGAAATACAATTTCAGGAAGGCTTCCTATTACCAGATTAGTGATTTTCTTTCTTCTGTCGATTGGTCTATTTTACCATCAGATGATTTGGGACATGGTCTCTCCTATTTATATCAAACTTTACACTTCGCTATCGACAGATTTGTCCCTAAATATCTAGTACATTCTGATAAATATCCTGAATAGTTTTCGTCTTCAACAAAGAAATTAATAAAGAAAAAAATTCTATAACAAATTTAGAAAAGGCAAGGACAATAATAACTATCTCAAATACAAGGAGTTAAGATTACATGTTAAGCAATCTATCGACAAGGAATACAAAAAGTTTGTTTCCTTCTCGCAGCAATCGACGCCCTTTGTTGATTCGCGAAGGAAAAAATCAAGTCTACCCAACGTCTAGGGGGATTGAATCTGACAGAACTGTGTGATATGTTTGCAGATTTTTTTGGAACAGAATATATTAGCCAAAGTGATACGGCCACTAATTTTTCTAAACTTGATCTGTCTCATTTCACAGATACGTTTACTCTTAATAATGTAACCATTGACAGCGACATTGTGTTTTCTAAACATTCCTCTCTGAAAGGTCGTTTCAGTCCTGGACCGGATGGTATTCCGGAATATTTCCTCACAATGTTCAGTGGTACTTTATCTTTTCCTTTATTAATTATTTAACAGCTCTCTATAAAATTAAGATGTTTTTCCGCTCAACGGAAATTTGCTCGCATTTTTCAGTTTTCATGTCTGGTGACAAATCACTTATTAATAATTACCGTCCAATATCGTTACTATCAAATATTTCAAAAGTTTTTGAGCATATTGTATCTAGTTCTATCTATGACACCTTCCATGAAGTAATTCACGTTAATCAACATAGTTTCTTGTCTGGCCGTAGCACCCAGACGAACTTATTGCAATTTATCTGCTATATTAATGACGAACTGGAGCGAGCATCTTGAGTTGTGGATTTTTGACCGTGTTGATCACAAGCTTTTGCTCCACAAACTTATTCTTTATGGAACCGATGGTAGCTTGATTTTGTGGATTGCCTCTTACCTATCTCATAGGTCTCAAATAGTTAAGTTGTCATCGGAACACATCCAGACCTATATCGGTTATTTCCGGTATTCCTCAGGGCAGGCAATTAGCACCAATTCTCTTTGTGCTTTTTATAAATGATTTATATAAATACTTCACTTCTTCTAACTTCTTGGCCTACGCAGATGATTTGAAAATATTTAAATGTGTGGACTCTTGCAATGGCGGTAGAGCGCTTCAGGATTATATTGATTTGCTAGCGGCATAGTGTACAAGCAACAATTTGTCTCTTAATCTTGGTAATGCCATATTATCACTTTTTCAAAGAAAAATAATACTTATGGTTTTAATTACACGTTGCAAGGTACTGTCCTGAAAAGAGTTGACCACGTTACCGACTTGGGTGTAATTTTTTATAGTAATTTATCATTTACTTTACATATAGATCATATAATAAATAAATCCTTGCAGTTATGCGGCTTCATTAACCCATTAGCTTCCCTGATCCCCAAATGTGGATTCGCGAAATTTTATTTTTTAACATATTTTAAAATGTTATTATCTTTAGTGTAATGTATACTAACTGAAAGAATACTCTGTACTTTCTGAAAAAATTTATATTTTAGTGTTGGTAACCCTGTAAGCATGTTATGCGCGTTATTTTATAACCAATACACAAAAGTTGATGGTCGAATATTTACATTATTTCTAATAATATTTTTTGTGCTTATTTGATTAATTTTGTGCCAGTTTTGTGAATTCAAGTAATAATACACTCCCTTAGTTGATATTAGAATAACAGGTGAGCAAATATAATATTTATTATAAAAAATATAGTATAAACCACCTTGATCCCCGATTGGGGATCATGGAATTTACTATGTAAAAAAAATCATATGGAGAGCTTCATGTTAGTTTTATTCACAGTTGCTGTTTTCTTTTTTTTCCAATTCAGTATGTGTTCTAGAAAATTCCTTACTATCGCAGAACTTGAAGAAATATTGGAAGATGATGAATTTTTTGCTTATCTGGAACAAGAAGTCATTGATATAGTCGAACTGCCGCCCGATAATATCGATGTTATAAGATTGCGAAGAATTTGACGATAATATTTTAGAAGACACTGTTCCACAAGACGTTCCTGGACGACTAGAAATCAATTCCAGCGCTCTGAATGATGATCAAGATCACATCTACAGTAAAATCAAATGGTAAATTCTTGCCAAAAACTGTTCCACAAGACGTTCCTGGACAACTAGAAATCCATTCCAGCGCTCTGAATGTTGATCAAAATGAAGCATCTATAGTAAAATCAAAAGATAAATTCTTTCCAAAAACTGTTCCACAAGACGTTTCTGGACAACTAGAAATCCATTCCAGCGCTCTGAATGTTGATCAAAATCAAGCATCTATAGTAAAATTAAAAGGTAAATTCTTGCCAAAAACTGTTCCACAAGACGTTCCTGGACAACTAGAAATCCATTCCAGCGCTCTGAATGTTGATCAAAATCAAGCATCTATAGTAAAATCAAAAGGTAAATTCTTGCCAAAAAGTGAGTGGAAAAAGCAGGACATAAATTTGACTAATACATCATTTGAAAGCAACAATGTATCTGAATTGAAATCACAGATTATTCAAAACTTGAAAGGTAAATCACCGGTTCAGATATTTGAAGAACTTTTCGACGAAGATTTACTAAACCATATAGCTATCAAAAGTGTAAATTACGCTAGACAAAACAACAGACATAACTTTACTTTCCACAAATTGTCTTAAAAAGTTTATTAGAATTTTTTTGCTATCAGGGTACCATTCGTTGCCCCAAGAGCAGTTATATTGGTCGGAGGATGAAGATATAAATCTTACATGCTTTAGAAACTGCATGCTTAAGCACAGGTTTTTGGAAGTAAAAAAAAACCTGCATTTTAGCGAAAATAGTCTCATATCCACCAGCGATAAACAAGACAAACTATTTAAAATCCGTCCTTTGATAAACAAATTGAACACAAATTTTAAAAAGTTCGGTATATTTGCACAAAAACTTTCAATAGATGAGCAAATGGTGCGTTACTATGGTCAGCATTACCTGAAACAGTTTATTATGGGAAAACCAATAAGATTTGGATTCAAACAATAGGCTATGTGCTGCTCTAAATCTGGCTATTGTTTTCATATGGATATTTATGAAGGAAAGAGCCAAGAAGTACAACTTGTAAGTGGTGTTGGAGCTTCTGTGATAATGAAGATGACCTCTTCTTTGCAATATCCGTCAGAATATGAAATATTTTTCGATAACTTTTTCACCAGCTTTGAATTATTGTTGAAGTTGAGAGAATTAAATATAAAGGCGGCTGGAACAGTACGCTATAATAGAATGAACAAGTGTCCTTTGAAATCTGATAATATCATAAAAAAAAGAGGAACGCGGGGCATATGATTATCGTTATGATGAAAAAAATAAAATATTTGCGTTGATTTGGAATGACAATAGCTGTGTTAAAATGCTATCGAATTTACTTAGGATTGCAACCTATAGAAAAAGTGAAAAGATATTGTAAGAAAGAAAAAAAAGAATGCCATGTCGATAGACCAAACATTGTCGGACAATACAATAAACATATGGGAGGGGTCGACAAGTTAGACTGGAATGTGCAAAAGTATCGAATCAAATTTAGAGGTAAGAAATGCTATTTCCCTCTTTTCACAAATACGATTGACGTTGCGGTTGTTAACGCCCACGCTCTTTATACTGCAGTAAATGGAAGCATCCCATTATTAGATTTTAGACGCATTATTGCCAGAACTTATCTGAAGAATGAATCATTATCCGATCCTAAATTTGCCGGAAGACCAAGTTCTAGTAAGGTGAGGAAAAGCCGCGTGCTTGACGATGTTAGATTTGATCCCATTGGACATGTTTTGGAGCGAACGATTGATGGAAAACAAAGAAAATGTGCTATATGTGACACAAACGTTCGCAAACAGTGTAAAAAATGCAATATTGGACTGCATATGGAATGTTTTCCTAATTGGTATAAATTATAAATATTTTTCTTTAGTTTGCAATGTTGGTTCAGTTTTTTTTTTAATTTTTGTAACGGCAAGTGCCACGGGTCCCAAATGGGACTTAAATTTTTTTTTTTAAATGGCGTATATTTACTTGCCAACGAATAAATTGACCTATTACCTTAAATATAATCCTATTTTTAATTTAAATTTACAAAAAATGTCGATAACAAAAATTTAGAAGTTAATGGGTTAAACGTGTATGCAGTGACTTCACAAACATCATCTATGTTATACAAATTTATAACGCCCTGGTCAGGTCTATACTCGAGTATTGTTGTGTGGTATGGTCTCGTTATCATGATCGGATTGAGCGAATTCAACGGAAAATGGCTAACTTTATACTCTTCAAATTAAAAATGGATAAAAACTTATATAATTACGCAGAGAGATTACAACTACTGAGTATTGAATCGCTGGAGAATAGAAGGCGTAAAGCATTTATTAAGCTTGGATATCAGCTGTTATACAATAACAATAACTGTTCTGCCCTTCTTTCTCTGTTGCTTTTCTATATTCCACCGTTTCGTGGTCGCTCGAGTGACACGTTTCAAGTTCGTTTCCATCGAACTGAATATGGTAAGCATAACCCCATGAACTGAGTTTTATTCGAATTGAATCTTTTATCTAGAGTAGATTTGCTTAATATTTCAAACCACACTCTTCTGCAATTCCTAAAAAATTTGCGGTTTCCTTGATTCTTCTTTATTTATAACATTTAGAACTGTAACACAGGTCTGCAAAAAAAAAAAAAAATTTTCAGCGGCATGAGATATTTTTGATGAATTATATGTTTTAAGGTACGCTGATTTCAAAAATAACTTCTATTACTCTCTATCACGTATAGTTTTTTTTGCAAAATAAGAACACAATAATGAGCAAAATCAACTATTTATTACAACAGACACACAGCATAATATTTATCAAAACCTATCAACCATTATTTTTCTTATTTAAATTTATACACAACTTTATGTTTACTCTTTTTCCTTGTGAAACCATTTCTTCTTTACTTTGATGCTTCTCCGAACTCGTTTTTGATTTCCTTCTTTGGTTTCTCGCTTAAGCATCCAACAGTAGTCCTCTAACATACTGACAATCCCATCTTCCTTGATATCTCTCGATATCACGTACATCCTGGTGAAATCTTTCACCTTGTTCTTCACTGTAGACACCCAAGTTTTCAGGAAAATATTCAATATGGGAGTGTAAGAAGTGAACTCTTAAGCTCATCTTGCACCCTTGAGCTTTATACGCTGTCAGCATGCGCTGTACAATAGTTTTATATTCGGGATCCTTAGTATTGCCCAAAAATTTCTGCACTACATTTTTGAAAGAATCCCATGCTTCTATTTCGATTTCTCCCATTGATTCAGGAAAGAGGGGATGAGACAAAAGTTTTCTTATGTCGGGGACAGTGAAAACTCCTTCTTTTAACGTTGCTTCAGACAATTTCGGGAACTTGGAACAAATTTATCTAAAACAATCCCCATCTTTTTGCAGTGATTTTACAAACTGCTTAATTAGCCCCAATTTAATATGAAGAGGTGGCAGTAAAACCTTTTCTGGCGGAACCAAAGTGGTATTGATAACGTTTTTCTCGCCAGGAGTTAAACCATGTCGTGGTGGCCAGTCAGTTTTTGTCCAGTGTAGCTCTCTGGCTTTACTATCCCACAAGCATAGAAAACAAGGGAATTTTGTATAACCTGACTGTTGACCCAACAACATTGTTAGTATTTTCAAATCTCCACAAACCATCCATTGATGTTCTTGATATTTTATTTTCTCAAGAATCGTAGCTAAGTCATTGTAGTTTTCTTCCATATGAACTGAGTGTCCCTTGGAAGAGATGCAAACACATTTCCATTATGCAGCAAGACTGCTTTGAGGCTAGTTTTGGATGAATCAATTAATAAGCGCCATTCTGATGAATCATATTCTATTTCAAAACATTTCACGAGCCCACGAACATCATTACAATAAACCAGGTTTCCCTCTTTAGTGAAATACTGAGTAAATTCTCTCTCTCGATGTCTGTACCAGGAAAATGAGGTACCAGATGATAAAAGGTTTTTGTTTTTTAGCCTTGAACCTAGCAATTCCGCTGTATCGTTTGAAAGACTCAAGTCTCTGACTAGGTCATTGAGCTCAATCTGAGAAAAAAGTTGAGGTCCCTCGTCAAATGAAAAATCTGAGCTAGATTCGTTCTGGGGAGCAAACGTTTCTGAGTCCTCTGCATCAGTCTGGATGTCATCTAAATTAGGAGGTGGGTGCGGAACTGGTATTTCAGAGCTATGGGACACTGGACGAATAGCTGAATCAAGGTTAGGGTAAGATATTTTCTTCTTGTTTTTCGTATTAAATCCTTTCACGTCTACCGAACAGAAATAGCAGTCGGTTGTGTGATTTTTCTGTTCACGCCATATCATAGGAATGCCAAAACGAAATGCAGTTTTCTTACCCTTAAACCACAAGCGCAGATCTTCCTCACATCTTCTGCACACCTTATGAGGAGCCCATGCTTTGTCTTGACCACCAAGTATTAATTTGAAGTAAGCAAAATAAACCTTCTTCACAAAATCACTTATATTTCTTTGTTGACTTTTCACTGTATATTCACCACAAATATAACAGAAGCTGTTCGGAGAAATTACGCAACCTCTATGAGCCATAACACACATATGAAAACAAGAGCACAGTAGCGCTTGAATGCTGGATGTCAACTGAGTGTGACACGATAATAATGCAACCGTCTGCCTAACACCAGAAATTCTTTATCCCCCCCCTTTCACTAAATTTTTTACGTCCATTATTTTTTTCTTTATTCCCAGATAAATATACTATTAAAATTAGGGTAAGAAATCTTAATTTTAATTAAATTTGAAGCTTAAAGAATAAAATACAAAATTTTAACTAAATAAGAATTTTACACAAAATAAAAATATAAAAATTAGTATTGTAAAAAAAATTGATGAGATGGAATTTTTTAAATATTTTTTTCGGTTTTAGGACATCAAAATCTATAAGAAAATGTATAAATAAAAAACCTATGCAGTTTTTTACTTGCAGACCTGTGTAATTTGCAAACTCGTGCACGTTTTATTTTGTATAATGCAATTGTACTATTTGGAATTTTTTTTCTTGGAATGTACAATAAATTAATAAATAAATAAGTAAATAAAATAACAAATTGGATGTCTATTGCCGGTATAACTGGTAGTAACACAGCAAATATAATATCAGATTTGCTGTGTTAGAATCCTTGAATCTTTTGCAAAGGTATACCCAATTTTATTTAAAACCAATGAACCGTTGTATAGATACTTAGGGGATTTCATACTTTTTACTAATACTGCATATGGAAGCTTAAGACGATTTCTTGGAGTATTAACGTAGGAACACGTAGGTTGCTTGTATAATTTTGATTAAATTAAAGCTTAATTCGTTTTCTTTTATAATGGCGTTTGTTATTAGAAATTCTTAATCCGCAGGCTGCAATACCATTAAAGGTTTAACTACTACGGAAAAACTTTTCATTAACGTAGCAACGTTTTTATAAAAAATTGTAATTACAAGAATATTTCCATTGTTTACATTTTCCGTTTCCAACAGGCGAATAAATATAGTATTTTCATTCAGTCAGTCAAAACAATATTAAAATGTAAATTACATCATGAAACGAAATCTAAAAATAGAAACGTGTTCGTAAAATGTTTGCCGAGTTTTTATGCTGCATTTGAAATGAACTATTTTTTTTTACGAGCCAATTAAAAATGTCCTGTGAACTTAAAACATTGTTGTGTGCTTACATCCTCAAAGAGAATGCAAAATTGTGCAAAAAAAATCGATATCAAAACATAACTGTTGCCAATACACCTGAAACTTCAATCCTCAGTGTTTTGAATTTGCAGACAATGAACATGCTTTGTCAATTAATAGTGGTAGAATAATCAATAGAAGGCCATTTTTAGTCGTTACCCGTTGCGATTGCTTTAAACTTGTACGGCAAAATTTAAATTAAAAAGTCTTTAAAATTATTTGTAAAATTCTCGGTTGAAATGTATTGTACAGGGAGTCACCAAAGTTACTAAAGGCTGGTAAAGTTAAATTTATATTTGCCGACGATTTCAAGAGTTGACGGCAAGGAAACCTTTTTAAGTTCGCGGAACCGGGAAAAATGAGAGAAAATTAAAATACAAAATTATTTTTCCTTTTCAGTGTATTAACCTGCAACCTTAAAACATTTCAGATCTTTCAATTAGCTTATGTATGCCTTCGTAACAAAATGTACCTTTGTCTGATAAATACGCCGAAACTGTGCCCTTTACTTCTTCATTGCTCGTAAATTACTTCCCAGGCAGTCCTTTTTTATTTTTGGGAATAGGTAAAAATCACTCGAAGCGTAGCCTGGACTATAGGGTGGGTAATTTAAAATATCGAAGCAGGGCAGTCAGAGCAACACGACCTTTGTAGAGGGGAGCATTGTCGTGCAGAGCAGGCCACCTTTCGTAAATTTTCCTTCTTCTTTTCTTTAATGGCTCCTTGTAATCGCTTCAGGGTTTAAGCGTACTATTCTCGAGTTATGGAAACTCCTTTATCTTTGTAAGCTATTAACGTGATTCCTCCCAAAGTCCCAAAAAGACGTCCGCAAGAGTTTTCTATCCAACTATGACACCCTAAATTTCTTGGGTGGTGGTTTGCTTTTTTATGCCACTGCATGGAGTCATTCTTGGACTCAGGTTCATAACGATGACCCCAGATATCATCCCAAGTAACAGTTTGACTCGGTCTCCATTACAGAGGTCCAAGAATTCGCGGGAATATTCCGCGCGCTGTAGCTTTTACGGTGGCGCGATCATTCTCTGCACACATTTTGAGCTGACCTTAGTTATGCCAAGATGATCATTAATAGAGCAGACCAATTTCCCTGCACGCCATGAGCGCAGGTATGGGAGTATAATTCGTAATATATTAGAATATGCGATAGAATAGGGACGCAACATGAGCTTGTTACTGATATAAGTATAGAAGTAGAGACAATTATTCTATCAGAAATAATTAAATAGACATTCGGTTTTCTGCTATTAAAGTAATATGCATAAACACACGAAAAATAAGAATAGTACATATTATAGCAGCGTTGTATGTACCTATAAATAAAATGGAAAATGTATGAAATCAGTGATTGTGTGCACGACAGAGAATTTTAAAAAACACTTACCATTTTAAGCGTCTTCCAAGGATTGACAAACTGGGGAAACTCGATTGTATATTTTCAACATCAGGTGCGTTGTTTATATATGTTTATATTGATATTATATATATTTATATTCGCGTAATAAAAATACTTTTTTAAACAACTTCACGCATCTGTAGACGTGCCCTCACAAATACGTGTTAAGGTGTCAAAATCTGCGTTTCTGTTTAAAACACTTTCAAATTTAATTAGAATACTTTCACTTTTTGCGTCTTCTACAGCACACAGGTGTGCGTGAACATCTTTAACGACTTGCAGTGATTCCTCTAACGACAGCGACGAATTTTCTAATTTTGTTATTGCTTCTTCTAGTCCCAAGTACTTCTCACGAATACTTTGTAAATCCATTTTTATCTGGCCATCTTGAACTTTTTTCTGGCTTGTGCTGATAGCTGCACTTTCTTTCGGATCGAATGATAAAACCACATCCTTAGTTTTTTCAAAATGTTCATGATAGTAAAACTCCGCCCGTAACCATGTACCCCAACGTGTTAGAATCGGCTGTGATCAGGGGTATGGGGACACAATTCCTGAAATTTCCGAATACCTTTTGGAAATTTCAGGAATACTGCCTTCGTACTCGATATTAAAGCATCTACCGCTGAATAACATCTACGAACCTGTTCTGCCACAAGGTGTAAAGCATGGAGTTGACAAGTAATATGTAACAAGTTAATACAATATTTTCTAAGAGACCCGCCTACAGAACACTTGGTTGCGGCACCATCGGTCATAAACATTAATACTTGGTCTTTCGAAAGTTTAAATTTTTCCAAAGTTTCTAATAGCACCTCTGAAATTTTTTCGTCATTTCATTGTTCTAGTCGCCTGGATGCTAATAAAATTGAAGACGTTGGTTGATGTGGTTCCATATTACGCGCCATCACATTAACTACAAATTGTTTTTTGCTGTCAGTTGTTTCGTCCATACATAACCACAGTTTTTTTTTTTTCAGTTCGGCTTTGATTTTATTTTCAAACTGTTTACGCACCGATGGTAAATTCCTTCGTAACGTCATCGTGCGCGGTAATGTTTGATTCGCTTATTTATTCCAAAATGAAATAAATGAATCATTACTTAACAAGGTAAACGGCAGTGTATACACAATCATAGTTACACATAGTTCATGTATAAACTGATGTCGATTAATTTTGTTATTATTGTGCTTCGAACTGCTTACGTGATTTTTACAATGTGTTTTTGACCAATACATTAGATATGTATTGCACACTAAACATTTAATTTTTGAGCCATCGTATATGAAGTCCGGGAAATCCATAATAAACTTATTCACTTCATCTGACAACGGTCGTTTTCTCGATTTATGTGTCGACGACATTTTATTACGTATGCTTACACTTACATGCAGTCTAAGCAAGTACCAAACACATACTGAATGCTTTTTATTAGTTCTGATGCAATACAATCATCCTCACATCGGCGCACATGGCGCGCACGTAAATTGGTCTGCTCTAATAATGAATAATTTTGAAAATGGTTATATCGAATACTTCCTGCGAATTGTGTCTTCTTTAGTGGAGCATCTACCACTATTTTTTCGACTTTTCGAGAGTGTTCACTTCAATAGGACATCTTTCTCTTGTTAGAAACACGCTCGTTCGGTTATGGCGACGTGCTAAAAATAAAGGGAAAATTGTGTTGTAAAGTGTTGAAAATAATTAATAATAGTGGTGACGGTGATGCATCAAAAGTCCAAGACGTGTGTAATATGCTGAAATATTTACACTACTCAAAAAGGTAGTTACTTTTTTGAACGTCAATATTTTTTTTTATATTTTAAGAGTTTTGGATGAAACTTGAAATATGTAATGATCCATTATTTATTGAACCAATTTTAACACATTAAAAACAGAAAAAACACTGTAACAACCTACTACTAACTTGTATTAACATGTGAAAAAATTAATTGTTGTGAAATTAATATCTAGTGTTGCCTCCACTTGCCTGCACAAGTGCTGCGCAGAATCATGGCATGCTACAAATAATCCTTCGCAAAGCGTCTAGGTGAAAATTGTCCGATTCTTCAATTAAGGTCTGTGCCAACTGTACAGTTGTAGTTGGAGGATTTGGTTGTCGTCGAACACGTTTCCCTAATTGATCCCAAACATGTTCAATTGGATTTATGTCTGCGCTGCATGCGGGCCAATCCATTTTACGGATATCATGATCATCAAGATAATCTTACATAAAAATAAAATTTTGACCAACAACATTTGTCCCAAGGAACACACGAGGCTCTACAATCTCGTCAAAGGAAAAGTTCCAAAGTGTTCGTGAAGAAAGTACAACTGAGTTTTTAAATGTGGAATTTGTATTAGTTCCTTGCACTCAGAAATACTTCGAGCATCGTTATTTAAACATGTAACTAAATTTGGTAAACTATCGAAATTCTCTGCATTAAAACTAGTAGCTTCCAACCATGTTCCTCATGTAGTTATTACTGGAGAGGGAGGCAGTGACAATGATGGGAGTTTTTTCCTGTAAAAAGCTACTCTCAATAGTTGTTTTCCGAAAACTTTCTTAAAAACGGATGCAAGTCTATCAGCATCCGGAAGAAACATATCTTAATATGCTGCATATTATTTGTGTTGCGCATTCTCATGCGCATGCTCATGCGCATGCGAGAGCTTGTCTCAATGGTGCATTTCTGAAAACGCGAATACAAGTCTATCAACTTCCAGAAAGGTATCTCTGATATATTCACAGATTCTGTGGAAAGTATGTGCTACACAACTAATATAGGTCTTTCACGATAACAGACGAGACACGTGATAAACAGTTACTTCGGAACAAGTAACCTTTCAATTACAATAATACCTAATAATCCTAGTATTTCTCGCTACTAAGTGAATATATTATCTTACCAGAACTGGACATGGTTGCCAGCCTGGATTTTATCAAATATCATTCGAATAAGCTGACAATGAGTTTATTTAATTTTAACGCTAAGAAATAAGTAATTAAACTTCTAGTTTCAAAAATTCTTTTATTGTAAATACCACTTACAATATTGTTCCGCCATACAATGGCTTCATCAGGTGGATCAAATTCTTAGCGTTATAATGTAGTTTGAACAAGTATCTCCTTCGTCAATTAACTATTATTTCGTTTTATTTATAAATCGATATTATATATAAGATCAGTTATTTTCACAACTAAATCATTCCTGGACCGTTAGGAAAACAAGCGAAAGAAATTTATCGATCATTCAGAGGGTATTTAGAAATAGAACACAATAATGGACCATTACTCCCGCTTTCTACTGTTCAACAGGTAATATTTTCTATTATTTATATTATAAACATTTTAACATTAATATTTTTTTATTACAGAGAGTAGTAAGTGCTTTAAATATCAATATTGCCACAGTAAATAAAATATTATCTGTGTCAAAAAATAGGGGGTTAAACCATCTAGTTCAAAGCGAATACGGACTAAAAAAGCCTGTCATAGATGTTGATGATTTTAATCAATATGCAATTAGAAACACAGTTTATTACATGTATAAAAACAGTAAGTTTAAAATAATTTAGTTCTTATATTTATAAAATAAATATTTCAATTAACAACAGAATAGCATATTACGATTTTATCATTGAATACCATCAATGAAAAGGAACTTTTTTTGGTGGTAATATATCTTTATGGAAAATATTACATGGAATAGGTTTTCATTACTAGAAGGATGATCTAAAACCAGCGTTAATGGAATTCCCACATATTGTATTAAAACGTGTTACGTTCTTGCAACAATATGTTCATATTAAACATGAGCATTTATGTGACTTTGTTTTATTCGATGAAACCTAGGTTTTCCAAGAGGAAATTATTTGGAAATCTTGACAAAATGAGTCAATAAAAACAGTCAAAGCTACAAAAGTGGATGGTAGAATGTACAATCTATTACTTACAGAATAATATTGGTACGTAAAGTGTATTTATCTTGTTATAGATACATTGTGTTACATGCAGATAATTCTAATGGATTTATTCCTGAAGCTGAATTAATATTTACAACAAATAGAGAGCATCTGGATTACCATGGTGACATGAACAGGAACAATTTGAACATCAACTACTTATGAATTTAGAAGAACCCTCCACAATTGTTTTAGATAATGCCAGTTATCATAGTACTATTAAAAATAAAAGTGATATTCAGTAAAAATGATATTCATTGGGTTTCGAAAGGCAAAACATATTACCATTTATAATCAATGAAAGTGATTCTGATTCTGAAGACAGCGTAAATGTATAATAAAATTAGTATTTCATATTAATATTGTTTTCTTTTTATGTATGTCATCGAAGTACTGCAGACGCAGTACTTCGAGACGTACCAACTATGTTCGCAACTTCATGAACCGAGGTTTTGGCGTTTTCTGTAACAGTTAACTCCATGTTTTCAGAAAATTTCCTGCGTACTACTTTCGGTTTCTTGAAACATCCAAATCTTCTTCAATTTTCTTCAAGTCGGCTAAAACTTACGACGTTCTGGAACTTCTCTTTCCGGAAAACGTTGCATGTAAATTCACAACCCCTGATTAGAGTTTTTATTACACTCAAAATAAACTTGTAGCATGTCAGTAAGTTGATTGAAATTCATGATTTATTTCAAAACTGTCAAAATATGCTTGCTTAGTACCGAAAAGTCAAAGATGACAGTTACATATTCGTCATGCGTTATTTTTCCATCGCACGCTACAGTATAACACAAATGACTAAGAGCATATATGGACAGTTTTTTAACTTTCTTCTCTTCTAAATGTACAATTAAAATAGATGTATTGTACGTCAATGGATTCAGGAAAAAAATCTCTATTCAATTATGGAAAAAAATATATACCGTGCCATTTGAAAAAGAAAGTGACAATCGCTAGGAAGTAAAGATGGCGCTGTAAAGAAGTAAATGTAGCCTCAAACATAGTTCTCATCAAACCATTTCATTTGGTACCTATCTCATGAAAATCGAAATATAAATAACAGAGTGACAGCTTGGGGCGATATTTGTGTGACAGCCTGTATTTAGCTGAATAAACAAGGTTTCAAGAAAGCTATTAAATTAGTGTACCCTACAGACAGTCGTGATATGAATAATAAATATAAAACTCTTACTTATACTGGTCATCTTACGCATTTCTAAATTCTTAACGAGAAATAATTATAACATAGCTTTCAAAACCAAAAACTCTTTAGGTTCAATTATTCAAAACAATAAACAAAAAACAGATAAAAACATTAAATCAGGAGTTTACAAACTTAAACATAGTTCATGCCCTAAATTTTATATAGGTCAGACAGGTAGATCCTTTTCTAAAATAATCAAAGAACATGAACGTAGTTTTACTAATAACAAGAATGGGTCATATTATGCAATACATCTAACAGAAGAAGCCCATAATTTTAATTATAACTTTAAAATTTTACACGCAGAAAATAGATCGCAAAAATTAAATTCACTTGAAATTATGGAAATTTTAAAATTTTTACTCAACAATCACATAGATTTCAGCAATTCTCCTGTATTAGGCCTATTTTACAACTGATTCTTTTACTTATTTTGGTTTTCCCGTTTTTATGTTTGTATTCGGTAAACTTTGGTCCCTTTGTATGATAAAGTTTATATCTTCAATATAAAGTGCCTATTATTGAACTATCTTTCTGAGTATAATTATTTTTTTCGTTATAATAATTTATTTAACTTTAAATTTGTTAACATCCTTTAGGTTTAGTTTGCAATACAACCCTATCCGAGGTAGACAATGTGTATCGAAACAATTGTAATTTATTTTATGAAATATAAATACTCTGAAATTATTTTGGATTCTTACTACAATATATTTTAAATGACAGTCTGTGAGACTCGCTTTATATACGAGTGTAAAAATTCTGGTTCATACCTCGTAGAGTTAATACTTAAATAGAATAAACAAAAAAAAAGCAAACTCGAGATTTAAAATACAATTTTATTTATTTGGGATTAATTTAATTATAGTAAAAAACATATTTTCTAAATATTATTATACCCTGCTTTAGGTAACATAACCAATATATCCATTTAATTGGAAAAAACATGTACAACTGAAAATTACTGAACTCAAATTGAATACGAATTAAAAATTGTTCGCCGAATTTAACCTAGATGAATAATTTCAGAGTTAATTTAATAAATAACAAAATTTATTAAACGATTTCAACATCGAAATTTTTAAAAAATCTATACAGGCTTTCCAGTAATTTTGTAAACGCTCATTTATAATTATATAATTAATTATTAATAATAGCTATTAATATAACGAGAACATTAAGCGATTTATAATACTCGAGGACGTTGCCAGGTGACGAGGCGCTAGCCGAGTCACCTCGTAACGTCCGAGAGGGTTTAAATCGCTGATGTTCGAGTTTATATTCAAAGCTTTATTGTATTATCAACGATATCAAGATTAAAACAAAATCAACAATTTGTCTGTCATACAAAATACTTACGTCAAAGGTTGCACGTTTTTGAAATAAATTAATAAATCATGGAAGAATTTGATGTTCCCGCAAATATTGTAGAGGCTGCAAATAGTGCAAAATTAGATTTGTTGCCAGCGAAGTCAAAACTGTATTACGAAAACGAATATCGTCTGTTTTGTAAATGGCGAGATGAAGAACATGTTCAAGGTGCTGGGGAAACAGTCTTGCTCGCTTATTTCGTGAGACTGTCAAATTACTAGGCTCCTTCATGTTTGTGGCCAAAATATTCCATGTTGCGAGCTTGCTTGGAATTAAAAGAAAGAGTAGAAATTGATAAGTATGGTGCTTTGATAAGATTTATCAAGAAAAAGAATGTTGGATATCGAGTTAAAAAATCCAAAATACTCACTAGAGAGCAAGTTGATGAATTTATGCGTACAGCTCCAGACGAGGTATTTTTGATGATAAAAGCAGCTTTTTTGATTGGTCTAGGAGGGGCTTGTAGAACCATTGAATTAGCGAGAATGTCTACGGACGATGTTGAGGTTTTAGAGACTAAGGTAGTTGTTACTATTCCTGACACAAAAACTCCCAAAAAAAGATTTTTTGTCCTTGTACCTGACGGTGACATTAATTCCGTACTTTTATTTAAAAAATATGTAGCATTGCGACCGCGTCATGTTACGCATAAAAGACTGTTTATATCGTACAGAAATGGAAGGTGTACAATTCAGCCTTGTGGTATTCATTTCTTTTCTAAAATACCTGAAAAAATCGCTACATACCTCAAACTAGAAAATCCAACTTTGTATACTGGTCATTGTATTAGATCTTCAGCAACTTTTCTGGTTAACGACGGCGGAGACATCTTAGATCTGCAAGAGCTGGGTGGGTGGGAGTCGAGCAGGTTGCTAGGGAGTATTTAGAAGACAACGTAACGAAGAAAACTGCAATTGCGCAGAAGATTCAGATGGGAAAGGTTTTAATAAACAGTCTGTCAAACTCTGAACAATCAATTGAGTTTTCACGTAAAAATGAAAATTTGGAGGACGTAAGCGGCTTGAACATCAAGCGTGTTGAATCATCCGAAAAAAAAATTGTTTGTGAAGCTGCAGAAGATCGCGGATTAAAGACAGATATGAAAGACATATCTTCCAAAATAGAGAACTGTCAAAATATTGAAATTCATGTTCACAAATAATGTACTATTTGACGTATTATGGTTTTGTATCTAACGTATTATGGTGCTGTATTTAACGTGTTATTAGTAGAGCTGAGGATGTTTGCGGTATAACCATGGTTATATCATGTAACCATAGTAAATTACTATGGTTACATGATATAACCATGGTTATACCGCAAACATCCTCAGCTCTAGTTATTAGTTCGTTACTAATGTATTATGAGTAACTAAAGTATTATTAAGATATTGTAATATTATGTTCCTAATAATTATCAATAAATGTTTCACATAAAGATGGCATAATAGTTGATACGATAAAATTATTAATTAAATTAATTTAAAATAATGTAAATATTCTCTAGTTTAAGATATCATTGAAAAAAAAATATTATTAAAAAGTCAGTTTATTTACTGAAATATTAAAGGAAAAAAAATAAATGTTTAGTGTAGGATATTTACGATTATATCGAAATATTGTCTAATATTAAAAAGGAATCAAATATTAATTTATTGGCTTTTAGCGTAATGTCCCGTTCGCCGTGAAATCGCAGCTAAATATTCCTATAATATTCCTTATTATAACTCTACGCTTTTCTGTGCTTGTCGCCGGAATTCGAGTGTATATTTCCGTATTTAAAAATATGAAAAGTTCGTATTTCAGACCGAAACCCTTATACAAATATTTTTAACGATCTCCATTTGTTAGCCGTTTCCACATCGATGGAGAATTTATTGATGTATTTTGCCGCGAGAAAAACTGGAATGACTTTCGTCTTCTAACAATATCTTTGCATTTAAATTTGTTTCAATGGCCTTTTTTACATCGTCAATGAGCCATATCGAAGATCTCCTTTCTGAGTTCGAGATGCTTTTCTTAAGAATAACACGATTAAAGTTTGCCTAATGAAATATTTATAAGATAAAATGTACACATCTATATGTATATATTCTAACTTTGACTTCTTTAACATCCATTTTCTGGTTGTACAATATCCTTCTGTATTTCTTCTTCAATACCGGCATGCTTTATAAAAAAAAAAAGAAAATGGTAAATCTGTTATAGAAGCAGGTAGCGGCGGGGTATCGATTTCCAGAATATATATTACCAATAAAAAGAATACTTTTGTTCTTAGATTGCCTTCAAGATGCTATTGTCATGGAAATAATTTCCAGAGAGTGAGTTTATTTATGTATCCTATTTGGAGACAATAACAGATAAAGTGTTTCTTTTCTGTCAAGCCTCCTACGCTCATCTTCGAGACGTTATGTTTTTCTTTAGAGGCGATTCAAGAAAGAAATATATTCTTAATAATAGGAAAAGCGCTTTTAATAGGAGCAATATATTGTCAGAATACTGAGAGTAGGTTTGACTTTTTACGGAACAATACAGTGTTACAAACTTAATATTTCTAAGAATGTATACTTCGTGACACATGTTCGTAAACAGTCTTGAATGCTCGGGCAGTCTTAGGAACAACGTATTCATAAATTTTATAGAATTTTGTATCATTAATTATTAATTTTCTAATATACAGGTTATCCTTAAAAGAAAGAGACAACATATAAAGAACGTAGAATATGAATTTAAAATATTTTCTTAAGATTTTTTAAAGGAGCTTATATTTATTATATATGCCGTTGGTCAGTGGAGATGGCGTGGGTGACTAAAGAAAAGATGGTAAGTAGCTCTACTCGGTTTTAGTTACGGAAGCTCGAATTTGCAAATGGAGGAAAGGAATTGCGCGATCGTAAGCACATGCGCATACAGACTCCTAAAATCAAAAGCGAAATACAGAACGGCGAATGCTACACAGGATACCTGCAATAAAAAGAGAAAAAAGTAAAGAAAACGCTCAAAAACTGTTAACGTATCGAATTAAAAAAAAAATAACGTTAAATGAAAATGGTATTCAGTTATATCTTGTCCAAAAATATGATCACCTTGTATATAAACTTCACACATATTGAAATTTGTAATTTGAACATTACCAAACAAAAAAGAGTGATTTTATAAGAAAACTAGGCATAAAATGAAATCAAAGCACATTAACTAAATATCAAAGGAAATAGTAAACAAAACTATATACAGGCTGATTCATTTTCGGTCCTCACCATGGGGATCTCTCTTATTATTGGAGATAGAGTATAGGTTTAAATTTGGCAAAGTTGTTAAATTTTGTGTTTGTTATAAATCCG
The DNA here is from genome assembly GCA_935421215.2 of Melolontha melolontha. NCBI lineage: Eukaryota > Metazoa > Arthropoda > Insecta > Coleoptera > Scarabaeidae > Melolontha > Melolontha melolontha. The sequence continues at coordinate 218,139,032 of OW285236.1, forward strand.
TAAAGAAAATAGACCTGTGACAAATGACCTTCGTTATTTAAAAAAAAAACGCGAAAACCCCATTTTCTTCTTTTACCTGTAGCACCGACATTTGGCCGTGTAGAGAAAAAATAAAAACACATCCTTTTTGGCCATTTCTAAACCTCTATCCAGTGGTGTACTCTAAATTTTTATACGACGTTTCGTTTCTTTCTGGCCATCATCAACTATCTAATTTCTTATAGGCGCCATATTGGATTTAGACATCTTCATAAAGAGTTTTTTTTTCTGATTTCAACCATGTACCACATGCTGACTATAGTTTTTGACATTAGGTTTTATTTGAAAGAATAAATTATAAGATTAAATAAGGTAGCCTTTGGAATTTCAACCTGTCAAACATTTCATTTATTGTTCATTAATAATACAAAAATGTCATACACTAACGAAGAGAGACGAGATATGATAAGTATTTTTTATTCTTCGAAACGAAATTCAACAGTAGTGAGTACAATATAACAAAAACATTAATAAAAATACATAGAAAAGTAAACAATAAACAATTACAGTAAATGTTCAATTATCTGGCCATCTTCGGTAATGCACAATTGGGCACGCCTTCTGGCATTTTGTACTGCCCTTTGTATAGTTCTTCTAGGAACTGCATCGAAGGCATTCTGAAGTCTGTCTCGTAATTCTTCAATGTTTTGTGGCGCATCTACTTTATAAATATTATTTTTAACATATCCCCATAAAAAAATCTAGCGGACTTAAATCAGGTGATCTCGCAGGCCATTCAACAACTCCCCTATTTCCAATCCAACGGTTTGCAAACTCTTGATTTAAGAAATTTCTAACAGCTGCATTGTGTGCTGGTGCGCATCTTGTTGCCACCATAAATATTGTAATTGATTTAATGGGATATTGTCGTCAAGATAGTCAGATACTTATGTACGTATTTAAATATCTTTCTCCATTTAAATGTTCTTCATACATAACTGGTCCTAAGAGACGATTTGCCAAAATATCCATCCAAACGTTTATTCCAAAACGATGTTGTGGTCTTCTAGCCCTGTTTTGTCGCGGATTTTGTACTGCCCAATAGTGCTCCGTATTTCTCTTGAACATTCGAGAATTTGTAAATTTTGTTTAATCTGACCAGATGATTTTGCTTAAAAAATTTTCGTCATTTTCTATCCTTCCCATTAACCAATTACAATATTCTAGCCTTCTCAAATTATCTCCAGGCAGTAAAGAGTGACTAACATGGATCCTGTATGGTTTAAACCTACTTTTATGTAAAGTTCTCCAAACTCTGGACTGGCACAAATTTAATTCTGACGCTACTTCGCGTGTAGAAATTGATGGATTATTATTTATCTATAAAAATACAAGATTAACATGAAATTTGAAAACACGCTTTTAATTTACCATTTGTAAAATATCTTGTCGATTTTCATTTAAATTCCTGTTGTCTTGACCATTACGCGGCTTAGTAAACGATCCATTCTCGACCAAATTTCTGTCGAGATCTAGAAAAATGGCACGATAAGGCTGTTGTCGTTCTGAATATAATTGTAGATATCTTGTACTCGCTACTGTTGAATTTCGGTTCGAAGAATAAGAAATACTTATCATATCTCGTTTCTCTTCGTTAGTTTATGACATTTTGGATTATTAATGAACAATAAATGAAATGTTTAACAGATTGAAATTCCATGGCTACCTTATTTAATCTTATAATTTATTCTTTCAAATAAAACCTAATGTCAAAAACTTTAGTCAGCATGTGGTACATGGTTGAAATCAGAAAAAAAATCTTTCTGAAGATGTCTAAATCCAATATGGCGCCTATAAGAAATTAGATAGTTGATGATGGCCAGAAAGAAACGAAACGTCGTATAAAAATTTAGAGTACACCACTGGATAGAGGTTTAGAAATGGCCACTAGGATGTGTTTTTATATTTTCTCAACAAAGTCAAATGTCGGTGCTACAGGTAAAAGAAGAAAATTGGGTTTTTGCGTTTTTTTCTTAAATAACGAAGGTCATTTGTCACAGGTCTATTTTCTTTACGGATTTATAAGAAACACAAAATTTAAGAACTTTGCCAAATTTAAACCTATACCCTATCTCCAATAATAAGCGAGATCCCCATGGTGAGGGCCGAAAATGAATCAGCCTGTATATTGTTGTGAGTTACCTCAAACAATATAGTTGAATTTTGTTAATTTAAAACTAAATAAAATTTTGAAAAATTGAAAAATTATAATTAAATATTTAATTAAGACTAAATCAAAGGAAATATAAATACAGTATTTTGAATAATTTTGATATTTAATTTTAAATAAGTAATTAGTTGTAAGTATAGCAAACGCCAATTAAGTTGGCGCGAGGAGGGGTAAGTTCGCGCAGGATTAAAAGTAGTGGGGAGATTTATATTTGGTTTTACATCAAATGTCAATAATTCTAACCTCTGAGCGTGTATCACTTTATGATCCCCTAGCAAAGACATTATGTTCCGTCAAACGTCAATGACAAATGTATTCTGACAGTTACTTGAGTGGTGGGGGTGGACGTTTTTAAAAACGGCTTCTGCGCACTCCCTCTTCGCGCCAACTTAATTGGCGCTATCTATATACTTAATTCTCAAGGAAATTGCAATTGATATAAATTTGAATATTAATTCAAATTATAAATTTCTGCATAATTTCCGTTGATTTTGAACAAACCAATGCGATGTTGTGGAGCAGATTTCAAGGGGATATTATTTGTTTTTTATCGGCGTTTTTTCGAGAGTTGTGGTATAGAGCCCACAAGATACGGACGCCATATTCCGTAAAATTATAGCATGTTTCTTAGTCCACATTTTCTAAGAATAAAGATTAAAAATATTATAACGACTAAAAGTACTTAAAACATATCGAAAAGATAGTGTAAAGTTTAATTTATCAATTGAAAATCATTCAAACGGCGTAAATCAAGCATTTAATAAATTATCAACCTAAGCATCATTTTAGAATTTAAAATTTTAATGACTGACCGAATGGAAATGTAGAGAATATTACTTTAAACTAAGAAATAACCGTATTTTGGTACCAGACTCATCAATTCGTTTGAATACCAGACCTTCTAAAGTCATTCGGGGCCAGAATTTAAGAAAAACGAGGAATTTCTCGAGTTTACAGAAATTTCTGAAGATGTACACCGAGATCCTTCCCTTCTTCCTGACCTAACTCTGTATTCTGATTTAGAAGGTAGCTTAAATTACATTCATCAAAGAAAAATTTGTTAATTATTTTAAAATAGATCGATATACCTAGATAAATAATCGTAAGTGTATGATTGAAGTAAACTATTCAGAAAACGTCTTCCTATACGTCAATTGTGTTGTTCTATATATTAATTAAAAGTTTACAGTTCATTCAAGAACTAACTTTCATTGATTTGGTTCAATTTAGATTTGAATTACCTCGTCAAGGTTGTTCTTTCTCCGAACACTTCGGTTATCAGTGTTATCAGTACACCGTTGTATTATAAAGTTTTGATTCATGCGTTTAGTGTTTTAAAAATTTATATTTCCTTTGAAAAGCAAACAACCAAACGTTTTTTTCTTTTACATTTCCTGCAAGAATAAATTATCTTAGGTTATTGTTGTATAATTATTATTTTTAGTAAAAGTTTTAAAAACAAATACCAACCTGTTCAGGTATTCCATATCCAACTCTTGTATTTGTTACCTTTTCAGTATTCTTGGATTTAAAATAAATGTTTTATATTGTTTTTTTTTGAGAGAGAATTGTTATTATTACATAGCTCAGGTATATGTTGAAAGGTTTTTTTTTTGTTTGCCTGCTTTAAAGAAGATAAAGATCTTGCTGATTTCATACAGTAAGTTCTTTCTACCCTGAGATAGATGTCAGCATGTATGACAAACGGCTTAAGTAATCGATATATATATATATCACTTTAAATTGATAAAATCAATAAAGGGTTTTTTTAAATATATGTTTATTTCCGCAGCTTTTAAGCGGACTACTTCAAACGCCTGAGATAAATAATTAATTTATAAGAGTCTCATCAATATTATCAATATAATTCCTGAATATAGTAAATTTGCACATTCTACAGGATACATTTTATTAGTCGCACATATTTATAACTGTATTTTTGAATTAGGTACGATTTACTATATCTTATGGCCGCCTAAATGTGGGACATTATCCTGTTGTGGAATTGTTTCTTCAACATTCCTTTCAGGGACTACTACAATATATACATATATATATATATATATATATATATATATATATATATATATATATTGAACTGCTACGGAGTCTACTCTAATAAGACGTACAATAAATGTACTATAAAAGATATGTAAAAGTTATTTAATGGTTTTAAAAATGATTAAATGATTGATATTGAAGATTTTATATTTGAAATTTGTAAATTGGGCGCCAGAAGTATGAAAATACTTCATTTGCTCAACGCAATCTAGGTGAAATATAACTAACCCTGGTAGCAGTCGAAGAGCTTGAGAACAATCTTCTATATATAGTATTATAAGAATTATAAAGGATCTTCGTCGGCCTTTTGCTTTCCCCGTAACAATACTACTAATTAAACAATCTATCTTATTTAAAATCACACAAACAAACGTAAACAAATAAAAGATCAATTTTAAATATTAAAAGAAAAATGTTTATTAAATAAAAATAGTATTCTGTAACAAAATTCGAGAAATAATTCTTTTATAATATGGTTTGAAAATAAGATAAAGAAAAAAAAACTAACTGTAAACGTTAAATTCACTTTAATACTAATAGAAAAAGGTTTTTCTTACGCAATACTGCACATGTTTTACAAAAGTTACATAGAGTTTGTGATATTACAAGCTGTGCTAGAAATAACGAATGTTTCTAATGATTTAACACCCAGTAAAAGTAAGTGATGACTCCTTTTAAATAAAAATATTGGAATAAGATATATAGGTGATATTTAATAATTAATAGAACATGCATAAATTTGTGGTTTTATGTAGATACAAATTGAGTTTGAATTAAATGACTGATAGTAATTGTACGTTGACTTTATTAAAAGAATGTAATTTTAGGCAATCGGAAATTATTTAATAGGAACCTGGATTAAGACGATTTGCAGGTGTTGCTCTGGTATCTGGCCTGTACGGTGCTCTTCAATAGATCGACGTTCAACGGCTTCTTGTCCAGGTATCGGTATTGAAGGCGGTTTATGGCTTTTGTAGTGGGTCTAACGCAATACCAATAGTGCAAAAATGCTTAGCTGGATTATATTTTTGTACGCCGTGGTGTTGATCTAATTTATATTTCCACAGGTGGGCAGGAGGTTCAGGTACAGATTTTATATACTTTTGTTAACTTTTACTTGAGATTAATGTGTAATTAAAATAAACTTTTTACTTCACACTCAAGTGCCGCCATTTGTTGTACCTGTATTTTTTTTTAAAAACCGTGTTCTTTTTTGTTTTTCCCAGGCCTATTAATTTACGCTAAAAAGCCTCGACTTTTTAATATTTGTTGCATCTATTTAAATACAAATCTATACAATATACTTGTACTTAGGTGTTATTAAGAATAGGGAAATAATTTACACGTATGATATATTATAATATGAATTTAGGTTACGTTCTAATTTACATATAAAAATTGCGTTCGTGGGACAAAGATATCTTAAAAATTGTGGGCGTGGCTAACTTGCATCGTACTTGATGTGGATAAAGTAGGAGTCTGAAATATGGCGCGTAAAATTTGAATTTAAAAATTTGGAATTTGAAAAATATGAATATAAATATAAAAGTAAAGAAAGAAAATAAGTAAATATTTATTACAAAGTTAACGTCTTCTAATTTATGCACATCTCGACACTAATTTTACATGAGCACGTCCCTTAATTTTAATTAAATTTACAAAGTGCATTAATTGTGTTTAGCTGGTGCATAATTGTTTTTTTTTCTTTTGTAGGCGCAGATATATAGGTGCAGTATGCCCAACAACAATATATATATATATATATATATATATATATATATATATATATGTATGTATATATAATTCTAGAAAATTTCATGACCGTACTAAAATAAATTCACTACTATTTAGGTTATCGGTATGTATTAACTAAAACTCAATATTTCGCCAATATATTTTTGACTACATCAGGAGTAGAGCTGGAGTGTTGGCGGTCTTATTAAATAATTCACACATAATTCTCAGTTGCTAGTGACAATTATGTGTGAAATTAATATTTTTTCGAAATTTTCCGTTTCATTGCTTGTCACTGTGTAATAGTTTGTAAAAAGGCTAATTTATTAAAAGATTAAACAAAGTTTATTTATTAAAGGTTGTTAATTATCAAAGAATCGAATATACTTCTCTATCTAGTGACATACAATAATTATATAAAGGATTCCCAAGTGGTGCTGTAATTTCTTGGAGCAGTGTATATATAAAATTCCGTCAAAACTTTTACAACTAACAATACTTACAAACGTGCAAATCAATTGCATTTTCGCGAAGTAATGTGAATGAAGTAAATGCTTTCTACATTTTACGACGCTAATTATTCGAATTTTTTACCGAAAAAAAAATTGCCCTTAAGCAGGATTCGAACCTACGTCCATTGGTTTGCAGGACCACTGCTTTTACCATTAACCCTTTAGTACTGACGTGTCGTCCCACAGACTACTCGTAATAACTAAATTAAAATATTTTTGTTATTTATTTCCACATAAACTTGCTTCTCGGTCTACCCTCAATTGAATAGGTATGAAGTGCACTGCCGAAGCTAAATCGGTTTGTGCCGAATAGTATCGATGTTATTATAATTACAAAATCGTCCGTAGTCTAGCAGACTACGCGTCAGTACGAATGTAACTGTCTTTGCGTAGACTAGTATTTTTTGTTGACGGTTGAAATGAATTCTAACGCTGGTCCTTCTAAGTCAGTGCGTGTTAGGGACGATAATTTTGAAGAAACAGTATTAAAATGGTTTGACGAGTGCAATAGTGAGGAAAGTGATGTAGACAATGATGTGGACGATGAATTTGCTATCGAAAGCGAACATGAGACAGAATCTGAAATCTCGGAGAGTAGTGATGATGAAAACGATAATGCAATACCAAACCAACGAGAAAATAACCGAATTTACTACGGGAAAAATCGTTTCAAGTGGTCTGCAGATGAAGTTGTGCCTTTGCGTGGGAGAACACTACGACATAATATCGTTATTCAACTTCCTGGTCTAAAACAAGTATCCCGGTCTCTTGGTAACTCTGCACGTCCAAAAGATGTATGGAATTTACTGTTTACAGAAAATATGATGGGACAGCTGGTTCAGTGGACTAATGTCAAATTACGATCCTATCGGCAAAAATTCAAGAACGAAGGTAGAAGTGAAATTGTTGACACTGATTCTACCGAAATGAAAGCATTTTTGGGAATGCTGATATACAGTTCTGTTTTCAACAGTAACCACGAGAATATCCGTACTATTTTTGCAACAGATGGTACAGGGCGAGACATTTTCAGATGTATCATGAGTAAAGATAGATTTGCTGTACTTTTAGCTTGCCTACGATTCGATAATCCTGAAACCAGATTAGAACGTAGAAGAAATGATCCAACGGCACCAATATCACATATCTTTGAACAATTCATAGAAAACTGCAAAAATGCTTACTCTGTTGGTCAGACAGTATGCATTGATGAAATGTTAGTAAGTTTTAGAGGGAAGTGTAGGTTTAAAATGTACCTGCCTAATAAGCCTGATAAATACGGTTTAAAGTTAATGTGTCTCACAGATGCAACAAATAGCTACTTATTCAATAGCTACACATATATTGCGGAAAAGATTCCGATGGACAAGGACTATCAGAAGACGAAAAAAACTTTCAAAACCATCCCAATCTGTCATTAGGCTTGCAAGACCATTATTTCAAACGAACCGAAACGTTACCGCGGATAATTGGTTTTCTTCAGTTGAGTTAGCTCGTACTTTGAGGAATAATAGTTTAACGAATGTAGGTACTATAAGGAAAAATAAACGTGAGATTCCTTCCAATTTTCTGCCAAGTAGAAGAAGACCTGTCGGAGATATTCTTTATGGTTTTACTGAAGATATGACCCTATTATCTTATTCTGCAAAGAAAGGAAAGGCTTCAATTCTGATCTTGTCGATGCATCACAATAGAGAAAATGATCTGAAAACCGAAAAACCTACTATTATAAGTTTTTATAACCAGACAAAGGGTGGTGTAGACTCACTTGACGAGAAATGTTAGAAAAGTAGTTCCAGACGTCGCACACAACGTTGGCCAATGTCGGTTTTTTTTCGAATTTTGGATTTAAGTTGTTGCAATTCTTACATTCTCCATCAATCATATAGAGATAACCCTACCATTACAGACAAGTCGATTTTTTTGAAACAGCTAACCCGTGAATTGGTTGAGCCACATATGAGAAGGAGAGAAGAGAATCCACGTATCCCAAGAGAAATTAAAATCTGTATACGTCGTGTTCTTGGGATTGAAGAACAACCATTATTGGATCCTGCTCCTGAACAAATTTTGGAAAAGCGAAAGATATGCCATATTTGTCCCAGCAAAAAGCGGAGAATGACTAAATATCTTTGCCACACATGTAGCAGGCCAATATGTCCCCAGTGTGTGAAAAAAGTATGTGTTCGATGCGTTGAAAATTTGTGACATGGTAAAAACTTTAATTTCTTTCAGCTATTGTAATAACTGCTTTATCAAGGGTTTTATTTAGTGTTTGGTATTTGAATTTCTTTATAATAGTTTAGACAACACTCCAGAATTGAAAGGACAGCCATATCTTTTTTAGTTTTGTAAGTTTGACTCGATTTGAAAATATTATTTTTTTTTGTTATTTACTACAGTCGTATAATATATGATGTTATCAAAATGGTGTTCTGTTATTTTGTATTTTTTAAAATAATTTGGATTATTGCAAGATATGTACTGAGTTTATATAACAATATTACATATTGTATCATTAAGTGTCTTTGGAAAAAAATAAAAAAATCAACAGGTAGTCCCACAGACGACACATCCGTGACTATGTGCTAAGATGGTACGTCAGTCCTTAAGGGTTAAGCTAGTAAGGACTGAAGTTTCGAATCATCGTGAAATGTAGAAATATTTATTTCATTGATATTACTTCACGAAAATGCAATTGATTTGCACAAATTTACCGACTACGGGCAATAATATTAATATCTGTTTATTAATGCAATTTAAGACTTTGCCGACGATTTGAAACTTCAGTTTTTAATAGCTTAATGGTAAAAGCAGTGGTCGGGCAAACCAATGTATGTAGGTTCGAATCCAGCTGCAGTGCGAATTTTTTTCGGTAAAAAATTCGAATAATTAGCGTCGCAAAATGTAGAAAGCATTTATTTCAATTCTTACAAATGTCGACAAAATTGAAATTTTAGTTTTTGTCTTATAAATTTTATTATTTCAAATAAATGAAATATAATATTGCATCATTTATAGAAACGATGCAATATTATTTTTCACAAATTTTATTTTGATTTAAAAAGTAATTTTCTAACCTGGTACGGTTAGAAAATTATTGAATTTCTCTTACAACATCTAGCGATTAAATTTAACAGCCTGTATATTTCGATTTAACTCATTAAATTTACTAGCACATGCAAAAAGGTAATTCGTAAGCCCATAGGATTCATGTGCAGTGGACCTTGTATTTTAACCAAATTCAATGCACAGGTTAATTAAGTTTTTTGTTCTCCAGGAAGAGATCCTCATATTGTGTAGGCCATTTAGAATAAACGCCCACGCAAACGAGAAAGCGGAAAATGCCTGTGAGTGACTTATCTCCTAATATTATTTAAAAGTAGTTAGCGTATAGAATTCAACGACAATGCAAAATTCATCCTCTCGATATACTATTAAAAACTTTTTCAATTATTTGCACCTCACTGTAAATAAGTGAGAAACTTTGTCGTCGAGTCTGTTTATTATAAAAGTTATACAAACGTCTAAGTTACCAAAATGGTGTACGTACTTTTGAAATATTAAGGACTCAAGATAGTCGTAAGTATAAAACTGCGGATTGTATATACGAATGAATTTAGTATCAGAATACGTTACGAAGTTTGATAATTAGTTTGAAGTGAAAAAAAATTAGCCATCACGGGACGCCTGGCAGATGTGGAACATTGAAATCGATTATTATTTAAAGAAGGTAATATAAGGTAAAGAAATATTTTGATACAAATGAAACAGACATGCAATCTACATATCTGTACCTGTACACATGGACAATACACTTTTTATTTTCAGCATTTACTTCTGCTTAAGACACGTGTTTCTGCCATTTACTATTAGGCGTCATCAGTTAAGCTAGTGAAGTAATTAAAGCTGAGACTTGAATTTTGTTGTGGTCGGAGTTGCCTCCATTTCCACTCCATTGTTTCGTATTTCCCAGGGTTGTGACGTGTTTGTGTCTGATTATTAAATAATCGTGTGTTGTGTGTTTTTGTGCGGTCCTGTGTTGGGTATGTGTAGTCTGTGTGTTTGTCGCTTTTTGCGCTTCAGTCACTGGTCATCGGTTTTTTTTTTTGCGTTTCAGTCATGTGTGTGTTTAATGTTTGTTGTTGTAGAGTGTGATTATTTTCTGTGTTTGCGTTACGAAGTATTGTATCTGTTCTGTTGTTGCGTTTGTGGAGTGTAATGTTATTAGCGTATTGCCTAAGGCAAGTGCTAGTTCGTCAGTTGTGTTAGGTGTTGTGTTTCTTTGTTTTTGTGTCCATGGGTTCGATGTTGGGGGTGGTGCTGGTATGTATTCGGGTTTGGGTGTGGTTTTGTTTACAGGGTTGTTTGGATTGTTAGGACAGTTAAAGAAAGTGGATAAGTGAGGACCACCACAGTTTGCACACTTTGGTGGGGTTGTTTTGGGTTTTGTAAATTAAGTGTGTTGAGTGTTCGTCTCCGAATTTCATGCATTTGTAGTGTATGTTACAGTTTTTTTGGTGGTGTCCAAATGTCTGACATTTGTGGCATTGTATTATGTCTGTCCGTTTGTTTAGTGGTTCGATTTTAATTGTGAGTCCGCAGCAGTCGTGTATGTTGTAAATTGATTTGTATTGTCTCGTCAGTTCTATTAGTACATGTGGTGCTGGTATCCCGTGTTTGCCGTTCATGCGTTTTATTTTTATTGTTGGGTAGCCTTGGTCAGTCAGGTCGTCGGTGATGTCAGTGTCTGTTATAAAGGTAGGAATGCCACGCATAACTACCTTTAGTGTCTTTTCACTTCTCAGTTGAAAAGTGTAAAATTGTATTTGTTCATTGTCGAGTATGTGTTTAAGTTTTCGGTAGTCTTCGTCAGTTTTCGGTTCGATGTAAATGGCAGGTTTCACAAGTTTGTTTTGTACTGTGGTAATGTTATGTGTTTTAAGTATTTGCCGTATATATGCCCATTTGTCTTTGTCTGTTATTATGATTGGTGCGATTTTGTGTGTTTTGCGTGTTTCGGTGTTTGTGTTTTGTGTGGTGTTTGTTTTGTCACTTACCCTGGGTGTGCTGTTTGGTGTTGATGGTTGTGGGGTGAATTCGGTTGCTTCTTCTTCTTCCATTTTTTCCTCGGTTTTGGTTTCGAGGGCGTTGTAGGAATTTTTTGTTTCGATTGGTGGCGCTGTGTGGTCAGTTTTCTGTCTTTTTGTTGTTTTTTTTTGGGTGTCTGAATGCGTCGTTTTCGATTTTCGGTTCCGGTTGGCTCTTCTTTGATTTTACGGGAGGCTTTTCTTCTTCTTGTTTTTCTGTGGGGTTGCTTTTTAACTCGATTTGGATCGTCGGTTCTTCTGGGTTAACCATTAGTATATCCCCTGATTTTTGTAGTAGCTTCTGGATATCTTCTTCTTCGTCGAGTATGTTGATTAGATTTTTAAAATCTTCCAGTATCTTGGGTGTACATTTGTTCAGGTATTCTGGTTTAATCATCAGGTTGGTTATTGTTCTCTTTTGTCCGGCCATTGCTTCCGGCGTCGCTTAACGATGTATCGTCGTCGGTGTTCTCAACTGCGATGCTACTGTAACAGAGGTCGCAGTGAGAATGTTAATTAAAGCTTAAATCGCCTATAAGGTATAGCAAATTTTGTCCTATCTGGCACCATATAATAGTGCCATCTGACGGACGAAAGAGACTATGCCGAAAATGGCAACCCTGGTGTATTGTCCATGTGTACAGTTACAGATACGTATATTGCATGTCTGTTTCATTTGTAACAAATGCGTAATACATGCTTAACGTATTGATAATATTTTGAGTTTAATTGTAATATAAGTTATAATTTAAAATTAAAACATTTAGATTTAATATAGTTCATTAAAATAATAATGAAGGTACATAATAACGTGAACAGTTATTATTAGAGCAGACCAATTTCTGTGCGCACCATGAGCGCCGGTATGGGAGTGTAATTCGTAATATAATAGAATATGCGATAGAATAGGGACGCAACATGAGCTTGTTACCGATATAAGTATAGAAGTAGAGACATTTATTCTATCAGAAATAATTAAATATACATTTGGTTTTCTGCTATTAAAGTAATATGCATAAACACACGAAAAATAAGAATAGTACATATTACAGCAGCGTTGTATGTACCTAAAAATAAAATGGAAAATGTATGAAATCAGTGATTGTGTGCACGACAGAGGATTTAAAAAACACCGTTTTAAGCGTCTTCCAAGGATTGACAAACTGGAGAGACTCGATTGTATATTTTCAACATCAGGTGCGTTTCTAAGGTTATTTCTGAAAAACATGTCCGCCGTGAGGAAAAAATATGTTTATATTCGGAAAACGAGCGTTCTACATCTGGTGATGTTATATTCGCATGATCAAAATACTTTTTTAAGCAACTTAACGCATCTGTAGACGTGCCCTCACAAATACGTGTTAAGGTGTCAAAATCTGCATTTCTGTCTAAAACACCTTCAAATTTAATTAGAACACTTTCACTTTTTGCGTCTTCTACAGCACACAGTTGTGCGTGAACATCTTTAACGATTTGCAGTGATTCCTCTAACGACAGCGAAGATATTTCTAATTTTGTTATTGCTTCTTCTAGTCCCAAGGAATTCTCCCTCCCGAATACTTTGTAAATCCATTTTAATCTGGGCATCTTAAAAATTTTTTCTGTCTTGTATTGATAGCTGCACTTTCTTTCGGATCGAATGATAAAACCACGTCCTTAATTTTTTCAAAATGTTCATGATTGTGAAACCCCGCCGTAACAATGTATCCCAACGTGTCAGAATCGGCTGTGGTGGCTGAGGGGTATGGGGACACAATTCGTGAAATTGCCGAATACGTTTTGGAGATTTCAGGAATACTGCCTTTGTACTCGATATTAAAGCATCTATCTCTGGATAACATCTACGAACCTGTTCTGCCACAAGGTGTAGAGCATGGAGTTTACAAGTAATATGTAACAAGTTAGGACAATATTTTCTAGGAGACCGGCCTACAGAACACATGGTTGCGGCACCATCGGTCATAAACATTAATACTTGGTCTTTCGATAGTTTAAATTTTTCCAAAGTAACTAATAGCACCTCTGAAATTTTTTCGGCATTACATTGTTCGAGTCGTCTGGATGCTAATAAAATTGAAGACGTTGGTTGATGTGGTTCTATATTACGCGCCATCACATTAACTACAGATTGTTTTTTGCTGTCAGTTGTTTCGTCCACACATAACCACAGTTTTTGTTTTCAGTTCGGTTTAGATTTTATTTTCAACCTGTTTACGCACCGATGGTGAATTCCTTCGTAACGTTGTCGTGCTCGGTAATGTTAGATTCGCGTATTTATTCCAAAATGAAATAAATGAATCATTACTTAACAAGGTAAACGGCGGTGTACACACAATCATAGTTACACATAGGTCATGTATAAACTGTTGTCGATTAATTTTGTTATTATTGCACACTAAACATTTAATTTTTGAGCCATCATATATTAAGTCCGGAAAATCCATAATAAACTTATTCACTTCATCTGACAACGGTCGGTTTCTCGATTTATGTGTCGACGACATTTTATTACGTATGCTTATACTTACATGCAGTCTTAGCAACTACCAAACACATACTGAATGCTTTTTATTAGTTCTGATGCAACGTGCACATCGGCGCACATCTCGCGCACGGAAATTGGTCGCTCTAGTTATTATGAATGCGTTATAACGAATGTCTAGTAATGAATCTGTTATAATGAATAATGTTTTCTTTTACATTTAGTTTTTAATATCTCATGTCTTTATCTTAATTCTAGGTATCACCCGCATGACGCTGCGTTGCATTTCTCACGTTAACTTGAGTACACAAGTACGGTTCTATATCAAACTTATTCGGTTGGAAATGCTTTGTTATGCTCGAAAGGACGCGCGGATTGAAATAAAAACTTGAGACGATGCCATGTACACTGGTAAAGAGTCTATAGCGCGTACCGATGGCCACAAACACAAAGCGGTGAATGTCAAATGTATAGCTTGTAGGGATAGCGGAAAAAGGGGGTGCCAGCATACACACAGGTTATAGCGTTATACGCGCTGCAGAGAGAGGGGAGCGCCAGCGGTATGACGAAGAGAGGATAGCGCTGTCTTTAGCATGTCGGCATTCAAGAGTCGAGTTTGCCCTCGTGGCGTGCCATTAGATTTTTCACATCAAAAAATAAATTTAAATTGTAATTCCGATTTCAAACGTTTGTTAAAAAACAGAAAAAATTCTAAATATCATTTATTATTTTCGGGTTTTTCGGTTTACGCCGTATCATTGGAACGCCAAAAGCTAATTTCTGGTGTTTTGCTTTGCTCCACTGCCGCAAATTTTCCGCACATCATTTACACACATTGTGTGGAGATCATGACTTGTCCTGATCAGCAAGTTTTACATCAAAATAAGCCAAATACATTTTCTTAACGAAAAAAGTAATAGTTACCTTTTGACTGGGAACGACGACGCTTCCATAAATGTAGCAGAACGAATCGGCACTATTTACACATCTTCGAGTAGTAGACATGATTTAGTTCCTTCTCTAACAACTAACACGTAACTAACGTTTTATTATAACCCTTGTTAACTTTTAAATAGTTCTAAGTGATCAATACTTTCTAATGAAATCTCATTAAAACCTCATAGGTTCACTTAATGAACAGGATCAGGTTAATAGAGTTGCATTTCTTTATTAGTTTATTACTTACATAGTTCATTAGGTAATGAAATACTAACGGGTAGAAGTGTACATTATGCTAATGAGATAAATGTATTTGGAATGTCTTTCAATTCTTTGAACAATTAAGAATTTGCAGCATTACTTAACGATTTTTAAGAATTTTGAAATCGCCAAACAAGAAGTGCCGTAGAAACGAAACTTGACGTGATAGGGACAAATGGGTTTCATATGTGGCGTTAGCGTACCAATATAAATTAAAAACGAGTGTCAGATCATAGTCAGCAAAAAATTATCTTAATTGTTTGCCAGTGTAATTGGTTGATAAAGAAAATAAACGATTTAAGATACGTATATGAGATTCATTGTTGAGACATATTAACCCTAGAATGGTACGTTGGTGTAGCCTATGACACAGCTACACTTTATCTATTTCCCAAACGCATAATTGAAGAGAGAAGTTAGCGACCACCTACGTACCTCTCGACGTGTCAGTACAGCTTTGAATGCGGTAGTTGTAAGTGCTCTGTTCTGTTTTACGTATCGATAGCAATTGGTTGTGTCACATACGACTCCAGAATACCATTCTTGATATTATTTTTTTAATTTACAAAATATGGCTTCCACTAGTAAAGCATTGACTCAAGCAGAGTTAGAGGATATTATACGTTCTTACGAGAGAGGCGAAACAGATTTGGACAATATTGTTCCAGAAATAGTGAGCGACGACAGTGTATCTGAAGATGAGCAACTTTTAGACAGTGAGCATTCAGATACTTTTTCTGTCGAGTCTAGCAGTGAGGGAGAAGAGTCCGAAGAAGAATCTGTTACACGTCAAAAGGCAATTAATGGAAAAAATTGTTAGAAATGGTATAAATCACCATTTTTTTCAAAAAATAGCCGTACAGTGCAAAAGAACATTGTGCTTCGATTACCAGGGCCAAAGTCAAACGCATTAAAAGCTGCAGATGAGATTGAAGCATGAAAGTTATTTTTCACCGACGAAATGATTAATTGTATTATTCAACACACAAACCAAGAAATAACAAGACAATCCTGCAAATATGCTAATAATCAAAGCTTTATAGGGTGTACTAATAGACAAGAAATATTGGCCTTATTCGGGCTGTTGTATATGAGTGGGGTTCTAAAAACAAGTTCTCTAAGTACTTCGGATTTATGGTCCAGACAATATGGATTACCCATTTTCAGAGCAACCATGTCACGAAAACGAAAACGTTTTGAGTTTTTACTTAATTGTCTTCGCTTTGATGACAAAAATACCAGACAAGAGCGTAAGGATGATAAATTTGCACCTATCAGATTTGTGTGGGATAAATTTATTGAAAAGTGTTCAGAAAATTATACTCCTGGCGCATATGTAACTGTAGACGAACAACTTCTTGGTTTTAGAGGAAGATGTCCATTCAAAATCTATATTCCAAATAAGCCGGATAAATATGGCATAAAAATTGTTATGATGTGCGACTCTAAAGCATTTTACATGCTTTCTGCTATTCCATGTATTGGAAAAGAAAGAAGAACTAGTTCTGAAACTTTACCTACTCAATATGTCCTGAAACTGTGTGAAAGTATATATGGAACAAACCGGAATGTTACCATGGATAACTGGTTCTCGTCCTCGGATTTGGCAAATAAATTATTGGAAAAGAAACTAACCATGGTAGGAACGTTACGTAAAAATAAAGCAGATATTCCGCCAACTTTCTTGAAGAAAAAAGCTACTGTTCCTAGCTCTGATTTTGCTTACGACGAAAATAAAACTATGGTTTCGTTTTCACCTAAAAAGAATAAAATAGTTTTGTTGTTGTCAACTTTTGACACTTATGGCGAAATTGAAGACGAAACTAAAAAACCCGAAATCATTCTATTTTATAATTCGACGAAAGGTGGTGTAGATACATATGATCAATTGTGTCACTCAAAAACTGTGTCACGAAAAACCCGTCGATGGCCTTTACGTGTATTTTATGGAATGATAGATGGAATTGGAATCAATGCTTATGTTATCTATAACGCCAACAAACAAAAACAAGATAGTGCTTATAAATACATCCCAAGAAGACAATTTCTTCAAAACTTAGGCATGCAGTTGATCAAAGCACAATTTGAAAGCAGACTGAATGTGCCAACAATATCCAGATATTTACGTCTACTAATTCAGGATATTTTAGGTGTGGAAGAAAAGAATCCTAGTTTGGAAAAAAGAAATCAACCTGTCGGTCAGAAACGTTATCATATTTGCCCTAGAAATGCCAACAGAAAAGGTCGAGAACTATGTGTGAGATGCGGTGAACACATTTGTGCTGAACACAGAAGGCCTATTTCTCCTCCCTGCAGTGAGGAACTGTAATTAGTATTTTTGTGAGAATAACTGTTTTATATTTTTGTACCATTTTATTTTTTATAATAAAATTAATGTAAAATTATACTTTTGTTTTTATTTTGAACGATAACTATATAAAAGTTAAAGATATAATGATGTGTCATATGCGACACCACTGTAGTACTAGTCATGTACTAGAAAATAACGATACCATTCTAGGGTTAAAAAACTAAAAATAGGATAGAAAGGATACCAAACGTTTCAAAGCAATATACTTACAACTAATTAACTCATGAATTAAGAAATACTGAAAAAACAAGCCTATCAACGCGAGGAAACGTACAGACGACCGTTTCGTTCTAATTGGAACTTCTCAATGTACGGCATTCCCTTTCGATGACGACCTTGCTTTTTCATTTCTATACTTTCTGTATATATAGTTAACATTTGGAATTTACTGCAAGTGAGAATTAATGAATATTAAATCACATTCTTACATGTAAATGTCGACTTATTTAATGCGTATAAATCTACAATCCGTCAAACTAAGTTTGTACTAGTATGCAGAACACACTCTTTCGCGACAACGAACTTCCTGGTAGTTAGGTTAATTAAGAATTAAGAAATACTGAAAAAACAAGCCTATCAACGCGAGGAAACGTACAGACGACCGTTTCGTTCTAATTGGAACTTCTCAATGTACGGCATTCCCTTTCGATGACGACCTTGCTTTTTCATTTCTATACTTTCTGTATATATAGTTAACATTTGGAATTTACTGCAAGTGAGAATTAATGAATATTAAATCACATTCTTACATGTAAATGTCGACTTATTTAATGCGTATAAATCTACAATCCGTCAAACTAAGTTTGTACTAGTATGCAGAACACACTCTTTCGCGACAACGAACTTCCTGGTAGTTAGGTTAATTAAGAATTAAGAAATACTGAAAAAACAAGCCTATCAACGCGAGGAAACGTACAGACGACCGTTTCGTTCTAATTGGAACTTCTCAATGTACGGCATTCCCTTTCGATGACGACCTTGCTTTTTCATTTCTATACTTTCTGTATATATAGTTAACATTTGGAATTTACTGCAAGTGAGAATTAATGAATATTAAATCACATTCTTACATGTAAATGTCGACTTATTTAATGCGTATAAATCTACAATCCGTCAAACTAAGTTTGTACTAGTATGCAGAACACACTCTTTCGCGACAACGAACTTCCTGGTAGTTAGGTTAATTAAGAATTAAGAAATACTGAAAAAACAAGCCTATCAACGCGAGGAAACGTACAGACGACCGTTTCGTTCTAATTGGAACTTCTCAATGTACGGCATTCCCTTTCGATGACGACCTTGCTTTTTCATTTCTATACTTTCTGTATATATAGTTAACATTTGGAATTTACTGCAAGTGAGAATTAATGAATATTAAATCACATTCTTACATGTAAATGTCGACTTATTTAATGCGTATAAATCTACAATCCGTCAAACTAAGTTTGTACTAGTATGCAGAACACACTCTTTCGCGACAACGAACTTCCTGGTAGTTAGGTTAATTAAGAATTAAGAAATACTGAAAAAACAAGCCTATCAACGCGAGGAAACGTACAGACGACCGTTTCGTTCTAATTGGAACTTCTCAATGTACGGCATTCCCTTTCGATGACGACCTTGCTTTTTCATTTCTATACTTTCTGTATATATAGTTAACATTTGGAATTTACTGCAAGTGAGAATTAATGAATATTAAATCACATTCTTACATGTAAATGTCGACTTATTTAATGCGTATAAATCTACAATCCGTCAAACTAAGTTTGTACTAGTATGCAGAACACACTCTTTCGCGACAACGAACTTCCTGGTAGTTAGGTTAATTAAGAATTAAGAAATACTGAAAAAACAAGCCTATCAACGCGAGGAAACGTACAGACGACCGTTTCGTTCTAATTGGAACTTCTCAATGTACGGCATTCCCTTTCGATGACGACCTTGCTTTTTCATTTCTATACTTTCTGTATATATAGTTAACATTTGGAATTTACTGCAAGTGAGAATTAATGAATATTAAATCACATTCTTACATGTAAATGTCGACTTATTTAATGCGTATAAATCTACAATCCGTCAAACTAAGTTTGTACTAGTATGCAGAACACACTCTTTCGCGACAACGAACTTCCTGGTAGTTAGGTTAATTAAGAATTAAGAAATACTGAAAAAACAAGCCTATCAACGCGAGGAAACGTACAGACGACCGTTTCGTTCTAATTGGAACTTCTCAATGTACGGCATTCCCTTTCGATGACGACCTTGCTTTTTCATTTCTATACTTTCTGTATATATAGTTAACATTTGGAATTTACTGCAAGTGAGAATTAATGAATATTAAATCACATTCTTACATGTAAATGTCGACTTATTTAATGCGTATAAATCTACAATCCGTCAAACTAAGTTTGTACTAGTATGCAGAACTAGTATGCAGAACACACTCAGAAATGAAAAAGCAAGGTCGTCATCGAAAGGGAATGCCGTACATTGAGAAGTTCCAATTAGAACGAAACGGTCGTCTGTACGTTTCCTCGCGTTGATAGGCTTGTTTTTTCAGTATTTCTTAATTCTTAATTAACCTAACTACCAGGAAGTTCGTTGTCGCGAAAGAGTGTGTTCTGCATACTAGTACAAACTTAGTTTGACGGATTGTAGATTTATACGCATTAAATAAGTCGACATTTACATGTAAGAATGTGATTTAATATTCATTAATTCTCACTTGCAGTAAATTCCAAATGTTAACTATATATACAGAAAGTATAGAAATGAAAAAGCAAGGTCGTCATCGAAAGGGAATGCCGTACATTGAGAAGTTCCAATTAGAACGAAACGGTCGTCTGTACGTTTCCTCGCGTTGATAGGCTTGTTTTTTCAGTATTTCTTAATTCTTAATTAACCTAACTACCAGGAAGTTCGTTGTCGCGAAAGAGTGTGTTCTGCATACTAGTACAAACTTAGTTTGACGGATTGTAGATTTATACGCATTAAATAAGTCGACATTTACATGTAAGAATGTGATTTAATATTCATTAATTCTCACTTGCAGTAAATTCCAAATGTTAACTATATATACAGAAAGTATAGAAATGAAAAAGCAAGGTCGTCATCGAAAGGGAATGCCGTACATTGAGAAGTTCCAATTAGAACGAAACGGTCGTCTGTACGTTTCCTCGCGTTGATAGGCTTGTTTTTTCAGTATTTCTTAATTCTTAATTAACCTAACTACCAGGAAGTTCGTTGTCGCGAAAGAGTGTGTTCTGCATACTAGTACAAACTTAGTTTGACGGATTGTAGATTTATACGCATTAAATAAGTCGACATTTACATGTAAGAATGTGATTTAATATTCATTAATTCTCACTTGCAGTAAATTCCAAATGTTAACTATATATACAGAAAGTATAGAAATGAAAAAGCAAGGTCGTCATCGAAAGGGAATGCCGTACATTGAGAAGTTCCAATTAGAACGAAACGGTCGTCTGTACGTTTCCTCGCGTTGATAGGCTTGTTTTTTCAGTATTTCTTAATTCTTAATTAACCTAACTACCAGGAAGTTCGTTGTCGCGAAAGAGTGTGTTCTGCATACTAGTACAAACTTAGTTTGACGGATTGTAGATTTATACGCATTAAATAAGTCGACATTTACATGTAAGAATGTGATTTAATATTCATTAATTCTCACTTGCAGTAAATTCCAAATGTTAACTATATATACAGAAAGTATAGAAATGAAAAAGCAAGGTCGTCATCGAAAGGGAATGCCGTACATTGAGAAGTTCCAATTAGAACGAAACGGTCGTCTGTACGTTTCCTCGCGTTGATAGGCTTGTTTTTTCAGTATTTCTTAATTCTTAATTAACCTAACTACCAGGAAGTTCGTTGTCGCGAAAGAGTGTGTTCTGCATACTAGTACAAACTTAGTTTGACGGATTGTAGATTTATACGCATTAAATAAGTCGACATTTACATGTAAGAATGTGATTTAATATTCATTAATTCTCACTTGCAGTAAATTCCAAATGTTAACTATATATACAGAAAGTATAGAAATGAAAAAGCAAGGTCGTCATCGAAAGGGAATGCCGTACATTGAGAAGTTCCAATTAGAACGAAACGGTCGTCTGTACGTTTCCTCGCGTTGATAGGCTTGTTTTTTCAGTATTTCTTAATTCTTAATTAACCTAACTACCAGGAAGTTCGTTGTCGCGAAAGAGTGTGTTCTGCATACTAGTACAAACTTAGTTTGACGGATTGTAGATTTATACGCATTAAATAAGTCGACATTTACATGTAAGAATGTGATTTAATATTCATTAATTCTCACTTGCAGTAAATTCCAAATGTTAACTATATATACAGAAAGTATAGAAATGAAAAAGCAAGGTCGTCATCGAAAGGGAATGCCGTACATTGAGAAGTTCCAATTAGAACGAAACGGTCGTCTGTACGTTTCCTCGCGTTGATAGGCTTGTTTTTTCAGTATTTCTTAATTCTTAATTAACCTAACTACCAGGAAGTTCGTTGTCGCGAAAGAGTGTGTTCTGCATACTAGTACAAACTTAGTTTGACGGATTGTAGATTTATACGCATTAAATAAGTCGACATTTACATGTAAGAATGTGATTTAATATTCATTAATTCTCACTTGCAGTAAATTCCAAATGTTAATTAACTCATGTACAAATACGATATAAAGCACTTTGTTCTTCAAATAGAACGTATTTTTCTGGTTGTCTTTCTCTCAACCGTAACTACAGCTCACAAAATTAACAGAGCGTAACTAATTTTACGAATTACTTCAAACTTATTTTTAATGTAGCATGCGCAAATAGAATTAGAAATATAACTGTTCCCTGTATACGAATATTCATGCTATAAATTATATTTGGACTAAAAATATTAAAGAATTTTAATTTCAGTAAAACTTTTGCATTAAAATTTAAAAAATGGAAGTGTCAACTGTTTTGACAAAGGTTTACTTCACGAAACAAAAATTAAATATAATATAAATTGGTTTCATGGAAAAATTTTATTTTGTTTGAATATTATTAATTAAGCTCTTAATTATTAAATCTGAAATATACGTGAAATACGTGACATGCATGTTAAGTAGTGTTTTATTAGAATGAGATGAGCAATTGAAGTAAAAGCTCATTTAATATTGTACCGCACTAAATTGGATTATATTTTTACGACCATTTTAATAAAGTCTTTACATTCAAATTAGGCGTGTGCATATAAAATATTAATGAGAGATGGTTTAAGTGTAATGCCAAATGTGGTAACGCACCAAGGCTGGTAATAAAATGTCTGATTGCTTTTACATAATTACAAACAGCAAGCATGTTTGGCATATATTAAATAAATAAGTTTACTAAAATCGTAATGTTGTGTATGAGAGATATAGCTGTTACCAAGACTTAATATAGCAGGTAAAGTTAATTTTACTGGTCAATTTAGTGCAAGACAATTTTTATCACAGGATAATTACCAGAGAGCGGACTCGAGCGATTGATGATTCATAGCCCATAGGCGTCTGCCTTGTATTCGCAATAGGTTATTTCTGTAGGCTATCTATGAGTTTCGAATAATTTTATACGTGTAGTTACCTAAATAAGTGGCACATACCTACATATTGCAATGGATTTTTCCCCGAAGAAAGAAATTAAAAGAAACTATATAAGACTATATATATATTTATGTACATTTATTCCAGAGAGATAATTATAAAGATTTCATATTTTATGTAAAATTTATTATAATGTGTATTTTTGTCCACGATTGTAGATCGTTCATGACGGTCGGATGTTTGCAGTTCCCGCTAAATTGGAAGTTATAGTATTTGCATATTGTAGCTGTTTTGATTTATTTTATGTTAGGTAGGGCTAGCATGCTGTTTCCGGGATACTGATGCTTTTAGAGATTTATTAGTTTTTGAGCAGATAGGTCGAGTTTTTATTGCTATTGAATAGAACTTAATTTTCTTCAATTTAAACTTTGGATAAATTCGGTTTGTGTTTTGTGAGGTGTTATGATGTATTTAAATTAATTCTCGAGTTTTTACGATTCTTTTAAACTTGTAATTTAATTCAAATTGACCTATCTGTAAATCTCTCATTTTTTGTGAAGTGGCTACATTAATTAATGTATGTATATTTCTGTTAATATTATATTTATGTATTTAGAAATAATTCTATAACAGTGATGAGCTCAGTAAAATCATTAGATTCTAGTTTATAATATTTTTGTAATCAGAGAAATATCAAGAAAAGTTATCAGATTTTTTGGAAGTGTTTTTTTTAAATAAAATATTCTAGAACGATAGTAGGTGGGAAAATCTTTTTGCTTCATGTTATTTGTGCGCATGAATTTAGGTTGCGTGCGAAAAATAGATAGTTTTCTATTTTGACGTTTGATATTGGGATAACGTAATTGTTTATATCTGATAGTTTTTTTTTATATTTAATTTATAATTTTGCTCGCGGTCAATTTTGATGAGGTTTTTTTAGCGCTTTCATATAGTATCAAAGTTTTTTCTCATATGATAGATGTTTCAATATAACTTTATACTTTGTAAAGTTAAAGATTTTTTTTTGTTTTTTTTTTATTAAAAATTTAAGGGGGGAAAATTTTTGTTTATTGTTTTAATTTTATTACACGTATCCATGAGGACAAACTCTGCAGATTAAGGAGCTCTAGGAAGGCGTACCAGACTGAGTATAGCAGGGAATCTACTGTGCATAGTGAATAAAAATTAAATAAGCAATCAACTTCATAATTCACTGCAATATGCAGTTAATATGTATCCGTCAATGTATAACAGAGCGAATGTAATAAACGGTTTGGTAACCAGCAGCAACTACTGCTGAAACAAAAGTAATGCTGACAAGCGAATTGCGTATCGAACTTTGAATAAAAAATTATTTACAAAGAACAAAACTTAAAACTATGTATTTTCTGAAACATTGAAAATGTAAAACATTACATGAACAACTAAAATTTGTTCAAGGTGTCCCTGTGTTAAAGTAGTTCTTTTAAATGTTAAAACGTCTTTAAAAATAGAAGATGTGCGCTCCACATCACAACTGGTGATGTTTGCGTGATTAAAATGTTGCAAAAGTGCACCATTCTTCGAATGTATAGATTTTTCAATCGGCTCTGTGCAGAATTGATATAATATATTCAAATCTGGATTTCTGCTAAATATGGTATCATCTTTTTGTTCAGTTTTGAGAAATATCTTTTTAAATGATGAAACTAACTTAGCAACATTTGGAAAATGAACCCTGATGTATTTACATACTCTGTGTAGTGCATGTATCACACAGGTAACGTGTACCATTTTGGGGTAAGATTGCTTTAATAACATCCCTGTTTTTAACATATAAGCTGCCGCATCAGTAAAAAATAATAGCATCTTCTATCCGATGACACAATATTATGAATACATTAATCAATTACTTCTGCAACTGTTTCACCATTTACGACTGGCAATATTTTAGTTGCAATTAAGATGGTTGGTATGAATTCGTCGGATCAAGAATACCAACAACTACATTTAACACATATTGTCCCATTATATTCGTTGTTTCGTTCGCACTTACCCAAAGATAATGACCAGATAGGTTGGTTTGTATTTTCTCAATGGTTCTCAAATAACATTTTAGTAAGTGGTATTTACGTAAAGTAGATCCATCTGGTATATAACGATCAGTATATTTTGTAAGAAACCTCTTGAGGACTGGATTGTAAAGCTTTTTGAATGGGATATTGGCCGCCATCAAATCTTAACACAGTTCTTCGTTAAAAGTGTCAGGTGCAATATAGTCATATGTTATCTTGATGAGTTTTTGAAGAAACATGTCTCTGCACATTACACTTTTGTGGACGCCTTAAACTTAATGAACAGGCACTGCAATATATATCGGTATTATTACGAATATGCAACCAATCTGTATGGCCTTTAATCCATCCTACCATCGTTGTTCTACGAGAATTCTCCAAAGTTAATGAAAATAAAAAGAAATTCTAAGAATAGAAGAAAATGGACTAAAAAGAAGAAACGAAAACTACTCCAAAAATAAGGTAGTAAATTAACTTAATATTTATAAAAAATTATAGGATAAATATACAACATAACAATATAAAACGGATTTTTTAAAATACCAAACGATGTAGCCAAATAACACCGAAAGAAACGATACCAGAAACAATCCCTTATAGAAGAGAATAGAAAATATACTAACTATCTCAAGAACAAAAAATACATATATTTTGTTATACATGCATTATAACCATGTAAACACGAGAATACACTTTCGAAATTAGCGGATATATTTTTTTAAGCGATTATGTCAACGAAGTCTAACGAAATAATATATAGATATATATTCCGTTTTTTACGCCACTGTTGAATTAAATTTATGTAGGAATACACACAATGTCCTATTCATAACGATGGAAATAACAAAATCTGCTCGGCGAATACAATTGAGCAAGCAAATAGTGGGGCTGTTATAACTGCATACTTCAGTTGATAACGCCACAACGTTTTATCGGGGTAATTGGGCATTCAATAGCTTCAGTCCGCTCTCTGATAATTACGCACAAACTATTAAATACAACAAACTATGGATTACAGTGAAATTCGCTTAATGTGATTACTTTGGACCAGATACATTCTGATAATTTTAACCGACTAATAACAGTAAGGGAATTTTAGAAAAAAGTCAAAATTTTAGAGAATCTTCCTTTACAGATTTGATTACATAGTTAACTATGTATATTACACATTATTTGCATATTACATTACTTTACATTCATATAAGAAAATATATAATCTAAAGTTGATTGCTTGTTACAAGTAAGAATTCTGTTGATACAATTTTCATAGTTCGTAAATGTTTGAAAATCCCTTGCCTTTATAAATTACGCATTTACGTTAAACGTCTAATGCATTACGGATTTTCTTGTTAATTGGGCATTTGATTTCTTCTTCGTCATCTTCACCCTCATCCAAATTTTGAGTCAGTTTTTCTATTGTCCCTACGTTATCTTCTTCCATGATTGTTACGCAAATTTTTTCTTCATTGCTGGGTTGTGATACTTCTAGTCCACTATCGATATTTAGCCAATCGTAATATTGTTCTTGGGTTAAGTTATTTGGTTGCAAATTTTCTTCAGCGCCGCCGCTTTCATCATTTTAATCATTTGCAACTGTAAACCCTTCCTGCAGAAAACAATTTTTTATCGTTTCTAATCTAACATTTTCCACGACTTATTTAACAAGTGCAGAGCTTCCAGAACGTTGGTTTTTTTGACTAGTTCATTAGCGGTTAATCCATTCTTTTTAATTGAATTGATTCGGCATTTACTTGATGAAGATCCATAATTTAAAATAGAAATAAAAGTACAGTTCAAATCTTCACTTTTAATCCTTAATCGTAACACGACAATTGTTTCGCCAGCACAGTGGCTTCCTCAGGTGCTTACATCTAAAGAGTACGTTACAAACTAAATTAAAATATATATATATATATATATAACTGAAAAGAAATTATCGACCGTGATATATTATCAAAAATTAATTAAAATTCGGGTAAGGGGTCAATTAAAAAACTCCTTTATTAAATTACCCTATATTTCGCCACACTTTGTCGCTTCTTCTGGGGTAACTACATGATTAATGAGAAAAATAACAAAAAATAAATAAGAGTATAAAACAGTAGTAAAAATACTTACAAAATGTAGAGTTAAAAAATAATAAAATTGACGTACAAAATATAAAAATGATTAGATATAAAAAATAAAGTAACTATAGAAACCAGCCTTAAGAACTTTTAAAAAACATATATATGAAAAGTTAAAACATGAAAACAAAAAAATATAATGCAATACAAATTAAAACAACATATGGACCAAATAACAAAACGATTTAAGATCGTCAACTAACAGTCAAACCCAGTATATTAAAATAAATTATACTAAGACGATCTAAGAAGATCTATAATTTATGTTGTTTGTGTCCCTGTTGATGTGGACCATTTCTAAAAAGGTTCTTTTTTTATGGTTATTCTCAACGTCTAAGATTTTAACGTCAACAAAATTGAAAGTATGGTCACGATCAAGTGCACGGTCCACCAATGCACAAGATCTCTTACCAATACGGACATCACTTTTATGTTGAGTAATGCGCTGTTTTAGCCACTGTGATGTCTGACCTATATAAACGCCACAACAATCCGAACATGCTATCCTGTAGACAACATGACTATTTAGAAAGAAAGGTGTTATGTCTTTTATCTTACTATACAACTTCTTCAAGGTATGGGTGTTGTATTTAGCAATTTTAATGTTATTAAATTGTTTAAAATGTGATACAATTGTATGAGTAAGACCGCCAATGTATGGGATTTTTTTGTAAATCACACTGTCTGCAGGAATGTCCTCAGTAGGGCCATCAAAAAAGTTTGAGCTAAATATCAATTTATTAAGTATATGCTTAGGATAGCCATTGTTGACGAAGATGTTGAAAAGTTCTTTAAGTTTGTCATTTAAAAAGGTTTCATGACAAATATGTGATATTCGGTTTCTCATACCTATAATGGTGTTATACTTCTGATTGAGAGGATGATGAGAGTGATAATTAATGAACCGATCAGATGAAGTTGGTTTTCTATACCAATTCAAAATGATACAATTATTAACGTCACGAATTACTAAAACATCCAAGAAGGGCACGCTATTGTTATTTTCTTTTTCCACAGTAAATTGTGTTTGTTGTAGCTATTAAAAATTTTTAATGTTAGATCTATTTTTTTCTTGTGGAACAGAGCAAACAATGTCATCAACATACTTGTACAAGAACGGTAATGGAAATGGTAACTTAGCTATCACACTCTCCAACAACTGATCCATAACTATCTGAGCTAAAATTGGACTGATGGGCGAACCCATAGGAGTTCCAAATATTTGACTATAGAATTTCCCATTAAACGAAAAATATGTGTTGTTAAATATAAAAGAGATTAACGACAAAAAATTTGATTTAGATAAGTCAGTGTGTGGATCGTTTATGTGCCACTTACTAGTTATGACTTCTGTCATTAGTTGTAAAGGTATATTCGTAAAAAGCGATATAACATCAAACGAAATCAACACATAATTGTTGGGAAGTGTGAGACCTTGCATCTGATTAACAAATGAAAACGTGTCTTTGATATTGTATGTATTGTCTGTATCAAACGCGGTCATTGGCGGTCTTACTCATACAATTGTATCACATTTTAAACAATTTAATAACATTAAAATTGCTAAATACAACACCCATACCTTGAAGAAGTTGTATAGTAAGATAAAATATAATGTATAGAATTCACGGTTGGCTCTTGGTGAAACATAATGAATAATTTACTAAATAAAACACTTGGTATATTTGTTTCACAAAATGTATTTAAAATATCTCTGACATATGTTTCGACTTATTCAGTCATTCTCGAAGAGTCATGTAAACTAAGTAAAAAGTATACTCCTACCAATATTTATGCGTTATTTTTGAAAAGGTTTATTACAGCATCGATTGTGGGGGTGTTTGAAAAATCCAACTGCGTGTTTGTGACCTGTCTGTTGAGATTTATGGCTTTTTTAATTTCTAAAATTTCTAAGAAGTCAAGCCTTTTACCCTTATTACAAGAGTGTAAAAGTTTGAAATTAGTAGCATTAAACAAATGAGAATTTTGAATACAGTGTTCCGCGAATCCCGTAACCATATTGCCATGTAGAATAGAACTTCTATGTTCTTTGATACGTTCTTTTATAGAGCGTCCTGATTGGCCAATGTATACCGCGTCACAATCACTGCAAGTCAATTCATACACCCCTGACTTATCACGCAATTCTGTTTTTCCTTTATTGTTAACTAGAATATTACCTAAATTGCATTTATTTACTAGGATGACATTTAAACCTAACTTATTAAGTATATTAGAAACTTTATTGCTAACCCCAGGTATATAGTTTAGGGTGTGAAACGCTTTGTTAGTTTTTGTATAAGTATGTCAGGAGTAAAAATTTTTCTTAAGGATAGCGCGTTGTTTTTTGTAAATCATTTTGTCTAAGAATTCTGTTTTGTACCCGTTGTTAGTTAGTAAGTTAAAAGACATAACACCTTTCTTTCTAAATAGTCATGGTGTCTACAGGATAGCATGTTCGGATTGTTGTGGCGTTTATATAGGTCAGACATCACAGTGGCTAAAACAGCGCATTACAACATAAAAGTTATGTCCGTATTGGTAAGAGATCTTGTGCATTGGTGGACCATGCACTTGATCGTGACCATACTTTCAATTTTGTTGACGTTAAAATCTTAGACGTTAAAAATAACCATAAAAAGAACCTTTTTAGAAATGGTCCACATCAACAGGGACACAAACAACATAAATTATATATCTGATACTAATGGTCTTAGTATAATTTATTTTAATATACTGGGTTTGACTGTTAGTTGACGATCTGTTGTTTTAATTTATATTGCATTATATTTTTTATTTTTCATGTTTTAACTTTTCATATTTATGTTTTTTAAAAGTTCTTAAGGCTTGTTTCTATAGGTACTTTATTTTTTATATCTAATCATTTTTATATTTTGTACGTCAATTTTATTATTTTTGAACTCTACATTTTGTAAGTATTTTTACTACTGTTTTGTACTCTTATTTATTTTTTGTTATTTGTCTCATTATTCTTGTAGTTACCCCAGAAGAAGCGACAAAGTGTCGCGAAATATAGGGTAATTTAATAAAGGAGTTTTTTAATTGACCGCTTACCCGAATTTTAATTAATTTTTGATTACACATATATATATATATATATATGTATATATAATCAAGAAGGATGGTATTATTTTACAATGTTTTTAAATAAATCTATGAATTTACACAAGTATTGTCGGTAGTGAGAAAATGTGGAACATCTGGTCGGCCCTAACTGTACATTATAGGGTACTAAACATGTTTACGCATAAAATTTGTTTAATAAACTACATATACATTTGTACTCGTATTATCGCCTAAACAGATTTTAAGTAAATAAATTTAATAAGGGCGAGTTATTTAAATCTATTAGGTCATTTAATAAAATTTGTGACTGCTTTAATTTATTGATTTCTAAACTTTCCAGTAAATTTAATTTGTTGCCTTTATTTTCTAAATGCAGAATTGAAAATCTTTATCGAAAGTGTGGTTTTTTTCTAATAGATGGTTCGCAAAAGTGGAATCTTGTTCTTTTTATTTTCATCCAGACGTTCTACAATTTTAGAACGCATCTCGTGGCGATAGTATGCCTTGAATGTTCTTATCACACCTTGGTCACAAGGTGAATAACCGAAGTAGTGTTCAGTGGAAGAAAGAGCAATTTGATGTTTTTCAGTGTTAAATTTACAGAATTAGCAGTACAATTGTCAACTAACAAGACAATGCTTCGTGTTAATTTTTTATCGCAATTTGCCAACCATTCACCGAAGATCGACGACGTCATCCAAGCATTTTTATTGGCCTTGTATTACACTGGTAAAGTCCTCACGCATCGTGGACTTTCACTTTTCCCTATGACCAACAACTTTTCTCTTTTTCCTGCCATATTTACTGTGCAAAGAACCGTTAATCTCTCTTTGGTAATTTTACAACCTTGTGTGGACTCGCTTTTGAACATTAAAGCGTGTTCTGGTAATGCTCTGAAGTAAATTCAGGTCTCGTCGGCGTTGTAGATTTGTGACGGACCATATTTGTTAATAATCTTCGGCAATTAGTTCTCATCCAAGCATTTGCGGCATTCGAATCAACATCTTTCTGTTCACCGTAATATCGAACTCAAAAAAGGTATATAACCCCTTACCACAATTACTAATCGTATCCTAAATACGTATTTCGGCAACTAAGTTGTCATCATCAGTAGGTAAAACCACTAATCAAAGTGTCGCACATGGGGCATTGTAAAGCTAATACATATAGTAACGCAACAACTTTACACGGCGTCCACGTATACGTGGACGTCGTGTATAGTCGTTACATCTTTCCATTTTTCACACGTTGTCTCTTTATATTAATGACAACTTGTATATGATGTTTTGCTTCTTTCTTTCATTGACCTGCAGACTTTGCAAGGCCTTTGCGAATATTTTTTCTTTAATTTCCCAACAATTTGCTTAAGAATGAGCTGCTTCATGTTTCCCAACAATCTACCTGGTGGATCTATTTGGAGTTCTCCTAATTGGCTGAATTTGGATATAATTAACAGTCCCTTCGAGATGAAAATCATGTACTTGTTAATCGATAACTAAGATCCTTGTAAACTTATCGTATGTTGTAAATTTATCGTAAATTACTTTTGTGTAATGTGTACTTTTGTTAATTAAAAATTAGTGAAAAACTATTTCCATCAACGAGAACATACAGACGCGTTTCGCCTTAATTGAGGCTTATCAATGTATGGCATCTCAAAGACAGTCACAGCTTTTCACTTCTCTACTTCGTGTATATATAGTTAACATTCTGAACTTACTGCAAATGAGAATTAATGAATATTAAATCTCATTTTTACATGTCAATGTAAACTGTCTTTGAGATGCCATTCATTGATAAGCCTCAATTAAGGCGAAACGCGTCTGTATGTTCTCGCTGATGGAAATAGTTTTTCACTAACTTTTAATTATCCTAACAACCTGTAAGGTCGTAGTCGCGACGAGGTGTGTTATACATGCTAGTACAAACTTGGTTTGTCGGATTGTAATTATTAATGCATCACATAAGGCGACATTGACATGTAAAAATGAGATTTAATATTCATTAATTCTAGTAGCAGTAAGTTCAGAATGTGTACTTTTGTGTTTAACTTCTAGTAATTTACTAATCCATTGAAGAGAGAGCAATTTAATAGAAACAAGACCACACTCTTTGACCATTTTTTAGTTTTTCTCATTATGCTGTAATATGAGAGGTACTGATTTCATATATTTATTATAGTCGTTAATGCAATGGTTTAAGAATATCTTTTCCAACTCTAGTCCGTTTATCATGCTGGCACCATGGATAAAGATTATCATACGAATTTCCCTCTTATCTATCCATATTGGTAACAAAATAACACCCTTTCGCAGATATATATTTTCACTTCTTCTTAAATTCTTTAATTCATCTTTTAGTTCTAAAGGAAGACCGCGATTTGTATGAATAGTTTCACAAACTCTAACTTTCCCTGTAAGAATGCGTTCTGTTATCTGTACACTATTATAGAAGTTATTTTGATACAAATGGTGCCAAACAACTAAACAAGAATCCAACAAAGTAAATATGGTATTCTCGAGCGTCATTGCTTGAGCCGAATAAATTTCAAATTAACTGTCAGTAACTAATTAGTAACTGATTTTTATTTTCTCCCTTCCATGCATGCGGATTTAGGGACCGATATATCATCATCGACTTTATCTGAATATCACCTGAGGCATTTGCACACAAGAGAAGAGAAACTCGATCTTTTTAGCTGCCTCATGTTCAGCAAACTCCGTTTCGCCGGTCTATTACATATTGTCCAAATAATGCCTTTTCTTGAAATTTTCAAACCAACTTTTGCAGGCCTGGAAGTCAAACAATGAATCAGAATCTTTGTTTATACGATCAAATATTTTTTTAGCCTTAGCTCTTGTAAGAGCAAAACTGATCGGAACATGCTTCTCTCTTCCAACCAAACGCTTAAAGCATTTTCTGTCTCTTCAAGAGATTTATTTCGCGCTTGAGAAACAAATTTCGCGCTGGCAGGAGCGCTAGCCGCGACACTGTCTCTGATCGATTTTTTATTTGTTTCTATTGAACGCACTGTCGACTCATTGATGCTGAAAGGTCGTATATTTATTATTACTTGGATTAAAATTGCTTACACCTGCAGCCAACAAAAACAATATTCTGTTTACATATTTTTTATTCTCTTATCTACTAAAGCGGATGGGATATATTCATCCCATCCACATTATTTTTAGAAGGTTTTCTATCGGGTAGGTTAGTCATTTACTTAACACATTACATATATTCTAAAATATAACGTACCTATTTTTTACAAATTTATTATACACTGTTGGAAAAAAGTGACAAGCACACGCTGTATAATTTGAAGAAGTGGTTCTAACGCAATGAAATTTGGTATGGAAGTAGTTAACTTACCCTCACCTGGAGAGCGGCGCAGCCCTGCTGGGAAGGGATGCATTAATAGCGGAAGTATCCCCCGCGAGCGGCGCATACCATCGCTACACGACGAGGCATGCAGTCAATAAGTCGTTGTATGGTAGCGGAAGGGATGTCGAACCATGCTGCTTCAACTCGTCTCCATAGCTCCTCAACGTTACCCGGGGGAGCCGGATAACGTTGAAGTTTACGACCGATCATATCCCAGATATCTTCGATCAGATTGAGATCCCGAGAACGTGCCGGCCATGGAAGCATCCATATATGGTTCTCTTCCACAAAGGTCTGGGAACACGTGCAGTGTGCGGTCGGGCGTTGTTGTGCAAGTATAGAAGACGTGGGCGCCGTCGAACGTAGGGAAGCACAACGGGCTGGGCCGTAGCACCTCATCTACGTAGCGGCGAGCCATCATCGTATGCTGTATAAGCAGCAGACGTGTACGTCCACCATCTGTAATAGCACCCCATACCATGATGCCCTGCTGGCGGTAGATAGGGCGTGATTAGATACACTCCTCGAGGTGACGCTCACCACATCTCCGATAAACCAAAACTCGCGCATCACCGGTGCTCAATTTGAATCTTGATTCGTCGGAAAAGAAAATGTGCCTCCACTCGATAACTCACTGATGTCTAACCTCCACCCAATGGCCCCGTGTACGGCGGTGCTCGCGAGTCAGTGGAATCCGCTGCAAGGCACAGCGCGTTCGCAATTCACTTTCTAGCAGACGCCCCCGTACAGTTCGCGTAGTGAGTACGTCTTCCCTTCCTGCTGACCAAACGGCTCCAAGTTGCCTTGAGGAAGACGTACGCGACGCTAAAGCGTTGTGCACAAGGGTGCGATCCTTGCGTGCTGTGCCCGCGAGGGGCCGTCCCGCTCGCGGCTGTAGGAGCGTACGTCCTTGCTCCATCCATTCTCGCCATGCTCGCTGCACGGCCGATAATGACCGCTCGAGACGGCGCGCGATATCACGGAAGAATACTCCTGTCATGTGCATCCCCACAACCATTCCTCGCTCAAACTCACTCAGATAACGCGAACAGCCTTCCATCACGCACTAGTAGAAAGTATGACTACAACTGCCCGCTTCCGCCACACTAACAATAACCCGTTTCTCCCTCCCCGCATCGGTCTCCATGGAGACAACATATTGCAGCTGTCGGAGGATTGCAGCTCTAGAAAAAGTCAAAACTCGCTGCGCAAACTCGTCTAGAGGAAACCTTAATGCTGCGCTAAATCTACGCATTTATTTTGACACTTTCAGATTATACAGTGTATGCTCGTCACTTTCTTGCATCAATGTATTTATTACGTACTTTTTTACATTTTTTACCGTTTGTTCGCGAATAATCAAATCCAAAGGTCGCGAAAATGGAATTTGTCAGCATTTGGATTATCGCGAATAATAAAAACTCGCGAATGTCAAAACCGCAAATGTCGAGGGATTACTGTATAACCAGTTTTACTCTAACAAAGTATTCGAATAAGTGTACCATATTTGTGAGGTTTATCAGGGTTATAGGTTAAAATGGAGTTTTCGTCTTCACGGTGTTACTCCTACATCTACTGAGATCTCTTGATTTGGTTTACAAACACTTTTAAACTATTCGATGAAGTAATTTTTTTTGGTTCTAGTTTATAAAGTCTAGGGGAGTTTCTATACAAATAATGACAACAAAAGAAAACCCTATGCATATATGCATAAAAATGGAAAACTAACGCAGCGTATAAAAATTCAGGCAAAAATTAAATTCTACCTGGTCCGTCCTAGGAAGTCAGAATGGAAAAAATTTAAACAACGTAAAGGCACGTGACATGTAAGTTAAGTGTTAACGTACTCTACTTACCGGCTTCTAAACTATTGCAGCTAAATATACATAGTGGAACGTATCTGTCGTTCCCCATCTCTTTGCAGATAACTTGCAGAGAAGTTTTTGCACATGAAGACCGCAAAGTGCACTTAACACATAAAATTTTACTTTTAACTATACTTTAAAAGTGTACTTCAGTATGTAGTATACTTTTAAATTACAGTTCAAAGTAAATTTTAAATTTGCACGTCTCTGTATTGAATATTTAGCATGGATCAGATAAAACCGAACACTTAATAAATCAATATGTTCAAGCTTAAAAGCCTAATATCAGGCCTTCCTATATGAATTTCTAATACATTTAAAAGTAGGATGTTTAAGATGATGGTCAATTCAATAAATACACGTATACTAAAAGCTATATCTTTATCTTATTTGTTTAAATATTTCAAAGCGTTCACTTCTCTAAAGTACGACATAAATTTAAATTTTTCTATTCCCTTTGAGATAATTTTACACTTTCAGCCTTTGCTGTAGTTAAATTTAAAACAATTATAATTAGTGCAGTAAACCTGTCAAGAACGGCCACAAAAAAAAAAAAATAATATTAGCCGTTATACAAGCTGTCCCGTATCGTTATGTTCAAATTTTAGGTGTAAAGTAGACTTCATTTCAAATAACAAAAACGCAAAACTTGTATATCCTTTTTTATTTGTTTCAAAGTTACAGATCTATGAATGTGATTGTCGGATCATGAAAAAAATGTAATCCTAAAGTCAATACAAACTGACTTTATTTACAATTCAATTTTAATTTTCTCACTTTCACTTAATATATGTTCCATTGTGAAAATAATAATGACACTGAATGGGACTGAATTAATATTTAAACTGTCATAACATAAAACAGCTATTTGACTAATAATAATATCCATGACTGCTTACGAATTTGTGTAAAATATGACGATGATATTTTAAAATATTTATTTTTCCGAATACTTAAGTAAAAGGTAATTTAAACACACACTATTAGGTATTAACAATAAAAAAACTAATAACTAACAATAAAAACATGTATTTATATTTATATAAGATCACTTGACGATGATTTTGTGTGGCATTGCTTAAATCCCTCTTGAGTGCTATTATATTCAAGGAAAATTCTCCTATATTCGATCTTTTCGATTCTGCGTCGACATTTTTCGAGATAGTGCCAGGTCGTGTGATACCTGACGTATTGCCGGATGACTCATCACAATATTATAACTTTCTAGTGCGTTTAATAGAAAAATTCACTTTATTGTTGCAGTTATTTACATTAATTGTTGTTACATTTATATAGCGTAAATCATAAAGCAAGCTGAAACTTAAAATTAGTTTCTTCATGATAAAACGGATTTGCACCAAAAAATGTGAAATAACGTTACAAAATTTTTCAAACTTGTCAAATAAAAAATTTCTTTTGCAGTATTAGATTTTACTCATTTAGTTCATTATTTAAGACAAATATAAATAAACTAACTATGCTTAGATTTGAAATAATTAAAATTCAAAATTACACGTGGAAATTGTAAGAGAAAGTTGAAATTTGAAAAATATAATTTTTCTGGACATCTGTTGAAAAAACTTATCTGGTTTCATAATTGGTATCGTATTTGCTGAATATATAACTAATGTTAATTTCTTCGAAAATACTTTTTATTTTAAAATTAAAATTTTTTAATTTTTTGAAGTTTTAATACATGTATTTTTCTCTAAAACCAAAAATCGCTTGCAGAATCCGAGTAGTCCATTTTGTGTTATTTAAAAGGGCACAAACTTTTGTGCGGATTTAGATTTTTAAATAAATCAAAGATAAACATTTTTCCCATATGATGCGAACAATATGGCGGGCACTATATAATGTTTTAAGCAAATAAACCAATATAATTTGATACCTTTTTGTATAATACAAAGGTATTTTTAATAATATAAAATATTATTAAAAATCTGTTGTGAAGAACACAAATACAGGTTCACTATTAATATTTTTGTGAACGTGTCCGAACATATCCCTCCCCAGAGACGTAGATACGTATTTCGCCTTTCTACAGGCTCATCGGTACGCCTCTGCTGGAGAAAGGATATCTTCAGACACATCCACAAAAAAGAACCACATCACCACATCACAGAAATTATCCAGACCGAGCGTAGAAGTAAATTCAGCGCTGCCTGTTGTCAGACAACCGAAGTACCTCGCCCCTGATACATTACACATACGGTTAGTCCGTAGTATGAGTGAAGACACAAATAAAATGCAGTTTCTAGAGAGATGGCTATGCCACCTTTGGAAGGGAGTCGTTACTTCACATTGGTTGTGTGGACGGGGCAAGGTACTTCGGCTGTCTGGTAACAGGCAGCGCTGAATTTACTTCTATGCTCGGTCTGGATAATTTCTGTGATGTGGCGATGTGGTTCTTTTTTGTGAATGTGTCTGAAGATATCCTTTCTCCAGCAGGGGCGTACCGATGAGCCTGTAGAAAGGCGAAATACGTATCTACGTCTCTGGGAAGGGATATGTTCGGACACGTTCACAATAAATATTAATAGTGAACTTGTATTTGTGTTCTTCACACCAGATTTTTAATAATATTTTATATTATTAAAAATACCTTTGTATTATACAAAACTGGTGGGGTTTACCTACTAATGTATGTTTCAATTATTCTGATACATTACACATGCGGTTAGTCCGTAGTATAAGTGAAGACACAAACAAAATGCAGTTTCTAGAGAGATGGCTGTGCCACCTTTGGAAGGGCGTCGTTACTTCACATTGGTTGTGTGGACGGGGCGAGGTACTTCGGCTGTCTGACAACAGGCAGCGCTGAATTTACTTCTTCGCTCGGTCTGGATAATTTCTGTGATGTGGCGATGTGTTTCTTTTTTGTGAATGTGTCTGAAGATATCCTTTCTCCAGCAAGGGCGTACCGATGAGCCTGTAGAAAGGCGAAATACGTATCTACGTCTCTGAGGAGGTATATGTTCGGACACGTTCACAAAAATATTAATAGTGAACCTGTATTTGTGTTCTTCACACCAGATTTTTAATAATATTTTATATTATTAAAAATACCTTTATATTATACAAAACTGGTGGGGTTTACCTACTCATGTATGTTTCAATTATTCTGATACCTTTTTGTATTATTTCTTTGTGTTTAAATTGGATGCTACGCCTAGTTAGAGAGAATCCGAAAGCGGAAGCAACCCTGACAGCTATACTTTTTCAAAGAGTCAAAGGAGATATATGCTTGTGTAACAATTTACATTTTAAATAATTGTTGCCCAAATTATTAGGTCAAACTGCATAGCAATATGTTTCGGCTGTTAAGCCATTATCAAAGAGATATCTTTAAATCTTTTAAAGATACCTCTTAACTAAAACGTTTCACTAAGAGTTGTTTGCAACATCAATTAATGATATTTAGTTAAGAAGTATAATAATTCACAATAATTCTTAAGTAGGTAAATATAGAGAATTATAAAAGGCTTTTTAATCTCCCTGTATAGATTTTAACTTTATGTAACTTTCAACTTTAATAGATCTTCAAAAAAGTAGTTTGTATTACAATTTTAATTATAAAGTTCATGTGTTTTTCTTGTGGTAGAACCTCTTATCTTAACAACCTGAGTTTCTGACGGAGTTAACTAAAATTGTAAAACTTGGTTCCCGTAATTACTATGTCCTTACGCATGCATAAATCAGACTTTTGTGTGAGTATTACCTTACCCGCTGCAGGGACAAAAGACAACGAAAAAGTATTTTAAGTTTCATTCAACTTTATCGTAACATTTTTCTTAACTTTGCAGATTGCATTGTAGTCTAAGATTAAACGATATTTTGTTTTCATGCTATATTTTATTCAGAAGAAATATTACGAAATATTTTGTAATATTGGGTTAGAGTGCATGTCAAATTTTATTATTTTATTTCTAATAGTACTTATTAATAATGATGTATAAAAATGAATACCTTTAAAATAATAGGATTTATTAATATTATATTAGTTGAAAATATTCATCGTCTTAGTGAGTATTGCAAAAATGTTTAAATACACTCCGCAAAATAATTTTCGCAACACCAACTTTTTCCATAAAATATCATTTTTTAATATCTAAACATTCTACTTATAAATGTTAGGTCATTAAAAAACATAAAAAGATAATTAATAGCACTTTTCAATTCATATAATACAGAAAATAACAAAAGAACACATTATTCAAAATTACATAATAATAAATACTGGTTTAAAATGGCACTAGTATCTGGTATATCCACCCCTGGCTTGAATTACAGCTTCCATCCTCCTTGGGATTCTGCGTATGAGGTCTGTAACATAGTCTTGTGAAAGATTTTTCCATTCTTGTAAAAGTACATCTTCGAGTTCTTCAAGGTAACGGAATGCTCGCTGGTGCCGTTTTAAAGCTTGTCCTAGTTAATCCCAGACATGCTCGATAGGGTTCATGTCTGGGCTTCGTGCAGGCCACCTTAATACTGGCAATTGAACTTCCTGCAAATATTGCTGTACAATTCCACCTGTGTGGGGTCGTGCATTGTCGTGCATAAGATCACAATTTTTGCCAACAAAAGGCGTATCACATGTTCTTCTAAAATGTCGGTAATATATCTAGCTGCTGTTAATCTAGCCCCAGGTAATGATACCAATGCTGTATGGTCCTGTAAAGAGATGCCTCCCCATAACATCACGGATCCTCTACCAAAAGGTACACGTGGACGGAATTTACAGACAGTATATCGTTCACCAGGTCGTCTGTACACCGGCACACGTCTGTCAGAAGACCATAAAGCAAACCGTAAAGATGACATTGGCCCAGTCGTTTATGTCCCAATCGGCGTGTTCGCGTGCAAACTGTAATCGGGCTACCCGGTGCTCTCTGGTGAGAAGTGGACCGTGAGCAGTAACATGAGCTGTTATCTAATCTTCTCGAAAACGGTTGCGGATAGTTTGTGCGGAAAGCTGTACATTTCTAGCCCCTAAAAGCTCAATCTTGAGAAATATAGCTGTGAAATGACGTGTACGCAGAGCAGTTAACCGCAGAAAACGATCATCTCGTGGGGTAGTAACTCTTTCGCGACCTTGCTCAGGCCTTCTCCTATAGTTCCCAGTTTCCCTAAATCGTGCTCTACTTACAGTGGATGGCTGTACTCCTAGCACTCTAGCTACATACCGCATGCTACGGCCAATTTCCACCAGTGTGATACATTGCACGGTTTCTTCATACGTAAGATGTAAAGATACACCCTTCTGAACATTCATAATTGTACTTTAATAAAAAATTGAACCGATCTGACTAACAAACTACAATATTTTAAATGCTCTCTACTGCACGTCTTTGGCACTTATCAAAAAACAGGCAGTAAAAAGAATGTTTTTTTGGTATGTCGTTTAGATGTCAGTCTGACAACGACACAAAAGATCATATGATCAATTTCATAGCAAAAAGTACGTTTAAATGGTCGTAGACTCAAAAAATTCAGGTGTTGCGATAATTATTTTGCTGAGTGCATTAAAAATCTCAATGGCGATATACATAGCTCGACAACAAAATAACGAAATTAGCTTTATAGCAAGGAACAATGAGGAAAGGTCAGCATGGCCCACCAACATTCGTCTATAAGCTAGCAACATTACATGGCTATAGCCTACACCAACCCAAGTATTGGGTCGAAGTATTGGCTTCGAAGTATTGGGTCTTATGGAGTATATCCCATTCTTATTAGCTTCCAGCAATTCGTATATATAGTTCATAAAGTAAAAGTTTTCAGTTCAAGGCCAAATTCAAAGCAAGTTATTCAAATCAGTACAAATGAGTCAAATGAAGTCAATATTCAATCGCGGAAATAACCGTTTGTCATCATAAAATATAAATGTCATGTTTTGCAATATTGTCAAAATTTTTGTATGTTACTTGCAATATAACCAAAGAAGCATGTACATAACCTACATGTCAAAATAATAATAATGAGTAAAGTACGAACATGAATATCTCAAAAATATTGTTTCTTTTCTAGTTTTGTATATTTATATATTCTATCCAAAAAAAACTACTAACTTCTGAAGTAAATATTGGAAAATAAGAGGTGTATGTCCATGTTGTACAGATACAAACGTTTAACAAGTGTTCATTTGAAAAGTAAATCTAGTAGCATATGATTTACTGAGAACATTTTGAAGTATGTCATAAATTAAAATTTACTACTTAAT
Source organism: Melolontha melolontha (assembly GCA_935421215.2). NCBI lineage: Eukaryota > Metazoa > Arthropoda > Insecta > Coleoptera > Scarabaeidae > Melolontha > Melolontha melolontha. The sequence continues at coordinate 218,181,005 of OW285236.1, forward strand.
CTACGAAGTCTTATATTTTGACAGTTTCATACATACAAATAAATAACAAATAATAGGCATTTATTGAAAACTATAACAAATGTTGAAAATGTTGTCCTTCAAGATAAATGCATTTTAAAATCCTCTGTTCAAAATTTCTGATGATATTCTGCAACATTACTGGATTGTTATTAATTTCCATGCATATCTGTTCGATTCTCTGTAGCATATCATTCAAATTCAATATAGGTGTTCGAAATATGTTATTTTTTAGATAAGGCCACAAAAAGAAGTCGCAAGGTGTTAAATCGCATGAACGTGCAGGCCAGGCAATTTCAGTATTTCGACTAATTAAACGCTCATCAAAAAATTCTCTTAAATAATCCAAAGATTCTACAGTACAGTGACAAGGTGCTCCGTCTTGTTGGAAATATGCATTTTGAAGTTCATCATCATGCAACTGATTGACAAATTGTTGTAAAATTTCCGTACCTTTGAGCAGTTAACGTTCCCTGAAAAAATATTGGTCCAATGATTCGCCTTTGGCTTATCGCTGCCCAAACACCAATTTTTCTCTGGATGTAGCGATTCTTCATTAATTACATGTGGATTTTTACTACTCCAAATTCTTGTATTTTGTGAATTTAGGTATCCCGTTTTATAAAACCATGCTTCATCAGTAAAGACTCTTTGCGAAAGTTCTCCATTATTGTTCATATTTACTAACCAATTACGAAACTGTAGTCTACGTGGGTAATAAATTTCTAACAATTCTTGTACTGCTGTGACACGGTATGGATAAAGTTGCATATCTTTTTTTAATAACTTGTGAGTTGCACCAACAGGAAGGTTTATTTGTTGAATCAAATGTCGAACAGATGTTTGTGGTTCATTTTCCATAATTTCTTCCACACGATTGACAACTTGAGGTGTACGTTTCTTAACTGCTCCCCTGCCTGATTTTCTTAAGAGACTACCAGTTTCAGAAAAAAGTTTTAAAGTTCTATCCAAAGTATTCTTAAATTGTATATAATCTATTACAAAATGAGGAAACTCAACTTAAAATTCTACCATGCAAACTTGAACTGAATAAATCCATAAACCATCAATTTTATTACCACTTCGAAAATAAGCCTGAACTAAAAAAAAATTATGTTCTAAAGTGAAAGCCATTTTAAAACTGAGAAGCAATTTATTTAAACCAGAATCGACGCACGGTTATTTTATGCACTAACTGATATTTGGGATTGACATTATCAAATGTCATTTGATTTACGTTTACGGAACAACAAACACATACTAATATATTTGCGTCTTATTCTATCAAAATTTCAAAGTAACCTAAATTGACTTTTCAAATGAACACACGTTATAATTGCATGTCTGTTTCATTTGTAACAAATGCGTAGTACGTGCTTGATGTATTGATATACTCAAACTTTTTTGCTACTTTTGAGAGTTGTTAATATATGTTTGTTTTCAAATTACATACATTTAAAATTATACATACAAGAAAACATTTAATATTTTATTGTTTCTTAAGAAGAATGGTACAACAATTCTTCTTGCAGATAATACAATCCAAATCCATATTATCCTTTATTAGATGAAGATCATATTCGACAAACTATGACAAACTAAATAATCAAATTAAAATAATATTTAACTTAAAAGTCAGAATACCTTAAACAAAGTCAATACACTACAGTGTTGAAATAATTTGACAGCAAGCCGAAAATCATATCTAACTAATCACAACTATCTCCTGGAAAACTTATCCTTTTTATTTAATAAAATATTTCAAAGACATACTTCATAACTTAAAATGACAAGGGCGTGTGGTATTACAGCGCGTATTCATGTGTGTTAGAAAGAGATAAAGTACAATTTGCGGTTCACACTTGGGCAGTATGAACTGAAAAGATATACTTTACGAAGTTTAACCAAATTTTTTTCACAAGTTATGTTACCAAGTCATTTGGCGCGCTTTGTATCATAGGAATACTTTTATTTTGCATTGTACTTTTTTAAGTTACGGTATATCATCTGTTATGTATATTGGGTTTTATTCATTTGTGTTTAGTCTTCAATGAATTTTGATTTGAACTACTGCGATTTCCAATAGCATAAACTTGAAGGCCATACAGATACCACAGGAACTATACTGGCAGAGCCGATATTATAAATGCAGGTGGACAGTATGGCAGCTGAAATTATGTTAACTGTTAAACTGAACGTATCTATACCGACCAGAGAATAGACAAAAAGTCGCTAGAGCGATTGCGATGCCGCCATCTGGTACGTGGATGGATCGCAATCCAATCGGCGGATATTATAAATGCAGGTGGACAGTATGGCAGCTGAAATTATGTTTACTGTTAAACTGAACGTATCTATACCGACCAGAGAATAGACAAAAAGTCGCTAGAGCGATTGCGATGCCGCCATCTGGTACGTGGATGGATCGCAATCCAATCGGCGCACTGTGGAGGTATATGCGGAATGTGCCTCAGAAGGATGATACCGTTAAGTCTGGGGAAACATACGACGGTTTTCTAGGCTGAATTGATTGCAGTCGCAGCTTGCGCCGAGTAAATTCGGGAAGCCGGCTCCTTGAACAAAAAATCAACATAATGACTGATAGTCAGACAGCTACTAAAGCCATTATAAATCCATTTACCAGGTCTAAACTAGTAAAACATTGCAAACATGTTCTCAATACATTGGCACAAGACAATACCGTGTCACTAATATGGGCGCCAGGGCATGAGGGAATTAATGGCAATGAACTGGCCAAGGAAGGTACTAAAAGGAACATCATAGGACAAGAATTTGGATGTGGAATTGCTAAGGATTCCATTAAAAGGAAGATCTGATCATGTTTAGAAAGAGAACAGAAAAAAGAAGCGGAGGCTAAAGGAAGGTTAACTCCATAATACAATATTACTATGGGATCTGGACCCTAATTCTTAGTAACAAAAAGTAAATTAAAGTTATCAGAGTATCAGGGTTAATAACCTTGTCCTTTAAGGAAGCATCTGTACAGCATGGTCTTGTTTAGCGAGCCCTGGTGTACGAAATTTAAAAAACAGGAGAAAACCAGCCTTCGTGTAGTATGTGCTTGGGAGGAACTGAAACAACTCAGACAAAAACATTTGGGAAGAGATCTATTGGATCCTACAAGGGTACACAAATTTCCCCCGAGGAGGACAGTGGCTTTTATCGAGGACACAAGACCAACAGAGTGGAACTGAGATCTATTGGGGATAGTACAAAGTGTGCTTAAATACCTAGGCGTGCTGGCGTCTAACCCAATAGAGAAGAAGAAGAAGAAGAGGAGTGTAAGTGGATAATTTTGAACATCGTGCTGTAATTATTTTTTAAAGAAAATAATGTCTTTTACCGAAATCCATGATTATATGCGAGATACCCTGGGTAAAGGTTTTCGTTCTTATACAACCGTCAGAAGGTATGGCGTGAATTCAACCTTCTGTCACGTGCAGCCGATCTGACAGATACAGGATCAACCACTTAACGTGCTGCGCCAGAGTAGAACTGAGAGGTCTATGGGGGGTGGTACAAAGAGCACTGCGCTCAAGTGTCAAGTGAACGTGCTGTCCTCCAACCCAAAACTAGTAGTAGAAGTAGCATAAACAATTGTAAATACAATGTTTCTCGGAAAGTTTTTCCCATTTATTTGTCCAATACTTCGTAAAGTAGTAGGGGTAACAGTCGCCGCACATATTATAAATTACGATCACGACTTGGAAAATTAGTTACCATGGAGTGATTCACCGATGAACAACGTGCTATATGTGTCCAAGCGTATTACGAGAGCAACCATTCTTTCGTGACAGTTCGACGTCTATATCGTGCCCATTATCACCTTTACGACATAAATCAAACACCTTCTCCCAGATTAATTAGATTTTGGGTTTAAAAATTTGAAAGAGAAGGCACCACCATCAAAAGAAGTCTCCAAGTGTAAGAAATCTTGAAAACATCGAGCGTGTTCGTGTCGCAGTTAGGCGCAATTCTCGGCGTTCCATCCGAAAACATGCAGTGGCATTGAATTGATCAATCACCTATACAAAATTCAAGTGGTACAGACTTTGAAAAATGTAGATCATCCAGTTCGATCTGCTTTCGCGGACACATTACTTAAAAATTTCGAAACTTTATTTAGACGGGTTTGTAAATAGACAAAACTGCCGCTACTGGTCGTCTGAGGACCCTAAGGAGAAGTATCAACGACCACTTCAGTCTCCAAAAGTTACGGTATGGGATACAATGAGTACATGTGGAATTATTGGCCCTTACTTTTGTGAAAATCCAAAAGGTGTTGCACTCGCGGTTACAGTTCAGCGATACAGAGACATGTTAAACAGCTTCCTCAGACCAGAGCTAGATAATTTTGCTGGATTCAATGAGAACACGTAGTTTCAACAGGATTGCGCCACCTCACATTCTGCAAACCTTTCGATGGAAATCTTCAGGGCCATGTTCCTTGGAAGAGTGATCTCTAGGCGGCGGGATATTAACTGGCCACCCAGGAGTCCCGATTTAATCCCAATGGTTTTCTATCTGTGGGGTTGTCTTAAGGAAAAGGTATACGGCACCAAGAAATTTGGATCAGTTAAAACAACGAATCTGCGATGAAATTCGGGAAATCAATCTAGACTTATGTAGACGAGTCATTGCGTATTTTCGGGCCCGCCTTGAGGAGCTGCTGCAGCACGACGGGCGACATCTTGATAATGCTATTTTCCATAAATAATTTTCCATTTATTTAAATTTTAAAATAAAATTTATTTCTAATGAATATTACAAATGACACAGCCAGGCAATATACACGTCTGTAACTGTGCACATGGACATGCACCTTGTATTTTCCTAGAAAGGCAAGCTTTACTTCTGCCTAAGACACTGCCTAAGATACGTGTTTCTACCATCTATCATCAACTATCAGGCTTCATCAGTTAGGCTAGTGAAGTGAAGCTTAAAAAATCGCCTCATAAGGCGTAGCAAATTTTGTCCTATCAGGAGGCACCATATAATCTAGTGACATCTGACGGACAGAAGATACTATGCCGTAAGTGGCAACCTTCCCTTGACCGGCTATGCCGGTACAGAAGAGAACAAAAATACGTATGTAGGTGTAAGTCCATTAACACGATGCCAGATGGAAATATACCAAAAAAGTTTAAGTTTATCAATACGTTAAGCAGATATTACGCATTTGTTATTATTTAATTGACGGCTGTAAAGTGTTTTCTAACTGGTAGACATACAAATAGCAGAAATCGAAAAAGTGGAATACTCATAACAACAACTAAAATATGCATTTTTCATATGCACTTATGCAAATGCATAATTATCAGAAGCCTACATTTTACTTATTACTTTCTTATGTAAGAAAATAATATTTTCTTATACTCTTGTATAGTAGCACAAATTTTGTTGTAGCATGTAAGGAATGTGTTACCTAATATTTGCTTATTTTTCTTTGTTTTTAGTGTTTGTTCTCCATGTCATTAGGTAGAGCGGGAAGCTATTGAATATATAATTCCTTTGAGGATACTCCCATGTAATTTATATTTGTTCTGTTTGTTTTTTGACGTATACTTGCTCTGTATCCAATAAACAATTGTTATTATTATTCTGAACAGTATGTCTCTCTACTTCATATCGTTCAAACAAATTTGTGTAACTACCTTTCTTTGTTTTTTTTTTTTAATTCTAATGTATGCTTAAGTGGAAATTGATATTTATGAAAGCATTTTCATATACCTTTTGAAATGTTTACGGCTTTGTGATTCTTGTTTATACGTATTTTGCTTTAGGGACTGTTAATTTTGTATTTTTGTTGGTTACTTTTTGATTTAATGAAGCGAAGAGTTTACTTTGTTTTTTTTCTTTGTATTTAATATCGACGTTTTTTGAAACGAGTTACGTAAACGTCTCTTATCGTTCTTGATACTTAGTATACTATTTTGCATGATTGGGCTTTTTGTCTATCTATATTATCTGTCGTCAAGATCGTAGCTTAAGTTTACTTTTTTCTAGGTCGAACTCGTCGGTAAGTACGAGGTGTATAAATCAAGTAATGACACTGGCTTTTTCAATTTTTTTATTCGAATAGAGTTACAATTCAATATTATCTCCCTTAAAGTTACATCCTTTGGAATGTCAGACAGCGCTTAAAACGATTCCTCCAATCCATATTGCAGTGCTTGAACTCGGAGACTGGAATAGCCTCTAGTTTTCGTAACCGAATGACGTCTCTTGAGGCGAATTTTAATTTTTTCAATACGAAGGATGTCTTTTGTGTTTTACATACTGGGACATAGGAGGCGCAACTATTCAAATGTCAGTACTGAAAACTAACCTCCATCTTTAGTTAGCCTAAATCCAAATTTTCAGTGCGATACGTATGTTGTAGCTACAACGAACTGTCAAAATTGACAAGTTAGTCGAAAAATATAATTAAACCGTGAAAATTTTCGTGCAATAATTTTTATATTTTCCAAGTCAGTTATCTCAACAAGAATGCCTCGCCGAGTTGGTTTCTGTTTCTGACAATAAAGCACCACATCAGTCAACAATATCTCGTTGGTATGGAGAAATCAAACGTGGACGGGTTAGTTTTAGCGACAATCCAAAAGCAGGTGCACTAAAAACGGCAGTCACACAGGAAAACATCGTTGCTGTGCGCAAGCTCATTAACGAAGATCGACATGTGACATATCGCCAAATTGAGGCATCGTTGGGGTTTTCCTAGACTTCAATACAAAAAATTTTTGCAAGAAGAATTGTGTGTAAAAAACTTGGTTTTTCGTAGGTTACCCCATTTGTTGACCGAAGAACAGAGAATATCTAAGGTAAATTGGTGTCAAAAAACTCTATACCGCTTCAATATAGGACACTCTAAGAACGGGTACAACATTGTGAGTGGTGATAAATCTTGGATTTCCTCATACGAGCCACAAAATAAACACCATTCGTCTGTTTGTGTATTCCAAGGCGAAGGAAACCAGACAAAAGTCATACGTTCTCGCGACATTTGTTTCGAAAACAGGTCATATAGCAATAATTTGTCTACAAGATCAAAAGATTGTTACTGCCGATTGGTATCTAACCATTTGTTTGCCGCAAGTCATCGCTGGGTTCCGAGAAACTAAACCTTGACTGAAACCCAACCCAACTCAACCCAACCCACTGCCCAAAATTTTGTTTATTGAAAGCGTAAAGTAATACAGCACCCAGTTGTTTTTTATGTTTGATCTAATACGTGTGACCTTTTTTCAAGAAACACTCGGTAAAATGTTAATTGCCTGTTTGGCCTTGATAGACAAACTCTTTTTTGAATGATTCTGTTGAGAACATGTGCTACACAAGTAAAATGCAGTATATTAGGATATGTTTCCTCAGAGACACCTTTCAGGAAGTTGATAGACTTGTATCCGCTTTTAAAAAGTTTTCAGAAAAGCGCGATTGAGAGTAGCTCTTTACAAGGAAAAACTTCCATATTTGTCACAGCCTCCCTCTCCCGAAATAACTAGATGGGGAACATGGTTGGAAGCCACTCGTTTTTATTCAGAGAATTTCGGTAATTTACAAAATTTCGTTACATGTTTAAATGGCCTTCTGAGTGCAAGGTACTAATACAAATTTGAAATTTAAGAAAGCAGTTGTACTTTCTTCAGGAACACTTTGGAAATTTGCTAAAACTAATCACTTATTTTCAGAATCAAAATCTCAAATTAAATGAAGGAGTAACCACATTAGATGTAGGTGGCTATTAATAATTTGAAAAATATTATCCAAGTGACTTTGGATGTGGCGTTCGGCAAAAGTTAGACGCAGTTTTTAATAGAAATCCAGATTGATAACATTGCGCCAATTGTGTATGGGGACAATTCCTCAAAATCTAACTGCTAAATAGTAGTAGTAGTAGTACTAGAACCTATTAGTCCCTTTAGGGACATAGGGAAAAAATCGTTTGTCTCCATTCTTGTCTATTTCCAGCTATAGATCCCAATCTTGCCACTGACATATTAATCTCTTCTTGCAATGTTCTTCTCTATGTTATCCTCGGGCGTCCTACTTTCCTCCTTCCTTGGGGCTGCCATTCCAATGCTCTCTCACAAATTTCTGTTCTCAGTTTTCTTAAAGTATGAGATAAATAAAATTAAAAACTCTTTAAAAATACAAATTTTCTATAGTACGCCCATAGGCACTGAGTCATCGGCCTCTCGTGTTCTGTCCGTGTTTATAAATGTTCAAATTCATTTCTTGCTTATTTTTTTCTCTGATATGAAACTGGTAACTTCCGCTACTCCGCTATTTTTGAAGCAAATTATAATTTAGCACATATATTTATTATTATTGTCACAACTATTTTTTAATAATCGGGTTGACATCGTAGCTTTATTGTTTCATGCCTAGATATATAACACAAAAATACCCGCGTATTTTAATTAATTAAATTATGTTACGTGTGGCTGTTTAAATATTTTATATCAAAATCCGGGTACATCATTAATAAAATATTTGATTGTTGATTTTAGCGGAGTGAACTAAATTTTAATACGTATTTGTTAAATAATAGTACCCGGAATTAAATTTTAAATTAATTATATTTTATCAAGCTAACAGTCCTTTGCAAAACGTGATGTTCCGGTAAACATTATGAAATATTTTTAAGCTGCATTCATTTACATTTAAATATTCCTCGTTGGCCTTACATTTAGCTATTTTAGCAAATATTAATATTTTGTTAAGTGCATAATAATTAAGTGATAATATATTTACTTAATATCCGATGCTTGATATTAATTAATAAAGTTAGAACGTATATAATTTGTTTACTAGAGTAATATTGACTGTATCGAATTTACCAAATCAATATCAACTAATTTCCTTGAACCAAAATTAATGCAAGCTCAATTCACCGTAAACTGGCGTAATATCCGTTCCACACTTAGATGTATAAATTAGGTCCGTCGTGTTCAATCGTTACACAAAATTTGTGTACTAAAGGTTAATATGTCGATGCCCGATACTAAAAATTGAAATTCAAAACTAGACATTCGATTGCATTATAAACCAACCCGCGCTGTTTTATCGGAGTTGTTTGATTTATTTGCAAATGAGAGGGAGTAATGGTTTTTTTTAGTGGTGTGGGGGCTTTTTATTTCGATTCGTTCACAGAGCCAGAGGACAAATACATCGTTTGCGAAAAAAGCTTTGAATTTCAAATGTAATCCTATCTTGTTTCTTTGAAGTTTAATTATGATCAAGTTGGCTTTAAATTCGGAGAAAGAAAACTTCAGACGACAATTTTCAATGACAAAAACGACACGAAGTAAAATAATAATATTCATAAAAGTTTATTAATTAAAAGTCAATGTTAAATGAAGAAAATAATATAACACAAATATACAGAACGAACTGGTTGTGTAGATTATTACGAATCTTACGAATTTAATTGGTAGGAATTTTTCTCATTTACAAACAGCTACAGAATTTAGGACATACCGTATGAGCAAGCAGCCAATAGTCACCTAGAATAGTTAGTAATATTCGGAAATAGAGAGAAGCGAAGGAGGCCGCGCTTACTGTTAGCTAAATAGATGTGGACAATGCGACCAGTGCATCTATCATAGAGTAACATTTTGTTATAATTCTATGTATTGTTTGCAATTATCTAGTATTTTCTTTTGTTAAAGATCGCTTGTTTCGCTTTTCGGCATATTTTAATATTGTCTCCGTTAAAAGTCTTTCTTTGGAGACTGTTGTTAAGTAAAAACTTAAAAAAGGTATGTAACCCCTTACCACAATTATTAATCTTATGCTAAATATGTATTTCGACAACTAAGTTGTCATCATCAGTAGGTAAAACCACTAATCAAGGTGTCGCACATGCATGTTAAACATGCAAATATATCTAACGAAAAAGATCGACAAACTTACCTCTCTTAGGGAAACGGCATTCACATATGTTTAAACTCCAATTTGAAATATGTCGAACGAAAGATCGACAAAAATTACCTCTCTTAAGGAAACGGCACTCAACATGTGTTAATACTTCAATTTAAAACGTCGACGACCCTTTTATGGTTCTAAGAATGAAAAGAGACAAGGGAAGGGAATCGCTGCTATATTACCGTTCGTGGAATGTTGTTTGTTTTTAGCGATATGAATGCTTTCGTAGGCGTCAAGATCGCGGGGGTTATTTATGCCCTTTAAAAGCTTTAATCCTTTAATCGACACATTGTGTAGTGTACTTAAAGCATGGTTGGCAACGTTAGATTTATCCCGTCCATTGTATTTAATATGTGATATGTGTTCTTCAAACCGGGTTACTATTGGTCGCTTTATTTGGCCTATATATTTCAAATTACAATCATCGCAACTAATTTCGTATATACCTGATTTCGAATTAAAATTAACTCTATCTTTAGTATTCCCTAGGAGACCTTTGATAGTATTTTCGGACCGAAAGGCAACTTGGAGACCTCTTTCTTTCACAACTTTATTAATGTTTTTCGTGATGGGGTGGTATGGTAAACACATGTACTTTTTCTCCTGGTTACTTTGAGATATCAAACTTGTGAATTCGCGGATTGTATTTTTTATTTTTGTTTTTCTAATTAATTTATTGATTATTTCTATATCAAAGCCATTATATGTCGCGATATTTTTAATGAAATCCAGTTCTATTTCATATCTCTCTTTTGTTAACGGAAAATTTAGTAACCGATTGACTAAGAAATTAAAGGAAGCTGTCTTATGTTGATAACTATTATTTGAATCCGCGATGATGAATCTATTAACATTGGTTTCTTTCCGGATCTTGTCTATCTTTTTCGTTAGATATATTTGCATGTTTAAATTAGTCTATACGTGGACGCCTTGTAAAGTAGTTGTTGCGTAAGCGGTGTTCTAGCTTTACTGTGCCCCATGTGCGACACCTCGATTAGTGGTTTTACCTACTGATGATGACAACTACTTAGTTGTCGAAATACGTATTTAGGATACGATTAATAATTGTGGTAAGGGGTTACATACCTTTTTTAAGATTGTCTCCGTTAATACCGTTAATCCGTTACTCAATTTGCTATCAAATGTTATTATCTTGATTAGTCACAGAAGCAAATTATACGTTCATGTCAAACAGAATTTGTAAAGAGCTACAATATGCTCTGAGATAATGCTTCACATTACTAATATAGGGTGTCCCATTAAGAGCGCAATATTTAGTTTTGTAATAAAATGCATCATATATTCAAAAAGTGTAAAAAATTTTATTCAGTATAAAGTACACATACTGCAACACAATATCGAACAAATGTCCCCCACGAATCGACTGACACGCTCTTGCTCTTTTTACGAAATTCTCTTTTGCGCATAATTGTGATTCAATTTCGCCAATAACACGTCTAATCTTCGCTTCAGATCAGGAATTCTTCGTGGATTGTTGGCATATACACGAACTTTCACGTACCCCCAAAGAAAGAGGTAGCACGGGGTCAAATCGCACGAGCGTGCTAGCCAATTCCGGTCGCCATTGCGTGAGATCATTCGTCCAGGAAATTTTTCTCGCAACAAATCTATTGTTTGCTAATTGTATAACAGGTTGCCCAGTCCTGTTTAAACCTAATTCCTTCGATGTTAATTCCAACCAACAGTGGCCACAAAAACTCCTTCAGCATGTTGCGATAGCGTACGCCGTTCACTGTTACTGTTTGTTTAGCACCATTTTCGAAAATGTAGGGCCCTATTATTCCGCCGGGTACAGAATCCACACCAGACAGTAACTCGTTCTGCATGCAATGGCTTTTCATGAATCACTCGAGGTTTCTCCTAGTCCCAAATCCGACAACTTAGAATGTTCACGTACCCATTAAGTTAGAAAGTTAGAAATACGTCTTGTTGGTTTTCCAACACACAATTAATAAATTCTCGACGCTGCCCATGGTCTGTTGGCTTGAGTTCTTGTAACAACTGCATCCTGCACGCGTGCACATTCAGATCTTTGGTGAGTATACGGTGCAGGGTGCTTCTCGAAATGTCTAAAGACAACGAATCGAAATTTTTGGGTTTTCGGTAACACTTTCACGCACTACTGCAATATTCTCGAGAGATCGGGTGATATGACGTCGTACGGCTACTTTTCTGTTAACAGTCGAATCAGATTACTCAAATTTATTAATTAATAGAGACCGGATACATCGGGCTGAAATGGACGCCATTACGACGGACGATATAAATAGTCTACAACATCTGTAAGTACATCACGCAGTTATTGAATAGCACTATTCATTCGGTTAACCGCACACAAAAAATAGATGTGCTGTTAATTATTATTTAAATAATATAATAATAAATAATTATTTATATCGTGCGTTGTAATCACGTAATTTAAACCCGACGTGTCCGGTCTCTATCAATTAATCTTTGAACTGTTGACATATTCGGTGCATTTCCTCGACCAAAAATTCTACATGTTTCCACATAACATTATTCTTATAATGTGTTTTCACAACAATACCGCGTTGTTCCGTCGTATAATGCTCCATGATTACTAATTGCAACAATGACGAATGAAGGATGTTATAGTTTCAGTGCCGCCAACTTATTGTTCACCGCAGTTTGAATTGCATGAAGATGTATTTGCGTGAGCTAAAAGCTCAGTTGACGGAGTATTCCCTTAAAGTTAAAAATTATTTCTGGAAGGCATAGGCTGAGAGTCACCAGTTGTGATTGACAACTAGCCCATCGAAATTCCAACAAAACACTACAACTGCAATTTAGAACTGAAGATTTAAATACGTTATGTGTGAAACACAATAACATCCAAATGGCCGCCTCTGGATTTGTTGCAACACTCTATCCTTTTGAGGTAATTTTGGACCACTTTACGCCACATTTAAACCGGTATTTCGGCCAACAGTTGACGAATGTTATCTTTCAAATGCTCTAAAGTTAGAGGATTGTTGGCATAAACACGGTCTTTTGCATAGTCCCACTAAGAAAATTATAACGGCGTCAAATCGCATAGTCTCTGTGGCAAATTGATGCCACCAAAACGTGAAATTAGACGGCCGGCACACTTCTCGCGCAATAGAGCCAAAATCGGTCATGTTGTGACTTGTTGCACCGTCTTGCTGGAATCAAATATCGTCCAAGTCCATTCTTCATTCGCAGTTTAAAAAAAGGTTTCGAATTGACAGTAGCCACTCTTCCCTCAACATCTTCGAAAAAATACGACGCCTTCTGAATGTGCACCACACAGTCACTTCTTCTGAACATGACGACCTCTCGTCACTTACTTGAGGATTTTCAGAGCTCCAAATGCGACAATTTTGCTTATTTACGTACCCATCAAGTGAGAAATGTGCCTAATCGCTGAAGAGAACTTTCGAAAAACCATCATTTATGCTCAAGGACCCATTTGACGTATTTGCTGCGTTTTTGATGGCCAGCAGGCTTTAATTTTTGCGCGAGCCGGACTTTATACGGATGTACGTGTAAAGCATATATTACGATGATGTACATGCCTCTGAATACCTAACAGGGTCCCCATTTCTTTAAATTTTTTCTCTCTCTGGACAATTACTTGCACAGTAGGACGGTTCTGGCGGCCAAAATAGTTTCTAATTGCGCGAAACGTGGCTATGTTTGAATCCCCAGTCTTGTGGTAGGTCTTAATAATTTTAACGTGTATTTTTGTTATTAATCGATGCATTTTTATAAATGGCAAACATTCAACTAAAAATTTGACGCTTTGGTTGACACAAATATTTGACGGCTGTCAAATGACAGTCCTGCGGCTTTGAAATCACAAAATGGATAACCCATTGCGTTTCGGCTTGCTCGTCGAATTAAATATGGAAATTTAGTCACAGAAACATTGAAAATATTAATCCCTTTCGCCACGTCTTATTCCTGTGAAAAGGATTTTTCGTATATGGTTGCTAAAAACTGGATACAGTAATTATCTCTGAACACTCAAAAACAATTTGGTTTGGTGTGTTTCTAACTTAGATGCACGTATGGAGCAAATGCAACCATAATCCCGTATTTTTAAAATTGTATAATATTTACATAAATCCATAAAAACCACTTTTGCATTGACGGGTTATCACAGTCCACTGTAATGAACAAATTTAAAGTCTTACAGTGGCAACAGGTGTCGCTAGTTGTCAGTAAATTTCAATTTAACCGTTAGTACACAACCAGCTGGTGCGCAGATACGGCTCTAATTTTGTCGGGGTAGTAAAATTAAGTTTGTTTAGTGCTTTTTGTTAAATAATTAACTGAAGTGGTGGAACATAGTTTAAAATTTGTTATTACATTCAGTTAGTGTTGTGATAATAAACAATTTCGTTATTATCGAGCAGTTTATGTGCTGGACTCAAAAGTCCCGTCGTGAACAAGAGCGTATAAAACTCAATATCTTGTAAGTATTGCACGAAATCGATGCTTTATGTTATTTTTTTAAATAATAGTAACTTTTCAGAGAAAAGTATTTAAATTTTGTTGTTTCAGACAATTATACATGATGAGTGGGTGGAGAAGGAAATTTTTTGTAAATGATGAAGAGCTTCTGGAAGCCGCAAATGCAGCGGCCATGTAGTTGGAAGAACTGCCAATGGATAATAATATCCTCACAGATGAGGAAAATAGTGAAGACGATGAGGAGATAACTGCTACGGAATTGGAAAAAAATTTACCATCTTTGTCTGAAGAAAATGATGAAACAACTACTACTGATATTGCATTGGCTCCTGAAATAGATGAAGATTTACCATGTACGTCAAATAGTGTTACTAAAAAATTACCAAAGAAAAAAGACGAAAAAATTGATAGAAAATGGAAAAAAAGAACAAACGTTATTGACATTCCTACCTATCAACTCGATGAAGGTCCTATCGAGGAACATTTTGTTACGTGTAAAAATTATACAGATTATTTTTTAACTGTATTAGGATCTTCAATGATAGATGATATTGTTTATCAAAGTAATTTGTACGCCGTACAAAGAAACAAGGTTTTGAACGTCAAGTCAAATGAAATACTAGGTTTCATAGGCATAAATTACGTTATGGGTTATCACAAATTGCCTAGTTATAAACAATTCTGGTCATCTGCGGAAGATCTGGGGATTCCTTTAGTGCAGAGAACGATGACTAAAAATAGATTTGAACAGATATTATCTATGCTACATATTAATGACAATGCACAAATACCTCATGAAAACAAAGACAAGCTGTATAAATTAAGACCACTCATTGACATTCTATATATTCAGTTTGATAGATACACTGTATAATGGCACCAGGGAGCAGTCTGTAGACGAAAGTATGATTTTGTTTAAAGGGCGTTCTACACTTAAACAGTATAACCCAATGAAGCCGATAAAACGTGGATATAAGATATGGTGTATAGCCGATCAAAAGGGATACATCAAGAAATTTGAAATTTATCAAGGAAAGAATGAAGTGACTCAAGAAAAATTTGCTCAATTTGGACTAGGAGAAAGAGTCGTTCTTTCTCTATCAGAGAGTTATTGGGGAAAACACAGAATAGTGTATTTTGATAATTATTTTACCTCGGTAAAGTTATTAGAAAAATTAAAATCTGAAAATACGCTGGCTTGTGGAACAGTGAGACAGACAAAAGACGGTCTACCAAAAGATCTCCAAACAGATAAAAGCATGAAAAGAGGAGATTGCGATTACAGAGTTTCTAGTATGGACATAACATACTTTAAGTGGTATGATAACAGAGTCGTTCATATGCTGTCAAATTTCCATAGCACAGAATTTACCACAGTTCGGCGACTACAAAAAGATGGGACCCAACAAAATGTAATTGACCAAAAATTATTGTGGATTATAATCAATACATGGGGGGTGTTGATCATGCTGATCGTTTGCGACAAGCTTATGCTGTTGACAGACGTTCAAAGAAATGGTGGAACCGGTTTTTTTTTTGGTTTACTAGATTTAGTATTTGTCAACAGTTACATCATTTACAAAACAATGCATCCAGAAGAGAATGCGTCTCTCTTAGAATTTAGACGTGGAGTAAGTCTAGGACTTATGACTAGTTCTCTCAATTCAAATACTTGCCAAAAACGTTTGATTCGCGGTGAAAGTAATAGCCCAAGATCGAGTCCACGTTCTGGTAGTCCAAACTGCTGTCGCCTTAGTCCTGCACCAACAAAACGAAGAAAATACAACTATAGTGTAAGCAACGATGTTCGACTAAGTAATCGAGGAAGTCACTGGCCAATTTTTACCAAAATACGAAGAAGGTGTGAACAATGCTCGCTCATCAATGGCAATAGAGTCGCGTCCTCACTCCAAGTGCTTAACTTGTGGAGTATATTTATGTTGCAACGAGAGAAAAATTGTTTTTTGGATTATCGCAGCATGTCCGAAAATTAATGTATTGTTACTACACATTTATTAATAATTTTTTATAACATTGCTCTAACAGATGTATCACATAAAATAATATTTTAAACAAAATATTTTTTTGTAAATCAACCAAATTTTATTATCTTTAGTTTGACGGGACTTCAAAGTCCCGATGCCCCCCTCCAAGTATTTTAAGAAAAAAAATTCTAAAAAAATTCAGGGACTTGTTTTACATCATAAGCAAACACATCATACTTAACATTTCTGGTAAATCTAAAAATTTAATATGCCAGGACACAAAGGGTTAAGAAACAATGCCTCTTCAGATACCTAAAACTAGCTCCGATAACACCACATACATTTTGTTCCTAAAAACGATAACTCTCCAAACTTGCCCCAGACTCGCCAAATAGAAGATTTTTTTAGCTTGGGCACTGTCGCCGAAGGTTTATTATGGAGAGTGAGCAGCCGAAAATGAGGAACAACAAGACGACAAATTAACAAAAAACTGAAAGAAATTTATTTTTGGTCCGTTGAACGCCTGATGAGAGACATCCGCAGAAATTTATGTCTGGTAGAGGAGAATGGGCCACAAAAATTCATATTTTGTGCCAAACTTTTAGGATATACGTTATTTTATATGAATATCATTTATTTTAAATAAGTTGTATTAATAGCGATGATCAATAATAATGTAAATTAATGACGTAATTAAATTGCTTATTGTGGATAAAAGGTATCTTAGTTTTCTGCGTTGAATCTGGTTGAAATTACTTAGTGGACAAATTATTAAATAAGTCAAGTTTAAAGTACTTCCCGATAGTTACAAAAAACGTAGGAGAATCTAATAGATTATATGACCAATTAAAGCTAATGTAGTCGGACTTTCATTATTATAGCAGAAATTAATTGACTCCATTTGCGGTAACGTCACGCTAATTAAGATAAGTTTGGTATGGGGCACGCAGAGTGAGATGCACGAGAGCGATTACTTTTTTTCGTGTTAGAATGATTGCCGCTTGTTTTAGGAATCTATCTGGGGGAACCTATATTATCGATGTGCAGTTTGTAAAAATTTATGTCCGCACATAAAAGCGGTCGTTATTCTCGCCCTCCATTCTCTTGTATCTCTTTCTCCTCTTTCGGGGCGATTTTCTGGGACGGGCACGTACTATAGTAATAATTTTTCATACTGTTAAAATAATTTGACAGGAATATTTCGTCGTTGGGCAATTGGTTAATATATTATTGTCTTCTTGTTCCAAACGTGCGCGTTCTTTTAGTAGGACAAAGTAAATGCTTGCCGAAATATATAAATTGCTACATTTTTATTGCCATTCCAGGGGGCCGTTTTCCTTTTGGTACTTTTGTTGTGATTAAATAAGTACACTAGATGCAAAACTTGCTTATTTTACGAGGGATGTTTCCAAAGTTCTGGAAATTGTGCTCTAATTGAATTATGAAGGACTTATTATTGGTGATGGGCATATCTTGACATGTTTATGCAGCTATATCGTTCAGTCTGATTTATGTGTTCGACAGATATAGACTCATTTTCGTAGCACTGTTTGTGTAATCATGAAGGACCCGACCCGGCTAAATATCAAAGAGCAATAATATTCTTTTTTGTATTCCGGTGTCGTAAAGTGCTAATTACGATACCCCATTACTTGGTTACACAGTATTGTAATGTATTACTTTACCGCACTCTAATTTTTTTTTTCGAAGTTGGTCACAAGTGTAATAAGTAACTAAATCATAGAACTAAATCGTTTTAAAAGTTAGATATGGTTAGATATGAACTTTTGACAGTGATAAAAATGTAAATAAAAATTATAAAGAGAACAGTAGAGACATTTGCTAAAACTTTATTAGTACTAATTATCCATAATAAAAGGCGTTCGGCAGACTCTTGCTAAAGGGGTGTATCTATAAATTCTTTAACAAAGCTAGACGCTATAAATATATCTATTGATATTACTTATCATTGTGAATACTGCGGTTGTTATATACTTTTACTGTAACACTAGAAGATTCGTGGGCATTAATAGATATTCCAGGCAGATTCAGGGAACACACTATATTTTGTTTGAATCCCCTGCTGATTCACATGAACTAATAAATCACTGTCCTTTGAATTAGAAGTTGATGGATTCTCTGTGATTTTATTAGACGTATTAGGTGTAGTGTTAGATAGTATTTCAGCAAAGTCTAATTCTTTCTTGATATAATTATCGATGTAACTTTCAGCCACAGCAGAAGATTTCAATCCTTCATTGCGCTTAATTGTAATTAAATCTCCTCCACTATTAGCCAAATGTGTTACACTGGATCGTCTAAAGCAATGTCAAGTGAAAAGTTCAGGATTAGGTAATTTCAAGTAAGTAGCAATTACTTTTTGGTACTTTTCCTATTGTATTAATACCTGTTGGAATATTTACGCCCAAGCCGTTTCTATATTGCAGGAACAAACGCCTATGTGTAACATTACGGAGACGAAGATGATAATATTTTTTCACCAAACCAATCCATAACCATTGAAAATAATAAATTAAAATAAAACAATCACTTTGTTATACCACTTTATTCACATATAATCGTGACCGCGGTTTCGACATACAATGTCATTATCAAACTGCAAAAGTTACAGGCCTACATAGAACTTATAAATGACACAAAAATATATGGGGGTGGTTTATGATGTTATTTAAAATTACTACTATATACTTAACTATTATATACAACATTGGAAAAGAGGTGTATATATATATAAGATCCAACTGTTCGTTTAAAACGATATCTATTGTGTTGTTTCGGCTTTTAAAAATTTCTAGGGCCTCTAAAATATTTAATTTACGACCTTTCTCGGCCAAATGCAATATTTTACGGTGACCAAATGTATGCCTTTCTGTAATAAAATGGTTTGCAAATGTTGAATCTGTCTTCTTTAGTTTATATGACCTGATGTGTTCTTTTACCCGTATAATAAAACTTCGACCAGTCTGACCTATAGATACACTTTTACATCATTACAATATAATTTGTACACTCCTGATTTATTATTGATATCTGTTTTAGGTTTTGCGTTAAAAATGAAATTACTTGTTTTTACATATGGTTTGTAAGCTATACTAATATTACTATTATTTTTTGAAATTATATTTCCAATTTGCTCGCTTATTTTACCGAAGTAAGTTAACGAGACAAATTGTTTCAAATTAGCACTATCTTTAGGATATACTAAACTAAGGGCCACTTGTAACTGTTTTTTCTTTAGTATACTGTCAATTACGCTACTTTTATAACTATTGTTTACCGCTATTTTTTTTATAGTATTGATTTCACGAACAAAAGATTCATTAGACAAAGGAATATTTAATGCTCTATGTATCATAGAATTAAAAAATGAATGTTTGTTTGTCTTATGATGTAGTGAATCTTTGGAAATAATGCAATCAGTGAAAGTAGGTTTACGATATATATCAAATTTTAAGCTCTGATCTAATTTGTTTAATTTTAAATCCAGGAAGTTAATACTGTTATTCTCTTCTATTTCTACTGTAAAATTGATATTAGAATGGATTGAATTTAAGTAGTTCAGAAATGTTTGTAGTTGTCTATGAGTACCCTTAAAGCAAGCTAGGATGTCGTCTACATACCGATACCAAAATTTAATGTTTTTTACCTAGTTGTGATGAAAGAATTTTTTCTGTAATATTCTTCATGAAAATTTCAGCTAATAGAGGACTTAGAGGTGAGCCCATTGCCAGACCTTCTGTTTGTTTGTAGAATTTGTTGTTAAATGTAAAGTAACTTTTGTTGGTGACTAACTCCGTTAGAGATATGATTTAGTGTATAACAACCGGGTTTGTATTTTTCTTTACTAATATGTTTTCTATTAACCTCAAGCATTCCTTATGTGGTATTTTTGAAAACATGTTGGAAACATCAAATGATACCAGGATTTCTGTCTTTTGTATATTACAATCTTTTAATTTAGCTGTTAACTGTATTGCGTTTTTTTATGGAAGAACTATCTGTAAATTCGGTATATTGTCTAATTATTATGTTTAATTTTTCGGCTAATTTTTTATTTTTACATATTTTTTACATTTACATCATTTATAAGTTCTATGTAGGCCTGTAACTTTTGCAGTTTGATAATGACATTGTATGTCGAAACCGCGGTCACGATTATATGTGAATAAAGTGGTATAACAAAGTGATTTGTTTTATTTTATTTTATTATTTTCAAAATGAATTACCACAAAGTTACGGCTACCAGTATTAATTTCCATAAGCATTGAGTTATAATAAATTATCTAGGAACATAAGTTTTAGTTTTTAGGACGTCAACCATTATGACCTCATTTTTAAACTGTATATAATCTATAATGATGTTTGTTATTTCTTCACGGCGGCAAGCTCCATTAAAGCCCATTATAACAATGACCTAACATAATTTTATTATGACTATTATAACAAAATAATGTAGAAAATTAGTAAAATACTACTATAATTATATTTTTATTACTTACTTTCAGTGCTAAATATGTTTTATCACCAGCTTCTATTATAAATTGGTTAATGCGCTCTATTTCTAAAATCTTAGATTTATTAGGCTCATAGCTTTCAGGCAATCTTTTTAAATATGCTATTAGTTTAGAAAATTTTGAGATATCTGTATTTTTATAGATATTCAAACAACACTTTAACATCGAATATTTGGACCGCAAGGAAGATGCCTCTTTTATTTTACTTTCTTTGTAAAAATAGGCAATCATAATGATTTCTGTAAGAATCACGATGTTACTTTCTTTACACCAAGTTATAAATTGGTTACATTCCTTTTTATAAATGTGTCGAGATCTTTTAATCAGAAGATTTCCCAAATTATCTTCTGCAATTTTCCGAAGCTCTGGCGGCGTGCAATTACTTATTTCGTCCATTTAGATGTTAGATAGTTACATAAATTAGTCTAAGATATAAATTTCAGAACACATATCAATATTTCAAATATTTGAAATGTTCAAATTATAAGTTAGTGTAACCAACGTCAAAAAAATAAGATATCTAAAATATTCGTATTGAACATGACTATTATTTTAAACAGTTTTTAACATTAAAAAGTGGAATAGATAAAACAGTGTAAAATAAATGTTTCATAAGACATTTTTGCGCATTCGTTCATTAGAAAACTCGCCTACGGCTCGTTTTCTAAACCTTGAACTCGTGCGCAAAAATCATGTGTTATGAAACTTGTATCTTAATATACTATTTGTGGAAAGAGGGTGTTGAAAGTTCAGAAATTATTAAACGCCCGCGCGTAGTGTTTTGGCGAGTCTGCAAATCTAAAGGACTGTATATGGGTGGATCTATCGTTTTAAAAGTGGTAGAACATCATTAGGAAACGATCCACGCAGTGGTCGCACGAGCACGTTGGTAAATGAAGGAAACATTACTGCCGTGGATAACGTACTGAAAGAGAACAGATGAATGACTATTTCTCAAATTAGTGTACGCCTAGGAATCTTACATAATTGTTTACATCTTCAAAGTGAATCCCGCGATGAGCTTCTTTTAGCAGTCCAAACAAATGGAAATCTAATGGTCCCAGGTTAGGGCTGTATGGGGATGAGGCAAAACTTCCGATCCAATTTTCACAATTTCTTCAGTGGTGTGGCGATGAGTGTATGGCCATACATTGTCATGCAAGACAGGAACATCCGCCATAGCTTTTGTTGGGCGAAATCGCTGAGGACATGCTTTAAGCTTTTTCAGGGTCGTGGCGTACTATACAGAATTTATTGGGCATCTTTGCTCCAAAAAATCAACCATAATCGCACCTTCTGCATCCCAGAACACAGTTGTCATAACTTTCCCTACCGATCACACAGTTTTGTACTTTCTCGTCCTCGGTGAGTTTGTGTGACGCCATTCCATTGAATGCTTCTTTGATTCGGGTCCGAAAAAATGAACCCATGTTTCGTCGCCGCTCACAATTTTTCCAGAAACACATCTCCCTCCAAAAGGAAGCACTGCAAGTGTTGTGAGGCTATTGTTTTTATTGTTTCTTTATTCTGGTCTGTTAATTTTCTCGGTATCCACCTTGGACAAACTTCTGAATACCTCAGTTGTTGACTAATGGTCATTACACTGCCTTTACTGAGAGAGACAGAATTCACCTTCAGTCTTCCGGCGATCACCACGAATGATATCATCGACTCGTTGAATGTTGCATGGAGTCACTACTTTTTGTCGGCCAACGTTGTTTGTCCTTCAGCTTCGTTACAGCGACGAATCCAGCTTGTAGCAGTGCTGACATCCACTGTTGCATCACCGTTCACACTTTTTAGTCTTTCGTTAATGTGAATGGGCGTTTCATCTTCTGCCTTCAAGAATTTCATCACAGAACGCTGTCTAATACGAACATCGATATCGGCCATTTTTCAAGCACTGCAGTGCTACCACTTGTTGTCACAGAAAGTTACTGCTGCAGTGGATTGTAGAAGAAGGTTTGAAAAGTAGCGCCAAATTCAAATTTTACTTAAGCAAGATATTGACTGACCCTCGTAGTATAAATTTACTATGGTAGTCTATCTTTTCTATTAAAAACTAGCTGACCCGGCAAACGTTGTTTTGCCTTCAAATTTTATCTATATTTAAATAGCTGACCCGGCAGACTTCGTCATATATCATGAAGATGGCGTCCCTACAAAATGTATGGGAAAATGAATTTTCTTGATAATTTTTTTTCCGCGATAATTCGGGAATTTTCTTGGGTATTATTCTTGTTTGGCCGGAGACCAATCCGAATTGGTGCGAATCTTCGAAATCGGTGCAGGCGTTCTTGAGTTACAAGCGTAGTAAAATCACTCTCTACAAAATATATGGGAAAATGAATTTTCTTGATAATTTTTTTTTCCGGGATAATTCGGGAATTTTCTTGGGTATTATTCTTGTTTGGCCGGAGACCAATCCAAATTTGTGCGAATCTTCGAAATCGGTCCTGGCGTTCTTGAGTTATAAGCGTAGTAAAATCACTCCCTACAAAATATATGGGAAAATGAATTTTCTTGATAATTTTTTTTTTCGGGATAATTCGGGAATTTTCTTGGGTATTATTCTTGTTTGGCCGGAGACCAGTCCGAATTGGTGCGAATCTTCGAAATCGGTCCAGGCGTTCTTGAGTTATAAGCGTAGTAAAATCACTCCCTACAAAATGTATGGGAAAATGAATTTTCTTGATAATTTTTTTTTTTCGCGATAATTCGGGAATTTTCTTGGGTATTATTCTTGTTTGGCCGGAAACCAATCCGAATTGGTGCGAATCTTCGAAATCGGTACAGGCGTTCTTGAGTTATAAACATAGTAAAATCACTCCCTACAAAATGTATGGGAAAATGAATTTTCTTGGGTATTCTTCTTGTTTGGCCGGATACCAGTCCGAATTGGTGCGAATCTTCGAAATCGGTCCAGGCGTTCTTGAGTTATAAGCGTAGTAACTAACGCCACTCTCTTTTATATATATAGATGTAAATAAACATTAGAAACATTGAATGTAATAACGAAATTAATGGCGACGATAGTCACTTGAAAGTCGCAATTAAAGTTAGCCACTAAACTACTCTTTTTTTCCAAAATAGTAAACGTAAGTCTTTTATTAGAATAATTTATATAAAATAGAAATCAGCAGAAATAAGCACAATTTGTAACGCAATAAGTAAGGATTGATTGCTTTCACGGTTTGCAGGGCAAATGTAGTTATCTTTTATGAACGTCATATATAAAACTGGAAGTAATTTAGTTTTACGGCCTCTATATAGTTCGTTTTGCAATGTCATAGAAGGAGATGATATAAAATAGCAATTTTATGTTTATTAAAGTGTTTCGAACTGTTCTAGGTTTTATTACTAAATGGAAATGCCTTTTCAGTCTTATTAAAGTTTTCTCACTTCACTTAAACTAAACTGAATCGGCAGTTAGGTATTAAATGCTTTTATTTCCATTTCTAAAATATCTGGGGTTCAAAGAGAAAGAATAATTCCAATAATCGTTAAAAGATTCGTTTAGTAAAATGTGTGATAGAAATTTGTACAAAAATAATTGCGTACACAAGGGCGATTCGTAAAGAAGGTTCCGTTTCCGCTTAGTAAGCAGAGGAGTGGTGATATCAGCGTGATCACACCGCTGCGGTGTAGTCTGGTTCAGTGTGAGTTTGGCAGCGCTAATGAGAGAATTGTTCTGGAATTAATTCGTACTATTTTGGTCGTTTAAAGTGGCTGCTATAATTGAAAATTCCGCCGACCGTGAATGCGTGGTATTATCCGATTTTTATGTGCAAAGAACAAGAAGATCGTGAACTTGGTTTTATTTATGGACGAACTAATGTCCATGATGAAAAACGGAGTGTCCTAATGTATAATACTAAAAATGTTTACGATGCATTGATGGATTACATTTTTAAATCTAGAATTCGGAACTAAAATCTTATCCTCGTTTGCCTTTGTGGGAAAATCTATTTTTCCGATGGCCGTCTTTTATTGTGCCTAAAGTAGTCTGATAGGCCCCGGACGTGAAACATGTTTAACAACGTTTCCCTTCCCGATTTGCGTGAATTTTAATTACAAATTCTGTAAACATTTCACTTAACGTGGCAATATGGGCAATGATCCTGAATACCTAAAAGAAAAAAAGAAAAAACGCGAGATATTTAAAGAAATAAATATAATTTAAAAATAGAATTAAACATTCTTATACAGGGTGTCATTTTGAAAACGTACCACCCTCTATATTTCGGCCCCTATAAAAATTCCAAAAATATGCAAAAACACTTCAAACTTATTTTTAAGGGGGACATTTTGTAGGCTGGTTTTCAATTAAATTGCATCAACCCTCTAGCGGGGGTGGACATAACCTCTAAAAATTTAAATGGAAATGGGGGTTGAGTGATACCTCATTTTAAAGGTCGTTTAACCCGCTTTTCAAAAATGCTAAATTCTTGTCCTTTATTTTTAATACTTTTTAAGAAATCAAGTCAAACCATGAACATACAAGTATCAAGTGTTTTGCAATAAAACATTAAAAAACTAATAAAAGTAACTTATTTTATAAAATTTTCGAAATGTTGTCCATTATTTTCTAAACAGTGATAAAGTCTACTCTCAAACTCCTCTCTAACATTTCGAAACACTTCTGCCTGAAGTTCTCTATATGTAGCTGTTATTCTTCTCTTTAAATCTTGCAAATCTCGAGGCGGTGTTTTATAAACAATCGATTTTAGATGCCCCCATAGGAAGAAATCTAGAGGCGATAAGTCGGGTGATCGTGGTGGCCATTCTATTGCTCCTCTTCGACCAATCCATCTGCCAGGAAATCTATCATTTAGCCACTGTCTAACTGGAAGATAGTAGTGTGGTGGAACTCCATCTTGTTGGAAGTGTAGAAGATCTTCTTGCAAAACCATGTTACCAGCCGCGTCCATTTGATTTTCCAAACTAGTTGTTATTAAGGGGTCTATTATTTATTCAAGCAAATTTAAGTAGAGCTCACCAGTTAGATTTCCTTCAATGAATGAAGGTCCAATAATAGTATTCCCAAGGATACCAGCCCAAACGTTCACTTTTTCTGGATACTGTGTGTGACCTTCCCTAAAAGTCGCGGATTTTCATCGCTCCAGTAGCGACAATTTTGCTTGTTAACATGCCCATTAAGAAAAAAAGTACACTCATCAGTAAAGCAAATATTGTGCAAGATATTTTGGTTTTCATTTATAAAATCCGTCATTGTTTCACAAAATTCAATCCTTCTGTCGAAATCGTCGTCAAAAAGCTGTTGTAGAATTTGCATTTTATAGCGGTGAAACTTATTTAACTTTAGTGCTTTCCTTACTGTTTCGTGAGACATTCCTACTTGGCGTGCCACAATGCGAAGTGATGTGGAGGGTTCTGCAGTAAAGGTGCCTAATACTTCTATTTGTGCTGCTTCATCCAAGACACGGCTAATATTTCTTTTTTTGTTAGCAACGGAACCAGTTTCACTAAACTTAGCGACTAATTGTAGAACATACTTATGATTTAAATTACTATTCGGATACCTTTCATTAAACATTCTTGACGTTCTTCTTGCGCATCTTCCACATTCCCCATAAATAAGAATAATTTCAATTCTTTGTTGAAGTGTAAACACCATTTTTAAACATACTGTAATAAAATCGCAACTTTTACCTCGCAAAACTAATTTTACAATAAAGTAATTTTGGCTAAAATAAATGGAGTGACAAATAAAGAAAAATTTGACAAGAATGTCAAGAATGCTTAAACCAGGGCTCTTTTTTTTCTACGTTAAACTACCACCTGTACGACTATCACAAGTACTAGTTTAGGTAAATCACATTCTTTCCAATAATAATGTTTAACTGAATAGTATGCGTCTTTATTATTTCGTTGGATATTAGAAGTAAAAATAGTTTAAAAATTTACCGTTATGTAATACCTCAATTTCATTTATTTTAATTCATTAAAGCAATATCACAAAGTGTTTTGATACCTAAACTTCTTTACAGTTTTCACCAAATATCTCGCGAACTGCTAAAAAGAAAAGGCAAGAATTTAGCATTTTTGAAAAGCGGGTTAAACGACCTTTAAAATGAGGTATCACTCAACCCCCATTTCCATTTAAATTTTTAGAGGTTATGTCCACCCCCGCTAGAGGGTTGATGTAATTTAATTGAAAACCAGCCTACAAAATGTCCCCCTTAAAAATAAGTTTGAGGTGTTTTTGCATATTTTTGGAATTTCTATAGGGGCCGAAATATAGAGGGTGGTACGTTTTCAAAATGACACCCTGTATATGCGAAGCGTAACAGTAGCAAGCGAGTTTTTGTATTGTAATTTGTCTTTCCCAGTATCATACACTGAAGGGTTTATAGCAAGACGAAACACGTGTCAGCATGTCTGGAAAACAAATATTAAACTTGTATTGTGTTCTCCATACCCAATTTTTCATATTTCCATATTATTAAAAATGTTTTTGTAATGTACTTACTTTTAAGCACAAGAAGTGAAAGGAATATTTACAAACGCTACTGCGCTAATTATTAATACGAAAGCGATTTTTAAAATAAGTTTGGTTACTAAACAAAAGAACAATACACAAAGAGATTGTTATTATATACTATTTAAGCTAATACTTTTACCTATTTTTTTACATACTTGCCATTTAGATTGAGACATTTGTCATAGCGAGGAACCAACTTTTTAATGCCCTCTTTACAGAACTCTGCTGCCTGTAAATTAAGCCATACCGTAACACTGCCCTGCAGCTCTTCATCGCTCTCAAACCGTTGGCTCCAAAACCATTTCTTCATGTTAGAGAAGAAATGGTAGTCGCGATGGGAGATGGGAGGATGCTCAAACAATTCCCACTTAAAACTGTCCCAGTATGCATGTTCAGTAATAACCTCGTAGAAAACTCTACGTAAAATTTGAGTGAAAAAGACATTCATTTCTGTGATTGTGAATCGCTGATTTTCACCAATTTTTTCGATCGCCACAACATTACATCAGGACACATGTAATACTAGTAGGCATAACCACTCCCGCATTAACAAGTCTACCAATAAATTCACCTCGAAAGTTATTGTGCTTGGGGCATTCGAAGATTAAATGGTTCATATCGGCTGTATTAGTGCCATATGTACAAACAGCTGATTCGATAATTTGAAGTTTGTGTAAATGTGCAGGAAATTGTCCATGGTTAAATTTTAATTGAGCGACGGTAGTGCAATATATCCTTGATACCTTATGTTCCTTATACCATTCTCAGATAGTTACATTTGGGTGTATTTTTGCGTAGTGGGTTCTATTCGTATACGAATGCTTCCAATATGCTTGCAAATCATCTATTAATATTTTGGTTTTTAGATGAAAAATAAGATCACTAGATGGTACTTTTTCCATTATTATTATTACTATTACAGCCTCCTTTGCTAACCGATCAACAGCCTCATTAGGCTCTACACCTGAATGTCCTTTGATCCAAGATATCCAGAGATCCAGATATCTCAAGCGTTCGATGATGTTCAACATTATGGGGTTATTTTGTTTTGGATGAGTTCTCTTGTGTAAAGATTCCAGTACGCTTTTGGAGTCTGACATAATCGTTGCATTCCCAATATTATATTTTTTTACATATTTTTGAGCCTCTGCAATTGCGACTGCCTCTGCTGTGAAAATGGCTACACTATTATGTAATTTTACCTTCTTATATCTCGCATTTTAAAATATTAAACTTCACTTAGACATTTTTCTGTGTACATATTCGTGTGCAAAGTAGAAAGCATTTCTTTTGCTCTCGCTTAGACGATAGACCCTCGAATTCTACCTGACTTGTCAACAAGCCTTTAACGGTCGTTTTGAAAATTCCTTTATACATTTCGTTTCTAAACTTAAGTTGTTATTAATTTAATGACGTACGTCTTCTTTTATATATGGTGCCTCATATCATTTGAAAGGTTGACTCACAAGGGATATTTTAATGATATTTATGTCATCGATAGTACAACTCCTCAGGTCGCGCTTTTGATTAATTATTATTCAAGACATCGACAACTTCTGTTTACTCTCTCTTCGCCTTAGGGGCAATAAAAAACCTTTTCCGACAAACTTGTGTTCGCTTCGACACGTAGTTAGGCTTCTCTTTAGAACCTTCGTAAGTTAAACATCGTACTCGCCGTACTGTTCGAGTACGCGATGCCACCCACCACGCCGCCCGGCGTCTGTCGCTTCTAAGGTAATGTGTATTTTTCTATATAAGTTATTCTTTTAAGTTAATTCACATTAATTTAACTAATTAAGTTCTTATTCCTCCTGCCAAACATCGCTCTACATATCTGTCCAAGTATATAACGCACCACGTGGCCGACCATCTTCGCAACTCAACGGTAACTCCTTATTGTTCTATACAGAGGTTATTTTATATTAATCATAATTAATTCACATTTAATTTACTGCCAAATTTAACGTTCGTTTCAGTTTATTTATGTTAATTTTTTTAATTACTTATTCAACGTTCCTTGTGTATGGTACTTTTATTAAATTACTTTTATCAATATAAATTTCTTATGCAAACAATATACAAAGTTTAAGGACAACTCTCCTGTGTTTTATTTAGTTAGTAAGTTGTAATATATTTAAGCAGTGCCACACGCGTCCTGGACCTTTGATGAGACTTCACCAGCACCACTAATTATTTATTTTAAATAATTAATTATTATTAGCAACAACGAACAACCATTAATAAATGTCGCCCCAAACATAGAGTTTGCTAGTAATAAGTGGTACCATATCGTGAGGCGTATTTGTAATACTACATACATTCAAGCCACAAAAGACAGCATGGAAGAACACTCAGCGCTGCTCATTAACTAATATGTAGCACATTGAGAAATCTAGCGATGGCTTGACTATCAAATTTTCTCTTCACTTGCTTTTGTGAGTCCTTACTCTCAGTGCTAAATAATCTTAAAACCGATAAAAGAAAGTAAGCGACAGATGAAGTGTTACGGTCATTTGTCGAACCTTTCTATTAGTTCGTGTTTCTTTACATCCAGTTTAAATAGCCTGGTTGAGCGACTCTATCGGGCGTTTAAAAAAAAAACAGCCTCAGAGTTAGCCATTAAATTCTTAGGTATGTGATAACTTAATGTTAATGTCATTAGTGTCATCTAATAAAAACTATAACACGAAATTTTCTCTATTCATGAGAGGAAGATTATAACCTAGTAATTAACCTTGCAATTTTCTAGAGATGTGTCATTTTAGAAATTAATATTAGTAAAGTTACGACATGCTTTTTGATGTTACTTAGAAGTTATGGTTCACTAGAGGTAGGTTTCTTTTGAACGCACGAAATAATTGACCAATAGGGGACTGCGACAGACAACCTCGGGCGACACTTGACTCTATGGGCACATACATATTAAGACCTATGCGATTTTCTAACGATGACGTAGCGCTCTCGACTTCACTTACGTTCAAGATATTTCCGATGCTGTGGGTATGTAAAGCCATAAGACAGTTTATATATTGTGTAATATCGTGTAAAGTTTCGAATAAAAGAACCATTTGCTTCTCTGTTTTAACCGACCAGTCTCGTTTAACCTACCGCTGATGATATCTGGCGAATGGGAACAGTCAACCAGTTACGAAATAATCAATGAACTCTAGTTAAAGAATTGTCTGTGAATTAATAGCGATCCAGAGAAGTAGAAACTGTACCCCTTCTTTTAATCATCCGTCTGGCGCAGGTGTGAATTACCTTGGGACAATTTAGACTTTAATTAATATTTCAAATTCATTCAGACACTTATAAATCTAGTTTTCATAAGATATTAATATTTGCAATTAATAATTTATTTATAAGTGTTCCCGTAAAATTTCAATAGTTAAATAGTTCATGTTCACGTTTATATTCGTAAATTTTGTAAGTACCTTATGTACATTAAGCGAGATCTCTGGTAATAATTATTCTCCCTTCAGGAATGTTTTGTTTTTTTGTTTTAGTTTTAGTCACTAAAGACATTACGTTATAGAATATATGTCTAAAACTGTTTTAAATACGTTTTCCCCAAAATATCCCACCAAATACATGGATATGTAAATATAAACGGACCTGTATATATTTACAAATTGCAGTGGATTTTTCCCCGCAACATTTAGTGAAAAACTTTATTTTATATTTAAACATTAAATTCTGTATGTTTTGTGAAATTTAGAAATTTAGAATATTATTTGTATTTTGATTTATTTTTGAATCGTTAGGTTTTGATTAGCGCAGTTCCTGGAAGCCGTTTGGACTTGCTGGGCAATATTCTTTGTAACTTTATTTTTTTATGTTAGGATGCGTGCCGCATATATCCGACAGACACGTTTTGTTATTCAAGTGAGAGTATTGCATATTGGAAGATAAAATTTTTTTATCTTTTATTTCAATTAAATTCGGTTTTTGTTTTTGAATTCATATTGGTTGTGATTGCTTTAATTCATTATCGAATTTATACGAATTTGAAAACCTAGTAATTTTGACTTATTTAATCTCATTTGCACGTGTTCTCAAGGTTATAAGAAAATATATATATTCTTTCGTAAGTTGAATTTTATATTATATCATATTATAATTTGTATGCATTTTATATTTAATATTTTATATATAATATATATATATACAGTGAAAGCTCTCTTGAGCGGACATCGACGGTTCCCTAAATTTTGTCCCCACAAGAGAGGTGTCCTCTCAAGAGAAGCAGCTCATTTTTACAGGTCTCTCATTTTAAGGAGAAGTAAAAATTATGGCAACTCTAACTTTTTATTTATTTGTATGAGAGGTACACAAGTACTAAAAGTAGATACATTAATACATATACATATATGTACATTATTTTTTTAAAAATTCAAGCAAGCTTGTTTGTCTTACTTTAGTTTGTTTACGTTCTAAATATTTTTTTTGAAAATGTGTTTCTACATTTTTAATCATCTGAAAACCGATAAAATCATCTTGGTTCTTGGCAAACAATTTTATCTCTTCTATTATCTTCAAAACTTCCTCAAACGTAGTTACTTCTTGACCTTCATTTTCTTTTTCTGGGTCCACATCATCATCTGAGATTTCTTCTGATCTACTAGCCTCATATTCTTCAGTCACATCAGTGACTTCCAATATGTCATCTTCGATTGCCAAATTTGCATCAATTGCTATGAAATCTTCTAAATTGATTTCTGTTATTCCAGTTTCTAAAGCAATCCTATGCATTTCCGATAGTATGGACAAAGGCAGATCATCTTCTGCCTCCCATTGCTCATATTGTTGCATATTATTTTTTTTAAATTCTGCCTTTGAAAAACAATTTCGTATTGTTTCTGGTATTACCTTCTGCCAAGCATTATGTATAAAATAGATAGCTTCTAATAAATCTATCGATTTTGAAAGTTCACGTGCAGAATGTTATCCATTACAGATAAAATTTGTCTTAAAATAAGTTGTCTATAAAATACTTTAAATTTGCGAATGATTCCTTGGTCTAAAGGTTGGCAACAAGCTGTAGTGTTGGGAGGCAAAAATAATATTTTAATGTTTTTCAATATCATACCTGTAGGATGTGAACCTGCATTATCCATAAATAATAAAATCTTTCTCTTTTGTCTGCCCATTTTCCTATCAAACTCTGACAACCAGTCCATCATGATATCTGTAGTCATCCACGCTCTTTTATTAGATTTCCACACCACAGGTAACAATTTTAAATCAAGTTTTTTGAATGCTCGTGGTCGTGCTGCTTTTCCAATGACCAGCAACGGTTCTTTTTCGCCTGACATGCTCACACAATGCAAGACAGTAAGTCGCTCTTTTGATAACTTTCCCCCAGAACACTTTTCTGTCTTCAAAGCTAATGTTTTGTCTGGTAAAGCTCGGAAAAAAAGTCCTGTTTCATCACAATTGTACACGTCTTCTGGCTGATAACCTACAAGCCCAATCAAAATTCACAAAAGTAAGATTTTTATCTTTTTTAATTTTTGATGTTTTATTTTTTGTTTTAAATTTGAACTAACTTTTCTTACCTAGTAACAAAGATGGAATCTTTTCAAAAAATTGAGTAACATCATCTGCATTAACACTGGCTGCTTCCCCAGATATGCACTTGAAGCTGATATTATGACGTGTACGAAATCTATGTAACCACCCATCAGACGCATGAAAATTGTGATAACCAAGCCCTTCTGCAATTTCTTTAGCTTTGCTTTGTATTATAGGTCCAGATATTGGAATGCCTTTGCTTCTGGCTTTTGCAAACCAATCGTAACATAATTTATCCACATTGATACCTTCAGTTTTGAAGAAACTTCTTTTCTCGTTAATGTTACTTCCTGATTGCCATTTTGCCTTATACTCTTCTTTTTGCTTTATTATTTTACCAACTTGGGTTTTTCCAATTTTAGATCGGTTGGCAAATGCACGTACACTAACTCTTTCTTTATCATATGTATTAATAATTTCCATTTTCTCTTTTAAAGTTAAAAAGTTTCTCTTGTTAGCGCTCATTTTGCATACATACGCGGCACACTTCACACTAACGACGCGACGTGAAAAAAGTGCAGAATACGGGATAAAAACTAAAAAAATATTTTTAAACGCGAATTTACCCAGCGTTTCAGGGATTTACTCAGTGTTTAGAAAAAATAGTTCAACTTCAAGAGAGCGTCATGTCCGCGTAAAAGAGCTTTTTGCCGATTACGGAGTGTCTCACGGTGTCCGCGTCCGTTCTACAGGCCGACCGCTTGAGAGAGCTTGGCGTCTCAAGAAAATCGTATGTATCAGGTTGGTCACCACAGAAATGTCCGTTTAAGAGAAATGTCCGCTCATGAGAGATGTTCGTTAAGAGAGCTTTCACTGTATATATTTATATATAATATATTAATATTTAATTTTTCTATATTTTAATATTAGTTAATATAGATGACAAAGATATTTTCATCGTTTCTAGTAATTTTTTATAACGTTAAATTCTAGAACGTTGTAATGTTCAAGGTTGGGGTTTTTATACTTGTGGTATCGCGCAAGTGTTTAAGATATCGGTTTGACAGTTTTATCTGTTTACTTTTAAGTTGATTAGTGTGGGTGACAATTAGAATATTTCTTTGCCATTTATTAGGTTTAATTTTGATCGGATTAACTAAGGTTTTTTATTATATGTCCAGTCATTTTTCATATAATATTTTTTGCCTTAAAAATATTGTTTATTGTTGCAATATTTATCTTAATACTTTATTAAGATTTGTTTTAATTTTTTTTTTTAAATAAAGAGTTAGTTGGATATTGTGATTTTTAATTGTATTTAACACTTTCGTTTATACTTTTATTTATACTGGCGCCCATTAATTTTGTAGAAGAGAAGTACCACGTTTTCCCATTGGAAACCCGGAGAGGAAAGCTGTCTCATAAAAGTAATTAACCGATTGAGCATCAAAGTTGGACAGTGTTGTGGTGAATAGTGGTTCATTCAACTACGAACTCACTATTCATAGCAATATGTATGTATTGAGTTATTTTTGGAAAACGTATTTAAAAAATTTTTATATCTTTTATATCTTTCATAGATATTACGTTATAGGATATACGTCCTCAGTGTCCTCCATGCGACGTATGAGCTCTAGTTACAATTTAATCGTAATTCGCAATGGCACCTTTATTCTCATTTATTATAGTCAGACGCTCACCAACGTTTCGGTAAGAACCAAACGTCGTCTTCACTGAACCTAGTTCGGGTACTGGCTAGTTAAACTGTATCTTCACCATCAATCCTTCCACACGGGCAAGTCTTTAAACCACTGCAATATAACGCCTCGTTAGCCAGTTTTGCGAGGTCTATTTTTGCTATTATAGGTAGCAGAAGTTAGTAGTGCTTACTTAGGCTTGAAGTATATAAAATACCAACCTTTAATTGAATATTTAGCAAGTGAAATTCAGTAACAAAAAAAAAAGTCACTAATATGAAACATTATTTGTTTTCACTTTTTTAATAAATATATTCCAAATATAACCCTTTTTTTTAATAGCACAAAATTAGGGTTATTTCATGACTCATGACCGTTGAGTTAAGATAAGTTTTTTTACGAATTTCGAAACAAGACACTCTAAGGTTTCGCCATCACTGGCTGAAGATATTTGAATGGTACCGTTAACCGCCATTATTGTCGATATCGGTTAACATCGTATGATCAAAAAGTCTCTGGATCGCTATTGCCGTGGTATTTATGAGATATCTATGAAATTATTTATTTCAATTAATTTTGACATTAACTTGACAACTTGTTATAAAATATACATAAAATGCAAATAATTACCATAACCGAAAATCTATTTTACTTGTGACTTATGTGTACTTCAAAGTACAGAAGTAAATAAGTCTATAGATGGTTTTTACACTTCATGGCTATCGCGATCCAAAGACTTTTTGATCATATATTAGATAATCTTCATTCAATGCTAGAAACGCATACACAACATCCGCCAAAACGTTTGGGCTGGTATTTTCAGGAACCGTATTATTGGTTCTTTTTTAATTCACGGTACTCTAAGTGGATAGAGATATTTAGATCTTTTACCTGATCAGGTTTTTCCTAATATTAATAAATCCTAGTAATAGATGGAGAATTACTTTTTAATTCCCCATCTCGTAAGTGTTTGGTTCCAACAAGATGGAGCACTCCCTCACCATGCCCTTAATGTCGGAAGGTTTTTAAACGAAACATTCCCAGATAGGTGGATTGGTCGTAGCGGATTCATTGAATGGCCCGCACGGTCTCCAGATCTAAATCCCCTAGATTTTTTTCTTTGGGGTCATATAAAATCTGTGTCATTTAAAAATTTGTTCACAGACTCGCCTATTGTCAAGAAGTGAACGGTCATCATTTCAAAAACTTTCTAAAACAGATATTGATTTGATTTATATTTTTTGTGTTCAGTTGTCTTGGTCTCTGTCGTTGTTTAACAAAAAAGTATCAAACGTTATTATTGCTGAACTCCCGGAGCAAAGCTTTATTGAAATTCGTAAAAATATACAGGGTATTTCATTAAAAAAAAAGTTAACATCGTTTCCAACTAAGCCGGGAGTATTCTGATTCGGATATAAATATACTCATCGAATTTCAAATTTGCATTTAATTAAATTATTAATTAATTTAATCGTGGAAAGTCTTATTACAATCTAAGTAGCCATATCAAAGACATTTGAATGGATTTATAAATTTACCTAACTCTGCATAACGAACATCTGGTCACGTATTTATTGTATTAATATTGTTACTGTGTATAATTTCGAACTACATTATTCATTTAAGTTCTCTCCTGGAGGTACTCTTGAGTAGGTACCGATCACTGGTTATTATACACATATCGGTAACAAAGATTGTTAAAGAAGGTAAAGTATATATAATTTGCTTTGTTAGACTATCGACGTTCAAGCAAGGAAAAAGCATGGAATTAACTTGAATACTCGAAGAAGAAAATGCTGGGAAAATATAATGTAAAAAACGCGACAAAACAAACTTTCTAACTATGATGGGGATGGCGTTTCTGAAAAGCGCTGTCATTAATCTTTCAGCTGTCTGAGGGTCCTTAATTGTTAAAGTAACATTGAATTTCTTATATCTAAATTATAGATGGCACGGAAAAGTTATACAAACATTGTTGTACTGTTTAATTTTATCTTGTACCTCAATACGTGAATAACGATTAGAAAGGAAATTAAATTTTAGGGTAATTAACTTGTATTATCTGACGTGAAAGTTAATTTTAAATTCAGGTCTCTTGAAAATTTAAACGTCCTATTCTGTAGTATACTGCTTACAGTTTGGGTTCCTATTAACGATTTTACCATCCTTTACTGACAACCTTTTTGCTAATCGATTTAATTTTACCTGTTACGTGATTCTGTTGAATAATTCGTTCTAATAAAAGAAAATGATGACATTAATCATAACTTTATTTATATTGGATTTATATTCCAAATTTGTATTAAAAAATACAAAAAGGGAATAATTATAATATTATTCTAAAATCTAATATTGTTTTAAGTTATAATTAGAACAGACCAATTTCCGTGTGCGCCATGTGCGCCGATGTAAGGATGATTGTATTGCATCAGAACTAATAAAAGGCATTCAGTACGTGTTTGGTACTTGCTTAGACTGCATGTAAGTGTAAGCATACGTAATAAAATGTCGACACATAAATCGAGAAAACGACCGTTGTCAGACGAAGTGAATAAGTTTATTATGGATTTGACAGACTTAATATACGATGGCCCAAAAATTAAATGTTTAGTGTGCAATAGGTACATATCTAATTTGTTGGTCAAAAACACATTGTAAAGAACACGTAAGCAGTTCGAAGCACAATAATAACAAAATTAATCGACAACAGCTTATATATGAACTATGATTGTAACTATGATTGTGTCTACACTGCCCTGTACCTTGTTAAGTAATAATTCATTTATTTCATATTGGAATAAATACGCAAATCAAACATTACCGAGCACGACAACGTTACGAAGGAATCTACCATCGGTGCGTAAACAGGTTGAAAATTAAATCAAAGCCGAACTGAAAAATAAAAAACTGTGGTTATGTGTGGACGAAACAACTGACAGCAAAAAACAATCTGTAGTTAATGTGATGGCGCGTAATATGGAACCACATCAACCAACGTCTTCAATTTTATTAGCATCCAGACGACTAGAACAATGTAATGCCGAAAAAAGGTGCTATTAGATGCTTTGGAAAAATTTAAACTTTCAAAAGACCAAGTATTAATGTTTATGACCGATGGTGCCGCAACCATGTGTTCTGTAGGCCGGTCTCTTAGAAAATATTGTCCTAACTTGTTACATATTACTTGTAAACTCCATGCGCTACACCTTGTGGCAGAACAGGTTCGTAGATGTTATCCAGAGGTAGATACTTTAATATCGAGTACAAAGGCAGTATTCCTGAAATCTCCAAAACGTATTCGGAAATTTCACGAATTGTGTCCCCATACCCCTGAGCCACCACAGCCGATTCTGACACGTTGGGGTACATGGTTACGGGCGGGGTTTTACTATCATGAACATTTTGAAAAAATTAAGGACGTGGTTTTATCATTCGATCTAAAAGTAAGTGCAGCTATCAATACAAGCCAGAAAAAAATTGAAGATGCCCAGATTAAACGTGTTCGTGAGAATTACTTGGGACTAGAAGAAGCAATAACAAAATTAGAAAATTCGTCGCTGTCTTTAGAGGAATCACTGCAAATCGTTAAATATGTTCACGCACAACTGTGTGCTGTAGAAGACGCAAAAAGTGAAAGTGTTCTAATTAAATTTGAAAGTGTTTTAGACAGAAATGCAGATTTTTACACCTTAGCACGTATTTGTGAGGGCACGTCTACAGATGCGCTAAGTTGCTTAAAAAAGTATTTTGTTTATGCGAATATAACATCGTTTTCCGAATATAAACATATTTTTTCTTCACGGCGGACATGTTTTTCAGAAATAACTTTAGAAACGCACATGATGTTGAAAACATACAATCGAATTTCTCCAGTTTGTCAATCCTTGGAAGACGCTTAAAACGGTAAATGTTTTTTTAAATCTTCTGTCGTGCACACAATCACTGATTTCATACATTTTCCATTTTATTTATAGGTACATACAACGCTGCTATAATATGTACTATTCTTATTTTTCGTGTGTTTATGCATATTACTTTAATAGCAGAAAACCAAATGTATATTTAATTATTTCTGATAGAATAAATGTCTCTACTTCTATACTTATATCGGTAACAAGCTCATGTTGCATCCCTATTCTATCGCATATTCTAATATATTACGAATTAGCCTCCCATACCGGCGCTCATGGCGCGCACGGAAATTGGTCTGCTCTAGTTATAATACACTAAGATGGTTTTAAAAGCGTTTGATTATCTTGTCTGATTAACTAACAGGTAAGTAATTTATAAATTTAATTGATGACTGTAATTACTCTAAGGTCTTTTAATGTGCTATTACAAGTTATAATATCTAGCTATGAAATATTTCATGTAAAAATAAATTTCGCCCATTCTTTCTTATTATCCGTCCTTCCAAGCACGAATGTTTCTCCTCACAACATTCGAACTAGCCTTTTACTTTACTTCCGGGTTCAGAAGTGGAAATAATCAATATATTTGCCAAATTTCCTCAAAACGAAATGGCGGGTAACGATTAAATTCCTGGTTTTC
Source organism: Melolontha melolontha (assembly GCA_935421215.2). Taxonomy (NCBI): domain Eukaryota; kingdom Metazoa; phylum Arthropoda; class Insecta; order Coleoptera; family Scarabaeidae; genus Melolontha; species Melolontha melolontha. Next base: position 218,220,237 of record OW285236.1, read on the forward strand.
TCGAGCATGATGCCAGATTTGCCAATTTTCTTTTAAAACATATTTACTGATCAAACAATACTACATCAAAATATACACAATTTGCTTACGCGCTAGGCAAAGGTATTTGGATACGGGTTTTTCAGCAGTATTTGTACAGTTGCAGCCCCTACAAACCGACTACACCGACTTTTGACAATTTCTATACGCAATACGAGCAAAAGTGGAAACCAATTTTCCCGGTTCCATAAGAACTAGTCGAAGAAGAATAAAAGAAAGTGCACTACGAAATAGAAATGCGGCCAATAAGGTATTTTTGTCAGAAGCAAATAAAGTGGAAAGACTGCATTTCGGCTTTCAACATATAAACAACAATGTCAAGTTTTGGAAAAACCTAATCTTTTCAGATGTAAGAACTATTCAATTGTGCAGTAATGGACATGTTCTTGTTTATAGATCAGTTGGTGAACGATTTTCTGAACAATATGTTCATAAAGTTATGCGCAGTGGATATATAGTTGTTATCCGGTGGCAGGATATTATGAATACATTGACTGATTACTTCTGCAACTGTTTCACCATTTACGACTGGCAATATTTTAGTTGCAATTAACTATGGTTGGTATGAAGTTGTCGGATGAAGAATACCAATAACTACATTTAACACATATCGTCCCATTACATCCGTTATGTCGTCTGCACTTGCTAAAGGTAATGACCAGATAAGTTGGTTCGTATTTTTTCAATGGTTCTCAAATAACATTTTGGTAAGTGGTATTTACGTAAAGTAGATTCATCTGGTATATGACGATCAATATATTTTCAAGAAACCTCTTGAGGACTGGATTGTTAAGCTTTTTGAATGGGATATTGGCCGCCATGAAAGCCTCACATAGTTCTTCGTTAAAAGTGTCAGGTGGAGATGGTCATATGTTATCTTGATGAGTTTTCGAAGAAACATGTCTCTGCACATTATACTTTTGTGGACGCCTTAAACTTAATGAACAGGCACTGCAATGTATCTCGGTATCATTACGAATATGCAACCAATCTGTATCTCCTCTAATCCATCCTACCATGGTTGCCCTACGAGAATTCTCCATAGTTAATGAAAATAAAGAGAAATACTAAGAACAAAAAGAAATTAACTGAAAAGAAGAAATGAAAACTACTCCGAAAATAAGGTAGTAAATTAAACTTAATATTTATAAGAAATTATGGGATAAATATACAATATAACAATATAAAGCGGATTTCTTAAAATACTAAACGCTGTAACCAAATAACATGGAAAGAAACGAAACCAGAAACAATTCCTTATAGAAGAGAATAGAAAATATACTATCTCAAGAACAATAAATACATATATGTATATGCATGTATAACAGCATGTAAACACGAGAATATACTTTGGAAATTAGCGGATATAATTTTTTAAGCGATTATTTCAAGAAGTGCAACGAAATAACGTATAAATGTATATTCTGTCTTACACGCCACTGTTGAATTTACTTTATGAAATAATACACACAATGTACTATTCAGAACGACGGAAATAAAAACGCTCTGCTCTCGGAATGCAACCGAGCAAAAAAAGCATACAATATCTGAGACCGCCACTTTTTATCGGGGCAATTGGTCATTCAATCGCTCCAGTCCGCTCTCTACTAATATTAAACATTTACTGCAAAACCTTATGTAAACCAGTACATTTTTATGCTAATTCTTGTTTATTTTCCATTTATTAGAGTCTGTTCACATGACTCACTACAATATGTATATATGTTACTTTCCTAAGATTACTGTTTATTTGTGACTGTCTTTATTTTTTGTTGAAAATAAATACATTATTATTATAACTGTATATATTAAGTTATGTATGAGATATTTAGTCGAAAACCAAGAAGAATAATAAAAGAAATGTGCCCCGCACACGTCTTTACTATAAAACGTCAAATGTTACACGTGCTTCTTACAAAAATTGGGGATCGCATGAATAATTCAAACCATATATACAAACTTTAACATAAAACCGATTCATATTTAAGTAAAAATAAATCGTTATATGTAATATCGTATGTATATTTACATATACATATCTGCTGAAAGATCGTGCTCTGTATAAGGAAAAGGAAATATATGTGTATTTTGATACATTCAAATTTATTTACAATCTGTAAAGGATAGTACGATAAGTAAATTGTTTGTTTGAAATACATTTAGAAAACCGTCCATTGACAGGTTCGTGTACAGTATTATTCCTAAACTAAAATACATAGTGCTTATAGAAGTTTAAAATCTCGTATTATTGAACAACTATAATGCATTCCAATTAAGAAAGGACCGGATGGCGCGGTAATCTCAGTATAATTTACAAAGGAATTTCAAAAAAATAGATAATTTGTATTTGAGGTTATATATCTACTAACTTATATAAAAGATTATTTTTTGACGTTTCTTTATTAACATATTTATTATTAAGAAAGCTTAGACTTTAATAATTTTATTCAAGCAAGAAGCGGCAAATATATACCAATGCAAGGTATTATATAAAATATTTCAATCAATATCTTATAATCTATTCTTTATTGTTTGAAGGTGTTGCATCTACAATAAATTTGTGCGTAAATACAGTGAGAATGTGTTAAAATTACTACAGGAGAAATATTTACATCTTTCTTTGATTTTATTAGAGAACAAAACTTTTGCGCAAATGTGAAACTAATAAATTTAAAGGATTGATGGTGACAGTGTATTATAATTATCATAATATTTGGGTATCGTTTAGCTTAAAAAATATAGCATTTTACAAAATACAGTTATTTTAATAGTATCTATAATGAGAGAGCAATAAGGAAATTCATTTACCTGCACATCATTTCACATAATTTGGAGATAAAAATTTGTATACATCTAAAAAAGGTATTTAAAAATATTTTCATTTTACAAAAATAAGTAAGTACAAGTAGAAAGGGTAAAACAGCAGTTTTGCGCAAAAAGATAGGTAAAACGTAAGCATTTTTCAGTTTCAGTATTTGGTTGAACATGTGTTCATTCCTTTATTTCAAGTTATGGCTGATTAATCTGATTATGTATGGGATAAATTGCTACTATCGTACAATGATTTTTTTTTTGCTTTTAGCAGAAATATGGTTTGATTACAGTTCAGATGTCAATGTAATTGAAAAAAAAAAGAATAAATAAAAATAGAAATTGCTTTCATGGGAACCTCCGTGTGTAAAAACAATTTTTTTCATAAATGTCTAACACAATGAGCATAAAACCCTCTTTTATTAGCATAATATAAATTAAATCTTTTATCTACACTTACATAATTACATTAAAAAAATTATATAATCATTTCCTACTTAGAAATTTCAATAATATTCCACGATTATCACAATATCTGGTAGTTACTTGAGACCTAGGACCTCGAACAATTTCTGAGGACCTGAAAGAACTTACAATCTCATGAATTTATATGGTAAACATTATTATATAATTATATTTAGTTTAGATTTTATTCACTATATTAACCAAACTATACAATTTCTAAGTATAAAAAAATTATATCTAACACATCACACACACACACACACGAATCTAAATCAAGAACATCACTCACACATAACTAAATTTAACACACCACAGTTCATTATGTTACATATTGTTCAAGAAACATATATATTGAAAACTTGTCATTTTCAAGATCAGAACCTGAATCTAATGAAAATTCTGAGGATGACCCAGTATTTACAGTAAAAGCCAAATTTTCTAATACATTTTCAACAATATTATCTAAATCATACATTTTGTTTTCTTCTGTTATAACGTAATGAATGCTATTTTTCCATGCGTCAGCATCAACCATGTCTAATCCTTATAATAATAAATTTCTTAATTTAAAAAGGTATATAACCCCTTACCACAATTATTAGTCGTATCCTAAATACGTATTTCGACAACTAATTTGTCATCAGCAGTAGGTAAAAACTACTAATTAAAAGTCACACATGGGGCACAGTAAAGTAACATAAACGCTTCCGCACAACTACTATACACTGCAACCCTGTAAAGACTAAATTTAACATGCCAATCTCAAACTACGAGACAAACATTTGCCTCTTTAAGGAAAAAGGTTTTAAAAACATGTGTTAAATTATCGAACAAAGGAACGGCAGAAATTCTTCTCTAAAGAAGGCGCCAAATAAAAACGATTTTTAAAAGCTACGATGACCTGCTATTAAAATTAAATGAAACACCTTATATTTCCCAAAACACTAGTATATTTAACTATATGAATATTTCATGTGCATTGTACACATCGGTAGTTATTATTTAAACGTATTATCTCGAGTACAAATAACAAAATCTATATTGGGTAGGGGTGTAAAAATTTCCATTACAAATGGTATGGTCGTATATTGTAAAAGCCGACCTCTCTTGCAAATTCTGAGAAAGACAAAATTAAGAAGGGGCGTTACATGTGAAAAAACAAGACATCCGACTGTGTTGTGTTATATTAAATGAGAATCAATTCACATTTAATATAACACAACACAGTCGGATGTCTTGTTTTTTCACATGTAACGCCCCTTCTTAATTTTGTCTTTCTCAGAATTTGCAAGAGAGGTCGGCTTTTACAATATACGACCACACTTTTTAACCATTTGTAATGGAAATTTTTACACCCCTACCCAATATAGATTTTGTTATTTGTACTCGAAATAATACGTTTAAATAATAACTACCATGAAATATTCATATAGTTAAATATACTAGTGTTTTGCGAAATATAAGGTGTTTCATTTAATTTTAATAGCAGGTCATCGTAGCTTTTAAAAATCGTTTTTATTTGGCGCCTTCTTTAGAGAAGAATTTCTGCCGTTCCTTTGTTCGATAATTTAACACATGTTTTTAAAACCTTTTTCCTTAAAGAGGCAAATGTTTGTCTCGTAGTTTGAGATTGGCATGTTAAATTTAGTCTTTACAGGGTTGCAGTGTATAGTAGTTGTGCGGAAGCGTTTATGTTACTTTACTGTGCCCCATGTGTGACTTTTAATTAGTAGTTTTTACCTACTGATGATAACAACTTAGTTGTCGAAATACGTATTTAGGATACGACTAATAATTGTGGTAAGGGGTTATATACCTTTTTAAATTATTATTTAATCACAGTCTCCATTGAAAGAATAAATTTCTTACTTCGTCCAATTTAAATGTCTTATTATTGGCCGCAACACGGTGCTTGACTTGAGCCCATATAAGTTCAATGGGGTTAAGATTACAGTGATATGGAGGTAAACGTAAAACTGTACGGCCACTTTCTCTAGTTATTTCATTGACTACGTATGAAACTGGATGACAAGATGTGTAATTTTTTACAAGCTCAAACAATTGAATCTTTAGCATGGAATTATCAGCTAAAATTCCTTTGGTTGAAAGCCATTCAATGAGTGCCTCCTTTTCCATGATAAAGTAGGTGACTTTTCTATTTTAGTAGAATGATAAGGCGTATTATCCATTACTATAACACTATTGGGCTCAAGAGAAGGTAATATATTTTGCATCACCTTGCTATTCATATCTTCATGGTGATCTGCAGTTTGTATCTTTCCATATTTTTGCTTTTGTGTAACCGGCATTCACCCATGTTTCATCTAAATAATAGATTTTTCTCCCTTCTGTAGGAAACTTTCTTATACTTGTCAAATAACAATGTCTCCATAAGATAATATCATTATGTTCAATTAATGTTATTTCGTGTGCGTTTTTCCCACTTGAATCCTAGTTTCTTTAGGATTCTCCAAAGTATTGTTCATTTTAAAAGAGGTAAACTGGCATACCCTTTAATAGCTTCACATATTTTTGTGCAAGTTGGTAACTCATTTTTACCCATTGTTTCTAATAGTCTTAAAGATCTTACTGAGAAATAAATATAATAATAAAATAAAATTCCTAATTACGTATTAATAGGGTGTTATAAATCTTCTTGACCTTCTCGTTTATCAATAAATAAACTTTTATGATACATGCTTATTTGGAAATCGTGAGACTATTATACATATTAATATAATTGAAAATAGTAGGTATTGAAGGGTCTATGGAAATCGTTCACTAATTACTAAAGACGGCAGACTGTGTGCCAGACAGACAAGAATCATTTCACCATGTGTACTAAATATTATTTTGGATACTATAATGTAAATATGTTTTGAAGGTGCATCTGTTATTGCCAATAATACCACTTTTTCTTTAGAATAAATGTTTTGTTCATTGTTAGAAAAACGAAATAATGTTTTTTTTTTTATTTTGATTTAGAACTGTAAAATATATGTTCAAATTCTGTTATTTCTTTGATAAATGCATGTATGGAAATATTTACGAAACTACTAAATATATGTTTTTCTGCTCCGATATGTAAACAAAGCGAGAGGAATGAAAAATAATATTTTGTACTAATGGTGAAATGATTCTTGTCACCATGCACCGGGCACATAGTCTGCCGTCTTTACTAATTACTCTAGGTAATAAAGAAATTGTCTAAATGTATAAAGCAGGTAATAAACATATTAGTAAATGTAAATTTTTGGAATCTTAGGAAAATATTATAATTTTGAATATCCTAATAAAAGTACGTTATATAATGGTTTACACTTAAAAATGCAAGTTGAATATTTGTAAAGTTTGAAATGTTATTTTTTAATTCTGTTATACTAAATTTACTAATATCTAAAATATATAAATATATACAACAAAGATATTTTGTTTTATGACGAAACAACGATCAAGTCCTTCACGTGATACCACCGAATAGTTGCTGGACAACCATCATCTCGAAACTACATGATCTGTTGCACTTCTAATTTAACGTCTTCAAGTAGTGCTGGCAGTTCGTTTTCCAAAATGTCTCGGTTCATTTCACATCCAAGTGGCCTTCAATAAAATGGGGCCCAATGACTTCGTTCTCAATTATTTCACACCACACGTTGATAGACTAGGGGCACTGGCGTTCAACTTGGTAAAGCCAGTGCGGATATTCAACATTTCACTAATTTTTATTGCGCCGATTAACCGTTCCGTGGTTTGTGAAAGGCGCCTCATCGAAAACAACACGAAACGAAATTTGTAACGAGTTTTGTAATAATTGTTCACATGTTCACATTGATAAAAAGTTAGCAGATTTTGGAAATCTACGTCATCAAGAGCTTGATGTAAAGACAGATGATATGGATGATATTTATGACGTTTTCAAATTTTCCAAGCACTGGTGTCGGACAATTCAGAATCGCGAGCATTTCTCTTGTGCTAAAATGAGGATTAACAGCCATTGTAGCTAAGAAAGCGACTTCGTTATTTTCTCCGGAAACTGTTGCTCGACAGATCCTTTTTTTCGGTTGAACACTTCTATGAGTAATGAATTGTTTGATAGTACGGTAAAATGAAGCACGTGCCAGAATCCTATCCGGAAAATGCTGAATGTAGATTGACAGCATTATAAAGCATTATCAAGATTGACAGCATTATCAAGACAGCTTCTCCATACACCAGAACTATTTCAATATTCTCTTGCATAATTACACCCCATTCTGTAGTAGGTACTATTAACAGCGTAACAGAAACAGGTCTTTTACTTTTCGAAAAATTCGAAAAGTTGACCAAGTATGTGAAAAAGGACGCCCGTTCTTGAGTTACGATAATAGTACATTCTTGACAAGTCATTTTTCGTGGTATTCTTTTTATTGAATACAAATTGCAGAATCGTATGCATAGGTTTTCGGTGCGAGAAATTGAATAAAATTTAATTTCATCGATTAGAGCACCATCTATCGTGAATTGAAAAAAATATTTCAAATAAATCCTACGTACTTTTTCCCATAAAATTCGAATCTTTAATAAAATATACGGGTTCCTATTTAGGATTTCAAGGTTACCCCCGCCAAACCCACATTGAGGGAGAGGGGAGTACTAATTCTAGCAGCAATGAATTTCCTGAATTGAATTATTGAATTTTCAATCTAAACATTTTTTCTTGAACTGCTTATTTTTCGAGATAATTGTAGGTTTCAAGTTAAAAAAGACCCCGTGTATCAATTCGCTCCCGTATATAAAAGCTAGAAGCGTAGATGAGATGAAAACCTATATATAAACGAAATGTTTATCTCAGTATACTTTTTACGTGCTTTTGAAAATAAATGCTTATTTTTAATGTAGAACTTGCACAATATACTAAATAATTTTATTAACCTGTAACAAAGAAGAAAGAAAAATGAACGTTGTGGGAGCTATGTTATACTCGTATTTCACACCATTTAGACACCTAATATACCAATCGACCCATTTAATATTAGAAATTACACAATAAATCCTGCTCTGTTTTCCAGTGGATTTTACGAGCTTTTGCCTGGGGAAAATATATTTGAAATTGCAGGTGCAATGATAAGAAACCGGGTAATAATACAGGTTTGATTTATAAATTAAACTTGCAATCTAGCAGACTTCGCTTAAATCTACGCAAAGGGAATATTAAGGATCTTTGCTGGAACTTTGGCAATTTACCAAAATATCGCAGTATGCTTAAGCACCTCAACACCACTATTTATTAATAATTGTTGGCACTGCATAGCTGTGCCAAGTAATTTAATTTAATGCGATATATTCTATTGTTCCCTCGATAGATATTGTGGAATACTAATGCTAATTTTTGTAAGATTCTATTTTCCAGCGTCTATAGTATGGGTAAATATTTTACTTGCCTTTGTAAATATATCTAGAGGGCTTTAACAGCGTAGCAGTGACCGCATATTTAATATAATATTTAGTTAAATAATAAATTAAATGAATATTACAGTAAGTCATACGAGGGGTATTGATATATTCTTAGCCTACTACTGAAAAATTTTAACCATAGGACTTCCAAGAAAATGGCCTATCGCTACTTACCGCGCGTATTACTATATGCTGGGTTTGAGCTAATATTCGGCGATTATTTTGATTTCAATATAGCGTAAGCATTATTATATTTGACTTTTATTTTATTCAACATAAGAAAAAACCATTAGAATAAACCGAAGCAGTAATAATAATAAGACATAAATATTATAAAATAAAATATATAAATGGCTTCATAAAAGTAAAAGTGGGTTAAACACATTCCTTACATATAACTACGGAGTGTTCACCGCATACATTGGCTTTACAACGTCCACAAGTTGTTCTTGATCTTCTGTCTTTTGAAGATGGACAAACACCATATCTCTTCTTCTTCCTTGGAATCTCAGAACTAGTAGATGCTTCAGCTTCGTCTTCTGCTTCTGGTTTTTCGTGGTCCTTGTATTCTGCTAGCTCCTTTCCTAGCTCAATTAGAAAGTTGTGTATAACCGTGTCATTTTGTCCATGTTGTCTACGCCACCTTTTGTTTTATTATAGTCAAGAATTACCTGAGGTTTCTTTTTTTGACAATTATCACATTTTTCTCACTGTGCAGAATACTCAGCAAAGTTACAAGCTTGCGTTTCTTGCAATACGAAATAATCATCGCATCGTCTGTAAAACCAAACTGTGTGGAAAACACTTCACAATTTTTTGGATCAACAAATGAATATGGCAAAATTCAACTTATTTTTATGTATCGTACCAACTAATGTTAGGTTTTTTGATAACAAATACTTTGCAAGATTGTACGAAGTAAAGAAATTGTCGCAGATGACTTCTACTTCTACTAAACGTTTTACAACCTTTTCGCCTTGATTCTTATCTCTTTCCTCTCCCTGCTTTCCAGGATAAATTTCGTTTCCGTGCATAGGTTTTTACACTATTACAAATGGCCCAAAATTTTATTTCATATCGTCCAGATTTTGATGGAATATATTGTCGAAAGGGACATCTGCCTCTGAAAGTTACACCACAAGCTGTTCGCCAACCGTCATACACCAAATTGCTACATACGCATCTCTCAAATAAGTATTCCATAATTTAAAGCATTCCCGTATTAGTGCTATTTTGTCGCCACTCCTTTTTCTTCCTTTTTCCGCTGCATCGTCGAATCTAAGTACACGAAGTATATTTTGAAATCTATTTTGAGCGATAATAGTACCAAAGATTTTTCGACCATTGGTTTTGCTCCAAAGTTGTGTTACGTCCTCGTTATAAGATTTGTATACACCTATTAGTATCAAAACTCCAATACATTTCTTCAATTCTTGGACATCCATTTTTATCCAATTTTTACCGAAAACGATCTCTCCTTCTTCATTCGTCCACTTTAGGATAATTTCAAGAAGAAGTTTACGAAAACAAATCAAAAAAGAAGAGCAGGTGTATCGATCTCGCGATTTCCAAAACGTGTTGGGCCTGAACGTTCTCGTAAAATATTGTGTCGTGGTTGTCTTCCGTGATAAGGCATAATAGGATCTTGGTACCAAACAACTTGTTTGAATTAGCTACAGCCGGATTTCTGTTGTGGTCATCATCGCTGCTCTCCGAAGATTCTTCGTCATCTGATTCTTCTGCTGTGCTTGTATCACCTCCATCGATGAGGCCTTCGACTGCACCTACCTCTCCATCGTCGTCTCAAGCTTGATATCCGCTATTGTATTCAACGTCACTCATTTCGGCTATAATCGCCTCTAGCTGTTGTTGTGTAAGGTATTCCTTATTTCTACGATCCATTTTCCGTAATGAGTAAAACGCAAAGTTGAAAATAGCCGCAATAAAAGATTCAGAAATAACTACCTGACAATTGATAAAAAATGATGTTAAAATATCAAATCGCACATCACAACTGAACAAAATATAAATTTTGTCTTATTCATAGTAACAAAGTAACACTACATAGATGAGGCATTGTCCCCATACACAATTGCGGCAATGTTATTAAATCTGGATTTCTATTAAAAAACTGTGTCTAACTTTTGCCGAAGGCCACATCTGAAGTCACTTGGAATATTTTTCAAATTATTAATAGCCACATCTAATGTGGTTAATCCATAATTTAATTTGAGGTTTTGATTGTCAATATACTTTATTAGTTCTGGCAAATTTACAAAGTGTTTCTGAAGAAAATAGAACTGTTTTTTTTTTTTATTTTGGATTTGTATTAGTTCCTTGAACCCAGAAATACTTCGAGCATCGTCATTTAAACATGTAACGAAATTTTGTAAACTATCGAAATTCTCTGCATAAAAACTAATAGCTACCAACTATGTTCCTCATCTAGTTATTACTGGAGAGGGAGGCAGTGACGAAGATGGAAGTTTTTCCTGTAAAGAGCTATTCTCAATGGTGCTGTTCTGAAAACTTTTTTAAAAGCGGATACAAGTCTATGAATTTCCGTAAAGGTGTCTCACGTGTCTTGAATATATTTTGTACGTAAGTAATATATTATTAAAGATATCTTATTTTTATATTGAATGAATTGAATATTGTATTATTGTTATCATATTGATGGGAATGACGAGAAGGGTTTATCAGCAGCACGAACGCCCGGAATTTATAAGCGAACCACTATCATTGTAGAACACACTCGCTTTACCTACATTTATAAAGTAAAATACATATGGGTCCACCGGACCCGGTTGGTAAATCGCGTATTTTTATACTGCCAAAACCATTTTTTCTAAAATAATTTTATGTCAAAATTTTAAAGATATAACTCGTACTTAAAAAGTCTATTAATACCAGTAAATTAACCCAACCATAAGTATGATAAAACAATGGTTAGAAATCGTTTCGGATCCATTGGACCTGCTCGGAAGTCCTAGGGTTAAAATTGGCACTTATATTTTATTATTCAACATAATCTGCTCTTAAATTAATACACTTAATACAGCAATCCTGTAACGTCTTTAACCCTTCTAAAAAAATATTGTTCTTGCTTTGCAAACCAGTCCGCCACAGCTTCTATTACCTGTTCGTTACACAAAAAATGACGTCCTTTTAAACTATTTTTCAATTGAGGGAACATATAATAGTCTGAGGGGGCTAACTCAGTGGAATAGGGCGAATGCACCAGTAATTCGAACCCTAGATCCCGAATTGTATTCATGATAATGCGCGATTTGTGTGCAAGGGCATTGCAGAATATTTATTTCATCCCCTTCTAACCATTCTTTATCTATTACAGGGGTTGCCTATTATATTTTGCATATAGGTTGTCTATTACATTTTGCATTAAAGCAGTAGATAGCTTCTATTGCTTTTCGAAGTATTCTATACGAAAATGTATGCGCTCAAACCAACTCTGGAAGTAGTTAGTCCACTAGTTTGTTAGTACAGTCAAAATTGCGTTTTTAAAGTCATCGATTGCTCCTTCTGATTACTGCAACGTTTGACCACGCAACCCGTTCTTGATTTTCGGAAAGGTAAATTTCATTTAATTTATTTTTTATTTCTTTTTATTACATCCAGTCACATGGTGATGTGTACTGAATGAGCGTATTAACTTCGGTTTAATTTTAGAATTTTGGCTGACCATTTTGAAATATAAAATATATTTCGCATTTAGAAAATTCATCTATTTAATGATAAATTGCTTTAATTTTTAAAAATTCATCCATTTATATATTCGTGTTTTATGATTTGATACCAATTTATTTTTCTAATTAAACTAATTGTGAATATCTCTATTTATAAACATTAGTATTATATTTAAGTAAAAATATTCCAGTTTAATTTTTAAATAATGATTGTTCGTATAATCACTAGAGACTGGACGCATCGGGCCGAAATTAAGATGGACCATATAAATAGTCTATAACATCGCTAAGTACAACACGCAGTTATAGAATAGCACTATTCATTAGGTTAACCGTACATCTGTTTTTGTCGTTGAATTGTGACGCAATTGCTTCAATATTAGAGTTAAATTTCTTTCTTTATGGGCGACGATAGAAGGGTGACTTTTAATAATTTATTTTATTTATTAGTTTATATTTTGTAAGATAAATAAAGTACGGTGAGTTAGTTTCTTTTTTTCATTGCTTTAACAGTTAATTGGTCTGTAAAATACGAAATACATTTTTATTTGTTAGTTTTGTAATTCAAGTTGAGTAAAGGAGTATTAATATTAACTAACAATACTCTCTCAAGATTCTCTTCTGTAAAATTTGTTCTCTTTGAATGTAGATAGAAAACGCCCTTTCTGCATCACAACTGGTTATAGGTGCATACTGGAAATATTCTTTTATTTCAGTGTATACAGGCTGATTCATTTTCGGCCCTCACCATGGAGATCTCGCTTATTATTGGAGATAGAGTATAGGTTTAAATTTGGAAAAGTTGTTAAATTTTGTGTTTGTTATAAATCCGTAAAGAAAATAGACCTGTGACAAATGACCTTCGTTATTTAAAAAAAAAAAAAACGCGAAAACCCCTTTTTCTTCTTTTACCTGTAGCACCGATATTTGGCCTTTTAGAGAAAATATAAAAACACATCCTTGTGGCCATTTCTAAACCTCTATCCAGTGGTGTACTCTAAATTTTTATACGACGTTTCGTTTCTTTCTGGCCATAATCAACTATCTAATTTCTTATAGGCGCCATATTGGATTTAGACATCTTCAGAAAGAGCTTTTTTTCTGATTTCAACCATGTACCACATGCTGACTAAAGTTTTTGACATTAGGTTATATTTGAAAGAATAAATTATAAGATTAAATAAGGTAGCCATGGAATTTCAATCTGTCGAACATTTCATTTATTGTTCATTAATAATACAAAAATGTCATACACTAACGAAGAGAAACGAGATATGATAAGTATTTTTTATTCTTCGAACCGAAATTCAACAGTAGCGAGTACAAGATATCTACAATTATATCCAGAACGACAACAGCCTGCCTCATCGTACCATTTTTCTAGATCTCGACAGAAATTTGGTCGAGAATGGATCGTTTACTAAGCCGCGTAATGGTCAAACAACAGGAATTTAAATGAAAATCGACAAGATATTTTACAAATGGTAAATTAAAAGCGTGTTTTAAAATTTCTTGTTAATCTTGTATTTTTACAGATAAATAATAATCCATCAATTTCTACACGCGAAGTAGCGTCAGAATTAAATTTGTGCCAGTCCAGAGTTTGGAGAACTTTACATAAAAGTAGGTTTAAACCATACAGGATCCATGTTAGTCACCCTTTACTGCCTGGAGATAATTTGAGAAGGCTAGAATATTGTAATTGGTTAATGGGAAGGATAGAAAATGACGAAAATTTTTTAAGCAAAATCATCTGGTCAGATGAAACAAAATTTACAAATTATGGAATGTTCAATAGAAATACGGAGCACTATTGGGCAGTACAAAATCCCCGACAAAACAGGGCTAGAAGACCACAAAATCGTTTTGGAATAAACGTTTGGATGGGGATTTTGGCAAATCGTCTCTTGGGACCGGTTATGTATGAAGAACATTTAAATAGAGAAAGATATTTAAATATCTTACGTACATACGTATCTGACTATCTTGACGACAATATTCCATTAAATCAATTACAATATTTATGGTGGCAACAAGATGGCGCACCAGCACACAATGCAGCTGTTGTTAAAAATTTCTTAAATCAAGAGTTTGCAAACCGTTGGATTGGAAATAGGGGAGTTGTTGAATGGCCTGCGAGATCACATGATTTAAGTCCGTTAGATTTTTTTTATGGGGATATGTTAAAAATAATATTTATAAAGTAGATGCGCCACAAAACATTGAAGAATTACGAGACAGACTTCAGAATGCCTTCGATGCAGTTCCTAGAAGAACTATACAAAGGGCAGTATAAAATGCCAGAAGGCGTGCCCAATTGTGCATTACCGAAGATGGCCAGATAATTGAACATTTACTGTAATTGTTTATTGTTTACTTTTCTATGTATTTTTATTAATGTTTTTGTTATCATGTACTCGCTACTGTTAAATTTCGTTTCGAAGAATATAAAATACTTATCATTTCTCGTTTCTCTTCGTTAGTGTATGACATTTTTGTATTATTAATGAACAATAAATGAAATGTTTGATTGAAATTCCAAAGGCTACCTTATTTAATATTATAATTTATTCTTTCAAATAAAACCTAATGTCAAAAACTATAGCCAGCATGTGGTACATCGTTGAAATCAGAAAAAAAAAAACTCTTTCTGAAGATGTCTAAATCCAATATGCGCCTATAAGAAATTAGATAGTTGATGATGGCCAGAAAGAAACGAAACGTCGTATACAAATTTAGAGTACACCACTGGATAGGGGTTTAGAAATGGCCACAAGGATGTGTTTTTATATTTTCTCTACAAGGCCAAATGTCGGTGCTACAGGTAAAAGAAGAAAATGGGGTTTTCGCGTTTTTTTTTTAAATAACGAAGGTCATTTGTCACAGGTCTATTTTCTTTACGGATTTATAACAAACACAAAATTTAACAACTTTGCCAAATTTAAACCTATACTCTATCTCCAATAATAAGAGAGATCCCCATGGTGTGGGCCGAAAATGAATCAGCCTGTATAGCAATTATTTTTTTGATTTTGAGGCATTGTCCCGGTACACAATTGCCGCAATGTTATTAAATCTGGATTTCTTTGAAAACTGTGGCAAACTTATGCCGAAGGCCACATCTGAAGTCACTTGGAATATTTTCCAAATTATTAATAGCCACATCTAATGTGGTTAATCCATCATTTAATTTGAGGTTTTGATTGTTAATATACTTTTTGGTTCTGGCAAATTTACAAAGTGTTTCTGAAGAAAATACAACTGTTTTTTTTTTATTTTGGATTTGTATTAGTTCCTTGAACTCAGACATACTTCGAGCATCGTCATTTAAACATGTAACGAAATTTTGTAAACTATCGAGATTCTCTGTATAAAAACTAACAGCTACCAACTATGTTCCTCATCTAGTTATTACTGGAGAGGGAGGCGGTGACGAAGATGGAAGTTTTTCCTGTAAATAGCTATTCTCAATGGTGCTTTTCTGAAAACTTTTTTAAAAGCGGATACAAGTCTATCAATTTCCGTAAAGGTGTCTTTGAGGAAATATATCCTAATATGCTGGATACTACATGTGTAAGACATGTTATCCATAGAATCTGTGAATATATTAGAGACACCTTTACGGAAGAATATTGCTGAGGTCCGCATATCGAACATGCGGACCTCAGCAAACCGTAATATGAAACATATTAGTAGTAATATGTAAACCAGTTGGATCTTATATATACACCTCTTTTCCAATGTTAAGTATATACTAGTAATTTTAAATAACATCATAAACCACCCCCATATATTTTTGTGTCATTTATAAGATCTATGTAGGCCTGTAACTTTTGCAGTTTGATAATGACATTGTATGTCGAAACCGCGGTCACTATTACATGTGAATAAAGTGGTATAACAAAGTTATTGTTTTATTTTATTTTATTATTTTCAAAATGAATTACCACAAAGTTACGGCTACCAGTATTTATTGAATTTAAAAATGAAAATTTTTCCGCGAAATTTGGTATTAAGGGTTATTCAGTGATTTGAAAAAACTTTTCCTAATACTTTTTTGCTCTATCTTAATCGCTAGTATGACATTACTTGAAGCACTACTTTTTATTATTATTATTTATAGTTGGTTTAGATATTTACTTTATAAAAGCTCTATTCATACAAAAAGGTGCGTTGTCGGGGCCTACACAACTGATAAAAATTTTGTGTTCATTGCTTTCAAAATAAAAAAGTTACATGAAAAGTGAAACACACTGTGTATATATATATATATATATATATATATATATATATAAATTTTGCAACCATTTAGTGTACTTTTAACGTAATACAATCTTGTTATTTTATTGAATAACAATTGAAATATGTAGATTCTTTTGAAAGTTTCGTTTTAGTAACATGCATGAAATATTCGGTACGTCAAAAGGTCGATTATATTCCCTCGAGTTTCCACAATGCGCCTTCATATTTATTGTTCTATTATATTTGCATTCCATCGGTCACTTCATCGTTTCAGCCTCAAAACTAAATTGTCAAACGTGGCAGTTGGTACTATGGGTGGCGCTAACATTAACACTATTGAATTAATTTAACAACTGTAAACGGTAATGCTTACTAGTATATGTATATGTATTATACATGAATAAAGTTCATTCATTCGGTTAAGCGTTTCGCATGCTCTGGTGCGAATAATGCATCCACATCGTATGGGCTTTGTAATACCGACCTTCGTTACGGATATTGTGTATAGCCTTTATGTTTGTTGGTTAAATTGTTGTTTACATAATGATGTTTAACTTGAGTGATGTATCACCGACTGGATATGTATTATTACTGGATACGCCAGATACGAACGTTCGTAGTTAATGTTGAAGCTAAGAATCAGTTCGATTATAAACAATAACTTTGGGAATGTATTTGTAAAACTGTAACTATGCTTAGAGGAGGTATAGCTGAAGCCGTTTTTAAAAACCTCCACCCCCCACTACTCAAGTAGTTGTCAGAATACATTTGTTATTGACGTTTGACGGAATATAATGTCTTTGCTAGGTGATCACAAAGTCATACACGCTCAAACGAGGAAGTAGTTTTTAATGTATATAAACATAAAAGTACAAAGAGGAGTACGATTGACGAACTCTACAGCTGCAGCATTTACACCATTTTATTTATTTACACCTTTTGGTTAAAAATTTTACCCCAAAACACTCAGCAGGCAGCAACTGCGAAAATGATAACACTATTATTTTCTTAACTCTGGAAAAATTTGTTCAAGTAGTTTAATATCTTGTAACAATAATAATGATAGTACTTTTTGATGATATTTTAATTACATGTAAATAATAATTTTATTGTTTAAAGGCAGTTAGCAAAGATGTGAAGGAAACAAAATAGATCCAAATATCACCATCACCTATGAATCTTTCTACCACAAAATTAGAAGAAAATATTTCCGCTTGCGTGGCTGGTTTTGTCACAAAACGAATAAATAAAATGATCAAGCAGTATGATGTCTGCATAGAAAACATATATACGAGAAATACAGATGACAGTCATTTAAAATTTAAGACAATGAAAGAGTACAGTGCAACAAAACGATTGAACTATATTAATGCTAATTTATTCACCTCGTTAATACAAATATATAGTCAGACAAAATATTTATTGCCAGAAATAATATATAAACAAGTTTTTTATAATTGTTTAGTTGAACATTTCAAAAAAAATATTAATTTTAAATTTAAATATTGTATTCACATGACGGACACTATACAATATATTAGAAAATTTATGGAAGTATTAATTTTTATTTAATTATATCAGGCATACAAACACAATTTTATTAGGCAAGGATAAGCGAAATATAAATGAGACAAACATTCGAATATTTCATAATTACAAATAAATTTAATGTTAGAATTTAAAAAAGAATATATTTTCTAAGAACATGCATATGTAATATTTTTTAAGAAATATGTTTCAAATAAGTTTAAAAAACATCGCAAATATTTGTGATTAGGTTAACTTGTAATTCTTTCACTATAGCATTAAATACAAATTAAATTATAGTGACTGTGCAGTTTAAGTTGTATTTAAAGTCACAGAAAGAATAAATAAAATGATCAAGCAGTGTGATGTCTGCATAGAAAACATATACACGAGAAACAGTCATTTAAAATTTACGACAATGAAAGAGTACAGTGCAACAAAACGATTGAACTATATTAATGCTAATTTATTCACCGCGCTAATACAAATATACCGCCTGATTCTGAGCAAACGCAACGGCCTGAATGTACGAATATTTCTCCCGCTCCGAATAAAAATCCCCTGAACGCGTTAAGCCAATCACAAAACAGTCTCTTGCTAAACCCCCTCCTCGCGCCAACTTAATTGGCGCTTGCTATATGTATGACATCGATGTTAAGCCAATCACAAAACAGTCTGTTGCTAAACCTCCTCCTCGCGCCAACTTAATTGGCGCTTGCTATGTGTATGACATCGATGTTGACGCGCCTGCAGCATTCAGGGGAATTGTATTCGAAGCGGGAGAAATATTCATACATTCGGATCGTTGCGTTTAATTAGGCGGTATACTCAGACAAAATCTTTATTGCCAGAAATAATATACAAACAAGGTTTTTATAATTGTTTGGTTGAACATTAAAAAAAATATATTAATTTTAAATATTGTATTCACATGGTGGATACTATATAATATATCATTAGAAAATTTGTGAAAGTATTAATTTTTAATTATATCAGACATATAAACAGAATTCTATTAGGCAAGGATAAGCGAAATATAAATGAGACAATCGAATATTTCATAATTACAAATAAATTTAATGTTAGAATTTAAAAAAGAATATATTTTCTAAGAACATGCATATGTAATATTTATATTGTACTATAATACAGAGATAAAATAAAAGTACCATGTATATAAGATTAATGAGTATATATTTGTCAGTACATTTAAATGAGTGCCTATACATAATCAAAGTAAATTATTTTCAATATATGCATTTCGTGCAGCTTGTCCTACTAGTAACACATTATTAATAGCAGCAGCATCTGCAAAGTAGTAAAGCATTAGTTACATTCATTGTTACTGCATACAGTGACTTTTTTTCTTTAACTACAATGGACTTACCTTTATTAACATCATTTTTTTCTGTATTCAATTTCGTGGCCTTGTATTGATAGTCCAGCATTTATTGCAATATTATGAAGTACACAACATCTATGAATAATTTTTGCTGCTTGCTGCTCTAGTTGGATGGTATAACAAAACCCTATCTCTAGAAAGACACCTAAATCTGCCCTATAGCACACAATTTTTTCTCTCTATAACGTTTCTGGTTTTGTTTAAGTATTTATTGAAATTTGCTTCGATTGTGCCTTCTTGTACATTAGCAAACGGTGTGAAAAGCCACGGCTCAAGAGGATAACCACGATCCCCTGTTTGGAATTGAAAATAAATACACAGTTCAGTATATATGCATATATGTAACTGTTTACCTATTAAATGTCTTAAGGTATCCCCATGTTAGTATTGATCTCTTAAGTAATTTCTAATATTACTTGTTACTGCATACAGTGACTTTTTTCTTTAACTACAATGGACTTACCTTTACTAACATCATTTTTTCTGTATTCAATTTCGTGGCCTTGTATTGATAGTCCAGCATTTATTGCAATATTATGAAGTACACAACATCTATGAATAATTTTTGCTGCTTGCTGCTCTAGTTGGATGGTATAACAAAACCCTATCTCTAGAAAGACACCTAAATCTGCCCTATAGCACACAATTTGTTCTCTCTATAACGTTTCTGGTTATGTTTAAGTATTTATTGAAATTTGCTTCGATTGTGCCTTCTTGTACATTAGCAAACGGTGTGAAAAGCCACGGCTCAAGAGGATAACCACGATCCCCTGTTTGGAATTGAAAATAAATACACAGTTCAGTATATATGCATATATGTAACTGTTTACCTATTAAATGTCTTAAGGTATCCCCATGTTAGTATTGATCTCTTATCACTGATCCTGGATTTCATGCACTACATCTAATTATCTTACAATTGGAATTTGCAATCTAAAGATGAAATATATTTAGAATTAGCCCTTAATGTGATATTTTACCTTTCACTATATCAATATATGTTAAGACATATAATGTTTACTTCCAGGCATTGCATTTATAGAATATCTTCTTTTTCTGTTAATATATACATACACATCATTTACTGGGGGAACATGTATCTTTACACGAGTTCCGTCAATTACAACCACAACTCCTCGAGCACCCCATATTTCGTAGAAACTACAATAGAGATATATATCATAACACATTATATGGTCAACTAATTTTTTACCCTCTTTTTATTTTATTTTTAATGTCTGCTGTTGTTGGAAACTGCACATAATTAGGAAACGAGGAAACAAATATTCAGCTAGCACAGAAAAAATTTCATTTAATATTCGACATACTGATGCTTGGCTTAGTGCTTTCCAAGAATTACAACCTACTGGATTTTGAAAGGATCCTGTGGCTGTAAAATGTAATGTTGTTAAAACCTACAATTCAAGACAGATATATACAACAAATTTCTAAAATTATAAAACATTAATCATCTTCAGATGCAGAGGAATAGGGCCATGCAAGTCCATAACTGCCCCCAAAGTATTAATTAAATTGGTAGCAGACCTTTTATCTAAACGAAAAAACTGCTGGAAGTGTATTTCAGATAATTCAAAAGAATTCATTGTACGATTTATTACGATACATCCTTAGAGTTTGTAGGAAATCCTAAGCTACGCCTGACTTCAGAATTGCATTCTGTACTTTCCCGACTTACGAGGCTTACAGATTTTGTTACCATGCTTATAAAAATATTCTTAAAAACTTGTTTATACATTATTTATATCAAATTTTGTGTTTTATGTTTTTTTTTAATCTGTTTAATTGTTTTTTTTTCGAAGGGGTTCGAATTATCTGACATTTGATGTAAAACCAAATACAAATCTCCCCACTACTTCTAATCCTGAGCGAACTTATCCCTTCTCGCGCCAACTTAATTGGCGTTTGCTATATCTACGTATAATATTTCTCATTCGGCAACGATACTTTAATATGGTTCTTGAAAAACACCAGCAGAAGCTGGTTAGCGCTCAATTGTAAAGTGTTCATAATTTTAGACAATCGACAAACAAACTTTGTTAAATGAATTGCGTGAAAAACTAAGAAGATTTTTTTTTCTGAAACTAGAACCTCTTTTCATATAATATGCTAACTGTCATTCATTAAAATTTTCGTAATGAAACTAAATATAAAGTACTTCATGCGTCTTACATTAGATCAGCGGTTCCTTTGTTTGATTTAGAAATATGTAACTGCTAAAATATCGAATTCTCATATTTCCTCCGAATTTAAACTACACAGACTTTGAACTCTTCATCGACATGCTGGAAATAATTATACTGAGAAAAATATTTTGCTTCTAAGGGATTTCATTATTTCGAATTTTGGAAAATCTGGTATGGGGGCTGATGCGAATTTACATCTTCTGCTTTCATTCATGGCATCTTCAAACCTAATATAGCTCAACGATATTACCAATGCAAATGGTCGACTGTTGTTATGCGTAGGTTCTCATACTCGTCAATTTCTGTCAAATAATGATAGTAGATATAACATTAAAAAGGCCAATTTTATAAAACTGTATTTTGATCTACTTTAACTGACTGATCTATCCTAGATAGTTAATTTTTTATTCTGTTTTAAACCGTTCCTGCACAAAGATCTTCTTGGAATAAGAGTTACCCTCCGTGGTTTTACTAAGAACATAAAGAAATATCTTATGTTGAAGCCTCATTATCATTGGAAGTGGAAATCTGCTGGTACTAATTATTAGAAATCAGAATTGCAAAGAATGAATCAAACAGAATACATATATATTCCCCAAATCAAATTATTATAAATTTTTATTTTTGACTTGCTCAGAAAGAAAAAAAAAATAGAATTTTATTTTATTAATTGTTGATGTTATCTTGATTGATCAACTAGCATACAGAATACATACTCTTGTGTTACTTTACCGTGTTTCTAAAGCAACCATATATAAAGGCTGGCTAGTGTTTCAAACAAATGCTGACTTATTATAATTATTAAATAACTTATTAACACTTCAAACAAATTCTATTCATTACTATAAAATACTATTAATTACTATTAATATTGGGATTTTCGATACAACAAACTACAGTAAAAACGTTTTCTTCATCATCAGTGACAAATTTCCTTGTAATGGGTTGTTTATAACTGGAGACCGGACACATCGGGTTGAAATAACGTCGTCATTACGACGGACGGTGTAAATAGTCTACAACATCTGTAAGTACATCACGCAGTTATTGAATGCACTATGGATCTGAGAGAATTGTACGTTTTTTGTTGGATATTTACAGTTAAGTTTCTGTCTTTATGAGGGTAGATAGAAGCGTGTGGGGTTTTAGTAATTTAGTCTATTTAGATTATATTTCGTATGATAAATAAAGTGCTGTGAGTTAGTTTCTTGTTTTCATCGTTTTAACTGTTAATTACATCGTAATTTTTTTTATAGATCCTGTTTAATATCGTTTGATTGAATCTACTTCTCCCAATTATTTCGACGTACGTGTGTATTGAATTTCGTTCAGTTTCAATAACCTACGCATACATTGTTTAAGTTACTTTTTCAGATATGATATGGAAGAACGTCGAGAACGGCAACGTAAAACAATGGTGAGTTGGATTGACGGTCATACTGATTGTATGTCCATTGTCAGTGATTCCGAAATTTATTGCAAAATCTGTAAAATATCGTTAAAAAATTCCATGAAATCGCACATCCTTAGCATCGCAGACACATGCACAGAAATTAGACTCGTTGGAATCTGACAATTTTAACGAAGAACTCTGTGAAACTTTTATGGCGGCTAATATTCCATTGAATAAACTAAACAACTCTATTTTAAAAATATATCTCCAAAAATATACTGGTCGAAATGTTCCTGATGAATTGACCTTACGCTAATATTATGTTTCTGAGTGCTACACGAAAGCCGTAGAACGCATTAGAAGGCATCTTTCAAATCAGTACCTCTGGATAAGTGCCGACGAAACTGTCGATATATTAGGACGCTGTGTGGTAAATGTTGTAGCTGGTTTACTACATCCAACTATTCCATGTAACGCATATGTAATAGCAACAAAAGTTATAAATACAGTTGATGCGGAAACAGTTGCTAAAACCATTAACGAGAATATTCAAAATATACTTCATTCGGACGACAGGTACAAAGAAAAAGTACTTTTATTTGTAAGTGACAGTGCTGCATATATGTTAAAACAGGCAGACTATTAAAGGAAACATATCCTAATATGCTGCATATTACTTGTGTAGCACATGCTCTCCACAGAATCCGTGAATACATAAGAGACACCTTTCCTGAATTTGATAGACTTGTATCCGCTTTTAAAAAAGTTTTTAGAAAAGAAACATTGAGAGTAGCTCTTTTCAGGGAGAAACTGCCAATCTTTGTCACTGCCTCCCTCTCCAGTAATAACCAGATGGGGGACATGATTGGGAGCTACTAGTTTTTATGCAGAGAATTTCGATAGTTTACAAAATTTCGTTGCTTGTTTAAATGACGATGCTCGGAGTATTTCTTAGTGCAAAGAACTAACACAAATTCCACATTTAAAAAATCAGTCGTACTTTCTGCAGGAACACTTTGGAAATTTGCCAAAACTAATCACTTATTTTTAAAATCGAAATCTCTAATTAAATGTTGGTTTAACGACATTAGATGTGGCTATTAATAATTTGAAAAGTATTCCAAGTGACTTCGGATATAGCCTTCGGCAAAAGTTAGACGCAGTGTTTAATAGAAATCCGGATTTAATAACATTGCGGCAATTGTGTATGGAACAATGCCACAACATCTAACTGCAAAATACGCAGAAATAAAAGAATATTTCCAGTATGCACCTATAACCAGTTACGATATAGAAAGAACGTTTTCTATTTACAAAGATGTACTTCATTCAAAGAGAACAAATTTTACGGAGGAGAACCTTGAGAAAGTATTGCTAGTAAATATTAATCCTTCGTTACTCAACTTGAACTACAAAATAGACAAATAAAAATGTATTTCGTATTTTCGTATATATACCCGTTTTATTATTATAAGTATAAATAAATAAAAACTTTAAAAATACAAATGTTCAATAGTACGCTCGTGGGCGATGAATTATCAACCTCTCTTGTCCGGTCTCTATTTATAACTGACACTACCACTTTCCTTAAACTGATTTAATAGTCTTTCAAAAATGCCTGGCTTAGGGTGATTTCTTTTGGAAACCCGAGGAGCTAATAAACAATTTTGATGACATTCTAAGCATAAAAGTCATATTAATACGCTCTTTTTTTGTGTAAATCTTCATTTTGACCAAGCAGTACAACAAAAATATTCAAATAATAGCGAACTAAACTTTTATAATTAGAGAAAATAATACCACTATAACAAAAACTATATTAGGAAGACTAAAATGTCAAACTAAATGAATTATCTGACATTTCTAAATACAATAGGCAACGAGATGCAATTAGAATTTTTATTTAAGAAATACCGAATGATGCCAAAAACGATTATTGGCCGTATTATGTAAAAACGCGAAGACTTAAAGCTGGATATATAAATACCATTCGATAGGTAATTAAAAAGTGTATTTGCTGGTAAGTTAAAAAATATGGCGTTGCATTTAAATTAAGTTTTTATTTGATTAGTTTAAATTTTTGTACACCCTCTAGAAGATGGCAAGTTTATTATAATTTGGGTATAAAATATGATCCATTGTTACACTTAATTGTAAATTTCGCTTACATCATCTAAATACTTCATAATTATTTGAAACATAAAAATTAGGTTAGATTTTGACAAAATTCAAATTATTTAAAAAAGCTTAAGGTTTACTTAGGTATTATAAACCTTCTTCTTCTGTTTTGGGTTGGACGCCAGCACGTCCTTGCACTTGAGCACACTGCTCTTTGTACTATCCCCAATAGATCTCTCAGTTCCACTCTGTTAGTCTTGTGTCCTCGATAAAAGCCACTATCCTCCTCAGGGGAAGTTTGAGTACACTTGAAAGATCAAATAGATATCTCCCGGAATATTTCTATCTGAGTTCCTTCAGTTCCTCGCACGTGCATATTACATGAAGGCTAGTTTGCTTCTGTTTGTCACATCTCCTACACCGGGGCTCGTTAACCAAGCCCATCCTGTACATATGCTTCCTTAAGGGACAATGTTTGGTTATTAACCCGGTAATTATTTTAATTTCTTTTTTTGTTACTAGGAATTAGGTTGGCTGAAAACTTTCCATCCAGCTCCCTTAGTAGTGTTTTGGTATGGAGTTGACTTTCCTTTAACCTCCATTTATTTTTATGTTCTTTTTCTATCCATAAATAGATCTCCCTTTTAGCGGAATCCTTAGCGATTCCACATACAGCTTCTGGTCCTATAAAGTTCCTATTAGTACCTTCTTTGGCCAGTTCGTCGGCTATCTCATTGCCTTTAATTCCCTCATGTCTTGGCACCCATATCAGCGACACAGTATTGTCTTGTGCCACTTTATTTAGGACCTGTTTACAATATTTTACCAGCTTAGACCTGGTAGATGGGTCCATAATGGCTTTAGTAGTCGCCTGACTATCAGTCATTATGTTGATTTTTTTGTTTGCGCAGCCGGCTCCCCGAATTTCCTCGACGCAGGCTGCGACTGCAAACAATTCGGCCTGGAAAACGTTGTATGTTTCCCCAGACATATCGGACCTTCCAGGGCTCATTCCGCATATGCCTGCACCTGCCCCCTTACTAGATTGTGATCTATCAGTGTACCAGGTGCGGGCACCACAATGGCGACTTTGGCACAATGGCACAATGGCGACTTTTTGCCTGTTCTCTGGTCGATATAAATACGTTCAGCTTAGCTGTAAACATAATCTCAGGTGCCATACTGTCCGCCGGCATTTGAAATATCGACTCTTCCAGTATAGTTCCTGTGATATCTGTATGGCTCCCTACAAAACAAGGACACCATACGTCATTATTGGCCTTCAGCCTCAGGATCGCAGCCATTGCCTCCGCCTTTACAAATAGTTCCAGAGGAGGGAGACCCACGATGGCCTCAATGGAGGCGATTATAAACCTTATTAAAACACATACTTATTTTGATCGGATAATCTAAAAATGTAAAAATGGGATTCTATTAAAAAAGCACAACTTTAACTTTACTCTTAGGGCTTTTGAAACAGCCTGTATAATATAATATGAAAATTTGTAATTTTAAAAAGTAACCATAATAGACCCCAAAAGTGAAACTTTTTGAAAGCCAAGTATTTTGGTCACAATATTCCGTGGCGTATAGCGTGAATAACCCTATATAATAGTGAATTAATTTTGGTTAATTTTTTTATTTGTTAGTACCTTGATGTAGGCTTGTAACTCTTGTCTTATTGTATATGACCACAACTTTCATTTAATACCCATCTGGGAAGATTATGAAACTTATATGGAGTCAATAAGAAAAATATAAAGTCGCTTGGAAATGTGTTATTGTTAAAGGATTAAAATTATTTTCATAGAAAATTGAATTGATTGAAATGAATATTATTTAAAGTAAATTATTAGTTTGTAAAATTACAAAAAAAGCCGTTAATAGGTGGTGATATTACCTTTCCAAAGACTAGAAAAATAATAAATAATATTTAGTTTTTTAAGCACACTGCGTTCACTCAAAATCGTGAGGAAAATTCATGTGGAAAAGATCTTTCCTTTGTCGGATATACACTTTACACGGCTTTCGTTGTCTAACACAACAATATCAATTATCCCTACTCACTTTAAGTAAAAAATACTCAAAGAAGAATGCTTTATTCTTTCAAACTTTCACTGTGTTACACGGGCGAAACCGGTCGAGTAGTTGAGAGACTAATAGAATGGGACGACGAGAAAAAACTTCTTATGTTCTTTGTCTCTCTGGCATCCTTTTCATCTGAACTTCTAGCAAGAATAGAATAGTTCGAAAAGTTACGCGGAAAAATAAAAGAATGTCGATTAAATTAAAGCCGCCTTGCTCTATCGGGGCATTAGTTTGAATAAACGCTCTATTCGAAAAGTTCGGGAACGATCGGGAAAGTGCAGAATAAGTATTAATAATTGCGGTAAAATTTCCACTGGGAGTGAAGAACCACAGCTTAATTCGGAGCGTGTGAAATTCCCTTGGAAACTCCGGTAAGAGCGTCGTTGATAACGCGGGCGAGGTTGTGCTTTTAATACCAAACGACTTCATTAGGTTGATATTTAATATATTCACAGACGTAGTATTTTGTGGTAGGAATTTTAATTGCAATAATCGAAAATTATTCTGTGTTATTGGTAATATTGTTATTGAAGTTCGGATTCTAAGCGTGTAAAAATAGCAAAATATGAACATATTTTGACACGTGCACAAAATATTGACAAATGTATTCTAATATAGAAAAATATGCATCAATATAATAAATTTTTTATGACATTATAATAAAAACATTCTATGAAACAGAATTTTATTTTACATTTAAGGTCTGTTACATTACATCATATTTGCGTAACCCTATTAACAATATATTTACAAATACTTAAAATATACTTAGACATTATAAATGCTATTCAAGAATATATCAAGCGAGCCACGAAACTCGTAAACTGTTTACGAGTCAGTTTACGAGTAACCAGAAACAGAAGCAGACAGTTGCCGCAGACCTGAAGATGGCAAATGTGATTTTGCCGAAACGTCGCCCAGAAACCAGCACCGGTCTTTACGAAGACCAAACAGTGGAAACGCGGAAGAAAACCCGGAATCCAGTTAAAACACATTCTACTACCCGCAGAAACCTAAAAGAAAACATATATATATATATATATATATATATATATATATATACCGTGAGGTTTTTATAACACCGTACATAGCCCCTATGTTCGATTTTATTTGTCCCATGTCAACGCATGGGCAGTTATGCAACTAACATTACTCCTATTAGATTTCTACATAAACAATTTTATCGATAATTGTCAAAGTCGTGACAAGATAGAATAATTCATACAATGTATTCTAAAGACGAAAAAATTGAATTTGTAAATTTGTATCAAGCTGGAAACAGTATTAGAAGTATACGAGATCTGTTTGCTGCAAAGTATCCCGACAGACCAATACCGGCTCTATCAACCATCCACACAATTATTAAAACATTTAATAGGGATGGTTGTATAAGAAGCACACACAAAAAGAAAAATAAACCTTCCCATGTACTTACCGAAGAACTAAAATTAAATGTTTTATGTTTCATCGAAGAAAGCCCAATAACCGCAACAAATAAGATTGCACAGCACTTTAACATTTCAAAAACGTCTGTACGTAGAATTTTTAAAATCTATAAATACAAAGCTTACAAATTTAGTAATCACCAAGAACTCTTCCCTGAAGATAAAATCAAACGCATAGATTTTTGTGAAACCTTATTTAATATAATTAATGAAAATGACAACATTTTAACAAAAATATTGTTTACCGATGAGGCGTCTTTTTCTTTAAATGGTTCAGTAAACTCTCAAAATTTTCGGTATGTATAAATAGTATTTTTTTCAATAAAATCTAATTAATTCGTTTCTATTGCACTTTTAGGTATTGGTCACGTCAAAATTTAACACATACGCAATATAATGCACGGGTCAATGTTTGGGCAGGTATCATTGGTACTGCACTTGTAGGACCATACTTCATTGACGGAAATCTCAATTCAACCAAATTCTTAGAATTGCTGAGAACACGAATTGTTCCTCGAATTCAAGATTTCAATATTGAAAATCCCTGGTTCCAGATGGATGGGGCCCCAGCACATTCTACTGCAGCTATTTCACACTTTTTGAATATAACTTTTCCTGATAAATGGATAGGCAGGTTTGGTCCGATAATTTGGCCGGCCCGTTCGCCAGATTTATCGCCTAACGATTATTTTCTTTGGGGATACCTGAAATCAAAAATTTATAACAATATAAATATAACGAATATTGAAGACTTAAAAACTCGCATACTTACAGCATTTCAGGAATTGCAAACCAAACCTCTTTTTTTATCAAACTGTTTGCAAGAATTTCATAATAGACTTGCATATTGTATGGAATGCGAAGGTGGACATTTCGAACATTTGTTAAAACGTTGATACTCTTCCTTAGATATAATGTTGCTTTTTTATTCACTATTTGATGAGATCTTTTAATTTTATTTGACAAATAAAAGGTGATTTATTTACGAGGTTATGCTTATAGTAGTATCATCGAGATTAGTATAGTATGTATACGCCGCATGTTTGCAATAGGAGTAATGTTAGTTGCATAACTGCCCATGCGTTGACATGGGACAAATAAAATCGAACATAGGGGCTATGTACGGTGTTATAAAAACCTCACGGTATATATATATATATATATATATATAGTGTTTAAAGAATTTTATTTTTCATTTTTATAAAAATCTATTATTTTTAATATATATATATATATATATATATATATATATATATATATATATAGGCGATTAAAGGTCTGTATATTACTTCAAAATATATGTATTTAAAAAACTCTACATGTTTCGGCTGTATACGCCTTTATCAAGAGAATACAAAATATGAATGCATTCATATTTTGTATTCTCTTGATAAAGGCGTATACAGCCGAAACATGTAGAGTTTTTTAAATACATATATTTTGAATTAATATACAGACCTTTAATCGCCTACTGATTAGGTTTACCATATATATATATATATATATATATATATATATATATATATATATATATATAACAACTGTTCATTTGCAAATTTTGATTGAATAAGACGCAAATATATTAGTAACACATACTAATATATTTGCATCTTTTTCTATCAAAATTTCAAAGTAACCTAGATTGACTTTTCAAATGAACACTTGTTATATATATATATATATATATAAGACTATACATTCCACTCTGGAATTGCAGCCGCTCATTGAGCTCGTAAGACTCGTTTTGTGGTGAGTCACTCCATTTCTGTGGTCTATAGAAGTGTTCTTGCCTTCTTCACCACTTTTCGCCATTCTTCTCTATTTAACACTTGTGCTCTCTCTGCTAACGGTTCCCAGGTCTTTGATATCATCCACTACTTGGTCCTCCTACTTAATTTTTGGTCTACCTTCTGTTCGTGCTCCATATTGCTTCCATCTTGTGATTCGTCTCAACGTTGACCCTTCTTCTCTTCTGTTGACATGCCCATACTATCTTATTCTCATCGATTTAATCACTCTTACCATATTTTCTCTCTCCAATAACTCCTCTATCTTATGATTAATAAGGCTTATATAACCATTATCTTATTTCTTTGGTCCATAAATTCTTCTGATTATTTTTCTTTCAAATGTTCTTAGAGCTTCTTCATTTTTCTTTGTTAATCTCATTGTTTCTTCAGCATATGTCACTACCGGTCTAATGGCAGTTTTATATATTTATATTTTCCGGTTAGTGCTTATTTCCTTATTTTTCATATATTTCTTGTATCTTGCCTTGGGATTCTCATATATTTTGTTTTCACTTGGTTTATCTCAAGTCCTCTCTTCTTTGCCTCCGAGTCGAGTCCCAGCAAGGCTTCTCTTAGACTATTTGGATCCCTTGCTATTAATGCTATATCATCTGCATACGTTATGACTTGAATTGATTTTTCAATAATAGTCCCTTTAAAACCGCAATCTCTTATAATTCCTTCTACAGCTATATAGAATATTGACGTAGATAGTCCATCTCTCTGCCGTATTCCCGAATTAAATTCAAATTCTTGCGATATACCGTCCTGCTGCTCTAAATCGTTTCATCGTCATTTTTACCCGAAGTACATTGATTCAATATATTTATGAAACAAAAATGGAACTTTTCCGAGACCACCGAAGGACCGAAAAACTAATTTTAGAATAAAATTAAGTTATAGAAAAACTTTTTAATTTGCCGTTTCAGTGAACTCGATACTATTAAACTTTTATGAGCTAAAACATAATACATCGCTTTGCATAGGTCTCTACACAGCGGTTTGTCATAAAGCCGCACATAAAACATGCACCCTCTGACCACTGACGGTGGAATGACTTGCTTTTAGTGTTCGTCAATTTTTTATGAACATAGGTGCGCGAGCTAGTGCGCGTATAAATTTAGGATTTGACCGCAACCGCTCGCTTAATTTAACTAATGTACAATTCTGTAAATAATATCTGCAATTTATAATACTATACTAGCTATACACAATATTCAAGGAATTTAAGAAAAATTTAATATAGCGAGAGCGGATTGATATACAGTCGATTCCGCATAATTGTGTCCTCGGATAATAAGGACAACCGCATCTTTGGAACATTTTTAATAAAACTGAATCAAAGATAAGTAAAACTTCACCGTTTTATCGGGACAAAACAACAAAAAATCGGGGGAACTTCCTAATTCTCCGAGAAGCAAAATGTAAAGCATGGGGATAAAAGTCGACTCATTTTTGAACCCATTTAGGCCCACTATTAGACAAAATAAAGGAAAACGCAAATTCATTAAGGAATAAACTTTTATTTAGGTATTTATAAACATCCTTTAAAGTAAAAAAAAAGACAAACCATTGATTCTTATATTTTTTTGCGTTGTGTTAATGCAACAATGGGACTATATGCACAAAAAAAATTACAATTATTAATTATGGTAGTCTTTGAAGCAGTGTGAATGTAATGGAACTCCACATTTATTACACATAAATACGGTTGTACTTTTGCATACTCTACAACGTCTCTTCCAATTTTCACGATTTCTTTCAATTAGGTGACCCACATTATCTAAACGTGCACTGATGATAGAGACGCACTGGAACCACGTCCTCGAACGGATTGTGTTTTACATTTGTTAGCACTAATGAGACTTCATACAAGTCCAGACCTGAAATCCAGCTGCGAAATGGGTTTCTCTGTGTATATACAAGTCTGTGCAGTTTCCAAACATTCACCACAGCAGAATCTAACATATTTATAAATAACGGCCACCACCATTTTTTTCCACGAATATTTATTCGGTAATTTGCAACTGCGTTATCGTGTAGATTAACGCCTCCCATATATTTGTTATATTTGGCAATCATATTTGGTTGTGGTATAGAGATGTCTTTTTTTTCTCTACGATTGTACCGCTTCACAAACACATTAGGCAGTGCAGACTCACATTTGGTTGCTACTGTAACCACAGAATTGTCATTCCAACGGACCACGCTTATTTCATTTACGTGATCGTATCGAGAATCCACGAGGTTTTTTTCCTATAGACTTACAAGTCTCTAAAGGGCATTTCAGCATTCTGTTCTCACGTACAGTTCCAGTAGCAAAGAATCCTTGACGTTTCAGATGAACTAATAGCTTGTAGCTCGTAAAAGAGTCATCAAAGTATACCTTATGGTCGACTTATTTTCTAATGCGTTCAAAAGATTGATGACCACTGTTTCCTAAACCAAATTCTCTTTTGGCATTTTCACCAGTTTTTCCAGCATAAGGTATAAATTGATATAAATACCCATCGCTAGTTGCCAGACACCACATTTTGAAACCGAAACGTACTGGCTTCCCTTTCAAAAACATTTTCGCTGAATGGCAGCCGAAGTAGGGTACCATTTGCTCATTAATAGATAAGTGATGTCTGAAAACACCATACTTCAAGAAATTGCTATTCAAGAGATCAACCAGCGGTCTTACTTTCGCAAATTTGTCTGCCTTGTCTAATTGATTGTTATCTGCAAGATGAATGTTCTGCTTTATGTCGAGAAATCTGTTTCGAGACATCGCATTTTTTACAAATTAAACACCTTTATCTTCATCACATGACCAGTGTGATTCCCACTCAAAATCGATATTCCCAAAAAAATTTCTAGGTCATTTTGATATAAGGCGAAATGAGTACGGTATCTCTCGCATATTTTATGGAGTTTGAAATAATAAGCTGGCCAACATTTTTGTCAAACATTTGCATAAAGAAATCAAGCACAGACTTTCCATGTAGCGCCTCAACAATATTCTGTACATTCCCTTCCTCATAGCATCTTTCTCGTAGTCAACGGGCATTTTACACCAAATAATGTCTTCAATTCTTGCCGTTTTGCTTGGTGTAGATAAAGCTGCCTCATGATGTATATCATCCTCTATCTCAATTTCGTTATTCGGACACACTATCTCAAAAGTTCCCGCTATATCTACATGCAAATTTTCTACTCCGCCTATAACATTATCATCAATGTCCTTCTCGTCCGTTATATCATCGACGTCGGGTGGTATATAACAAACATTAATTTTCTCATTCAGATCAAGATCTTCAACAATTGCCTCAAGTTCTTTCAAAGTCAAGTAGGATCATCGCGATATTTCAGGTGACTCTAAAATAATTTTATTATCAACATCAACGACCAACACATACTTCAGAAAGTGTTGTACTTACCATTGTATAATATTTCTGTAATCCTCAAGATAATACTATTATGAACTCTAACTTCGTCAACTTCTCTATCACATAGTGTAAATGAACTGAATAAAATCGCATCATACAACGAATACTCAATAAACTTCCCCCAGATGTGAAAAAGTATGTTCAGACAGGAATATTACTCATGACTACAATTACACCATTTGTCCCAATGTTGCGTTTTCGCAACGCTATGTGTCAAATCCGTTTGAGAAATATTTCCGGAAAAAAGGGGATTGATTTTTTTCCAAGATAATTTTACGTGAAGTATCTTTTATATGAAACCTCTTCTGAAAATTCCATAGTTTTATTTTATTTTTATTCAAAATTGAAACCGATGGTTAGAACAAGAGACGCGATATCAAATTTAAAAAAGTTCATGGGGAAAAAGCGAGTGCTGGTGTTTTGTCTGCTGATAAGTGGAAATTTGAAAGGCTTCCCGAAATTATGATCGAATTTACACCGTAAAGCATTATCAGATTTACCAGACTGACTCGTTCTCCTCTGTCTTCAGTATATATATATGTCGCCAGTGAAACCTATAAAATGAGAGAAACCAAGGAATTAATTTTGAGGAACGTTAATTTAAAGAAAGCACCCGAATATGACCTTATAACTGGTAAGATTCTAAAAGAACTCCCTGAGGTTGCAATGAAGTATATTGCATATATATTTAATGCTATTTTGAGAAATGGACACTTGCCGTCGCAATGGAAGGTTGCCCTAATTGTTTTAATTCCTAAGCTTGACAAACCTGTGGAAGAAGTGACATCATACCGCCCGATTAGTCTCCTGCCTATCTTGTCAAAGATATTCGAGAAATTACTCTTGAAAAGACTGAAGCCTTCAATTGATGAACTATAATAATCCCTGATCATCAATTTGTGTGTAAAGAAATGCATGCCACTATTGAACTAGTGCATCGCTTGGTCGAAATCATACATAGAGCCTATGAAAGGAAAGAGTATTGTTCGGCAGCTTTTTTAGATATTTCCCAGGCTTTCGATAGGGTCTGGCATAACGGGTTATTGTTCAAATTAAAATCTAAATTAGCGCACCCTTACTATCAGATTCTAAAAAGCTATCTTACTGATAGATATTTTCTGGTCAACTACCAGGATGAACTGACAACACTGAACCGAATACAAGTTGGAGTACCCCAAGGTAGTGTTATTGGCCCTATTCTTTATCAAATTTATACTGGCGATATACAAACATCGACTACTGCAACTACCGCGACATATGCTGATGATATAGTATTATTAGCGACTACGGTGGCATCACATTATCTCCAAACATCGCTAAATAACCTCCAGGAGTGATAAAGAAAGTGGAAAATAAAAACCAATGAACTAAAATCAATGCATGTAACATATACATTGCGTCGAGATACTTGTCCTCCTGTTTCATTAAATAGTGTTCAGATACCCAAGAGTGAAAGCGCCAAATAGATCGGAATTCATTTGGATAGACGGCTAACGTGGACTAAGCACATCTTCTCGAAGAGAAAGCGGCTAGGGCTGACATTCTCTAAATTACAGTGGCTCATTGGCCAGCGATTTTCACTATATCTGGAAAACAAACTTATTGTGTACAAGGTGATTTTGAAGCCAGTGTGGACCTATGGCGTTCAACTGTGGGAAACCGCGAGTGTCTCTAACCTGGAAATTCTTCAACGGTTTCAATCCAAAGTACTGAGAACAATTACAAATGCACCCTGGTTTGTACCAAATGCCACGCTACATCATGATCTCCACATGCGGACAGTGCGTGAGAAAGCAAAACACGTAAGTATTAAGTATCTCACACACCTTGACGCACATCCAAATCCTTTGGCATTGAACCTTTTGGATAATAGTGCATAAACATACCGTCTAAAACGTGTAACGCCTTTAGATGTAGTGAACACACATAGCTAATTGACTTGTATTTATGGTAGCGAATTGTTATCGCTTATTTTTATTCGTTAGTACCTTGCTGTAGGTTTCTAACTAATGTCCTTTTGTATATAATTACAACTTTCATTTAATACCATAATCTTGGGTAGATCATGAAATTTACATGGAGTTAATAAGAAAAAAGTATACATATATATATACATATATATATATATATATATATATATATATATATATATATATATATATCATTTCTACTTACTTTCTAGCCTACTTACTTACTTAAATGTTAAGCTAACCTAGTCAGATAATTGAACTAAAATGCGAATATGCAGTAATTAATGAGGACGTGTTTCGTTAAATAAGTATTACATTGAATATGTAGAAATAGGTGTCCTACTTTAGTTATTACACCACGCTCTAGCTTGACTCCACTTATTGCGATGATTTCTAATTTCTAATAATTTCTGGTGTGAAACATATTTCGATTAACGGCGTTCACTAAGATATCGACCTCACTCAATGATCGCAGGTATCGAAGACCTCCTGAAACACAGAAGCCAAGCGGGGGATCGGATATCCACACCATCTAATCTAGGGGCGCGGCTATTATCAAGAGAATATAACATACTAAATTTATATGTAAATTTGAATACAGGGCGGTGTAATTCTATCCGCGCTAAACTTTTAAACAAAGAAAAATAACTATAACAACATTACATTTGTTTTAGCACTCTGTATATTTAAAAAATACTTCAAATGATGGCTCTTCATCCTTAGTTTCCATGTCTAAAATTTTATTACGATTTCATTTTTCATTTAACGTATATTTACGTGGTTCCACACATTCTCCCATTATTGTATGTATCTGAATTTTTTCTTTGAATAAGATATTTGTAACTTTAGTATGTATATGGGATTTTATGACGCGGATGTAACGCATGAAGACTTAGAACATCAAGCATTAACAATACGTTTTGTACGTATATAATTTTAGTCTCCGTAAGGAGTCTGTATGTGCCTCTGAATATATCAATTTCAAATAATAAGATTAAATAATATTACATGTACAAGAAAGATAAGAGTGCGAATCCGTATGATAACAAGAACAAATCGTCTTTGTGGCACAGGAATTATAAATTATTCTAAATTTTTCATGAGAATTCCAAAGAGGGGTAAATTGTTCGACATTAATTCCAACAGCATATGTTTGCTAGCACCTCCTTTTTCTCCCAACGCAAAGGTAA
This sequence comes from Melolontha melolontha, assembly GCA_935421215.2. NCBI lineage: Eukaryota > Metazoa > Arthropoda > Insecta > Coleoptera > Scarabaeidae > Melolontha > Melolontha melolontha. The sequence continues at coordinate 218,257,492 of OW285236.1, forward strand.
ACGACCACGGGTTTCCGGTACAAATTACCTCCGAGAATAAAACCTCTTGATGAAAATTCGTGCAAAATGAAAACGAAGGATAAAGTAGTTTGTTAGAGAAAAAGTTAATTCCCCGTGAAATATATTTTTTCAGCAAACCACTTCATTATCTATCTTTGTTCAAAGATCTGAATGGCTGAAATGCTCATTAAAACTTAAGTGCGGAGGCAATCTTATAAGATCATAAACGAATTGAAAGAGGATATAGTTTCTCTGATAAAGAGATAAATTTTCTGCTTGGTGCAAGTTATCATAAACTTAATTTCTATTGAATTTAAAAAAAATATTTATAGCGTGAATTCGCAATTTAGTGAACATAACGGCAGCCCAATTGCATTAGAATACAATATATTCACTTGGAAATAATGGCGTAAAAATAGGAAATGCAATTTGTACATTTCATTTGCTAAAAATTGGTTTCTAATTTTGTATTAGAATCCATGACAAGGTTAATACTAGAGTATGAATCGATTAAATGCCCGAGACACATACTGGATACTGCAGTTTCTTCCCTAAGTCACATACGATGGAAAATTTATGCAAAATTTGATCTATATACTATTTGCACCTTAGAAGAGGGGAACATAGAAATACTACAATATGGCTGTTCATTTACAGTACTGAAACGGTAGGCCTTCTAGTGGTTAAACCTCTAATAATTGACACTGTTATTTGACATAAACATTAACGCTTAGTTTTGATTAGATGTTTATAAGTTCGTAGATAATGTTATCTACTGAAGAAAAAGACTTTTCAGTAGAGCACTATTTTCGTCCACACGGTTTGGGTAGATAAAATGGTGCAAGCATTAAATTTGTCGGCGATCAATTATCGGAGCATTTCAATAAACAGGCACAAAGTAATGCTATTGTACTGAACATTATAACCAAATTTATGATAACTGGAAGTGTCGAAATAAAACAAAACATTTTTTTCACAAAAATAGTTTTAATAAACTAAATGTACATTTCGTGTGCTCTGCATACATTATCACTAGTACTGTTTAAACATAATATCTACGAGACAATATATAATATGAAAATACAGAATCATATACAGAAAAATTAGAGGTAGGGTGAAAACAAATTAATGAAAAATTGCAATGAATCTTGAAACTAATACAATTTCTTGAGAATGAGTTCATGGGGAAAATCCAATATCTATGAAACAAAGGGGGTCATCGGGCAATGAGACAAACTGGCCAAAGAAGGTACTAATAGGAATTTCAAAGGACAAGAACCTGTATGTGGAATCACTAAGGATTACGCTAAAAGGGAGATCTGGTTATGGCTAGAAAAATAACATAAAAATAAATGGAGGTTAACGGAAGGTCAACTCCATACCAAAACACTACTAAGGGGGCTGGACGGAAAGTTTTCAGTCAACCTAATTCGTAGTAGCAAAAAAGAAATTAAAATAATTACCGGGTTAATAACCGGACATTGTCCTTTAAGGAATTATTTGTACAGCATGGGCTTGGTTAGCGAGCCCTGGTGTAGGAAATGTGAAACACAAGAGGAAACTAGCCTTTATGTAATATGCACGTGTGAGGAACTGAAAGAACTCAGACAGAAATACTTCGGAAGAGATCTATTGGATCCTTCGAGCGTACTCAAACTTCCCCTGAGGAGGATAGTGACTTTTATCGAGGACACAAGACTAACAGAGTGGAATTAAGAGATCTATTGGGGATAGTACAAAGAGCAGTGCGCTCAAGTGCCTGGACGTGGTGGTGTCCAACCCAAAACAGAGAAGAAGAAGAAGAATGGCGGCATCGGATTGGAGTAAGGGCAAAAGGATTACGGATTGCAATATAAAATATTAATGTGAATGGAGAATTTAGTACCTGTTTACAAGATGTCTTAAGTATTTAATGATGTCGATATACATGCTAACAGTTTATTATTGAGGGGTGAAATATTATTATTTACAAGAAAATTTTTGTGTTTTTTCATGTATATGGCTTCCCACATGTCTCAATTTCTATTACTGCCTTTTTAAACTAAACTAACATTCCCTAAATTGAAATTGTGACCTGTATCTGTATGGTGTAGAGCTAATGCTGACTTTTCTATGTTGTGTAATTTAACATGAGCCATGTGTTCTTTGTATCGTGTTTGACCATTTCTTCTGGTTTGCCCGATGTATAATTTTGGACAAGAATTCCAACTTATTTGGAAATACCCCACTCTTCCAACGGATCTGTGTTAACAATTTTTGTTTTTAGAGACTGTTGTAACTTATTATTGCTGGAGAAAGCTGCAATTAAATTGTATTTTTTAGACAGTTTTATTACGCTGTTATGCCAATTTTTATGAAATGATATCTTACAGTATTTTTTATTGTTGTTCAAAGTGGGTGTTAGTGTGGTTCTTGAAGTTTTGAGTCTTTTCTTTGCTAGTTTGTTCTTAATTTTCAATACTAATTGTTTGTCGTAACCAATCGATCCTGCAACTTTAACTATGTAGTCTAATTCTTTCTTAAAATTCATAGGAGATAGAGGGACTGACAGTAATCTGTTGATTAAAAAATAAAAACTGCTCTCTTTATACAGGGTGGCCCAAAATGACTGAAGGGGTTTGAGTTCATTATAACTTCTTATTTAAGACATAATTATTAACTTTTTTTGATTTTAAATACAGTATATTAATGGAGAATATTTTTATCTCTTATCTAATCTCGCAATGGATCGTTGATTTGAGAAATAAAGGTCAACGATTTTGGCACGTTGTTTAATTGTGTACTGTTCCATTTTAAATTCCCCAAGTCTTCTTTACAAAATACTGAAAACAAAAAAAAAAAATTACAATCAAAAAGTTATAAGGAATTAAAACCCCTTCGGTCATTTTGGGCCACCCTGTATTTGTGAAAAGTGTACGAGTGTTTATGAATGTAATTGTCTGTATGTGTTTCTTTTCTGTGGATGTCAAATTGAAAAGTATTGTCTGATAATGAAATTTTTAAATCTAAAAAGGGTAACGTTTTATATTTTTATAATTTGTGCGTGAAAGGTATTGAAGGATATTGTTTATTTAAAATATTTAAGAAAGCCTCCGTATTGAAAGATTGAAAAACATCATCTACATATCTTGCCCAAAACTTAGGAAAAATGCCACAATTAGCTTTGACTTAGTCTTCAAGGTTATTCAAAAATAGGTTAGCTAAGAAAGGTGATAGGGAATTGCCCATAGCTGTGCTATGTGTTTGTTTATGGAAGTTATTGTTGAAAGAGAAAGTGTTTTGATCTAGGCAAAGTGTAGTTAGTTTTATGTATTCGTTTGTTAAATGATGTAAATGGAGAGTTAAATGATAGACTTATTTCATTTGATGTGGTGTCTCTGTTTCCAAGTTTTCCGAAAGATACTGCTTTAATTATGCTTAAAGACTTTCTCGAAATCAATTCGATCTCTTCGGATTTAACAAACAAAAAAATTCAATATTTCACAAGTACTCAACATATAATACTGGATGTGTGTTACAAAGTTGGACGAATAAAAACAGTGGATACCAACGAATAGCACGAATGAGTATTCAATCAAATTATGGACTCACCATGTCGTGGTCAACGGAGATCTGCTGCAAAATTGAATATGAACAGGAGCACTCTTCAGAAGATATTGAAACAACTTAATGCCCAAGAATATGTTATTCTGACGACCCAACAATTGAGAATGGGTGATCATGCTGCAAGACTTGAATACTGTGTCAGAATCCTTGCTCTGCAATATAATAATCTCAGTTTCATCAGTAACATCTGATACAGTGACGAATGCATTTTCATTTGTCAGGTCATGTAAATAGGCGTAGCAATAGATTTTTAGGTTACCAATGACCAGAAGAAACGCACGAAATAACGTTGCATAGTGAAAAAGTGAACTCCTTGTGAGCAGTTACTGGTTGAGGAATTATTGGGTGTTACTTCATTGGGGAAAAGGGACATACAGTAACTGTTAATCAGAGCGCTATATTACTCAAGCTCTCACACAATTTGTAGATAACCTTCTTAGGTTTTGCAAATCAAGACACTTAGCCTTTGGTAGCCAGTTTTTTCAGGAAGATGGGGCGGAATGTGCCACACAGCACATACTACAAGAACCTTTCTGTGGGAGACGTTTGGAAACAATGTAGTTTCACATTTCACCGACTTTTCTTTTCCATCTCACTTTCCGGACTTAACATCATTGGATGCATGTATTTGGGATATGCTAAAACTGTGGATTTTCCGAGATAACCTTCCGTAAACAATACAACAGTAAAAGCAGAAAATTACAGAAGCGATGCGACAGATGTAACAGCCTCTATTTTCAGATTTGGCCACACTGTGTGTTCAAGGTAATGGAGAGCACTTGGAACATATTATTCGTAACGCTAATATTTAAGTGTTAATTTATTATTACATATTATTTTAAGTGAATAAAGTTCGAATGTTTCAGTACTATATAGAGAAAACGCGTTATATTCAATTGTACGTTATACTAAATCCATGACGAAACATCCTATATATGTTGCCGTCAAGATATTAATTATAAGAATATAAGATGTCAACTATAAAAAGGTCAATAATGAAGCAATTATTTGCTTCGACTGTTTACAGAAACCTTTCGGCATTATATCCAAATGACGCAACGAGATAACAAAAATAATGTAGTTCTAAAAGGAACTGATTTTAAACAATAAAAATAAACGGTAAAAATGTACACAAAATTAGTCTTATCTGACAGATATGTTATCTTTCAACACCGCAACTAACTATTACCCAGTTAAAAATATATACAAGAAACGTTTAGTATTGAAATGGAAATTATGTGTTTATTTGACATGAATGTTTATATTATCATCAATTTATAACATTTTGTATTTAAATTAACGAAATAAAAGCTTTCCAATATAGTTTATCAAACTAACTTTCTTAGCTTCTCTAATACGGTTATGACAGCATGTAAACGTCATCAATGACGTACAATTGGACTAAACGCGTTTCTTCTATAAATTAATACCTATACTGTATATAGCACTGCCATGTGTTTTATTGTGGAATATATTGTAATAGGACTACAATAGAAATTCAAACAATGATGTAATAAATAATAATAAATAATTATAGTATAAACGTATTATAATATTAAATTTTATTTTTTCAAATATCGATCTAAACAATGAAAATAAGTTAATAAAATAAGTAATTATTAATAATTAAACATACACGTGTGTCGATAATTATAAACTATTATATTTAAATCGATATGTCTAATGATCAGAGACCGGACACATCGAGTTGAAATGACGTCGTCATTACGACGGGCGATATAAATAGCCTACAACATCTGTAAGTACATCACGCGGTTATTGACTGCACTATTGGCCTGGCTAGCGCGCACATCTGTTTTCATCGAAAATTGCGATGTTTTTTATTGGATATTTCCAGTTAAATTTCCGTTTTCATGGGCGTAGATTGAAGCGTGTGAAGTTTTAATAATTTAGTCTATTTAGATTATATTTCGTAAGCTGCGAGTTAGTTTCCTGTTTTCATAGCTTTAACTGTTAATTACATCGTAATTTTTGTGATAGATCTTGTTTAATATCGCTTGATTGAATCTACTCCCAATTATTTCGACGTAAGTGTGCATTGAATTTCGTTTAGTTTCAATAACTTACGCATACATTTTTTGTTTTCACTTATTTAGATCTAGAGCATTGTTTGAGTTACTTTTTCAGATATGATATGGAAGAACGTCGAGAACGGCATCGTAAATCAATTGTTGGATTGACGGTCATACTGATTATATGTCCATTGTCAGTGATTCCGAAATTTATTGCAAAATCTGTAAATCTGTAAAATTCCAAGAAATCGCACGTACAACGTCACTTAACATCGCAAACACATGTACAGAAATTGGAGCCGTTGGAATCTGACAATTTTAACGAAGAACTATATAAAACTTTTATGGCGGCTAATATTCCATGAAATAAACATAACAATCCCACTTTAAAAATATTTCTCCAAAAATATACTGGTCGAAATGTTCTTGATGAATCCACCTTACGTAAATACTATGTTTCTAAGTGCTCCACGAAAGCAATAGAACGCATTAGAAGCCATCTTTCAAATCAATACCTATGAATAAGTGCCGACGACACTGTCGATATATTAGGACGCTGTGTGGTAAATGTTGTAGCTGGTGTACTACATCCAACTATTCCATATAACGCGTATGTAATAGTAACAAATGTTATAAATACAGTTGATACGGAAACCGTTGTTAAAACCATTAACGAGAATACTCAAAAAGTACTTCATTCGGACGACAGGTACAAAGAAAAAGTACTTTTATTTGTAAGTGACAGGGCTGCATATATGTTAAAAACAGGCAGACTATTAAAGGAAACATGTCCTAATATGCAGCATATTACTTGTGTAGCACAGAATCTGTAAATATATCAGAGACACCTTTCCAGAAGTCGATAGACTTGTATCCGCTTTTAAAAAACTTTTCAGAAAAGCACCATTGGGAGCAGTTCTTTACAGGGAAAAACTGGCATCTTTGTCACTGCCTCCCTCTTCAGTAATAACTAGTTGGGGGACATGGTTGGAAGCTTCTAGTTTTTATGCAGTGAATTCCGATAGTTTACAAAATTTCGTTGCATGTTTAAATGACAATGCTCAGAGTATTTCTGAGTGTAAAGAACTAACACAAATTTCACATTTCAAAAATCAGTTGTACTTGCCTCAGGAACACATTGGAAATTTCCCAAAACTAATCATTTATTTTGGAAATCGAAATCTCAAATTAAATGATGGTTTAACGACATTAGATGTGGCTATTAATAATTTGAAAGATATTCCAAGTGACTTCGGATGTGGCCTTCGGCAAAAGTTAGACGCAGTGTTTAATAGAAATCCAGATTTAATAACATTGCGGCAATTGTGTATGGGGACAATGCCACAACATCTAACTGCAAAATGCGCGGAAATAAAGTAATCTTTCCAGTATGCACCTATAGCCAGTTGCGATGTAGAAAGGACGTTTTCTATTTACAAGGATGTATTTCATTCAAAGAGAACAAATTTCACAGAAGAGAAACTTGAGAAAGTATTGCTAGTAAATATTAATACTCCTTTACTCAACTTGAACTACAAAATGAACAAATAAAAATGGATTTCGTATTTTGTAGCCGTATATACCGTGTGTCCCAATTTCGATGCTCACCGTTGGTATCTCGGTTATTAGAAGATATAGAATAACGGTTAAATGGGGAATGTTTTGCAGAATTCAATACTCGCGGCAAATCTCATTTCAAATTTGATCTAACTTTTTAAATTTTTAAAATATTTTGAAAAATCAAAAATTTGCCGATTTCGTTAATCCTCAATAACTCGATAACGCTTAGTCTGACCTCTTTTAAAGTTTTACATTGTTGAGACACTTTTTTAAAAGAAATTATTTGATACAAACAGAAACCACCAATTGTCATTTGTTTTTAAGTTATTACCACTATCTTTTGTTTTTCATATGGCGGCCATATTGGATTTTGGGTTTGTTAGGTAGTCCTCAAAATGTGCTTTTCAACGATGTATAACATGCCTGAAAAGTTTTTATTTATAAGGAAAATATTAATAAAAACGTAAATTAATCTTTAATATGAAATTAGTAGGCTGAAAGATTAAACACCAATGTCAAATGAAAGTGAAAAGATATTCTAAGTAATACTGTAAACAAACGAAACGATAAAAAAATTATAGAAATAAAAAGTAAAGATACAGAACTTAAAGTTCACATTCACTTAAAGAAATTGTTCAATATGACGACCATTCTGTTCCACACAATTTTGACACCTTGTTCGAGTAGAGTTACAAACTCTACGTAGCGTGTTTCCGTTTACTGATCGTAGCACATCTAGTACTCTTTGTTCTAAAATTTCCCGAGTTTCTGGCGGTTCAAAATCAAATACTTCGTTTTTAGTGGTACCCCATAAATAATAGTCAAGCGGGGTAAGGTCGGGTGATCTCGCAGGCCATTGCACGGGTCCTTTATTTGAAATCACTCTCTCATTAAAGTTTTCTCTCAAAAAATGTTGCACGTTACGAGTGTTATGGGCCGGGCAACCATCTTGCTGGAACCAGATGTTTTGCATGTTCTCGGGATTAATAATTTGCCTCAAAGCAGGCATTATCTCGTTTGTTAGTAGCTCCAAATATCTGTTACCAGTTAAATTGTAATCAAAGATGAAAGGACCTATTAACTGATTATCTAAAACGAAAAAAAGAGTTTAAAAAACAAGAAAAAAGTAAACAAAATGTCATACCATTTAAACCGCACCAGACATTAAAACCAAATCGAACTTGAAATCTTCTTTGATTTACCAAATGTGGATTTTCAGTAGACCAATGATGATAGTTATTCCTATTGAACACTCCACAATTGGTAAATCGTGTTTCATCTGTCCATAGTATTTTCCTAGGAAAATTAGCGTCATATTCACATTTTTGAAGGTACCACCTGCTAAACTGTAATCGTCGGTGATTGTCATTATCACTTAAACCTTGTACAATTGTTGGTTTGTAAGGGTGATACTTTTTTTTCATCAAGGTTCTGTGAACAGTAGATTTTGAAATCCCTGTTTCTCGTGTCACACGACGAACTGATGTGCTGGGATTGTTCCTAACGTTCTGCAAAATATTATTTAGACGTGTATCAGCATCATTAACTTCATAGTTAGCTCGTTTTTGTTCGAAGCTTCCAAAGTTTTTTAATTTGCTAACTAGTCTTCTAAAAATTGTCCTGTGTGGCTGTTGTCTTTCTGGAAAACGCTCTGCATAACTCGTGCACGCATTTTCAGTGTTTCTATTTGCTTTGAAATACACTTGCAACATATCAACTTTTTCTTCGTTTGAATATGTATGTGCCATTATCAATACTTATAAATCTTAATACTTGACAATAATTTCTTATCACTAACTACAAGTAGTTTTAATTAACTTATCTCTGCAGCACTAATTGTACTTTGTCAGGTTATCGTTTTGTTTCATTGTCAGAATACATTTGTCATTGACGTTTGACGGAACATAATGTCTTTGCTAGTGATACACGCTCAGAGGTTAGAATTATCTGGCATTTGATGTAAAACCAAATACAAATCTCCCCACTACTTTTTATCCTGCGCGAACTTACCCCTCCTCGCGCCAACTTAATTGGCGTTTGCTATACTTAGAATATCTTTTCACTTTCATTTGACATTGGTGTTTAATTTTTCAGCCTACTAATTTCATATTAAAGATTAATTTACGTTTTTATTAATATTTTCCTTATAAATAAAAATTTTTCAGGCATGTTATACATCGTTGAAAAGCACATTTTGAGGACCACCTAACAAACCCAAAATCCAATATGGCCGCCATATGGAAAACAAAAGATAGTGGTAATAACTTAAAAACAAATGACAATCGGGGGTTTCTGTTTGTATCAAATAATTTGTTTTAAAAAAGTGTCTCAACAATGTAAAACTTTAAAAGAGGTCAGACTAAGCGTTATCGAGTTATTGAGGAATAACGAAATCGGCAAATTTTTGATTTTTCAAAATATTTTAAAAATTTAAAAAGTTAGGTCAAATTTGAAATGAGATTTGCCGCGAGTATTGAATTCTGCAAAACATTCCCCATTTAACCGTTGTTCTATATCTTCTAATAACCGAGATTCCAATGGTGAGCATCGAAATTGGGACACACGTTATACCCATTTTATTATTATAAGTGTAGTTATATAAATAAAATTAAAAACTTTAAAAATACAAATGTTCAATAATAGTCTCGTGGGCGATGAGTCATCAACCTCTCGTGTCCGGTCTCTATTAATGATTGTCCTTCAAAAATATTACTTATTCTTCTATTGACATGTGATACATCTACATAAAATCGCTATTTTTAAATTCACATTCCAAATTTCTGTCTTTTTTTTTAGACAAAAATAATAATCCTCTCTTTTTTTCAATTGCTATGGATATTCAATATAGTTTCATTTTATCAAAGTAAGTTATTTTTTTAAATGCCATTTAGTTTTATATAGAGTGAATCGAAATACCTTTTTAAATTTTAATTTGAAAATGGAATATGCATATGGTTAATTATCAATTTTAAACCATTCACTTGAATATGTTTCAATTTTACAATTATTTATATAAATTTACTAAATATTAACACTAAATACAATTTTAATTATTAGTCAATTTTCAAAATATAATTAACTAAAAATATCAACCAAGATTTGGCTCTAATATATATTTCCAATGCTAAGTTACTAAGAATAAGATTACTAATTAATATTTTGTGAACATAATATTCCATACAAAGGTATTTTTAATAATATAAAATATTATTAAAAATCTGGTGCGAAGAACACAAGTACAGGTTCACTATTAATATTTTTTGTGAACGTGTCCAAACATATCCTTCCACAGAGACGCAGATACGTATTTCGCCTTTCTACAGGCTCACCAGTACGCCCCTGCTGGAGAAAGGATATCTTTAGACACACTCACAAAGAAGAACCACATCGCCATATCACAGAAATTATCCAGACTGAGCGTAGAAGTGATTTCAGCCCTGCCTGTTGTCCAGACAGCCGAAGTACCTCGCTCTGTCCACATAAGCAATGCGAACCAACGACGCCCTTCCAAAGGTGGCACAGCCGTTTCTCTAGAAACTGTATTTTGTTTGTCTTCACTCATACTACGAACTAACCGCATGTTCTTTTTTGTGAATGTGTCTGAAGATATCATTTCTCCAGCAGGGCCGTACCGATGAGCCTGTAGAAAGGCGAAATACGTATCTGCGTCTCTTGGGAATATTAATAGTGAACCTGTATTTGTGTTCTTTACACCAAATTTTTAATAATATTTTATATTATTAAAAATATATTTTTATTATACAAAACTGGTGGGGTTTTACCCACTCATGCATGTTTCAATTATTCTGATACATTACACATGCGGTTAGTCCGTAGTATGAGCGAAGACACAAACAAAGTACAGTTTCTAGAGAGACGGCTGTACCACTTTTGGAAGGGCGTCGTTGGTTCGCATTGGTTATGTGGACAGAGCGAGGTACTTCGGCTGTCTGATAAAAGGCAGCGCTTAATTTACTTCAAGCACTATAATGGAAGTTTATTGTGATAAACTGCTAAATTGCTATAAAAATTGCTAGTTTATTGTAATGGGTTACAATATACTAGCGCTAGAAAGTTGGGCACACACATAAAATCATAATATTAGCAGATATAATAAAAAATACGAACAAAAATGTGAAAACATGCAGCTATTGATACAATTTAAAAAAAAGTAAAAAGTATTTACATTTTTTCAATCTTGGTCTCCGTTTTTTTTATAACGGCGAGGTATAATCGAGACATTCTGCCTATTAGTTTAGTCAATGTTTCCGGTGCTATTTGTGTCCGTATCTTCTGTAGCCTACTCCGCATATCGGTGGATGTTGGTACTGATTTCCGCAATTTCCGATAGAGTGCTTCCCACAGTAGCTCTATTGGATTTAAATCGGGGCTCTGCAGAGGCGATTCCATAATTTTTAATCTTCCATCTACTTCCAGTTACTTTAAATATTATGTTTACTGTGCCCATGTTCAACACTATGAGGATATCATTAGCTGTCGAAATAGGTACTTGGAATACGAATATCAATGTGGTAAGAGATTTTATGACTTTATTAAGTTTTCGCTCCGAAATATAAAAAAAAAATAATTTAAATAGTTATTAAAATAGAGATTCTGAAACAATTACTTACTAAGGAATAGGGTTATAATTAGGGACTTGTGTAGTTTAATGTTTGTAGTTAGTATCAATTGGTATCGCATAGTTATACGATATTTGTTGTTTTTTGTAATATGATATAGAAAAAATATTGATTAATTGATGCCTAATTAATTAATATTTTTTCTAGCAACAATTTTCTATGAACTGAATTTCGAATTTAATGAAATGTTTTGACTCCACCAACCGAAAACGGTTTCTTACATTACAAGTGTTCATTTGAAAAGTCAATCTAGGTTACTTTGAAATTTTGATAGAATAAGACGCAAATATATTAATAAGTGTTTGTTGTTCCGTAAACGTAAATCCAAATGACATTTGATAATGTCAATCACAAATATCAGTTAGTGCATAAAATAATCGTGCGTCGATTCTGGTTTAAATAAATTGTTTCTCAGTTTTAAAATGGCTTTCACTTTAGAACATAAAATTTTTTTAGTCCAGGCTTATTTTCGAAGTGGTAAAAAAATTGATAGTTTATGGGTTTATTCAGTTGAAGATTGCATGGTAGAATTTCAAGTTGAGTTTCCACATTTTGTAATAGATTATATACAATTTAAGAATACTTTGGATAGAACTCTAAAACTTTTTTCTGAAACTGGTAGTTTCTTAAGAAAATCAGGCAGCGGAGCAGTTAAGAAACGTACACCTCAAGTTGTCAATCGTGTTGAAGAAATAAAGGAAAATGAACCACAAACATCTGTTCGACATTTGAGTCAACAAATAAACCTTTCTGTTGGTACAACTCACAAGTTATTAAAAAAAGATATGCAACTTTATCCATTCCGTGTCACAGCAGTACAAGAATTGTTAGAAATTGATTACCCACGTAGACTACAGTTTTGTAATTGGTTTGTAAATATGAACAATAATGGAAAACTTTCGCAAAGAGTCACCTTTACTGATGAAGCATGGTTTTATAAAACGGAATACCTAAATTCACAAAATACAAGAATTTGGAGTAATGAAAATCCACATGTAATTAATGAAGAATCGCTACATCCACAGAATATTGGTGTTTGGGCAGCGATAAACCAAAGGCGAATCATTGGACTAATATTTTTTCAGGGAACGTTAACTGCTCAAAGGTGCCGTACGTAAATTTTACAACCATATGTCAATCAGTTGCATGATGATGAACTTCAAAATGCATATTTCCAACAAGACGGAGCACCTTGTCACTGTACTGCAGAATCTTTGGATTATTTAAGAGAATTTTTTGATGAGCGTATAATTAGTCGAAATACTGAAATTGCCTGGCCTGCACGTAAATGCGATTTAACATCGAATTTGATTGATATGCTACAGAGAATCGAACAGAAATGCATGGAAATTAATAACAATCCAGTAATGTTGCAGAATATCATCAAAAATTTTGAACGGAGGATTTTAAAGTGCATTGATCTTGAAGGACAACATTTTCAACATTTGTTATAGTTTTCAATAAATACCTATTATTTGTTATTTATTTGTATGTATGAAGCTGTCAAAATATACGACTTCGTAGGTTAAGTAGTAAATTTTAATTTACGACATACTTCAAAATGTTCTCAGCAAATCACATGCTACTAGATTGACTTTTCAAATGAACACTTGTTATTTCTATTAAGGCACCTCGACTGCTAAATTATTAAAATTAGTGTCTTCGGGTTGTTAGATTTCCTTGTGAGTTAAACTAATTCGAAAGCTGTATGTAGAATGATTGAATTCAATTTATTTTCACCAAACCGAGTTTAGATTACGGAAAAAAATTCAGTTAACAACAGAAGTGATATAAAAAATTTAAGCCGTATATACTATAACTTAATTACGTAACGATCTGCAATTTACCATCATAATATATGTTGCTGTTATATAATTATATATCTTATGTTATTTAAATATCTATATATTTGCCTATCATGCTGACAGTTCCGTATTTTGATCCCTGTCTGGTTGTCCGAGTAGGTTTTCGTGGTTTTCCTTCCTGTTTAAGGCGAATGCCGACAGCTTTAACATCTTAAGTCGCTCCACGGGCGCATACGTAATAATAACTCATGTCTTGTATTTCCTTGATTTTGTTGTCTATCTATTTTAGAATACTAAGGCATGATTTATTATTATTATATTGGAATGTATCTTTGAATAATTTTATCCATAGTAACTACAAATGTATACGTATGACATTAATATACTGTCATTTATATTTTATATTCCTTGAAAAAGGCATCATTTGCCGAAACGTGTACGATTGTTTTAAATATATACATTTTGAAGTAAAACCAGACCTTAAATCGCCAACAAATTGAATTTACCATATATATATATATATATATATACACGGTGTTATTGAACGATTTTTAAAAATCTAAAGAGCGTTTAGTGCGGTCAAAATAAGGTTAAAAGTTTTAATAGACGTTGGTGCGTCAATCAACTGTTTACGAGATAATAGCGAATTTATTATAATTGCAGAATAAATTTTCTTACTTTTTAAAGGCAATGCATTTTTTGTGATTTGAATAGATATTACTAAATTATTTACTAAGTCTATTTCTTTGTTTCAGGTAAGTAATAGAAGAATAATGTTTCTTTGTCTGGATAAGCTCCTGCTGTGGATTTATTTTACTGCGAAGGTAAACATTTTAGAAGATTAAATTTGGGTTTATATCACATGACATAGAAAGAGGTAATCGGTAATTCGGTAGATAATATAATTGAAAATATCAGGTCCATTTATAATTAATTATTATAACATGCGTTTTATTACTCACACACTCACACACACACATACACACACACACAAACACCACACACACACAAATATATATATATATATATATATATATATATATATATATATACTAATTAGATATTGTTTTCTACATTTTACGACGCTATTTTCGAACTTTTCTATTGAAAAAATTTGCCCTTAAGCAGGATTCGAACTCACATCCACTGGTTTGCCGGACCATTGCTGTTCTACCATTAAGCTATTAAGGATTGTCGTTCCGATTACATCGGGATACCTTAAGTCACATTAAGGAACATATTTCTATGTATTGTGGTGTTGATTGCTTAATTAACTTGGCCCACAATACACAATAGCTTGCTCTGTCTATCTCAAGTCGTCAGCCTTCCAGGAGCTCTTGTACTTTCAGGGCTACCCTCAAAGGGTACGTGCCGATTAAAACAAAAGGTATTAGCAACGCAATAAAATTCACACGACACAAACAGTTAATTATAAAAGAAAAAAAAAATCCGACTTTATCAAGTATAAAGAAGTGCTGTGGCAATAAAATATGCCACAGTGTGAGGAAAACTTGTATAAATATTTACTGCTACACTAGACTAAAAACCTCACTTTGACCACGAGCAAAATTAAACTAATTAAATATTCAGGAAAACTATCAGACTTCAACAACTACGTTATACCCAAATTCAAACGTCAAACAGAAAAATAACTGTAAGCGCGCGCATCAAAATTAACCCATGCGCACATTCAATATGGTAAAATGTACTTTTCCCACCAATTCCTAACCTTCTAGAATATATTACTGATAAAAAAATACTTCATAAAAGGTATGAAAATTTTCCTTCATATTTATTTGACTATAAAAAATATTATAAACTAAAAATTTACTGAATTTACGAGCTCATTCAATATTCAAATTACATAACTAAATTAATATATAAAATATATAAAATATACTTGCAAATATATACGTACATTAATTAATATAGCAATCACACTTCACTAAAAAAAATTCTACCAGAGAGATTTCAGATAGGTCGCACAAATAAAAAAAATTTCAAGTATAAAAGACTCATAATAAATCGAGAATTATTTTAAACACATCAGTATCACACAACTAAAAACATAAACCGAAATTAACGATAATATACATAATAAAAAGAAAGTTTTTATTCAGCAAAATGTAACACAACCTATCTGTTATACTAATCAAAAATCTCTAACTCCTTCACGGAAATGGAATTATCACCCTACCTAAAACAAAATTAAAAGTCCGGCTACAATGATGTACTTCCTCTGACCGGTACTGCGTACATCAAGACTACGCTCGAATAACCTACAGACGTGGACTAAAATACATATTATAATATAATTTAAATAAAATATTTACTATCTTTAAATATTTCTAAATATTTTTCTGGAATAAAATGTACATAAATATATAGTCATTTATAGTTTCTTTAAATTCTTTCTTCGGGGAAAAATTCATGACAATATGTTAATATTTTTTTGTATTTTAATTTTGGATAAACTAAGGAAAGGGTTTTAGATTTTTGTTGGCTATTTAGGACGTTATTGACAATGTTTATAGAGGAACCATTATTTAATGCTATTGTGTATATTCTATTTAGTTCAAGGTCTAAATTACTTTTACTCATAGGTACATGAATTAATCTATATACCATTGATTGGTATGCTGATAATTTGTGTGTTATAGGACGAAAAGAATTAGCGTGTATTGTGGTATCTGTATGTGTTGGTTTATGGTATATAGCGAACTCGTGTTTATTAGTTTTGTGTGATATGGTTAAATCTAGAAAATTAATGCTTTTATTTATTTCTGTTTCTATAGTAAAATTTATTTTGGGGTGAATAGTGATATAGTTGATATAATTATGTAAAGTATTTAATTGTCTATTTGAACCGTTAAAGCAAATTAATGTGTCATCAACATACCTAAACCAATATACACAATTACCAAACAAGGGATGTGTACTAATTATAGTTTCTAAATTATTCATGAAAATTTCCGCTAATAAGGGGCTTAGTGGGTTTCCCATTGCTAGACCCTCTGTTTGTTTATAAAATTTCTTTTTAAATGGAAAATAATTTTGTTCCAGGCACGTTTCTAAGAGCTGTAAAATTTCAGTCTTTGTGACAATGTTCGTGTTTCTACGTTCTAGTTGTAAAGTAATTAAATCTATTACCTCCTGGGGTGGGATACTAGTGAACAAATTCGAGACATCAAAAGAAATGAGTTTACATTTGTTTGGTAATTGCAAGTTTGAAATGTTGTTAATTAATTCCTGGAAATTTTTAACGGAGAACTTAGATTTGAATTTAGTGTGTGTAAGAGTTAAATCTATTAAGTGTTTGGACACATTTCTACAAGGTGCTTTTACGTACGATACTACTGGTCGTATAAGTATATTGTCTTTGTGTAGTTTAATTAAACCGTATAATTTGGGAGGTAGGGGATTCATAGTTGTTAATATACGTTTTTGAGTGTTATTAAAAAGAGAACCTGATTTTTCTATAGTTTGTTTAATCTGTTTTTGAAATTTGTTAGTAGGATCAGATTTAAGTTTTATGAATAAATTATTATCGAGGAATTCATGAACTTTATGTATGTAGTTTTGATTCCGGAATTGCTGTAACTGTATTTCCTTTATCAGCTTTTGTAAATATAATATTGTTACTAGTCGCTTTCTGTTTAATTGATTTAATTATTTTATTTTCAATATTAAAATGCTTAGTAGTACGGTAATTTTCTAGAATATGTTTAGCTGCATATTTATTTCCCTGGTTATCCTTTTGCATATTTAAGGCTAAATCTGTTTCTACTGCAAAGTAAAAAACTTAACCTGTTAGAAAACTTAGAAATTAATAGATACAATAGTTTAGGATTAGCCTTAAATGGCCAACTAGATTTAAACAACTCCCCTCTATTAAATTTAAGATTGTAAAAATTTTTCCGCCACCATTTCCCCAATAATTTTCACATAAATATTCAAACTTGTATTGTACATATTCAGTATTTCATCCACCTGATGAAGCCATTGTATGGCGAAACAATATTGTAGTGGTATTTACAATAAAAGAATTTTTGAAACTAGAAGTTTAATTACTTATTTCTTAGCGTTAATTGTAAAATAATAGAATGTAAATAATATGACGCCTTAATGATAAATAATGTCAGAATATTTGACAGAAAAATACAATTACTGGCTGTTTGTACTGTGTAGTTTTGCATTACTTTCAACCAATAAAAATTATCATTGGATCGTTCAGAAATTTGTCTCTGTATTTTTGAGACAGGGTATAAGGAATATATAGTAGGTGTTTGTAAATACCTTTTACAGACAGCCTGTATATACTTTCGGGAATAGTTTTAGTTACTGTATACAATGTTAGTTTTGTTAACTAAACGAGTGTTTAGTTTATATTAAACTTTTATTTTTTTTTGTAAAAATATAAATTAAATTAAATTCTTAATTCAAATGTAAAGCAAAATGTGTGAGGGTTGTTTTCTATTAATATATAATGATATGAGGTAATATTCACAGAAAATACGAAATTCTATTGACAATTGACATCTTCTAAAGTGTATCGATCAAAATTCGAGAAGCGACGCGAATTGAGCAACTTAGTAAATTCAATTTTTGTATTTCGAATGCATCAAGTCTTTGTATTGTGTGTACGGTAAAACGAACACCAGAAGTCATACAAATTGCACACTACCACTTGACGCATAAGTACACGCCAATTCAACAGATGACGTGATTTTAAATTCATATCTAAAATGCATTGCGTATGTTTTGCTGCAATGAAAATTCATGCTTTACGAACCTATTGTTTGGAAAACAATCTAATTCAAAATTTATACTTACCAGAACTGAATGTGGATACTGAATCAGTAATTTGGCAACGTATTTGTAAAGTATACAAATAATTAGAATCTAAAAAAGCGATCATTTGTTATTACTCGACGCAGAATATACATCGCAAAATGGAAAACAAAGCGAGATGTAAATAATGTTCATCATTTGTCTGTCTAAATTGGACGTGACAAAAACATTTTATTTTAAATGTAATTTTTAATTTAATAAACTATAGAAGAAGCCTGTTTACTTTCATTAAAGTTGATATTAACATGTATAATAAGTTATCCATCAATTCATATAAATTCTCCTTCGTTTAAGCGTGTTTCATCCAAATAAAATATTGTGTCGACGTATTGGTTCATTCTCGCAAAATATTTTTGTCTCCACCTGATAATTTCATCCTTCTCTGTTAGTACACTTTTATTACTGCGTAGTACTGCGTATGCATACACACACTCGTCTCCATTGATTAAGAGGATACATGATAAATAGAAGGTCCCAGACTATTGTGCGATACGACTACTGGTTTTGTTTTGATTTCGACCATCTTCGGACGCCATCGCTGCGCCTACGCACACCGTAGGTAGCAAGTAATAAAAGTTATAAAGTTTTCCCAAAACCTATGTAACAGGTGTTACATGAAGAGGTTTTTATTATACATAAATTAAAGCTACTAATTTCAGCTATTTTTCTACACAGTTGCCATTGAGATTGAGACATTTGTCATAGCAATGAACCAACTTTTTAGTGCCTTCCTCATAGAACTCTGCCGCTTGTGAATTAAGTCATGCTTTAACACTGCCCTGCAGCCCTTCATCGCGCATGAAGTCTATAAGACGAACGCCTTTCTTGTTCCAAAGGCAGTGACTTTTCTGTCAGAAAAATTTGAGGACACTTTAAAGGTTTCCTCGTAGGCGAGTTAGAGCGACCCCACTGCATTGGTTGTCGTTTCATCTCAACGTTGACATTGTTGACCCATGTCTCATCACCAGTTACGATATGCGTGAGGAAATCTTCACCTTAAACATCGTAACGTGTTAGAAAGGTTAGCGCCGATCTCATTCTTATTGTAGCAAGAAATTCTGGTACCCATCGCGAACAAAATTTGTGGTAACCTAAATGTTCAGTAACAGCCTCGTATAAAGCAGTATGTGAAATTTGAGCAAAGAAGGCACTCAGTTCTTTGATTGTGAATCGCCGATTTTTGCGAATTTTTTCTTCGATATTACCCAAAAGTTTGTTTGTCACAATATTTAGTTTCCACTCCCTTCTTCCTCATACATTAGTTCGTCCTTTTTGAAAGATACGGCACCATTGCTTATGACATTTTTACCATAAACAAAACAAAGTTCACGCTGAATTTCACCAGCCTTCATATTTTTTGTACACAGGAATCTGATAACAGCACGCAATTCACAGTCAGCCGAATTTTCAATTGTAGCAACTATTTCGGACGCCCAAAATAGCAAGAAAAAATTCCCGAACGATTCCCTCACTAGCACTGCCAGACTCACACTGAACCAGACTATACCGCAGCGCTGCGATAGCGCCGATATCTCCACTCCTCTGCTAACTAGGCAGAATTGGAATTTACTTCACGAATCGTCCTCGTAGATAATGAAAGTCTTTTCACGCAACACATACTGCGTTAAAAGTACAAATTCACTAAAAGATGTATTTCCTTCAATTGTATGACTGTTCATAACACAGGCCTGCATAAAATTTGTGATGACGTGATTTTTGTTTGTTAAGCTCAGTTTTTATATAGCAATAACTAATTAAAATACAGTTGGTCTCTACCACCCACAGACTTTTTTTTTGCACAAAAGAAAAAGAAAAAAATATAAAAAAAATCTTATAATAGGCGTTTTAATACATTTTAAAATGAATGTACTACTACAAATTCTAGGTATTAACCCAAAAATGATTTTCTGTTGTGGTTTTAAAGAAATTTGTGAAATAGGCTCTCATTACCTGATGTAAATTTTTATTACATGTATAAATTTTGGACAAGATTTCCGGGAATTTTTACCTGCTAAATCCTATTTATTATGCTTACACTTTATTAGTACTGCGAAGAAGGATTTCAAGTTTATCACTCCAAACAAAATGTATATTTTAATTTCATTTACTTCATTATAGCTCTGAGTGTCGATCAGTAAACAAGTAAAATTAATTTATCTTTAGTGTTGTGCGTGGCATTTGATAAATAAACAATGCTTAAAAATTGTCTAGCCGGTGTTGCAAAAACAAACCAGATGATTTCTGTTATATTTCTGGATATTTCGTCTTGAAAAAGTTTAAGAGACCAATTGGTGAATTTGTGAAAAATGCATATTATGCTTATATCAAAATCAAATTAGGAGATCAAGATAAAGATTGGGCACCGCACGTTGTTTGTAAGGTATGTGAAGAAGGTTTAAGACATTGGACCAAAGGGAATAGAAAAAGCCTTCCTTTTGGAATACCGATGGTTTGGAGAGAACCGCAAAATCATCATGAAGATTGATCCTTTTGTCTTTGTGATATTAAGGGGCATAATAGAAAAACTTTGAAACATATTTTGTACCCAAACATTATTAAATCAGCTATCAGACCAGTTCCTCACAGTGATCATGTACCTATACCTATATCCCCCAAAGTACTACAAGAAGACATTGAAACCTCTTCAACTTCCGGCTCCGTAGAGATGGATAGTGATTTTGAACCATCAATCTCAGGTCAAAATCAACCTCAGCTATTTTCGCAAGCCGAACTGAATCATTTAGTAAGAGATTTGGGACTTTCAAAAGATCTTTCTGAAGTACTGGGGTCTAGGCTGAAACAAAAAAAAATTGCTTGCCCCAGAAGCTACCTTCAGATCTTCCTTTAGCTGAATATGACAGAAAAACAACCAAACGAAGCTTTTCTGAAAGCGTTTCTGAAAAACGAAAACGTTTTTTTAAGAAGCATGAAGAATAATTAACTATTTCTAATAGTTTCTATGTGTATATTTTTGTATTTTTTTAAATATAATATAAAACTATGTTATAAATGAAATAAATCGTGTTTTTTCTATATTTTTTTATTTTACTGGTTTGAAAAATAACCTTACGTGATACAAAAAAAATAAAAGCAGATTTGAAATCAGCGTTACCCAATTACTAGAAAACAGTTAAAATTTTTAAATCAACATTCAAAGAGTTGAAAAATGCAGGCCTGTGATATAATCAAATATTCAATTAAAAATTGTGTATATGTTAAACTAATCAAACAAGCTCTCTCAAGAACTGCATATAACGGGGAAAATGTCGAAACCATAACACACTAATAAATGTGTCGAGAACCATTCACTTGTTAAGTTAACTTCAAGTGCTCTTACTTCGTCTGTGTATTGCTTTTAATGTGGTTTGTAAGATCTGTCAAAGTGGCATAGTGAAAATGATGAAAAGGAAATCAATTACTAGCAAAAACACTCATTCATTCAGGAAAGATCACTAGAGTTCAGAAAGAAATATCTGACATATTCGTATGTTCAATAGACCATGTATTAAATATATCGTATTTTATATTTATTTTGGGCGCTCGATACAGGGATATACATAACATACTATGTATTGTTGAGCTATTTTACACTTTTTATTTAAGTATTTTTTAATACCTATTTCTAATTATTAACTTTTATCTTATCGTGTTTTATTGTAGCACATGTCATGATTGGTAATTTTAATGTTTCAATATTATTTTCTTTGCTTTCTAACAAACATACAAAAGCAAAACTTGGTTCAAAGTCAAAGAGCAAATTAAAAATTGGCAAAAAATGCAGACATTTATAACTTTAGTAAGTTTCTGTATTCGAATATTGTTGCTTCATTGTTTATAAAAGAAAATTTACATTAATGCAGCATAAATATCAGGAAAAATATTTCTATATATATTTTAATGAGTAGAGATGTGACATTTTGATCTATTATTTATAATAGAACAACCATTTTAAATATTTTGTGTAATACTTTCGAAATCGTTCTGACAGACAAATGAGCCAAGTTTACGTGCAATTTTCTATTTCGCTCTCTTCAGTTTATTACAGGCATTATATACTGTCATATACTATCATTTTTTATAATTTAAGATTCTTTGAAAAAGGTGTTATACGTCAATTTTGACCCTTATACACTTTAGTATCTGCTAGATTAAGTTACTAACGAGCGATAATTAAAATTTTCACTCGTAGCTGGCCGTGTATATAAAAATTATGTCGTAGCTTTAGTCATTAAGATGTTATTTCAAACATCTGTCAGTGTCAAATATATTTTTTAAAGATTCATCAAAAGGAAAAGTAATGGCCTTTAATGATATGCATAAAGCGTCTATGGTAGAATGTTACTTCCTGACATCTCAAAAAATTGATGGTATTTGGCAGCATTCAATAGAAAATTGCCTTGCGGAGTTTGAAGAGAGATATCCAAATACTGTTCCTAGCTATAAAACTTTCCGTGATACGCTAATGCATTGTGTAAATCTTTTTCGCCAAACAGGCTGTATTTTAAGGAAAAAAGGAAGCGGTCATCCTCTCAAGAGAAGTCGCGGCGTAATTGAAAATGTCAGACAAATTATTAACGAATCTCCTCAAACATCTATTCGCAGAGTTTCGCAACAAATAGGGCTTTCGTATGGAACATCTCAAAAATTTTTTAAAAAGGACTTGCACATGTATCCATATAAATTAACTTCTGTACAAAATCTATTACCTACGGATTATGAAAAAAGAACACAATTTTGCCAATGGTTTATTCAAATGACAGACAATATTTTAAATCATACTCTTTTCACCGATGAAGCTTGGTTTTATTTGAAAGGTTATGTTAATTCGCAAAATATGCGTATGTGGTCCAGTGAAAATCCTCATTTCTACAGAGAAGTTCCTCTACATCCAGAAAAAATAGGCGTGTGGGTAGGTATGAGTCGTCACCGATTAATAGGACCAATATTCTTTGAGGGCACGATAACATCGGAGAAATATCGTAACGAAATTCTCAGTGTTTTTACTAATCAATTGACTAATGATGAACTCCAGGTCGGATATTTTCAACAGGATTGGGCTACATCTCACGTTACACTTGAAAATATTCAGTTTTTGCAACAATTTTATGGCGATAGGATAATAAGTAGAAGTACAGCGATTCCATATCCACCACGATCGTATGAATTAACAGTCATGGATTTTTTTGTGTGGCCATATATAAAGAATATTATTTATGAAACACCAATTAATAATCTACAAGAGTTCAGACATAAAATCATAGAAAACTGTGAACACATCAATAACTCACCGCAAATACTGATCAATGTTTTCAATGCTCTACGAAATAGAGTGCGATTATGCTTGGTGGAGAATGGTCAACATTTTACACATTTTTTATAATATTCTATTACTTTGTATAAAAATTATAAATATATTTAATATAAAAGTCAGCATTTCAAATTATTTTTTAACAATCATGACGTTTGAAATTATAATGACAGATCTCCTCTAATAACTTAAGTTAGGACATACTTTTTGTGTACATGGCTTACTTGAGCGAAAATTTTAATGATCACTCGTTACTTTATCGTACTGCGTGAATTTGTTAAATTTAAATCACCTTATTCTTGCAGTTAGTTTGTTGGTTATTATCGAACCACAGGGTATATATACTAGGTTTCTGCTATATTTAATTACTACTCATTCGTACTAATTCAATTCTTAAAATTTAGGTTACCTTATTCTGCATTTTGGTTATTAGTTATTTTTGTATAACTAGGTATACATAAAAGGTTCGCTAATTTTATTCCGACTTCCAAGTTATTAGATCTTTCGGCAACGGTTTTTTGCTTTGTAATATCTAGAATAATGTGTTGTTTAATAACTTAATTACCGGTGCGTTATTCTATTTGATAGTTTACATACGTCAATTTAGAACGTAAATTCCCTGTACATCTGATTGAAAAGGATCCATTTGTTATATATTCCTTCCGGTATATTCCTCACATCAACATCTTATATGTTGGTTATATCGTAATTCTTCTAAGTAATTGTTGTACCGGGATATTCTATAATTCCTATTATATTAGAGGGTTATTTAGATGTCATTTATAAATAACTTAGTCAATTGCGTGATCTTTAGTTTATTGAAATTCATTTTTCTGATTGTTTGATTACGGAAGAGTAGATTAAGTATTGTTTATACTGTCAAGTCATTTACGCATGCGATTTAGATTCACATAAACATATAATTTGCATATGTGTTCAAAAGCATTTTGTTTCTATAAATTAATAAACGTTATTTTAATTGAGTATTCCTAATTAAAATGAACTCTAGGTATTTACGATAATTTTTGAAAATGTCAGTTATGGCATTTAATTTGTATTTCGACTTGTTATTTAGTCAGATTTGCCTTTGTTTAGCAAAATTTAAAAGAAGAGCTATCGTAAATTAGTAGTATGTTGTCTTTGCGGTCGATTTCGTTTGTGAAAATAATTAAATATGGGCTATTGGAATATTCCTTCAAATATTGTTTTTTTTTCTCGTATGACGTAGCTACAGCTCTAATAAAACTGAAAATGGAGCACGATTCTACCTCATTTTGGCTCTTGTTAAGTCTGAGAATCATCTTAATGGTTAGAATTTGATAAAACAGTGATTCTGTTAGCAATAGCGGGTTTTAAATTCTAATTAATCTGGAAAAAGTAACGAGTTATTGGAATACCGTTATTTAATCGTGAATATACACGGATTAGGATAGATGTATCTTTCATCGATGTGGGAATTCTCCATTTTGTGATCACAAACATATCTTTGTACAAGGTGAGTGCTTTCGGGAATATCTTGTAGAAGCCATGGTAATTTTAATGAGGATTGGTTTCATTAATTTTTCTTATATTTTTTTCTCTCTTTCTTATTTAACAGAGCAAAACTTGGTAAGAGCGTTAACACGCCCTTGAATTCAGCATAACGGATGTAGTTAGCTTCCGCACGACATTGAAAGACCGCTATGCTAAGAATGTTCCTGAAAATTAAAGTATTGTAAACCACTAGGTTTGCCGTTTGATTTTTTTTCTTCCTGGAGAAGTAATATATAAGATTTTAAGTATATTTCTAGGGACTACGTTATAATAAGTATATTAAATAATGTAACCGATTCCAATATTCAATTTTTTTTTTATTATTACGTAAGAATAATTTCTACACATACTGTGTAGAACCATAAATTTTGAAATTAATGTTATTTCTGTAATTATTAAATATTGAAATTAATGAACAGGTCAATTTTTTTTTATTATTAATATATTATTACATATACAGTATGGACAAATCTTAATAGATTTATTTTGGTATAAATTTTTATAACTTGAACTCAGGCAATTCAATAATTAATTGTGTATTATATAAGGAATTATTGCATATACAGTGTATGTCAATATCTATGTAAGGTTCATTAAAGGTCTTTGATAAATTAATGATGCAATTTTTTTGTTAATTTAATTGTTTTCCATATTGGTCAAATAATTTCAGAGCTTGACCTTAATTTTTTTTTATATAAAATATGTTGTTCTTATTATTCTTTTAATTTATCTAAAACACCTGCTTTTATGTGCATATAGTTTAAATTCACATTCATTTCAATTTTTTTGTCTGCACTTTAAAATATTTCATTCATATCTTATACTGGTTGAGTCTTTTACTCATTACCAGAACTTACTTTGCTATTAAGATATATATCACTATTTTAATGTCATTATCGCTATGATTAAATTTAAATATAGTTTTTTATTCATTAAACTTTATATATTTTCTGAATCATTCAAATATTTTATTGTGTGGTGGTTAGCCAAGTTGGTATAACTGTTTTATTTTAACCTTCTGGGTACAATATCCCTTTGTTGGTGTGTTGATTTGAATTACAATAAATCTTTATTTTTATTGTTTTGAACTTGGTTGTTTTATTTGGTATAACAACGATACACGTATTTACCTGGATTTATTCAATAGTCTGTGGCATAGTCTGTGTTTTATATTACGGCTAAAGGTATAAACATTGTAGCGCCTTTCATGATATAAGAACTCCCCCTTCACTCGCCTCTAAATTGAGCTGAACTTTAGCCGAAAGATCTCCGGGGCAATCATGTATTGAGGTAAATTGCGTAAGTCATAAGCAGTAGGTATTACGTAAGTAGGGTCAAGACTAGTGCTCGTGGGGTATGTCGCAAAGGCAGTAATTGCCTAAACATGTAACAGTTGAATTATTTTAAATATATACATATTGAAGTAAAACAGACCTTAAATCGCCGACTAACTAAATATCTTAAATATCTTTCGTGAATTACCTCAGTAACTCATCCTCCACAATATTTCCTTGTGACTCATTTCTTTGTAAAACTTTTGCATTTGTTACAATATTGTTGCTCCCGGCTTCGATGTTTCCAACAACATTTTCGAGTTTGTCAATATCGTCTTTATCTTCCAACCTCTATTCAATTTCAAGGCAATATTAGAATTATTCAAGCCATTAATAATTGGAGTGCCAAATCTAGGTTCGTATGAAGTACGTTGGATGCCTCTGTGAGATGATTTATTATATTTTAATTGAACCATTTCGATCTTTGGTTTTCTTGCATCCAAATAATTAAAATATTCCGTACATCTTGGCTGGTTTGCTCAATTGATCCGTGGCTTGAGAATGGCGTGGCTTACTATGAATTATTTTTACTTGAGACCATGCTTGAGACCATAACTTGCAGCAGCATATCAGGGTTGGTCTCAGTACTGATTGGTAGAATCTCATTTTAGCTTTTTTTTGAGACTTCTTTCGATATAAGCATTTTACTTAAATCCTCCTGCACATCATTGTTTTTTACCAGTCTTATGTCTATTTCCCGAGTTCCGCTACATTTGTCATCTATCAAAACTCTTAAGTACTTACAATTTTCTACCTTTTTAAAGGTCAAGATATCCCCACCATTGGTTTACACCTTTAGTGTCTCTTTTAGCATATTCTTCAGATTACTTTTAATTTCCAAATACTTACATTTTTTTGTTTATCTGAATGTGGGCCATTACTAGCTGTTTGAATAAATGATTGCGTCATTAGCTGCAGCAAAATAGTACATACTATACCAAAAGCACTGTATATTAGTTTTTAATGAAACACATATTTAAAATGATCAAAATATTAAAATCGAATTAAGAGTGGCTTACTATCTATATCGAGAACGTATCCATCCAAATTTCAAGACCCACTAATTACAAAAGTTTGGATTTGCAATAATTCGATTATAATTCTGATCGAGTGATATGTCCGACCGGTAAATAAAATCCGTTTCAGTGCCTGTGGCCTACCTCTGACCACAAATGATTAATTTATAGTTTGCCATTTAAATTAAATTTGAAGTAAACAGGTAAATTACATAAAAGCCGGTTAGCTTTATGTTGTTGTAATAACACCCAAGCATAATATCATTGTTTCCTTGATTGGGGTAATAATAATGTCAATTTACAAATATGTTTTAGATTATATGTTCTTTCTGGGTTTCTTATTGCTCAGAATATTGTGCCGAAATTTATTTCAAATCGGTCAATGTATACAATATAACGGCGAAATTGAAAAACTTAGTATTATTATATTTCTTTAACTAATAGGTAAAACAAAAATATATTGGTAAGTAAGAAATAATCATATTTGAAAAGAAAGAAGCGAACAATTTCTATTTCTGCAGGACGTTTCCGATTATTTTTAGAATTACTGACAGTCCTGGTCTGGATTTCGATAAATATCTACGAGGGTAAGGTGAAAAATTCTCGGCCTGACACAAAGATGGCGTTACAATCAGCAAAAAGTTATGATTCCTGCCTGGGTGTACCTGTCGTTAGTTTGTAGTTTGTTTACACGAATTTTTGCAGTAGACGTCTTACGTGTTTTTCGTTAAAATGGATAAACATGAATATCATGCGGTCATAATATTCTTCGTTTTGGACGGATTAACTCCTAAGGAAATTTATCCGAAGTTGACAAAACTTTACGGGGACTCTGCTCGTTCAATGTCAATCGTTAAAAAGTGGACAGCCGCTTTTAAACGTGGTCGCACTTCCCTCGAAGATAACCCACGTAAAGGACGGCCAAAAACAGCAACCACACCGGAAACCATCGAAAAGGTGCACGATATCGTGTTGGACGATAGCCGTGTGAAGGTGAGTGAGATAGCTGAGGCCGTGGGGATATCGGAAAAAAGGGTGCGAAACATCTTGCACGAAGAATTAGGCATGCGAAAGCTGTGCGCAAGATGGGTGTCGTATTTGCTGAATGCTGATCAAAAGCAAATGAGTAAGCGGATTTCGCAACAATGTTTGGACCGATTCAGTAGTGATGCCACCGATTTCGTGCGGTAATTTATTACCACGGATGAGACATGGGTCCACCACTACATGCCAGAAACTGAACAACAGTCGAAGCAGTGGGTGGAAGCCGGTGGTTCAGCGCCAAAGAAAGCGAAGTCGATCGAATCTGCCGAAAAGGTTATGGCCAGTGTGTTTTTGGATGAGAAAGGGATCCTCTTAATTGATTACCTTGAAAATGTCAGAACAACTATAGACGTATATTAGTCCAACCTTCTTGACCAGCTGGATGCCAAAATTCGCGAGAAGAGGCCTGGCTGGAAGAAGAAAAACATCATGTTTCAACAGGACAACGCACCGCTCACAAAAGTGCGTTGGCAACGGGAAAACTGCGGGTTTTGGGGTATTATTTGCTCGGCCTTTCCCCTTATTCTCCTGATTTGATACCCTCAGACTTCCATCTGTTCCCAAAATCGAAGAAATTTGTTTCTGGGAAGCACTTCGCGTGCAATGAAGAAGTTGAGAGGCCGTAGATAGATATTTTCAAAGCCTTTCAGACTCTCACTGCCGGGAAGGAATACTGATGTTGAAGAAAGGCTGGACCAAGTGTGTTGAAGTCTAGGGAGGTTATGTAGAAAAATAAAATAATTTTTTAACTGAAAATCGCATTTTTTAATTATCAGGCCGAGAATTTTTCATCTTACCCTCGTATTACCTTCTTGTGATATCGTACCTCTGGATACTTATACCTGTCAAAGAGCCTTCAAGGTCCGCGGTGCATTGACCCAATTCCTTAAGCTTCTATCAATAATGCCCATACGTGAAGATCTAGAAAGCTATGGAAATATATTGCTAATGATACTCTTCAAAGAAGCTTCGAGCAAGCTTTGTCGTATGAGGGCACCCAATCGTCTTGTTGAAATAGCAGTTTCCTTTCAGCCGCTGAATGTGAGAATGAAAAGCAAGGTCAATAACTTCTTTCAAGTAATGTTAGGCAGTTAAAATATCTCTAATATACAATATAACGTATTGCATATCAGAGATGCATATCAGAGAGTCTCCACTCCTGTGGATAATAATGTTCCATGCTGTAATTTCGGTAATTTGTTGAACAGATGTTTCAAAAGAAAATTCACATATTTCGTTGTATACTCTTTGAGCTCCACTATATTTACTACTGATCTGGTGACACGCTATTATAAAACAGTCTATTCATCATAATCACCATTACGGGTTTAAACTGAACGGCCCAAGTTCTCACAGAGCGTGAGAGTCCTGTTGATCGCGAGTTTGAGTCTCGGGACCGGCATGTGACATGCCGGTTCTTTTTTGAAATGTTTACCTCATTACGACAAGGAGGTGTAGTAACAAAGCCATCATCAAGTGAATTCTCATCTCCATTAGTGATTGTATGTCTTCTAGGTGTTTCCAATTTTTTTATTGCTATTGCAAGCCAGCTTTTGGAAAGTCGTTAGAGTTTTTTAGTCTTTACAGGAACTCTATTCATTTTTAGCTTTTACTTTTAGCTTATTTCGAGAATCTACTCCTCAAATTGCTGAAAACTTGCCTTGCCTACTTCAAGTTTCAACTATCTTAAGCTGTTCCAATCCAGTTTTTTGAAATCTATTCAAGTTTCTTTCTTGTCTTTCCTTGAACGTTATTTAATAATTTTTTACCAACTGTGTCTGACAACGTTCTCTGTCTAGTTCTACTTAAGTGTCGCTATGCAATGTGTGATGGGCACCTGCTCTTCTAAGCAGTTCTTTATTTCGTATTTGGTCCTGCTGTATAAAATCAAATATCAAATATCAACAATTCCATTCTTAGTAATGAATTAGTTTTTTGAATTTATTAAATTAAAAGAAAATTCTTATTAATATTTTGGCATCATACAAATTCCAACAAATTGGATCTCCTATTCCTGTGTATTGTTCTAATATCTTGCCATGCACATTAACCTCACACTCTGTGAGAGAAACATAAATCCACTCTATGCAAAAGGCCGTTGTATATGTTCATCGTATTTTCTTCAATTTTCAGTCAAGATTTCCCTTATGTAATATCCTCGCTTAATCCCATTTTAATTATGAGAATATTGTGTATTCGGCTTGCATCACAAAGGAAAATAGCAGAGGTATATAGCGCATTCAAAATTCATGCACTAGAGTCTAGTGCATGAATTTTGACTAGACTGCTACCCACTATACGTGGAGGAGATGGAATTTTTTGTTTGCTTAGGTAAATGCGGACACTGAATATGGAGAACGGGCGTTCACAGCTTGTATCTCACAAATTATATGGATGCAAGATATTTATAATAACGCTAAATTTACGTATAAGTTTATTGGAAATAAATTATATACCAGGTGTTCCACAAAAATTTCCAAAGGCTATAAGGTTTTTGTTTATTATCTGATTTTAATGATCTATACATCAAATTAAACGGTTTCGGAAAGACTGCATTTTGTATGTGTTTATATTTTATAGCGAACTCGTGTTTATTAGACTGAACCGTAACAGACAAAAATAATAAACACGAGTTCGCTATATACCACAAACCAACACATACAGACACCACAATACATAAATAATAAAGGTATCAGAATAATTGAAACATAAGTAGGTAAACCCCGCCAGTTTTGTATAATACCAAGGTATTTTTAATAATATAAAATATTATTAATATATAATATATAATATATAATATATAATATATAATATATAATATATAATATATAATATATAATATATAATATATAATATATAATATATAATATATAATATATAATATATAATATATAATATATAATATATAATATATAATATATAATATATAATATATAATATGTAATATATAATAAGAGAGGGAGAGGGAAACAGTGACAAAGATTGGCAGTTTTTCCCTGTAAAGAGCTACTCTCAATGGTGCTTTTCTGAAAACTTTTTTGAAAATGGATACAAGTCTATCAACTTCTGGAAAGATGTCCCTGATATATTCACAGATTCTGTGGAGAGCATGTGCTACAAAAGTAATAAGCAGCATATTAGGATATGCTTCCTTTAGTAGTCTGCCTGTTTTTAACATATATGCAGCACTGTCACTTACAAATAAAAGTACTTTTTCTTTGTACCTGTCGTCCGAATGAAGTATATTTTGAATATTCTCGTTAATGGTTTTAGCAACTGTTTCCGCATCAACTGTATTTATAACTTTTGTTGCTATTACATATGCGTTATATGGAATAGTTGGATGCAGTACACCAACTACAACATTTACCAGACAGCGTCCTAATATATCGACAGTTTCGTCGGCAGTTATCCAGAGGCACTGATTTGAAAGATGGCTTCTAATGCGTTCTAGTGCTTTCGTGTAGCACTTAGAAACATAATATTTGTGTAAGGTGGATTCATCAGGAACATTTCGACCAGTATATTTTTGGAGAAATATTTTTAAAGGGGGATTATTAAGTTTTTTAATGGAATATTAGCTGCCATAAAAGTTTCACAGAGTTCTTCGTTTAAATTGTCAGATTCCAACAGTTCCAATTTCTGTGCATGTGTTTGCGATGCTAAGTTGTACTTGCGATTTTATGGAATTTTTTAACGATATTTTAGAGATTTTGTAATAAAATTCGGAATCACTGACAATGGACATACAATCAGTATGACCCTTAATCCAACTCGACATTGTTTCACGATGCCATTCTCGACGTTGTCCCATATCATATTTGAAAAAATAACTTGAACAGTGTTCTAGATCTAAATAAATGAAAACTAAAAATGTATGCGTTAGTTATTGAAACTGAACGAAATTCACTGCACCCCTATGTCGAAATAATTGGGAAAGTAGATTCAATCAAACGATATTAAAGAGGATCTATCATAAAAATTACGATGTAATTAACAGTTAAAACAATGAAAACAAGAAATTAGCTCACAGCACTTTATTTATCTTACGAAATAAAACTAAATAGACTAAATTATTAAAACCCCCACACGCTTGTATCTACGCTCATGAAAACAGAAATTTAACTGTAAATATCATAACAAAAAACGTCGCAATTCTCGATGAAAACAGGTGTGCGCGCTAGCCAGAGCAATAGTGCATTCAATAACTGCGTGATGTACTTACAGATGTTGTAGACTATTTATATCTTCCGTCGTAATGACGACGTCATTTAAACCCGATGTGCCCGGTCTCTGGTGATGACAGTCTTCCACTACGTTCTTCATCATGGACATTAGTTCCCGAAAGATACGGCACCATCTCCTAATCATACTGTCACTCATAACATTTTCACCAGAAACGGAACAATGCTCACGATGACTCTTATCAGCCTTCATATTCTTTGCACACAAAATCGGATAACAGCACGCAATTTACAATCGGCAGGATTTTCAATTGCAGCGGCAATTTTAAAATACCAAAATAGCACGAAGGAATGTCCGAACGATTCTTTCATTATCGCTCCCAGACTCATTCCATAGACAAATCCCAAAGAAGATAGTATAACTTAATGACAAATAATTGGGACAGCGTTTTGCCCCATCTCGAATCCATGTTCTCGAACTAAAATAGAACTGCTTACCTTAACTTACATTTTATTTTTTTTTGTGTACAAGATTTTACTTAAGTTTTTATTCTTCCTATTACAAGTATTAAAATAAAATGATAAATACATCTGGTTGGATTAAATATTGTATTTTATTTTTAAACCTATAAAAAGAAAAATAAGAAATAGTGTTAAATATATGTAGATTATAAAGTAATAAATAATTAATTTCTTCTTTGTTTTATGTATACATGGGCGATAAATAAAAGAAAACAGCTATATTTTTTACACATTCGTTGTATTTCAAAAGTCTAGCTTATGACAAAAAAATTCATACATTAAACTTATATTAGTAAAAGCATTACAAATGATATACAAAATGTGAAATTTATTAGGGGCTATACAAAAATAATAAAGAAAAAAATAACTTGCCTTAAAAAATATTTTTACCTGTTAATATAATACTTTACTTCTTAATATTAGAGCAAGGGGTTTCTCATACTACTGTTACAACTATATTAGTAGAACAAATAACTGCTTTCTTTGGCATATTTTGAGGTGGTTGGAACATTATGAATCTCATCTAATATCAAATTTGTTGGTTTATAGGCAGTAGATATGTTAACTGATTTTAAATTACAGATAACAGCATATCTTCATGAATCAGTTAAATATGTTGGATTACCTACCTGGTAAAAAAAGTATTGGTATGACCTTTGATATTAGTTCTTCCTTGTTAAATATTGTGCCTCAAAATATTTTCTATAAATAATAAGTGAATATCGTCTGTTCTAAATGAACATATTTTTGTGGCATTAATCAACTGTTGAAACCTGCATGATGTAGCTTCTCGAAATTCATGAAATATATTGTATCTATACAATTTGCTACGTAACGCCATTGAATAATTCTAAAAATATAAAATTTATCTTTTATAAACGTGTATAACTAAACTATTTGGTTACTATTTATAATATTCACATAGGTTGCGCATTAAGAAATATAAAGATATACAAGTGTCCAGTATCGTTATGTTCAAATTTTAGGAGAGTAAAGTAGACTTCATTTCAAGTAACAAAAACGAAAAACTTGTATATTCATTTTTATTTGCTTCAAAGTTACAGATCTATGAATGTGATTGCCAGATCATGAAACAAAATGTAATTCTAAAGTCAAAACAAACTGATTTTATTTTTATTTTTAACGTCGCATAATAAAATGTTATCCTAAAATAAATAAACACGTGTCGTAGTGCATACAATTTCTTGGAGATCTACAAAACAGAGTACTGGAAATTGATTTATGATAAAGCAGGTTCTTACTTATTTCGTAAGTGCTGAACCATGAATATCATACAATAAACAGATGTTCAGATGACTGTTAACGTTACATTTTTTTAATAAAGGATTACATTACGTTTCAGTTCAGATAACAGTGAGTGGACACATTTTCTTTATTCAAAATGCCTTAACGATTTTCTTCTCAAGAGTATGCGAACATGCATTTTGTGTATGGCTACTGTGGCAGTGCACGTCAAGTAGTTATTGAATACCGACATCGGTTTCCCGATAGGCGCATTCCTCACTACAGAACGTTTCTGGAAGTACACAGACAATTTCGGGAATGCGGACTGCCTGATTATCCTTTCGACCGAGGAGTAAATTTGCCAGCAGACTTAGAGGAAGAAGCAGTAGCTATTGTTACAAGGGATTCAACTCTCAGTGTACGTCAATCGCTAGACAACTAGGAGTGCCATGAACGACAATTTGGCGAATTCTAAAACGTGAGGACTTATATGCATATCACTATCGCAGGGGACACGGTTTGCTTGAGGCAGACCACTATGCTCGTCTAGTTTATTCTACTTGGATATTAAGATATTAAGTCACGGCTTCATTTTAATTTCTGCAGAAGAGTCCTCTGGACAGATGGATCTAAGTTTACGAGAAGTGGTGTTACAAATCTGAGAAACCTGCACAGGTAGTGATCAGAAAATCCCAAAACTATACGATCATCTAAATTTCAACATGAATTTTCTATTAACGTTTGGGCGGCTCTAATCGATGACTTGTTGATTGGTCCTGTCGGATAAGTACTTCTTCTGTTGGCTTACAGGCACAAACCTGCATTCAACAAGGAGGTGGACATTTCGAAAATATTTTTTTCTATTTCGGTGCTATAAAGTGCACTTTTCGACACCCGTTTGGGTTGCATAAAGTATTACTTTTTCGCACGCAAAATTTTGTTTTTAGAGGTTGGTCACAAAAAAAGAAATGGAACTAAATCATATGTAAATGTCAAATATAAATGTGTATAACAAGCATGTGTAGTAAAAGTTGTAGAGGTACAAAGAATAAAAAACACTTGCTAACATTTTATTTATACTAATTAACAATATAAATTGTTAAACAGAGTTGGAAGATCTAATGCTACTATTGACATTTACTTCCCATTTTGAATAGTGCAACTCTTATAAACGTTTACTGTAACACTAGAAGATTCATGTGCATTAATGGAGATTCCAGGCAGATTCTGGGAACACACTATGTTTTGTTTGAATTCCTGTTGATTCACATTGATTGACACATCACTGCCTATTGCATTAGAAGTCGATGGATTCTGAATAATTTTAGTGGATGTATTAGGTGCACTAGACAGTATTCGAGCAACATCAACTTTTTTCATGGTGGAATTATCAATGTAACCTTCAGCCACTGCTGAAGATTTCCATCCTCCATGGCGCTTAATTGTTATTAAGTCACCTCCACTATTAGCCAAGTGTGTCACACTTGAACGCCTAAAGCAATGTCCAGTGAAGAGCTCAGGATTAGACAAATTTAAGTAAGTAGAAATAACTTTTGGTACTTTTCCTATAGTATTAATACCAATTGGATTATTCACGCAAGAACCATTTCTATATTGCAGGAAGAAGCGTTTATGTGTAACATGAGTGGGACGAAGTGAATAATATTTTTTAACCAAATCAATCCATAATTTTTCTATTATAATATTGTCTTGGAATATAAGTTTTAGTTTTTGGCACCCTAACCATTATGACATCATTTTTAAACTGTATATCATCTAAAAACATATAACCCATTATAAGGATAACCTATCAATATTAATATGACTATTATAACAAAATAATGTAGAACATTAATAAAATACTATTACAAGGATGTTTGTATTACTTACTTTCATTGCTAAATATGTTTTATCATCGGCTTCTATTATAAAACAGTTAATATGATCTATTTCTAAAATATTGGATTTCTTAGGCTCGTAGCCTTCAGATAATCTTTTTAAATATGCAAGAAGCCTAGAAAATTTTGAGATATCTATATTTTTATAAATATTTAAACAACATCGTAACATCGAAAATATGTGGACCACAAGGTCGATGCGTTTTTTTATCTTGCTTTCCTGATCAAAATAAGCAATAATTACATTTTCAGTAATATTCGCGATTTTATTTTCTTTACACCAAGTTAAAAAGTGCTCGTATTGCTTTTGATAAATATGTCGAGACTTTGTTGGCAAAAGATTTTGTAAATTATCTTCTGCTATTTTGCGAATCTCTGGGGGCGTGCAATTATTTGCTTCGTCCATTTCGTTAATAATTTATTGCACAAATCAATCTAAATTTTAAACTTAAAATGACATATAATACCGCCGCAAAACATGCCTCTTATTTTAAGTCTTTTTGAACTTTTAATGTCCGAAATAGAAAAAATAGTATAAAATACACGTCTCATAAGACATTTTAGTGCACTTGTTCTTTAGAAAACTCGCCTTGCGGATCGTTTTCTAAACTTGAACGCGTGCACTAAAATCATGTCTTATGCAACTTGTACTTTAATATACTATTAATTGAACTTTTTTAAATAAAATCAATTTTTATTTTAGGATTACATTTTTTTTCATGATCTGACAATCACATTCATAGATCTGCAAAGAAATAAAAATGGATATTAGAGTTTTGCGTTTTTTTTACTTGAATTGAAGTCTACATTACATTCCTAAAATTTTAACATAACGATACGGAACAGCTTGTATAAAAGTGCTTTTAATAATATAAAATATTATTAAGAAATCTGGTGTGACGGACACAAATACAAGTTCAATATTAATATTTTTGTGAACGTATCCCTCTCCAGAGATGCAGATACGTATTTAATCTTTCTACAGATTCGTGAGTACGCCTCCACTGGAGAAGGATACCCACACAAAAAGAAAGACTTCGCTATCTCACACAAATTATTAAGATCGAGCGCGAACGTAGAAGTACATTCGGCACTGCATAACACTGTCCACATAACAAATGCAGAACTAACGAAGTCTTTCCAAAGATGGCACTGCCGTATCTATAGAATAATATTTTATATTACTAAAAATACTATTGTATTATACAAAACTGGTGAAGTTTTTTGCTACTCATGTATGTTTCAAATTATTCTGTTATAAAAAGAAACAGTAATAATCGTTTGGTTACATTAAAATAGGATTAAATCTGTAACGTTTACCAAATTCAACCACGTTTTCACTTTATCTACGAAGTTTACTTTTCTGTTAACGAGATTAAGTTAATGGTTAACTGTTTCATATATAAAGTAAAATTAAATGAAACGGTTTTGCACAAGACAGGTAATTTACCGGCAAGAGTTTCTGTATTTAGTGCCATTTTGAATCCTAGCATTAAAACACTATTTTAATACTTCCCATTTAACATTATACCCCCTGACTCACACTGAACCAGAGTACACTGCAGTGCTACTATCACTAAGCGGAAACGGAACTTAGTTTACGAATCGCCCTCGTATACTGGAAAGGACTAGCAAAAACTTGAGTTTTGTTATTAGCACTTGGAAATGCGAAAGCGCATGACATATATCAACAAGCATCAAAATCTCATTGACTTTTATTTTGGCACGAAAAAGTGGCGGTCTTTCCACCATCATTACACCGATCCAGAGTAAGGAAGATCGCCGGTAATATAGTGGAGCGTTCATTTTCCGGAAGGAAAAAGTTAACTCTCTTTGTCGACTAAATGGACCAACAGTATAGTAGATAAGCTCACCGATTTCATGTATTTTCAGAATTTCTCTCCGCGTGTGTATGTGTGTAATGCATGCCTATTTACAAACATTCATGTACCCCCGATAATAATGCCGACATCTCTTGGGGCACATCGGAGAAGGATAAGCAACGTTCGGATAATTCTGCCTGGGTCCACTCGACTCTTTTTTTTCATCTCTCTGTTCGACGTCTACGTATATGAGATTACGTGAGCTTTTCTTCGGTATTTCTCCCTGCGTACGCATACATACGCATTTATACGCATTTTGGATGGACGGGACGAACGAAATTATTTATTGGGGATTTGTGTTTTTACGATTTGTCACGTTCGTCATTTGTGTTGATGTTAAATTGAAACGTGACAAACAATATGGTATTAACGAAACCAATATGTTTCATTTTCTTTCTACAAAACAAGAAACAAATTTAGAAATTTCTACATTTGAAATATGAAAATAAGAGTTTTACGTTGTTATACAACATTTTAGCTTTAAGTAACATTACGGCCTCTTTCTTGCCAAATAATTTATAAATACATCCTTCCTACGTTCTAAAAAAAGGTACCCACAGCTCAAAGGGGACTACACACAGGCTAAACAAGAACACAGAGCTCTGGTAAGAAAGATTAGACAGACCATTTCTGTAGTAATTACGAAAATAAAACGTTTGCTATGTGGAATGTCATTAAATGATCAAACAACATTAAATTGTCTAGAAACATTGCATTATATCACACTATGGTGGACCGTTGTTAATGAATTTAATAATTTCTGCCCAACTTCCTAAAATTGATGTATGCAACAAAATAATCGCCTTTTTTCCTTTTTTCTTTTAATAGGGTCGAGATGATGACTAGAGCAGATCAATTTCCGTCCGCGCCGTGACCGCCAACGCGAGGTTGATTGTATTACATCAGAGCTAATAAAAAGTATTCAGTATGTGTTTGATACTTGCTTAGACTGCATGTAAGTTTAAGCATACGTTATAAAATGTCGTCGACACATAAATAATAATAAGTTTATTATGGATTTCCCAAACTTAATATACGATGGCTCAAAAATTAAATGTTTAGTGTGCAATACATATCTAATGTGTTGGTCAAAAACACATTGTAAAGAACACGTAAGCAGTTCGAACCACAATAATAACAAAATTAATCGACAACAGTTTATACATGAACTATGTGTAACTATGATTGTGTGTACACTGCCGTTTACCTTGTTAGGTAATGATTCATTTATTTCATTTTGGAATAAATACGCTATTCAAACATTACCGAACACGACAACGTTACGAAGGAATTTACCATCGGTGCGTAAACAGGTTGAAAATAAAATCAAAGCCGAACTGAAAAATAAAAAACTGTGGTTATGTGTGGACGAAACAACTGACAGCAA
Organism: Melolontha melolontha; assembly: GCA_935421215.2. NCBI lineage: Eukaryota > Metazoa > Arthropoda > Insecta > Coleoptera > Scarabaeidae > Melolontha > Melolontha melolontha. The sequence continues at coordinate 218,297,341 of OW285236.1, forward strand.
AAAACAATCTGTAGTTAATGTGATGGCGCGTAATAATGAACCATATCAACCAACGTCTTCAATTTTATTAGCATCCAGACGACTAGAACAATGTAATGCCGAAAAAATTTCAGAAGTGTTATTAGATACTTTGGAAAAATTTAAACTTTCGGCGGAACAGGTTCGTAGATGTTATCCAGAGGTAGATCCGACCATTGTCACAATCGACGAAAAGAAAGTCCCATTCATGCCTTGGTTGCGCTTCAACATTGCTTGGCAACATGCCACACGAGCAGTCTTGTGGTCGTCCGTCAGCATTCGTGGCACCCACCTGGAGAACACTTATAGCATTTTCAGGTCGTCATGCAGGATTGTGTGCACAGAATCCACGGAAATGCTAACACTGGAGGCGATCTGTTCAAGTGTCATTGGGCGATCCCCGAAACAAGTCTCTCCACTTTCTCGATCATGTCGTCAGACCGGCTTGTGCGAGCCCGAGGTTGTTTCAGTTTGTTGTCACAGGATGTTCTGCCTTCATTAAACTGTCGCACCCACGAACGCACTTTCGACACATCCATAACTCCATCACCACATGTCTCCTTCAACTGTCGATGAATTTCAATTGGTGTCACACCACGCAAATTCAGAAAACGAATGATTGCACGCTGTTCAAGTAAGGAAAACGTAGCCATTTTAAGTATCTAAAACAGTTCTCATTCTCGACGCTGCAGTTACAATTCCATCTGCCGTACAGTGCTGCCATCTCTGTGACGTATTGACAACGAACGCACGCTCATTTTAAAACAATGCACATGCTTCTATCTGTTTCCAGTGTTTAGAAAAAAAATCGGAGGCCTTAGAACTTGAATGCACCTCGTACATAAATATTATCAGATATTCATGTAAGTGTACATTATGCAAATGAGATGAGTGTATTTGGAACGTCTTTCAATTCGTTGAATAATTAAGAATTTGCTGTATTTACAAGAAATGATGGGTTTCATATTTGGCATTAGCGTACTAATATTAATTAGAAACAAGTGTCAGATCACAGTCAGCAGAAAAAAAATTAATTGTTTGCCAGTGTCATGTCTCGAACATGCCACTCAGATCAGTTGGCGCTATTATCGGCACCGCGACCGAATATATTTTCTATAAATACGAATTCCGTTTGTGCAGGGTTTTGCCTACACCGCCTTCGTCGAATCTTTCGTTAATCTTTTATTTCAATTTTTACAGAAAACGACTTCGCTTTGGAGGTTCTGGTATTTGTCTTATTTTTAATTGTAGAAGGTATATACAAGGCTGGAGAGTGAATATTGACCCTGTATATTCGTACTTCTGGAAAATTTTACATTCTTTAATTGTCACAAGTAAAGATTCTAAAGAAATAAATTGGGAGCAACGAAAGCATTCTGCGTATGTTATTCCTTATTATTCTCTTTATACAACGATACAAGAATTGAAAGAGGATATTCTTTTGAGCTCAATGTTATTTTGCGATACATCAATACGTTTCGATTCACGCTCACAATTCTACATTTATTGTATAATATTGCGAAGGCACGAAATAAATCTTTATATACACTACGTGTATATGTACATACTTTTTCGAAATTGTAACATATTTCTCTGGAATAGGCGGCAGTAAAAAGGGCGTCTGATAACTTGAAGTTATGAATTTCATGTTCAATTTGTATTCAAAAATCGATTTTATAGCGCCACTAAACCAAATGGATTTCTTACTCCTTATAAATCATGTACAGACATGAGATAGAATAAATTAAATCAAATGAAAAGTAGGTATTTACAAGTATTTGTATAATACAAAAGTATTTTTAATACTATAAAATATTATTAAAAATCTGGTGTGAAGAACACAATATAAGTTATTATTAATATTTTTATGAACGTAACGAACAGCGGCGTACTCGCTCGAGCAGGGGCGTATCCAGGCCGAATTGTTAGCAGTCGCAGCCTGCGCCGATGAAATTCGGGAAGCCGGCTGCGCAAGCAAAAAAATTAACATAATGACTGATAGTCAGGCGGCTATTAAAGCCATTATGAACCCATCTACCAGGTCTAAGCTGGTGAAATATTGTAAACAGGTCCTCAATAACCTGGCACAAGACAATACAGTGTCGCTGATATGGATGCCAGGACATGAGGGCATTAAAGCAATGAGATAGCCGACAAACTGTCCAAAGAAGGTACTAATAGGAACTTCATAGGACCAGAACCTGTATGTGGAATCACTAAGGATTCCGCTAAAAGGGAGATCTGGTTGTGGCTAGAAAAAGAACATAAAAATAAATGGAGGTTAACGGAAAGTCAACTCCATACCAAAACACTACTAAGGGGGCTGACGGGAAGTTTTCAGCCAACCTAATTCGTAGTAGCAAAAACGAAATTAAAATAATTACCGGGTTAATAACCGGACATTGTCCTGTGATGTGACCTGGTCCCGGAGGGCACATCGCTGCGTTGGTACGCAGATTCGTCGATATAATAAATAATAAATGGGCAGCGTTTGGATAACAACATATAATTAATTAACACATTATAAAGAATCAACAATAACAATATACATAGTAACAAATAGACACAAGTCTGAAGGAGGTTTCTATAATACACTCTCTAGAACTCAGTGTTTCTCTCTGTGTCATTCTGTCCCTTGAGATCTAATGGATCTCCTTATATACTTCAGCGTGTCCTCCTTTAGACTAGTGGCCTCAGTATAAGATCAACAAAGTTGTGAAAGAGTGTAACACATATCGACGTCGTATGTGTATATAATTTGGACGTACCGAGGTCGTGTTTTGTATACAATAGAAACAAGACCGGGGTCGTACCTTGAATAAGATAAGTAGTTCAATACATGACTCGATTTGGTTATCACAGTCCTTTAAGGAAGCATTTGTACACCATGGGCTTGGTTAGCGAGCCCTGGTGTAAGAGATGTGAAAAACAGGAGGAAACTAGCCTTCATGTAATATGCACGCGTGAGGAACTGAAGGAACTCACACAGAAATATTTCGGGAGAGATCTATTGGATCCTTCGAGTGGACTCAAACTTCCCCTGAGGAGGATAGTGGCTTTTATCGAGGACACAAGACTAAAAGAGTGGAATTGAGAGATCTATTGGGGATAGTACAAAGAGCAGTGTGCTCAAGTGCCTGGACGTGGTGGCGTCCACCCCAAAACAGAGAAGAAGAAGAAGGAGGGGCAGGGGCGTACTGACGAATCTATAGAAAGAAGAAATAGGTATCTGCGTCTCTGAAGAAGGATACGTTCATAAAAATATTAGCACGTTCGCGACGTAGTAATATATCTATTCTTCTCTCCGGCCCGTACATAAATTTACAGTTTTTCTTACAGTGCACCATTGGTGGTACATGACGGCTATAACTCATTACTTATTCTTGGTGGCCGTCGTGTACCACCGGCGACGCACGGTGTTTTATCTAAAGTTTTGTTTACTTGTCTCATTAGACACTTTTCTTTTGAACTTAGTAGTAATAATTGCTATTTGTTACGTACCAAGACAAAAATGTCTACTAGGACTGAAAGAATATTGAAGGCTGATAAAAATTGTGTGTTTGCGTAAGAAAATACCACTGGTGTATTTTCTAGTTCAACATTACCAGAAAACACAAGAGTGGAGAACGAGTCTACTCCACAAGTTCGAAAATCGGAATTGCTGCCAAGTACCGTATTATCTCCACAACATTCTTTTGGATCATCCGATGAAGAAAGTGATCCTTTTGAAGATTCCGCTTTACAGGTAGCAACATATAATAAGTTACTCTCGATAAATTTATAAACATGTTACTTCATAGACCACCCGATGATAATGAAAACGATAATGATGAGGAAGCTTCTTCATCATACTCTACTATGAATTCAGAAGACGAAAATGAGTCTACATCTGGAATTTCTACGTGGGGTCCCTGTGGGAATGTTTCCAGGATTTTTCAGTTTACGGAAAATAGCGGTCTCCAAGCAAATGAAGTCGATACATCTGACCCGTATAATATATATCGTAATTTTATCAATAATAAGGTTCCTGGCATAATCGTAGAGGAGACGAACAGGTACGCAGCTCAATGGATTGAAGATCGTCCACAGAGGCGAAATTCGAAAGTTATTTAGAATCCTTATGATAATGGGCCTTAATCATCTATCAAAAATGCGTCTCTATTTGGCTAATGATAAAATATATAAAAACGACGTAATAAGGAATAATATGCGGCGAGATCGCTTCGACTTAATGTTAAAATTGTTCCATTTTTCAGATAATGAACTTATAGATGAAGACAGTAACAGGCTAATAAAAATTAAGCATTTCTTACAGCAAATTTGTAACAACTTTCAGACAATTGAAACCTGGAAAAGAAGTCGTTATCGATGAAATTATGGTGCCGTGGAGAAGGCGACTGATAGTTCGCCAGTACCTACCAGCAAAATCTCATAAGTACGGAAAGCTGTGTACACTTGAAGGCTATACATATAATCTACGCACATACTGTGGTAAAAATGTTAGTAATGTCGGTAAGAATGGGCATACCTTTGACGTGACTATAAAGCTAATGGAAGGATTGTTGAATGAAGGAAGGGTTTTGTATGCGGATAACTTTTACACAAGCGTGAAGTTGGCAGAATATCTGTTACAAAAAAATTACTTACCTTTGTGGCACTTTGCGCTCAAACAGGAAAAATAATCCAAAGAATGTTTGCAGCAAGAAGGTTAGGAAAGGTCAAATCTATGGAGAGGAAAATAATAGAGGAGTACGAGTTTTGAATTGTTTGGACAAACGAACAGTTCTTATGATAAGCACTTTACCTCGACATGTAGACGAGTAAGTTTCTACAAGCTTACAGAAGAGGAAAGGTGAAACTGTAATGAAACCAAGAGCAGTCATTGACTATAATAAGGCCAAGAAAGGCGTTAATATTTCCGACCAGATGTCTTCTTATTATACTTCTCTTCGTAAAACAATTAAATGGTATAAGAAAGCTATCATTGAGATTATTCTTGACACTGTTACGCTCCGCATATAAAAATATTTTAATTTATTTTTAAATAATATATTTCTTCTTTAAATATCTCGATTTAAAATATTTAACTTAAGACACTTTTTCTGTACATATTCGTGTGCAAAGAGAAAGCATTTCTTTTGATATACCCCCAACCAGGAAACCCTTGGTTTTCTACCTCGCCTAATGTTACTGTGGAATTTCTATATACATTTCATTAAATTGTTTTAATTAATTACATACATCCCCTATAGTGTTTCATATCATTAGAAAGCTTATTACACAAGGGATGTTTTAATAATATTTATGCCATCGATAGAACACCTCTTCAGGTCGCGCTTATTATTAATTATTATTCAAGATATCGACCCTCTCTTCGACTTAGGTCATAAAACAGACCATTTCTAAACCATTGTTCTATCGTCACAAACTATCAGTCCATCTTCTCTTTAGAACCTTCGTAAGTTAAACATCTTACTCGTGCTGTTCAAGTACACTATGCCACTCACCACGCCGCCCGGCGTCTTTCGCTTCTAAGGTAATCTGTAATTCTATACAGGCTGATTCATTTTCGGCCCTCACCATGGGGATCTCTCTTATTATTGGAGATAGAGTATAGGTTTAAATTTGGCAAAGTTGTTAAATTTTGTGTTTGTTATAAATCCGTAAAGAAAATAGACCTGTGACAAATGACCTTCGTTATTTAAAAAAAAACGCGAAAACCCCATTTTCTCCTTTTACCTGTAGCACCGACATTTGGCCTTGTAGAGAAAATTCAAAAACGCATCCTTGTGGCCATTTCTAAACCTCTATCCAGTGGTGTACTCTAAATTTGTAGATGACGTTTCGTTTCTTTCTGGCCATCATCAACTATCTAATTTCTTATAGGCGCCATATTGGATTTAGACATCTTCAGAAAGAGTTTTTTTTTCTGATTTCAACCATGTACCACATTCTGACTATAGTTTTTGATATTAGGTTTTATTTGAAAGAATAAATTATAAGATTAAATAAGGTAGCCTTCGGAATTTCAATCTGTCAAAGATTTCATTTATTGTTCATTAATTATACAAAAATGTCCTACACTAACGAAGAGAAACGAGATATGATAAGTATTTTTTATTCTTCGATACGAAATTCAACAGTAGCGAGTACAAGATAACAAAAACATTAATAAAAATACATAGAAAAGTAAACAATAAACAATTATAGTAAATGTTCAATTATCTGGCCATCTTCGGTAATGCACAATTGGGCACGCCTTCTGGCATTTTGTACTGCCCTTTGTATAGTTCTACTAGGAACTGCATCGAAGGCATTCTGAAGTCTGTCTCGTAATTCTTCAATGTTTTGTGGCGCATCTACTTTATAAATATTATTTTTAACATATCCCCATAAAAAAAATCTAGCGGACCTAAATCAGGTGATCTCGTAGGCCATTCAACAACTCCCCTATTTCCAATCCAACGGTTTGCAAACTCTTGATTTAAGCAATTTCTAACAACAGCTGCATTGTGTGCTGGTGCGCCATCTTGTTGCCACCATAAATATTGTAATTGATATAATGGGATATTGTCGTCAAGATAGTCAGATACGTATGTAGGTAAAATGTTTAAATATCTTTCTCCATTTAAATGTTCTTCATACATAACTGGTCCTAAGAGACGATTTGCCAAAATACCCATCCAAACGTTTATTCCAAAACGATGTTGTGGTCTTCTAGCCCTGTTTAGTCGGGGATTTTGTACTGCCCAATAGTGCTCCGTATTTCTGTTGAACATTCCAGAATTTGTAAATTTTGTTTCATCTGACCAGATAATTTTGCTTAAAAAATTTTCGTCATTTTCTATCCTTCCCATTAACCAATTACAATATTCTAGCCTTCTCAAATTATCTCCAGGCAGTAAAGAGAGACTAACATGGATCCTGTATGGTTTAAACCTACTGTTATGTAAAGTTCTCCAAACTCTGGACTGGCACAAATTTAATTCTGACGCTACTTCGCGTGTAGAAATTGATGGATTATTATTTATCTATAAAAATACAAGATTAACATGAAATTTGAAAACTCGCTTTTAATTTACCATTTGTAAAATATCTTGTCGATTTTCATTTAAATTCCTGTTGTCTTGACCATTACTCGCTACTGTTGAATTTCGGTTTGAAGAATAAAAAAATACTTATCATATCTCGTTCCTCTTCGTTAGTGTATGACATTTTTGTATTATTAATGAACAATAAATGAAATGTTTGACAGATTGAAATTCCATGGCTACCTTATTTAATCTTATAATTTATTCTTTCAAATAAAACCTAATGTCAAAAACTTTAGTCAGCATGTGGTACATGGTTGAAATCAGAAAAAAAAACTCTTTCTGAGGATGTCTAAATCCAATATGGCGCCTATAAGAAATTAGATAGTTGATGATGGACAGAAAGAAACAAAACGTCGTATAAAAATTTAGAGTGCTGGATAGAGGTTTATAAATGGCCACAAGGACGTGTTTTTATGTCGGTGCTACAGGTAAAAGAAGAAAATTGGGTTTTTGCGTTTTTTCTTAAATAACGAAGGTCATTTGCCACAGGTCTATTTTCTTTACGGATTTATAACAAACACAAAATTTAACAACTTTGCCAAATTTAAACCTATACTCTATCTCCAATAGTAAGCGAGATCCCCATGGTGAGGGCCGAAAATGAATCAGCCAGTATATATTATTCTTTTAAGCGAATCCATATTAATTCACATTAATTTAACTAATCAATTTCTTATTTCTCCGGCCAAACATCGATCTACATATACTTGACCAAGTATATCTTCGCAGACCACGTGACCGACTTCGAAACTCAAAGGTACGAGAAACTCTGTATTGTTCTATACAGAGGTTATAATATATTTATTTAATTAACCCTTAATTTACTGATCAATTTAACGATCGTTTCAGTGTATTTTGTGTTAATTTTTACTTACGTATTTATCGCTCCTCGTGTATATATTACTTTCTAAATTTCTTTTAAATATATCAAGTTCGACTTCTTTCTTATGTACAAATAAATACAAACTTTAAGGACAACGCTCCTGTGTTTTATTTAGTAAGTAAGATGTAATATATTTATTTAAATTAAACATTATCACACACGTCCTGGACCTTTGAGGAAACTTCACCAGCACCACTAATTATTTTATTATAGAATAATTTCATTATTATTAGCGCACGGCAGCCACAACCAATAACCCGCAAAGCCGCCCGCGCCGTTTGTAATAACACATGTGTAGTAAACTCATGGGCAGTGGCGGCTCGTGCTAAAAATTTTAAGGTGTTCTGCAAGTTTTACAAAAAAATTTACCTTGCACGGGCAGCAAGAGGTTGTCTCCCATCGATCTTATCGTGCTTTCTTCGCCTTCCGCACTGAAGTAATGTATTTCTGGAACGATTGTCAATTGTCACACAAAAAAAAATAAGAGTCACTAAGCACTACTTTACTAACAAATTATTTCTTATAAATTAAATCTATTCTACGTTCTTTTCGATTTGCAAATTTTGTTATCACTTTGTCATTAAAATTGTCTATTTCGGAGATAAACTTTTTTTCGATAGATAGCATGGAAAGAGATGTTAAACGATCTTCGGTCATTGAATTTCTGAGAAACGTCTTAATTCGATTTAGTGTTGAAAAGCATCGTTCGGCCTCTGATGTTGTCATGGGAGTTGTTATTACAATTTCTAATAATTTTCTAGTCTCCTTCAACGTATCTCCCAGATTGTTTTTTATTAAAAATTTTAGAAGAGGTAGTGCGCCTTTTAAAGATCAGTTCTTGAGTAAATAACAGACAATTCAGTTCGTAATCTTTCTTTATCAAGGGTGGGATAATAGGAGCATGCGGAAGTGAGTTTGTCCTCAGGAAATTTACTGCAATACTCTCCAAAGCATTCCGAAAAAAAAGTGATGCCACTACTAGATGCTCTTTAAAATGAAATCGATCTTTTGCACAATTTAGAATAACATCACACACCTCTAAAGCCGAAATTCGATGATTAAATCTGCTGTTATTTGGACGTTTGCGTTTTTCTGGTGGTGGCTCATCGCTTATTAAATCTGTTTAGTCCATTTACTAATTTAACATAACTTATAAACAATGTAACCCGCTATTTTAATAATGTTCCTGTCTCTTGGCTTTTAACACATTGTCGAAATTACTTCAAAAACGTCATCTTTCAAATATCTCAGTGTTATTTAAATTCTTTTAATAAAATTTGTATCGTATATGTTGTATTTTCTTCGATCCTACCTTGAATAAATACAATAGTGAGTGTATTCTCTTAAATATTTAATCTTCCTTTCTTGTGATCCTTAATTTTTGGATTTTATATCACTTTATGTTTAACTTCTTTCTATAACAGCTTCTCTGTACCTGTTTCCTATTACTTTTCATTCTCATTGAACTTGTTATTAAATTCCTTCTGCCAATACTATTCTTATTCCAGTTATAATTTTTCGATTGTCAATTTATTACAAGCAAAATGAATATGGCCATCGCAATACTACTACATTATATTATAACATTATTTTCTTTAGATTGACATTTTTAAATTCGTTATATCTTTTGAATGGAATGTCCGATTTTAATAATTTAAAAAGTATTTTACTGGTATTGAAATGGTCTTTAATAAAATATCATTTAATAGGATAAGAAATAATACAGAGGTATGGATAATATGGTTTGATTATTGTCGGCACTTTTATTAACTTTTAAAATGTAAAAAAGTAGTTATTGTGGCATAACTACAGTAGTCGGACATATGGTTTCGCGGACTTTTTTGTAGATATTAATACGTTCTATAATACTGTAGAACATTTTTGTTCTATCAACAATAGTTTCCGCAGCGTACACGATGGCAGATTTTTTGTGACTAATTTTTTCACACCTTGGGTTACATTAATGCATTTTTATTGGGGATATATTTTTTTTTTTGAAAATGTAATATAGCCTATGTCACTCAGTGAAAATGCAGCTTTCTAATGGTGAAAGAATTTTTGAAATCGGTCCAGTAGTTTTTGTGTGAAAGCATTGCAAACATACATACAAAAACACAAATGTTGCCTCTTTATAATATTAGTTTAGATACCGAATCATATCGCCCTCGGCGCTGGTGTAAATGCAGCGAACATGCCTGGTAAAATCACGAATTGGTTTAGGACAACCGCGGGGGTAGCGGGGTGCGCGCGGGTGTTTGAAAGAGCTCTGAGCGCACGTACGTGTGGACCAGATAAGGAACAAGTGAGCGATCGCGCTAATTAGGTTGGTTATTCCACTGGTCGCCTATTGAATATTATTTGATAATATACTATAGGTATATAACCGGCGTTAAGTGTTGGAATTTCGGAAACGAATATCTCGGCTTCTACTTATCGGATTTTGATGATTGAGGTGTCAAATTGTAGGGTTTGATGTCCTCTACAGGATGATGTAGAAAAATATGCAAATTTTTTGATATACAGGGGGAGAATTTTCACAACAATATGTTACGCTTTTATAAACATCAGAAATGTCGGAAAAATTATGTAAAAGAAAACTAGTTATAATTAATACAGGTTCGCCCGCCCAATTTTTTGGGAGCTCTGCAGCGCTTATGCGCCAGCCGCCACTGCTCATGGGTAATATATAATATGATTCGTGCAAAAACAATAGATATGCTCAAATTTAGAGAAGAATTGATAGCTGGTTTACCAGAAGAAGAAGATATGGAAGAAGACGAAAGCCAAAATATTAAAAAAACCGAAAAATCAGTAAACGCTACTACTACTACTACTACTACTACTACTACTACTACTACTACTACTACTACTACTACTACTACTACTACTACTACTACTACTACTAAACTACAAAGATTTGACTGTACTGCCAGAAAAAATAGAAAGCGTTGTAGTTCTTGCTACGAGAACATACAAAAGGAAAGAGGTACAAAAGAAGCGAGAATAGAAAAAAAACGAGTAATGACGTACTACGAAAATTGTGATGTTAAACCGCCAATATGTTTAGCATGATTCAATGGGAAACATTGTTTATGAATATTTTTGTTTTTACAACAATTTATTATAGTTTGCAACATTTATTAATAAAATAATTTATTTTGATGTAAATGGCTGTAATTTGTTAATCCGCACTTCGTTTAGAGAACGACTTTGTCTGTACTACTATTGACCGATTACATATAAATGGAACGTACAATAAAGGTATTTGTTTTAATGGTATAGTTTTAATTTAATTATTTTGAAAATTTGGAGCATGTACCACGGGTGGTACATATCGGCTGTAAACAATCTCCTTCGTGTACCACCGGTGGTACATGCCGTCGTGAACGTGTTAATAATGAACTTGTATTGTAAATAGAATTATAAGATAAGAATACAAATAAGAAAATGTATATTATAGTATAATAAATGTTTGTAGAATGATACAGTGGCGTGTTAAGGGATACAGGCAGTCATACCATTATAGTTTCCGAATCCCTAAATAATAATAATAATAACTTCACTTTCCATTATTGTTTATATATATATACAAGGACAGTTTCACGGAAGAGTGACTAATAAAAGGTTGGCATCACTTTCGCTATAGTGATTCTCTTTATGATTTCCGCCATGTTGCCGATGTCTACTGTCAAAATTTCAAACGAATCTGACAGTTAAGTTGTGTTTTGTATTCGTTTAACCCTTTATAGGGCAAAACATTTCTTAAGCTTTTTGTTATTGTTTTTGCCAAAATTGAGTCAAATATGTTATTTAGAAACCCCCAAAAATATTTAAAAAAATATTGTGTTTACACATTTGAAAAAAAATAGGTGGTCACTATATATGCCACAGTCCATCTAGGAATCATAAATATTGCTTATGGTTAGTGGTCAGTATATATGCCACTTTTAAATTTAGGTACAAACAAAAATTATTTATAATAATCTCGTTCTAAATAGTTTTATTGTGAACTTAACATGTCTTATAAAATAAAAACAAAATACAAAAATTTTCTAGTCATTTTTATTTTACGTGAAAGGGTTTAAAACACTCTAAACATAATGCAACGTCACATTCGCCACATATTATATTGGATCTTTTGACACACTGTTTAGTGCTACATAAAGCACACCTTCTGTAAGTGCCTTTATGGGGTAAGTGAGATCCTACATTTGCTTGACGGAGAGTATTTGCCACCGTCACACTTCGATTGGTTCCTTGCTTTACAATTTTTTGGTTTTCTGTAATTTTTTGCGGGCCTCTTTTTCGCAATCCTTCATAATCACCGATTAATTGATTAGCCAAAATACTTCTAAATTCTATTTGGGGTATAATCTTCCTATACGAGTTTTTTCTGTTTTGACAATGCAGAATGTATGAATTGACTATAGCTGTATCTATGAAGTAGTACAACAATTTTACCCACCATCTTCGCGATTTCTTGGATATACTGTAGTATTCCATTAGTTGATCGAAGTGATCAACTCCACCCATATGTTTATTATAATTCTTTGATAGTTTCCGGACATCTAATCATTTCTTTTTCTCCTTTTTTATTAGTTCTTCTCACTTCACTTGATCTATTTTGGTTGTGAAAGTTGCTGACAATTACAACTGGCTTTGAACCTCTGTCTTTCCATTTTACCACGGATATGTCATTGGCATTGAGCAAAATCTGATTCTCCCATTTTCAAATTTTTGTCCACAACTAAGTTCTCTTTAGGATAAAATTTTCTATTTATTCGAAAGGTACTACAAGCAAAGAACTCCTGAGTTAATATTTTTTCAGGCAATGGTATGGTTGAAAAAAAATTATCAAAATACAAACAACGACCCGTATTTCGCAGTGGTTGAGACAAATTCAAAACTGTTCTTTCTCCCAGTGCACCTTCCTCTTTGGAGTTAGATTTTCCTTCATACACAATAAAATTATAAAGGTAGCCTGTAACAGAACAACAAAGGGCCCAAATTTTAAAGCCTCTTTTTATGGGCTTCATAGGCATGTATTGTTTCAAAGAAGATCTACCTTTGAAACCCACCATACTTTCATCAATAGAGGCATGCCTACTGATGGTAAATGACTTTTTGTATTTTTCTGTCAGGGAATTTATATTATTTTTTATTATTAATTTATATATTTATATTTATATTATATTGATATTAACATTTAATTTTCCTTGTGACGGTTAAGTAGATGTATATAGAATAATTAATAGTTAATACTCACCCATATTTATCTAAAACACACACACAACACAAGAGAAAACAAAAACATGTGATTAATCCGGCAACTACTTTAACGCACAGTGGCTAATATAGAGACCAGTTTTTACATCGGCCAATGGTGTTTGAGGATTTGTGCCTAGAGGTGGAGTTTGAACTATGCTAAGGCGCATGACATATATACTTCGTGCATCTATCTACTAGTAGAGGGCTCTACGTGATTAAAAATAAGAAAAATAAAAGTGGCAAATATAGCGACCACAAACCTATAAAGGGTTAAAGAAAACTATTTTCAAATGATACAAATATTCATAAAAATATCAGCATCTGTACACATGGACATATATCACATATTTGTCAGCGTTCACTTCAATCGCAGACGCATGCGTTTCCGTCTTACGACTTCTTTAATTTATGAAATAAGTCCCAAAATGTTCAAAGGGTAGCTTGTATGACAAGTGCAACTCAAAAAAAATATGCTTGCTCTTGAAAACAATACGAAAATCAAATATGCAAAAAAAATGTCTGGACGCTTTTAATATTTTGTGAAAAATATAATTTAAAAATATAATTAAAAACATTCTTGATGTATATGAAGTGTAACAGTAGTTATTGCCTTTAGCAAATACCTGAATTATCCTAGGTCGTTTCCAGATGGTCGGAAAAGTGGCAGTTCGAATTGCCATGTCAATAATAAAATTTGATCGGTACATTTGTTAGAGAATGAAATTTAAATTTAATAGTTCAACTAAGAGATCAGAAAGGATATATCCAAGCAAGCTTTTATAATATATCTTTTTAAGTACACAATGTCAGAAGTAAACATTGGGAAAAATACTGTAATTGGCAATTATATGAGCTTCGTTCTGAACACAAAAGAGGAAATACTAAGAAGACATTTTTCTTTGAAACCTTTTTAATGGGGAATAAAATATATATGAATGCATTGCGTCTAATTAAATACAAAAGCGTAACCATGTAACAATAATATTCAAAAAAAGTTAAAGTATCTAAAGGCTTTCTAAAATCTTTGTACACACAACAATAATATATTAAGGGTATTTTAACTGCTCTATTTTTATTAAATTGTCAATACCGTAACTACTTAAATTTAAAAATTGCATTTAACTAATATCACATAATTGTATACAATGTGAAATAGAAATGGCCTACTTTGAGTTATTACATTTTGGTAATTATTTGGTAACACTTAACTGTTTTAATATATATATATATATATATATATATATATATATATATATATATATACAAGTGTCCCGTATCGTTATGTTCAAATTTTAGGAGTGTAAAGTATACTTCATTTCAAGTAACAAAAACGCAAAACTTGTATATCCATTTTTATTTGTTTCAAAGTTACAGATCTATGACTGTGATTGTCAGATAATAAAGAAAACGTAATTCTAAAGTCAATTAAAACTGATTTTATTTAAAAAAGTTCAATTAAAAATATTTTCGAAATGTCCACCTCCTTGTTGAATGCAGTGAATGCGGGCTTGTGCCCGTAAGACAACAGAAGAAGTACCTATCCGAATTTCATTCTTGTTTTGTCAGATTTGCTCGGTAGCCAGGTGAATACGATCCAACAATTCCTCTCTTGTGTTCGAAACTTGCGCGTAGACTATATTTTTCATGTACCCCCATAAAGAAAAGTCAATGGGATTAAGATCGGGTGATCTGGGTGGCCATGCAACAGGACCACCTCGACCAATCCATCTTGGATAATTGACGTTAACCCAATTTCGGACAGCAATTCCTAAATGTGGTGGTGCCCCATCCATGTGAAACCACATGTCTCGTCGAACATTCAGTGGGACATCCTCTAAATCGGTGCCTTATAAGACGTTTCTAATAGACTTGAAACCAAGGTCCATCGTGATTCAGTTAGTTAGAGCGATGGTCCGGCAAACCGTAGACTTGGGTGGCCAAAAATTTTTCAAAATAAAAATTTCGACTAATTAGCGTCGTAATTGTAGACAGCAATGTTTACATTCACATTACTTCGCAAAATAACATACTAATTTAAAAATATTTAAAATATTTAATATAAAGTCCATAGCCCAAGAATCTATAAAGTGATATATTAAATGAACGGCTAAGAAATTCTCTCTATATTATTAAATAGCTTAAGATGAAAAATTAGCAATTTCCAACCGACAGAATATTAATATCTTTTCCTTATAAGGCGTTTACAATAAACTTGAAATCAAGTCCTCATAGCTCAGCTGGTTAGAGCGATGGTGCGGCAAACTGTGGATGTGGGTTCAAGCACCTAGGACGAAATTTTTTCAAATCAAAATTTCGTGAATTTAATGTGAAGAATCAAACAAGTTCATGCAAGATTGCAAGCACACACACCACAAGTCGTACTTCGTCCCTTTGCACGTCTGAACAAGCATTGCGGACGGCGGCAGCGGCAGCGCTTTGCAAGTCTCGACACGTTGTACTGAATATGGAATATTCAAGTTTTTACAAGTAACAGTCGCTGAGCTTCTTAAAATATTATATGAAACTTATTGAAAAAGATTTTTAGTATTAAAAAATGTTTGAATTATTAAGAATGACATACCTACCGAAATAATTTTCTTGCACTATATGAGCTAGGAAGATTTGGAATGTATGAATTCAATGTATAATTTATAAAGGCCGGATTATATGCAAAAAAAAACTAAAAATATGCTCATAAATATGCAGATGTTTTAGCCTAAATATGCACTTCCTTATGAAAAATATGCAAGTAAAAAAATACGATGAATGTTAGAAAATGGAATACTGTAGAAAAAAATATTCTATTATGTTTACTACAAGTTAATTTAAAACAGTTTACAACATAATTAACTATGTATGAAAACAATTTACAATCACATATTTTTCAAAGTTTTCAACAGAAAAATTGTGACGCTTGTCTGAAAACATGTATTTATATACTTATTGAAAAGGTTCGTTCTACGTCGACGCTTGTTATAGAAACATATTTCAAATTAGAAATATCATCTATTGTCAACTCAATATTTTCTACTGAATTACCACACAAGATTTTAGCAATGTCCTTTAGCTTTTTAAAACCCTCATTTTTTCTTATTATCTACACTTAAAAATTTTTCATACATGGACTGTCCCACTCCTCCTGTAACATCAAAACATAACATTAAATTTGTTTATTATTTCAACGCTCTCGATTAGCGATATAAATTGTTTTCCCAACTACAATATAAAAGTGGAAATAAAACTGTAATTGGCTTTAATAAACGCCAACTGCTGAGGTATTTTGTAATGTGTGCCGTTTGGGCAACCACATTGTTGCGCAGGTTCGAGGCTGAGCGGAGAATCAAATGATACACATTCGAAGTTCGGTTTACATACTATAATTAATCAACGCTTATGAAATGAATAACAATACTATTTACAAGATATACACATTATAATTAGTTCAACTAAGACAGGGTAGAACGTGGTTATTGAGATGTACCCACAGTTCATACCACTGACTGGTTGTTACTATCTCTATGACTTAAACTATCTCCTTTATATATCAGAGAAGATCCTTGTCTCACTTACAAGTTGTTTCTAGAACAAATGTACAACCCTGATGCATAGCCTTGTGTATGCAACAAATACGGAGTAAGGTCGTGTTTGGATAACACGTTAATATTTTGTATTAAAAGCGAGGCTGTCGCGTTGCCAAAGTGTTACGCATACACATGACTGTGTATCGAGTTATTACAATTTCTTTACTCGAATACACCTTTTGGTCGTCTATCACAGAATGTGGATCCCTATTAAGTTCCATAATAATTATCTTTATTCCTTCATAATGATTTGCATGAAAAATAGCAGCCTCCAACCAGGTTCTCCATCGTGTGATTACTGGTTGAGGAGGAAGCGGAACACCGGGTGGATGTTGTTTGTAAAATTGAACTCGTAATGGGACTTTTAAAAATACTTTCTTTAACACTACTAAGTATTTACTAAGGGAAAATGGTTTCTGACTTAATCTGCAACATGATTTGTCTGTGCGCCAAGCAAGTTGTGTGAATTAAATTTGGGTAAAAGATTTTCAAGTTGAAAGCTGCCTTCACCATGTATGGTGCAGCATCCGTCAAAAATAATAGAATTTTCTGTGTTAGAATCGATTCCGATAAGAAGAAAGTTGCCAGTTCTTCCTGTATAAACCTTGTTATTATCAAATTATTTGCTTTTTCCAACTGTTTGGTTAAAATTAAATAAGATTTTGCTGGAACCGATACGTTAGGGATACCAATCATTAAATGAACTATGTGTCGGCCCACACTATCAGTAGTTTCATCTACTCATATATAGAGATAATTGTTTGGAACAACCTTCTTAATGCTACAAAAAGGTTTTGTTTAAGTATGACAATACGTTAAACACGTATAAAGCGTTTGTACAATATGAAACAAACATGTAAATAATTTACATATCTGTAACTATGCACATGGACAATACACCTCGTATTTTCAGCATTTACTTCTGCTTAATACATATGTTTCTGCCATATAGGCGTCCTCAGTTAAGCTAGTGAAGCAATGTATACAAATTAATACAAACCTGTTATAAACAACTGGTTTGTATCTGTATTTGAAAATCTGTATTCAAATACAGATACAAACCAGTTGTTTATAACAGGTTTGTATTAATTTGTATACATTGCTTCACTAGCTTAACTGAGGACGCCTATATGGCAGAAACATATGTATTAAGCAGAAGTAAATGCCTTCTTAATGCTATTCAATGTTTCTGCATAGATACAGCGAATATATTTTTTTCTTAACGTGGTCTCGTCGGGAATGTTATATTTGCTGATGTACTATTGCAAAAATAACTTGACATTTAAATTGTTTAATTTATGTAGTGGAATATCTGCCGACACAAACATTTGACACAAATCTTTTTGCTTGTTCCGATTTTTTGGAAGTTTATGGCAAACATTGTGGTAATGTTTGCCTGACTCTTCTTTACCAATTTCATTTTTGTTAGTTTTGCAGCATGAGATTGAGTTTTCATATGTTGGTCTACTTGGAACTCTCTCTCACTTGTAATCTGCAAAAAAAAAATTACATCGTCGGTTGTTTTCTTATAAAATAAATGTTAGTAAAAGATGGAATGGAATAATTAAAAACTTAATGAATTAATTAATAAGAGGAAATAAACTTAAATTTACTCACATTCTTGCAGCTTGCTGCGCAAAACACTTTTTCTCCATCCATACGCAATTCTGAATAAGGTGCAATCACTCCAGGCCTAGTCGCTATTTTCGGCATTTTTGCTATTATATATCACAACCCACAAGTTTACACTTCGAAAAGCCAACGTAAAATGACGTTTAAAATAAAATTACTTTTGAATGTGGGAATAAATATGCGAACGGTAAAGTATATCAATAATTCATTGGCATTTCGGCAATTTCGGTAAAAAGTCAGGGGAAATTGCTACTTTTCTGGAACTAGTCCATGTGAATGAGTATTCTGGGCACTGCTTTCGCAGAACTTCGGCCACGTTGCTGGTGCATTCTGGTTGGGACATAACAATGTTGAAGCAACATGGGGGATGGAAGTTTTCCGCGGCCGCGGAGGGCTATATCCAGGACTCGCTAGCCAATAAGTCGAACATCAGCTATAAAATACTTCCAGACGTTTCTGGAGTATCAAGTAGTGTGGATAATAATATAGTTAATTTTACTAAAAGGAGGGAGTTCAATTTTATTAAAGAATTGTTCACAATGCACCATAAATATTTCTATCACGTAAAAATTTCCTGTTATAGTTTGTAGTTGTAATGTAATAAAACCAGTTTTGTGTAATTTTTTTAATTTAAAACTACATCATTTTGTGTTTACCTAATGTCATTGTCAATTTTAATTACCAGTTGATTTAACTTTTTTTGCCTAGGCAGAAAAAGTCCACTTTTTCTGACCAGGCAGTAAAAGTACACCTTTTAAGCCTGTCAAGCGTCATTAAAAAGCAGCTTTTAATGTCATTCGGAGAAAAAATTTATAATGTGTAAATTTGACTTTTATCCAGTATCGTTATTTTAGTGTCAGTTTATTGTAAGTCAGAAGCGTACACAATTTTTAAAATGCCTCAATTAAACGAACTGCAATAGTCCATAATTATAATTAGGCTAGAGGACGGCATGAGTATTAGGCACATCGCAAATGAAATAAACGTTGATAAAAACAGGATAATTTAGTAACTATTTTATGTACTAACACTCTAACCAATTTCAGTAACTGTATTTTTATGCTGTCTTGTGAATGTTGATTTTATTGTTAGTTATTGGTAACCATTCCTGAATTTGGTATTTTGTCAAGATGAAGTAAGACATTTATTATTGTCATATGATAGCTAGCATTATCCATAAAAATAACTGAAGGATTTACTATTTGTTGCAAAGATTAATTCAGCTTCACGACCAAAACCATTATTGCTACCAGCATGTACGACTATGTATCTATATAACAAAAGTCAATGATATATTGTCCATGCTAATACTTATTAAATAATTAATATCTTCTGACACCTACTTGTTTTGCTTTTACAGATTTAATATTTTCATCTTGCCGTGGCTTTTGAGAGTTTCCATCTTGGAAAACCCAGATTTCACCATCAAAACAAACTGGAATGCATTTCCATTTTTAAAACGCATATATTGTTGGAAAAACATTTTTTGTATTTGAATTTTTCCAATTTTCAATTTTTTTATTTTATACGCCATTGACTTTCTTCAGTTGGGTGACATTTTATAAACTTCAATATTAAGACCATGTTACAAAGCCAACATTTATTATTTGTCACACTGTCTAAGCTTGACGTGGGCGCAACTGTACTGTTTGACAAACTGACTTAGTATAGACGTAGCTCGCACCATCTAGCGCTATAGAGCTGTACTACCATCCCCTCGCGCACACATTCAAATTTCGGGAATTTCTGAGAAGCATCTCGTATTATCAGTAGAGCAGACCAATTTCCGTGCGCTCCATGAGCGCCGATATGAGGATGATTGTATTGCATCAGAACTAATAAAAAGCATTCAGTATGTGTTTGATACTTGCTTAGACTGCATGTAAGTGTAAGCATACGCAATAAAATGTCGTCGACACATAAATCGATAAAACGACCGTTGTCAGACGAAGAGAATAAGTTTATTATGGATTACCCGGACTTAAGATAAGATTGCTCAAAAA
Organism: Melolontha melolontha; assembly: GCA_935421215.2. Classification (NCBI taxonomy): domain Eukaryota; kingdom Metazoa; phylum Arthropoda; class Insecta; order Coleoptera; family Scarabaeidae; genus Melolontha; species Melolontha melolontha. The sequence goes on from OW285236.1 coordinate 218,317,820, forward strand.
TTAAATGTTTTGTGTGCAAACAATACATATCTAATGTATTGGTCAAAAACACATTGTAAAGAACACGTAAGCAGTTCGAAGCACAATAATAACAAAATTAATCGACAACAGTTTATACATGAACTATGTGTAACTATGATTGTGTGTACACTGCCGTTTACCTTGTTACGTAATGATTCATTTATTTAATTTTGGAATAAATACGCGAATCAAATATTACCGAGCACGACAACGTTACGAAGGAATTTACCATCGGTGCGTAAACAGGTTAAAAATAAAATCAAAGCCGAACTGAAAAATAAAAAACTGTGGTTATGTGTGGACGAAACAACTGTCAGCAAAAAACAATCTGTAGTTAATGTGATGGCGCGTAATATGAAACCACATCAACCAACGTCTTCAATTTTATTAGCATCCAGACGATTAGAACAATGTAATGCCGAAAAAATTTCTGAAGTGCTATTAGATACTTTGGAAAAATTTCAAGTTGCGAAGGACCAAGTATTAATGTTTATGACCGATGGTGCCGCAACCATGTGTTCTGTAGGCAAGTCTCTTAGAAAATATTGTCCTAACTTGTTACATATTACTTGTAAACTCCATGCTCTACACCTTGTGGCAGAACAGGTTCGTAAATCTTATCCAGAGGTAGATGCTTTAATATCGAGTACAAAGGCAGTATTCCTGAAATCTCCAAAACGTATTCGGAAATTTCACGAATTGTGTCCCCATACCCCTGAGCCACCACAGCCCATTCTGACACGTTGGGGTACATGGCTACGGGCGGGGTTTTACTATTATGAACATTTTGAAAAAATTAAGGACGTGGTTTTATCATTCGACCCGAAAGAAAGTGCAGCTATCAATACAAGCCAGAAAAAATTTCAAGATGCCCAGATTAAAATGAATTTACAAAGTATTCGTGAGAATTACTTGGGACTAGAAGAAGCAATAACAAAATTAGAAAATTCGTCGCTGTCGTTAGAGGAATTACTGCAAATCGTTAAAGATGTTCACGCACAACTGTGTGCTGTAGAAGACGCAAAAAGTGAAAGTGTTCTAATTAAATTTGAAAGTATTTTAGACAGAAATGCAGATTTTGACACCTTAACACGTTTTTGTGAGGGCACGTCTACAGATGCGTTAAGTTGCTTAACAAAATATTTTGATTATGCGAATATAACATCACTAGATTTAGAACGCTCGTTTTCCGAATATAAACATATTTTTTCCTCATGGCGGACATGTTTTTCAGAAATAACTTTAGAAACGCCCCTGATGTTGAAAATATACAATCGAGTTTCTCCAGTTTGTCAATCCTTGGAAGACGCTTAAAACGGTAAGTGTTTTTTTAAATCCTCTGTCGTGCACACAATAACTGATTTCATACATTTTCCATTTTATTTATAGGTACATACAACGCTGCTATAATATGTACTATTCTTATTTTTCGTGTGTTTATGCATATTACTTTAATAGCAGAAAACCAAATGTATATTTAATTATTTCTGATAAAATAAATGTCTTTACTTCTATACTTATATCGGTAACAAGCTCATGTTGCGTTCCTATTCTATCGCATATTCTAATATATTACGAAATACACTCCCATACCGGCGCTCATGGCGCGCACGGAAATTGGTCTGCTCTAATTATCAGTCCTGTTTTCGCATTAAATACTAACGCTAGTACTGAAAATGGACTGCAATAATTTTAATATTATTCTTATCTCTGTTATTACACTTTGTAAATGGTGAATAGGAAAACATACTTTGTTATGAAAATTTTTAAATTAAAACACAGATGGAGCTGCTGCATAATTTATATCCAACTGCTATTTATTTCACACCCAGACGTGTAAGATGCATATAGTGTACTGGCTAGCCTGTATATATAGACGCTTGCTATGCATTCTTCTATTAATATTTATAACCTTATTATTCAGTACACATTGTAGTCCGAACCTTCCTAATTTCAATGTATTACGTGGCTAGAAATTTTCTTTACACAATATATCGAGCTTAATCAGCGATAAACACGATTTTACTATATTTCGGGTCAAAGTTTGCCCCGTTTAGCGAGAAGATATTTCGCACGCAAGTGTTTGCAGTTCGGGAGCGGAAACCAAATGTCGTAGCTTATAGGTTATGTACTGTGAAAACTGAACGCATAGCGCTCGCGTTAAATATAAATGAACTTAATTTACATTTAGTTAGTTATGCGATAGAGGGCTATTTCGAGGGCGCGACACTGTTATTTTATTAAGGGCTAGTTGATATGCAGTACCCGTTTAAAATTAGTTTTATGCACTAATTCCGGTTTTGTAAACTCTTTCGCGAACATGACATTATTACAATTGGGCTTGCTGTTTGATGCTAACAATACGGATAGAATGTGATAATGTGAAAAGCTGCAACAAACGCATACGAAATTAAATTGAAAAACATTGGGATGATTCGATTAGTTGCAAACTTTGCCTCCAGTGTGGTATTGAATATACGAGGTGTTACGAAATTCGCGGATACAGACTATGGGATGACGTTAATCATCGAAAACTGTAACGAATGTTCCTTTGCCATTTTTTATGATATTTAGTGAATTTTAAAAATTTCAAAAATGAAAACACAATTAAAAACCTATAGCACGAAACACTTTATACCATTTGTTCGAATTGTCTTTCGGCAGCAACTATACATGCTTCAGAACGTCTTACTATTGTCTGCACTAAGCTGTCTAACACTTGCGGTGTTATTTGTTGCGTCGCTCGAACTACAAGGTTTTCTAATTCAGTAACATCGGCCACATACGAGGGTCACCTTTAAATTTTTACAAAATCTGGAAAGAAAACAAAATTTTAGGGAACAAACTATTCTATTGTTTTTCAAAATATTCACCTTTATTGTCTATTCACCTTTATTGTCTATACACTTTGCATGCGTACGAACCAGTCTCAAAAAATATTTTTCCACTCTGAAGGTTGTATCTCAGAAACATTGTTTTCAAGGTTACGTCATTTAAATTTAAAAGTCAATTATCTGAAAAAGATATTTTAAATGGCGGAAGACTTTGTTCAACATAAAAAAGAACAGTGATAAGTCGACAGCGTTGAGTTATTTTTTAGTTGCGAAAGACGGGAATAGTGCTAAATGTAAGCGATGCCCTGCCGTTCTCAAAACTTTGGGTGGATCGACTAAGGGATTACATACGCATTTGTCATCAAAACATAACATTAAGATTTTAGCTGACGTTAATCGTTTAACAGCTTCAACAAGTCAAGATTCTGAAAATATGAACACAGCACTGCCGCCAGCTAAAAGAAAGTTAAAAGATTGTTTTACTAAAAGTGCCGACGATAGCCTGGATGATGTTTTGGAAAGAATGATTGCATTAGATGGATTTCCGTTCAGTGTATTCATAACTTCAGCCGATTTGAGAAAATTGCTTTTAGCGAAATACACGGATTTTCCAAAATCAGCCGTCACAATTCGAAAGCGTGTTATGAATTACAGTGAAAAAATCAGAAAGCAAGTAACTGCAGAATTAAAACATTTGAAAAGTGCAGGTGAAAGATTCAGTCTATCTTTCGACGAGTGGACGTCAGCGTCCAATAAACGATACATGGCTGTCAACGTTTATTCATATAAAAAAAATTGGACTCGTTCCTATGCATGGAAGTATGACGGCTGAAAATTGTCTTCGTATATTGAAAGAGCGTCTAAGTAAATTTGATATTTCCCTGGAAACTGATATCGTGGCTACTGTAACAGACGGACCGAACGTTATGATAAAGGGACAGCTTGTTTTGTTTGCACTGAACAACAACTGTGTCTCGCACATGGTATCAATTTGGCCGTCCGTGATGTGCTTTATAAAATAAAGAATTATTTTCAAGACAGGCAAGACAGCCCTACGTCAGACTCAGATGATACTATAAATGAACCAGCTGTGACTGCTGATTATATAAACGATAGCGTTGATGATGACAATTTAGTAGACTTAGACTGTCAAGAATTAGGTTTAATCTTAATGTCACAAAATCAACTTGCGCGAGAACACATACCAGAGTTAACGAAAGATGAGTACATTAATGAGCTGATAAAGAAAATCTGCAAAGTTGTAGTGTATTTCAAAAGATCACCATTGAAAACAGTACTTCAAAAATATGTGAAGATTGAACATGAAAAAGAGCTGTCACTTCTTTTGCACTGTAAAACAAGGTGTAATAGTCGTAATAGTCTTTTAACCATGCTGAAACGATTTTCTCTTTTAAAAACCTGCACTCAAAAAGCTCTTATAGATCTCAATCATCCAATCACTTTAAAACAAGCTGATTTTGACTTGGTAAATAAAATTGTTGTGCTGACCCCAATTAAATTAGCAGTAGAAGCAATCTGCCGACGAGATGCTAATTTATGCACAGCCGATGCCGCTTTGAAATTTCCTATAAAACAATTGTCTGGCAAAAACTCAGCGCTCGCCAATAAAATGAAAACATCCCTAGTGGAACGTGTAAAGCAACGATGAAATGATGATTTAACTGGTGTGTTGAATTATTTACAAAATTCACGAAAATATGATGAAAGTCAGTTATTATCGGATTTGGAATGGCTTGACTAATTTCCAGTTCCTACACAGGCTTTAGTGAGGGCGCAAATAAAGTGTATTGTTAAAAGACTAAATAGTCGAAATGACACGGAAGAGGAAGAAAGGTGAGGATCACAAACAGAAGATTCACATAGTCTATGGACTAGCGTTGACCTATTTATGCGAAGCTTGAACTTTAAGTGAACAAATTAGAGGAAAAAATCATTATACGGGACATACGGGAAAGAACCGACAAAATTATAAGCAAAAACTTATGTTGTTCGGCCACGAATGGTGAAAGGAAAATTGAAATGATACAGAAAGCAGCAGTGGATCGAAAGAGAAGACGTGGTAGACCAAAGAGGACATGAAACAGTGAAATATCGAAAATGCTGAAAGAAAAGAACTTAATCTGGAAAGTACCTATTAGTAGCACTGGCAAGAAATCGTTAAGAATGGAAAGCCCACTCTATCATTACCTCTATACTGTAAGGTGGAAGAGGAAGGATTTCTATTTTTTTTTTTATGGTGTATGTATGTTAGTCCAATGTCTTAAGCTGGAAGCTTGTCAAGACCCCAGGACCCTTTAGAGTGTATATGGTATCTGTAAAATATTTCTTGACTTTCACTTCCTCAACATTTAAAGATAACTGAAGATAACATCGACCCCGAAGAAAAAACACCTCACACGCTAGTCCCAAGATTCAATCCGTCGAAAAACGTCACTACAGTTGTGCGATTCTTTTATCACAAGCGCTGTTGCACAATGATCATCATCATGGTTATTTTTGTAACAGCTCTTCACATAATATGTCCAAAATGACAATAAATGCTCCTGCTGATTTAGATTAACTTACAGGGAAACTCTCCCAACAAGGATTTGAGACACCTAGGCAGTTAAGTAGCCATAGAAAATCTATATAGGACACCGAAATCCGGTTGGTGCAGTAAAAGCGTTTTAAGGCGTGAAAAGAGACCTTGAACTTCGGCTCATTTTTCGTTTTTTAGTAATAGCTTCGAAGCGTTCTAAGATAAATATATTGTTTAATATAGGCTTTCTGTAAACTTGTTTAAACTATAAACTTTCTGTAAGGCCTATACAAATACGCTAAAATCGATGCCTATTATGTTTAAAAAAAATTACAACTGCCCAACCGTACTGGGTATATGAACGACTTAATATACCGGGTGCGGCAATAGTGTGTTGGCGGAGCTTAGCATTAAAACTAATAAAGTTGTAACAATGAAAATTTACGTACACATGTAGTATGCTGCTGTGCATTTTCTATTTTTATTTATATATTTACAGGGTGTTCCAAATTTCCGCAACCACTTTCAATTTTTTTTAAACAGATTGCTATACTTTCTTGTTATTATAATGATATCCGCCCAAATTATCTTTGCAATGATACACTTACAACTATTAGCTTTGGTTTTATTGCAAATTTTGTTAAAATCTTGACAGTTGCAGCGTCTAACATTTTAAGTCTTAGCCTGAAAATGGGTGCAGTGCCTCACAAGTTATGTGGAATCCATCTGGAACATATTTGTTTTACAAATAAATATTCATGTAAAATCGAATGAATTGCATTCTGCGATATGCCAAGAGATGCCTCCACCTTACTGAAAGATACATGTCGATCGTGTTCTATCATTTTCCGCACAGCATCGAGGTTTTTTGGAATCACTATATCACTATAATTGTGAAACACATTCGAGTCCAACGCACTCGGTTGGTAAATCGCGAAAATATTTTTATACTGCCAAAACCATTATTTATATAATAATTTTTTTGTTAAAATTTTAAATCTATAACTCGTTATATAATGAAACGGATATGCAAAATACATATTCGTAACTGTAAACAAGGACAAACACCTCGTATTTTTAGAATTTACTTCTGTTCAATACATATGTTTCAGCCATCTAGGCCTCATCGGTTGAACTAGTGAAGCAATGTATATACAAATTAATACAGATCTGTTAAACAACGGATCTGTATCTGTATCTACATTTACGCTAAAATCGTCTCCAAGCCATAACCAGTTTCGTTCTATCAGGCGACACCAATTTAATCAGTGACATCTGACGGAAGAAAGCGACTAGGCCTGAAAAGGCGATCTTCCGCTCGAATAGCAAGGCTATTACAAATAAGCGGAAAAATACGTATATTGGTGCTGTCCATTAATACGCGCCAGATGGCGGTAAATATACAAAAAAGGGATATTTATCAATACGTTTTGCACGTATTACGCTGTTGTTATATAATGAAACGGATATGCAAAATACATATCCGTAACTGTAAACAAGGACAAACTCCTCGTATTTTTAGCATTTACTTCTGTTCAATACATATGTTTCAGCCATCTAGGCCTCATCGGTTGAACTAGTGAAGCAATGTATATACAAATTAATACAGATCTGTTAAACAACGGATCTGTATCTGTATCTACATTTACGCTAAAATCGTTTCCAAGCCATAACCAGTTTCGTTCTATCAGGCGACACCAATTTAATCAGTGACATCTGACGGAAGAAAGCGACTAGGCCAGAAAAGGCGATCTTCCGCTCGAATAGCAAGGCCATCTGGCGCGTGTTAATGGACAGCACCAATATACGTATTTTTCCGCTTATTTGTAATTGATTAAATTGGTGTCGCCTGATAGAACGAAACTGGTTATGGCTTGGAGACGATTTTAGCGTAAATGTAGATACAGATACAGATCCGTTGTTTAACAGATCTGTATTAATTTGTATATACATTGCTTCACTAGTTTAACCGATGAGGCCTAGATGGCTGAAACATATGTATTGAACAGAAGTAAATGCTAAAAATACGAGGTGTTTGTCCTTGTTTACAGTTACGGATATGTATTTTGCATATCCGTTTCATTATATAACAACGGCGTAATACGTGCAAAACGTATTGATAAATATCCCTTTTTTGTATCTATAACTCGTACTTAAAAAGTCTGTTAATATCAGTAAATTAGCCCAACTATAAGTACGTTAAAGCAATGGTTAGAAATCGTTTCTGGTCCATTGGACCCGCTCGGTAGTCCAAGGGTTAATATACTATATTATGAAGAAAAACGAACGTTCTTTGATTTTGGTATTTTTAATTGCTCCTTGGAAATGTGCAAATATGTTATACATTTATATTAACCCTAAGTCAACCATAGGCAACTAAATTCAAAAATTTTATTCTAAACATACGTGAACGCTGCCAACTGCCATAAAATTTCAATAAATTATCAAATTTCTTATTTTCTCTTAAGCAAAAAATACATTAACAAAGCTAATTGCAAAAAATAGCATAAAACACAGGTTTCATAAGACATTAAAGCAATTATTCATTAGAAAACTCGTTTTTTAACTTGTTTTTTAATATACTATTGACACACCAGCGATATCAAATAGTGTACAATTTTACAACACTATATGACTCTAAAACTATTGTACATTATTTCTAGCGAATTCCGTCATTTTTACTACAACGTATTCAAAAGTTATTAAGTTTAGGTCTGCAATACATAATTTCGTCCTATTCTGGCACGGGAGTGTGTGAAACGTAAGTATCTTTGGCGAATAGCGGAACATTTTCTATAATTCACTTACACAAAAGATATGTCAGTGATAAAGTAGGGATAAGGTCGCGAAACAAAGAGATATATTATCTTAGATAATTTTGAAATCTGTTTGGACTACTTGTGAAGATTACGTCAGAAAAACGAAATCTTATAAAGCTACTTAACATAGAAGGAACTGGAAGACTGAATGGTTAATAACATTAAAGTCTAAACTATATTATATTGCGAAACGATACTTCTGCCTCGGAGTGCCACGCGTTCAAATTGAACTGCCACTCATCTGATATAGTATTATTTAAAATTTTAAATTAACAGAAATTATCTACACTCCTACTATAAAATTAACAATATTTTTTTTCTGAAGAAGACAGTAAAATGTCGAAACGATAAATGAGTGTATTTATTTAAAAAATATTTTATTAAGTCGAATTTCAAGAAAAACATTGGCGATATAGCGAAGTCCACGAGGTACAAATACACCAAATAAACTTAATTTCTAATGTGTTAAATGTTATTACATGACTCGTTAAAAACAAACCATAATAACAGCTTTAGTTCACTTGTGCTTATAAATTTCCAAGACTAAATGTATTAAAAGTTAATCTAAAACGTAAACACTTTCATTGCCATCATCAAATTATTGCAGATTTAATAGCTAGAAAGAGAGTTTAATAGCTATTTGTTCGGAGCGCATAGTAATTGATATTTTGTAGGTCACTAATTTAATTGAAAATGTTAAATTTGAATGCGGAAATGCACCCACCGAGTTACTGCATAATAGCATTTCAGTACCAGCATGTAATAATTTGCAACAGCGTTAGAGTGCATAATAAATGTTTTGATTTTTACGTTCCGATCTATGAATAAAATGATTATATTTCATGTTAAATTTTACCGACTAAATACAAATAAAACTAATAATAATAATGATAGTAATAACAATAATAATAAGAAGTTCGAACGAGAGATTCCACCTTCCCAGGAAGAAAGGAGGCAGAGGTATAATTGATATTAAAAACATCTACTATGAGCAGATACATGACCTCAGAGAACTCTTCACAGTAAAGGCACAAACATCAAACATTCACAGAGTTGTGTGCAACAATGATGACCGTTTCACTCCACTCAACTTAAAGGACACGCAAAACAATATTAAAGAAAAAATTGTACACGACAACGAAAAAATTGACGCGTGGAGAAACAAAGAACTACACGGCAGGTACATACACGCTGCATACAATGCATACATCGATAAAGAAGCGACACTACAATGGCTTTGTAGCACCAACTTATTTGTCGAAACAGAGGGCTTCATGATGGCTATACAAGATCAAGTAATAGCAACTCGCACCTACAAAAAACACATACTAAAAGAAAACATCGCATCAACGTCATGCAGAATATGTGGCGAGAAAACGGAAACCATAGAACATATACTCAGCGGATGCTCCATTTTAGTCCCAAAACAATACACCAGACGCCACAACAATGTTGCGAAAGTGATCCACCAGGCAATATGCAAACTGTATGATGGAACCACTGGAATAACGCCATATTACCAGTACGAGCCGAAAAATGTAGTGGAGTTGCCTGAAGCCATGATTTACTGGAACCGACCAATACAAACTGATAGAACTGTCCAGCATAACAGACCAGATATCACGTTACGAGACCATAACAATAGCATTACGTACCTCATAGACATCTCTATGCCAGCGCCAGCGAATATCCAGGCGAAGCACAGAGACAAGATCGACAAATATTTACCACTTGCCCAAGATGTTAAAGAAGTGTGGTGCCAAAACAAAGTGATTGTAGTACCCATCATCATCGGTGCTACAGGAGAAATACCGCTGAATTTACATGAGGCTCTAAAGACCCTAAATATACATTAAATGTGACATATAAATAGCTTCAAAAAATTGTCATACTAGAGTCAATGAGCATTGTGCGGCAGGTGTTGAGCCAGAATACATGATAAAAACAACCACAAACACATCTCAAACCGAAACACCATATCTCCGAAAACACGAACTAAACGACTCCTACGATCTAATGCGTCGATTATGAGAAAAAAAAGCCAAAAGAACAACGTTACAGTAGATATGTACATAAAAAAAAAAAAAAATTATATTTAATATACATGTATAATTCTACCAATGTTTCCATCCATATTAAGCAGGATAGATGTTGATATGCTTGCCTCCCGGTCGTGTATCAACTTTTTCCCTTTCTCCCGAAAGGAGCGCACACATCAATAATAATAATAACAATTATTATTATTGTTAGTATAATCCCTTTATTGTTCAACAGATATTACACCCATTTATAGAACAATATTAAATATACAAATATACTCACTTTTTTTTTGTTTATTCCTTTTTTTCGTTTGGGGTATTGTTATCTGTTATCTGTCATAAATAGTTTGTCAACTGCGCTTTGTTGAAATTTTTTGGAACTTTTTAAAACCTTTTTTTACATTAAAAGCATGCTTATTCCGTTGTCAGTTAGTGTTAGTTAAATTTAAACTCTTTTTTTTTTGGTTTAATTTTTTAATCGTTCTTTTTGCTTTTTTTTTAAATCCTTGATCAGCAAAATTCGTTTTTTTGTTTTTTAAATTTAAATATGGTCTTAAATCCAACAGACACTGCCATAGACCTAGCCTTGATACAAGATTGGCGACCACAATATTACGTGGCTCGAGCCCTAGGCGTTTCTAGATGTTCTGTTCAATGAACAGTAGAACGGTGTAACTACTGGATACACTAGACGAGTAGGTTCTGGCAGAATAAAACGTACAAGCGCTCAGACTGGGAGTCCAGAGAAATAGGGACACTACAGCAGTTTGCGTCATAAACGATTTAGAAGAGGCACGTGGTGTAGCAGTTAGTAAAAGGACAGTAAGAAGAAGGTTGCAGAAATACGGATTGACTTCTAGACCTGCACACGTCCCACAATTGACAAGAGAACATCGTTTAGAGCGGTTGAGCTTTGGTCATGCACATCAGAACAGAGTTAATAAGAAATGAAGGCATTTCCTTTTTATAGACGAGTAGAGATTTAATCCCAGCTCTCCCGATGGACGCCAAAGAGTATGGCGAAGAGCTGTTGAAAGGTTTGCTCAAGGTAATATTGTTCCGAAGCTAAGTTTCGGCGGTGGATCAGTTATGGTTTGAGGGGGTATTAATATGGAAGCTCGTAAGAATTTATTGGTGGTAGATGAAGGAGTTCCGAAAATAGACAGATACATTACGCATATCTTAGAACCACATATGGCGCCTTTTACTCCATTTGTTTACGACAATTTTATGCTAATGCATGATAACCCCCGCACTCACGTTGCTCGAGTTGTTAATGAATATTTGGAAGAAGTTGGAATCCATTGTATGATCGGCCAGTAAGAAGTCCGGACGCAAATCTGATCGAACATGTGTTAGATATGGTCGGAAGGCGACGTCGAGCTCAAGAGCTAAGCGCATTAATAGTCCAAGAGTAAAGAGTGTAAATTCAAGCACAGGAAGGCAATATACGCTATTAATTCCCATTTTTTATCATTTACAATAAAAAATACTTAATATAATAATTTTTTGATTTAATCACTAGTACATTTTTTACATTGTTTTGATATTCCGGTTACACATTTTTTTAAAATGGTTTAAATTCATTACGATTATTTGCTTTGCCGTTTAAACCAACAAAAAAATACCTAACTAAAATTTAAAAACTAAGAGAAAATAGCCAAATTAGTATATGGATCGAATTTTGTGCCAGTGAGTGTATTACTAAAATAGTGCGGAGCAGTTAATAATAATAAAAATTAGATAAAAATAAAAATAATATAGAAAATAATAGTTGTAAAGTTTAAAGTTTATACGTTCTCTATGGGATTAAGATATGGAGAGTTCGCTGGCCAATCCATGTGCGTAATATTGTTATCTTAAAAAAATGCATTGATTTGTCTTGTTCTATGAGGACGCGCGTTATCATCAACAAACACAAAACCATCGCCTATTTCATTAGCAAATGGCAACACTACAGGTTGTAATACCTCGTTAAGATACCTGATACTATTCATTGTAGCATTTCGAAGCATAACCAATTCAGTACAACGAGTCACAGAAATACCTCCCCAAACAGTAATTGAACTACCTCCATAAGCTTGATGGTAAGTCACATTGTTCTCAATATAGCATTCTCCTCTGTTTCTCTAAACTCTAACTCTTCCATCTGAGCTATGGAGACCCACTTTGGTCTCGTTACTGAATAAACAACGACCCCAATCTTCAACATTCCAATTTCCATGTTGATGTGCCTACTCTAGCCTTCTTCTTTTGTGGGCTCTGGTCAACAATGGGCATTTTTTAGAAGATCTGGACCTTCAATTTACCCCATGGAACCTTCTTCTTACTGTTTGAGTGGATACTTCCGTAGGTACCTGTTGCAGTCAATAATTGAATTTGGAGTGTTCTTGCAGTAGAAAATCTATACCTTCGACACTGAACCGTAATAAAATGGTCCTCCCTGACTGTTGTTACTGCGATTTTGCCCTCCGCCGTGTCTATGTTTGACAGATCCAGTATCATTAAAACGCATTCGAACTCTTCTGATCACATTGTGGCTCACATGGAAATGCTGCCCATTTCACAATGAACCACAATGAGCAACAGTTCTTAGCGATGCACCAGTCATAGGCATTCCTATAGCTTAGCTCATCTCTTCAATACTTAAACGCCTTAATGGCATCTCTAAAATGCACTCAACCACTCTGCATTAAATCTTATTCGAGAAATTAGCAAAAATTCTCTTAAAACTTGATAAAAGTATAAGCGTCCGCGAGCTCAGTAACTGCAGTTATGACAGATAATAACAACAAACAACAATGTAGTCGCAAATGTCATTCGATAGACATTTGTTTGCATTCCGAAACACAGCCCTGATCATATAGGAAGTCATGTCTAACGCCTACGAAGTTGTTTACTTTTACTGCATGCTATATAAGTGTACCAGTTCAAAAGTTGAGCAGTGTATAAAGCTGGGTTCGTGCATAAACTATTATACTTTTTGATGCTTCGGACTAGCACGTGTCTTATGTCAAATACAGTATTAATATTGCTTTTTACTTACCAGATTTTTAGTGTCGTTCAGGTGTAATGAAAAATATATTTATTTTATATAGTTGGTTTCAAACAGAATATCATTCAGGAAGAAATAAAACAAAACGCAGGTTATTATGCTTTAATAAAAGTAACTGTCAATATCATCAACAAATAAATAAATACACACCCATATGAATTTTTAAGAAAATTAAATAACAGAAAAAAAATCAAATATATTCACAAGTAATATATAAATAACTACCGTCAGATGTAATGAATTACTATATAATACGCTCCTAGGTATTATTTGTTGTAAATGCATTAACATGGGTACGTATAAGTAATGTCATGAAAATTAGAGCCCGAAGTTATGTCAAAATTGTCGACATGCGGAAATTTGAGGTTAAGCAATAGTAACTAAGCGATCTTTCTATAACAATATAACAATAAAAAAATTACTTAGTATTCTTTATTTTATTTGAAAATGACTTTGTAAATACTTTAAGAGAAGATTTAATTTCTATTTTCTATTTCTTTTTCAAAATACCTGACCATGAATTAGCTGTATTCTGATTTGCGCTTTTTTTTTTCAAGCTGCAATCCTATTGGTCTTGATAGAAGCCTCCTGATTGGTTGTTGCGAAACGCGCGGCAATACAGCTCTAAATTGGTGGGAACTTGTGGATGCTTCATATTTTCCCTTCAAAACTGTAAACGGCCTAATTTTCTAAGGTGTCGCTGATATATTCACAGATTCTGTGGAGTGCATGTGCTACACAAGTAATATGCAACATTTGGGATATGTTTCCTCAGAGACACCTTTCCGGAAGTTGATAGACTTGTTGCTGCTTTTAAAAATGTTTTCGGAAAAGTACAATTGAGAGTAGCTCTTTACAGGGAAGAACTACCATTCTTGTCACAGCCTTCCTCTCCAGTAATAACTAGATGAGGAACATGGTAGGAAGTAGGAACTAGTTTTTATGCAGACAAAAATTTCGTTACATGTTTAAATGACGATGCTCGAAGTATTTCTGAGTGCAAGGAACTAAAACAAATTCCAAATTAAAAAAATAGTTGTACTTTCTTCAGGAACACTAGAAATTTGCCAAAACTAATCACCTATTTTGAAAATAAAATCCTCAAATTATATGACTGATTAACCATATTAGCTGCGGCTACTAATAATTTGAAAAATATTCCATGGAGCTTTCGGCAAGGCAAGTTTTTAATAGAAATCCAGATTTAATAACATTGCTGCAATTGTGGATGGGGACAATGCCTAAAAATCTAATAATATTTCCAGTATGGACCTGTAACCAGTTGCAGTCTAGAAAGGACGTTTTCTATCTACAAGGATGTATTTCATTCAAAGAGTATATAATGGGTCATATTCTTTAGAAAATAAAACGTTAATGTAATATATATGCCAGTTGTCTACTGTATATATTAAAAGCAATTTCATTTCTTTTACTTAATTTCTCTCTGACTGTTTAAAAATTTATCTAACAAGGCATTCTGCATTAAAACGGGTTCTTCTCCGGACGCACATTCAATAACGAAAACAGTACCTCAGTATGAGATTACTTCTCTTTGTCCGTTGTATTAATATGTAAAGCATACTTCCCCATATATATGTATATACCGCCTGATTCTGAGCAAACGCAACGGCATGAATGTACGAATATTTCTCCCGCTCCGAATAAAAATCCCCTGAACGCGTTAAGCCAATCACAAAACAGTCTGTTGTTAAACCCCCTCCTCCCGCCAACTTAATTGGCGCTTGCTATATGTATGACATCGATGTTAAGCCAAAAAACAGTCTGTTGCTAAACCCCCTCCTCGCGCCAACTTAAGTGGCGCTTGCTATATGTATGACATCGATGTTGACGCGCCTACAGCAGTCAGGTGAATTGTATTCGAAGTGGGAGAAATATTCATACATTCGGATCGTTGCGTTTACTCAGAATTAGGCGGTATATAAAAATGAGAGTCAACATATATTTAATATAAGGATATGCTTTGTCAGCAATACCACATTTTGTAATCTTAACTGTACTATGTATGGGGCCCAAAGAAGGAGAATATATAGAAGATATTCTGGAAACATTCTTTCGCATGAAAGGGGAAGGAGGAAGAAATATAACAGCAGAAAGTATCAGTCGATCAAGCCCTGCGAATAATAGCGGACGGCTGATCTACTTAGGTCTAGTACGACGTAAATAAAAAACGTCGGACCTAACAAGAGAAAAAAAAGTCCCACGCAAGTAAAACCTTAGCAGTAGCCAGTGAAGAAAAGACGCTATAAAAATACGCTAGTTTTTATAGCACTCGCAAAGGGTGAATCAACCTTGTAATAAAGTCACCTGTGCGCGCTTTAAAACATTTGGATTACAACAAAAATCCTTGTAGTGCAAAGTTAATTTGCGTGTGTTTTGTGAAACTCCTCTGAGCTCCGGTACCAAGACAAGGTAGGAAGTTTTATTCTCTTAAGTCTATCGATAGCGAGAGATAAATGCTGATATCAGAAATAAAGGCCTAGACATTATAGTAACAAATCAAACGAACTTTATAATAAACATTAGCAAGGTATAGCATTATCAATTATCATTTTCATATCTATTTATTTGTACCCTATTCAAGTGATGTAAAAATTGATGTAGAAGATCCTATGTATTAAAATCAATATATATGCTTTATATGTAATCTGATATTTTATTACACATATATATACATACATTTACAAAGTCGATATTTGCCTATGTAAATATCCTTATAATAAATAAAGACATAGTGCTCTATTTATTGCTACAATACAGGGGATACACTCATACACCTTTCGTATATCAAACGACCTGAGATCAGTAGAATAAAATAAATATCAATTTTATTAGTGTAATTCAGTCCCATTGCTAGAGTTAGTTAATCACCGGGCGGGCATATACTTAATTAACTTTATACCGTCAGTAACGGTTATTTTCCTGTGGCGTCCAAACAATTAGCAAAGTAATCATTTTAAATAAACGATAAACTGCACATCTATCTCTCATATTACTTCTTTAACTCTTAAAGTAGCTTGCAAATTAGTATCTCCAGTCACAATTATTATTTGCAAAGGGTTAAAGAATAGCCAAACGTTACAAGTACAAATTTTACAGAAGAGAACCATGAGAAAGTTAGAGAAAACCTTAAATACAACTCAGCAAATATAAACAAAAAACTGTTTGTCACCACTTGGCAAAGTACCGTTTGACTGACTGACTTAATGTAGATGTAGCTCCCCTATTTAGCGCTGTTGAGCTGTACTACTATTCCTTCGCGGGCCGCATTCAAATTCCTAGAATTTCTGGGCAGCACTTTGTGTATAGTCACAAGTGTCAAGATGCTCACTAATAAACTAGCAAATCGTGTCAAGATTCGTGATTGTAGATGTACCTCGTATAGGGCCGTGTTGAAATAAAGAAATGTACAAATTGATGTTATGGTACAGACAGGAACAAATTAGACTTTTAAATACGTTAGCAAAATTCAGCAATATTGATATGGTTCGGTAGCTGTTAACATAGCCCTTTTTCTTTAATAACGAAGTTATCCTGGTTCATGTCCGAATGGTCGGCAAAGTACCAGTTTGAATTGCCATGTTAACAATAAAATATGAATAGTCAGTACCTTTTGTCGATTACCGGAAAGTAATATCTATAATATAAAACCGTTAGGAAGAAATGTAAGAAACCTAATTAATTAATAAATCATCATCAACTACAAAGCTATAATACATATTACATCAAAAATAGAAAGACATATAATATTTATTACACATGCGCGTGAGAGGCATGACCTCACATTCGTTATTCGTAAGGCGGCCCACCACCTACAGCTACCCTAGATACGGTCGCTTCATGTCAATTTCAGTTAACCCTCATACTTTAAACCATTTGGTTTGTATTAATTTATGCTTAGAGTGATTTAAAATTCCGTTTAAATTACTGTGAACTAAATATCTTATTTAATAAAAGTGTATAATATTTGTTTAATGATTTATATACATCTACTATACGTGCATTTTTCTTTGACAATTTTGGCCGAATCGATGCACTATTAAAATACAATAAATCCTTTTTTTATCTTCCTTGTAGAAAACGAAAGTCGGCCAAAACTATAAAATAGACACACAGAATTCGTCCATTTTCACACAATGGACGAATTCTGCGTTAATTTTTAACAAATACGTTTTAATAGTCTTTTAATGATGTTGTAAGATGTTTTAATGCAGATTATTATTTAAAAAAGGTATATAACCCCTTACCACAATTATTAATCGTATCCTAAATACGTATTTCGACAACTAAGTTGTCATCATCAGTAGGTAAAACCACTAATTAAAAGTCGCACATGGGGCACAGTAAAGCTAGAAAACCGCTTACGCAACAACTACTTTACACCGCGTCCACGTATAGACTAATTTTAACATGCGAATATAACCTACGAAAAGATCGAAAAGCACTTACCTCTTATGGAAAAGGCATTCACATATGTTTATTCTCCAAGTTGAAATATATCGAACGAAAGAAGGACAAACATTCCTTTCTTAAGGGAACGGCACTCAACATGTCCTAATATGCTTAAAGCGTGGTTGGCAACGTTAGATTTATCCGGTCTATTGTATTTAATATGTGATATGTGTTCTTTAAAACGGGTTATTATTGGTCGTTTTGTTTGGCCTATATATTTCAAATTACAATTCTCGCAACTAATTTCGTATATACCTGATTTCGAATTAAAATTAACTCTATTTTTAGTATTCCCTAGGAGACTTTTGATAGTATTTTCGGATCGAAAGGCAACCTGGAGACCTCTTTCTTTCACAACTTTATTAATGTTTTTCGTGACGGGGTGGTATGGTAAACACATGTACTTTTTCTCCTGGTTACTTTGAGATGTCAAACTTGTGGATTCGCGGATTGTATTTTTTATTTTTGTTTTTCTAATCAATTTATTGATTATTTCTGTGTCAAAGCCAAGAAGTAGAATTTAAAATAACTTTAAATATTTCCCGAGAGTCTGGATTAGGTATGTAGATGACATTCTCGCGATTTTTCATACACAGAAATGCGAATTAGACATGTTTGTTAATCAATTAAATTTGAAATTTCCGACGAATAAATTTACGGTGGAAAAGGAACACAATGGCAGGATACCATTTTTAGATACTTTACTGATTAGGAATAAACATAAAATAGAAATCGATATTTTCCGGAAAGAAACCAATGTTAATAGATTCATCACCGCGGATTCAAATCATAGTTATCAACATAAGACAGCTTCCTTTAATTTCTTAGTCAATCGGTTACTAAATTTTCCGTTAACAAAAGAGAGATATGAAATAGAACTGGATTTCATTAAAAATATCACGACATACAATGGCTTTGACACAGAAATAATAAATAAATTAATTAGAAAAACAAAAATAAAAAATACAATCCGCGAATCCACAAGTTTGATATCTCAAAGTAACCAGGAGAAAAAGTACATGTGTTTACCATACCACCCCGTCACGAAAAACATTAATAAAGTTGTGAAGGAAAGAGATCTCCAGGTTGCCTTTCAATCCGAAAATACTATCAAAAGTCTCCTAGGGAATACTAAAAATAGAGTTAATTTTAATTCGAAATCAGGTATATACGAAGTTAATTGCGATGATTGTAATTTGAAATATATACGCCAAACAAAGCCACCAATAATAACCCGTTTTAAGGAACACATATCACATATTAAATGCAATAGACCGGATAAATCTAACGTTGCCAACCACGTTTTAAGCACACTACACAATGTGTCGATTACAGGGTTGAAGCTGGTCAAAGGAATTAATAAACCCCGCGAACTTGATGCTTATGAAAGT
Organism: Melolontha melolontha; assembly: GCA_935421215.2. Classification (NCBI taxonomy): domain Eukaryota; kingdom Metazoa; phylum Arthropoda; class Insecta; order Coleoptera; family Scarabaeidae; genus Melolontha; species Melolontha melolontha. The sequence goes on from OW285236.1 coordinate 218,336,988, forward strand.
ATACATATCGCGAAAAATAAACAATATTCCATGAATAGCGATAGATCACCGATTCCTTTCAGTTGTCTCTTTTCATTTTTATTACCATAATTGTGTCATCGTCGTTTTAAAATTGAAGTTATTAGGGCATGTTGAGTGCCGTTCCCTTAAGAAAGGAATGTTTGTCGTTCTTTCGTTCGATATATTTCAACTTGGAGAATAAACATGTGTGAATGTCTTTTCCCTAAGGTAAGTGCTTTTCGATCTTTTCGTAGGTTATATTCGCATGTTAAAATTAGTCTATATGTGGACGCAGTGTAAAGTAGTTGTTGGGTTTTCTAGCTTTACTGTGCCCCATGTGCGACTTTTAATTAGTGGTTTTACCTACTGATGATGACAACTTAGTTGTCGAAATACGTATTTAGGATACGGTTAATAATTGTGGTAAGGGGTTATATACCATTTTTAAGTTTTTACTTAACCACAGTCTCCAAAGAAAGAATTTTTGCAGATTATTATTATTAATACTTTAAAAATTAATAAGTAATTAAACAAATTAATAAGTAATTAAACGGGTATGGAGAACACAATACTAGTTCATATTTGTGTGAAAGTATGTCTCTAGATATGCAAACACGAGTTTCAGCTTACTACAGAATCAATTAGTGCGCAATACTCGAGAGATACTTTCACCGAAACAACACCCATACCATATTAGAATAATCGTTTATACAACGAGTTAATAATGACGGTTATTATTCTTGAGAGCTGAATTATCGAATCGAGGCGCGAAGCGGCGAGGGAGTAACACAGCTCCAGGGAATAATATTATTATTATTCCGGGTTAGTATACACTACTTTATCTACGGCTAACTGAAAATTACTAAAAGAAAGACAAACATTATACTATAATATCGATACGGCCCTTGACGTTTTGACAGTTAATAAAACGGTTGCGCTTGTCTGAGGATTACAAAAAAATTAAAATAATTTAACGATTTTATAATAGAAAATTAGTTTTTATTTATATAAATATTAAAATGGCTACAATTAGTAATATTTATTGGGTTAGAATTAGAACCTTTAATATGTTTGGTATTATTGTAATTTATATTGTTTACTTCTTCGTTTGCCACTGAGGTTGACGTCGAAACATTAGCATTAATTTCGTTAATGATTATTTCGGCCGTTGCCTGTTTATTTCTCAGAGGTTGATCAATATAGCCTTCAACTTGACCGCCGTGATGCTTCAAACCTGTAATGTCACCTCCTCCATCAATATACAGCGTAGCAGATGATCTACGATAACTGCCCAGTGTAGTTTTCCGGATTTAATAACTTCAAACACTCGGTAATTTGTTTAACAAATACGGTAAATATTCATTGAGTTGTGCATCTAGATTTTTGGTAATTTATGAGAAATGAACTTATTTTTATGTAGGTCATGTACTTTTTTAAGATATCATAGTACATATCGATTACACAGGTCTGCAAGTAAAAAACTGCATAGGTTTTTTATACATTTTCTTATAGATTTTGATGTCCTGAAACCGAAAAAAATATTTAAAAAATTCCATCTCATCAATTTTTTTTTACAATACTAATTTTTATTTTGTGTAAAATTTTTATTTAGTTAAAATTTTGTATTTTATTTTTTAAGCTTCAAATTTAATTAAAATTAAGATTTCTTACCCTAATTTTAATAGTATATTTATCTGGGAATAAAGAAAAAAATAATGGTCGTAAAAATTTTAGTGAAAGGGGGGGGGGATAAAGAATTTCTGGTATTAGGCAGACGGTTGCATTATTATCGTGTCACACTCAGTTGACATCCAGCATTCAAACGCTACTGTGCTCTTGTTTTTATATGTGTGTTATGGCTCATAGAGGTTGTGTAATTTCTTCGAACAGCTTCTGTTATATTTGTGGTGAATATACAGGGAAAGGTGAACAAAGACATATAAGTGATTTTGTGAAGGTTTATTTTGCTGACTTTAAATTAATACTTGGTGATCAAGACAAAGCATGGGCTCCTCATAAGGTGTGCAGAAGATGTGAGGAAGATCTGCGCTTGTGGTTTAAGGGTAAGAAAACTGCATTTCGTTTTGGCATTCTTATGATATGGCGTGAACAGAAAAATCACACAACCGACTGCTATTTCTGTTCGGTAGACGTGAAAGGATTTAATACGAAAAACAAGCAGAAAATATCTTACCCTAACCTTGATTCAGCTATTCGTCCAGTGTCCCATAGCTCTGAAATATCAGTTCCGCACCCGCCTCCTAATTTAGATGACATCCAGAGTGATACAGAGGACTCAGATTTTTCAGTTGACGAGGGACTTCAACTTTTTCTCTGATTGAGCTCAATGACCTAGTCAGAGACTTGGGTCTTTCAAAAGATACAGCCGAATTGCTAGGTTCAAGGCTAAAAAACAAAAACCTTTTATTATCTGGTACCTCATTTTCCTGGTACAGACATCGAGAGAGAGAATTTACTCAGTATTTCACTAAAGAGGGAAATCTGGTTTATTGTAATGATGTTCGTGGGCTCATGAAATGCTTTGAAATAGAATATGATTCATCAGAATGGCGCTTATTCATTGATTCATCCAAAACTAGCCTCAAAGCAGTCTTGCTGCATAATGGAAATGTATTTGCATCTCTTCCAATGGGATACTCAGTTCATATGGAAGAAAACTACAATGACTTAGCTACGATTCTTGAGAAAATCAAATATCAAGAACATCAATGAATGGTTTGTGGAGATTTGAAAATACTAACAATGTTGTTGGGTCAACAGTCAGGTTATACAAAATTTCCTTGTTTTCTATGTTTGTGGGATAGTAGAGCCAGTGAGCTACACTGGACAAAAATTGACTGGCCACCACGACACGGTTTAACTCCTGGCGAGAAAAACGTTATCAATACCACTTTGGTTCCGCCAGAAAAGGTTTTACTGCCACCTCTTCATATTAAATTGGGGATAATTAAGCAGTTTGTAAAATCACTGCAAAAAGATGGGGATTGTTTTAGATATATATATTCCAAGTTCCCGAAATTGTCTGAAGCAAAGTTAGAAGAGGGAGTTTTCACTGGCCCCGACATAAGAAAATTTTTGTCTGATCCCTTCTTTCTTAAATCAATGGGAGAAATCGAAAAAGAAGCATGGGATTCTTTCGAAAATGTAGTGCAGAAGTTTTTGGGCAATACTAAGGATCCCGAATATAAAACTATTGTATGGCGCATGCTGACAGCGTATAAAGCTCAAGGGTGCAAGATGAGCTTAAAAGTTCACTTCTTACACTCCCATATTGAATATTTTCCTGAAAACTTGGGTGCCTACAGTGAAGAACAAGGTCAAAGATTATGCTGCGATGTACGCGATATCTAGAGACGTTACCAAGGAAGATGGGATGTCAGTATGTTAGCGGACTACTGTTGGATGCTTAAGCGAGAAACCAAAGAAGCAAACCAAAAATGAGTTCGGAGAAGCATCAAAGAAAAGAAGAAAAGGTTTGACAAGGGAAAAGAGTAAACATAAAGTTGTGTATAAATGTAAATAAGAAAAATAATGGTTCATAGGTTTTGATAAATATTATGCTGTGTGTTTGTTGTAGTAAATAGTTGATTTTGCTCATTATTGTGTTCTTATTTTGCAAAAAAAACTATACGTGATGGAGAGTAATAGAAGATATTTTTGAAATCAGCGTACCTTAAAACATATAATTCAGCAAAAATATTTCATGCAGCTGAAAAAAAAAAATTTTTGCATACCTGTGTTATTGTAAATGAACGCACAAATTTATTCTTAGTTTTGGGTATGCTTATTAGTAACATTGTACCAGTATCATTTACGTCCTCTATATTTAAATGATATTATTCATTGGAACGGCATGCGCCCATTATTCCGGTAATTAATACAACCTAAAGAGAATATTTTCGAAACAAACTCAGGTTACAGAAGTAAATATTTACCTTATGTAAAACATGAAGTTCATTTGGCGCTTGACAAACAAATTTTCTTATGTGATCGGGTTTCAGCGTTTATAGATTTTTTTGCTTCGTATGTTTCGAATTTACTTTTTAAGAACGAAGTTAATTTACTATATTGACTCAAATTTATATCGTGTTTCAGTTTCAGTACAGATTCCAGCATTGAGTAGTAAGACAAAAAAAAAGATGATATGTATTTTTCGCTTAATTCTGCAAAATATAAAATAATACATGTGATAAGTGAGGGACTTACATAAATGAAGCACCCTGATACTCGAAAGGCGAGGAGACTCAGGTTTATCACGCACCACCATCTTCGATGACAGCGCCATCTATCATGAATTGAAAGAAATGTTTTCAACAAATCCTACGTACTTTTTCTAGTAAAATTCGAATATTTAATAAAATGTACGGTTTCCAATTTAAGATTTCACAGTTACCTCCACGCCGCTTACATGGCGACGTGTATTTACTCCAATGAATTCTTAAATTTTAATTCTGGACATTTTTTCGTGAACTGCTTATTTTTCGAGATATTTGGAAGTTCCGAGTTAAAAAATACACCCGGAACTCGCATCATTGTACGTGCCCCCACAGTACGTCATCACGGCGTGCCTGGTATTAATACCTAATATCTTCCCTCAAATAAAAAAAAAACTATATATTAGCAGTGATTCTAAAAGGTGGAAGAAATACCTTTCCAACAAGCCTGTACTGAGTAATCTACTATAAGTCCATAGGATTTTATGACGATTGATTAAAACTATTACACATTTATTAAGGAAAATATATATTTTGAAAATTTCGGGGGTCCAATTCCGAATTAGAGCTATGGTCTCTTCAGCAATTTTACTCAGAATTATCTATAGATTACTTTTTTGCTATACGCTTTATGGGAAAATAGTTCCATATAATTTGACGCACCCTAATATATACAAGCTGTCCCGTATTGTTATGTTCATATTTTAGGAATGTAAAGCGGACTTAATTTCAAGTAACAAAAACGCAAAATTTGTATATCCATTTTTATTTGTTTCAAAGTTACAGATCTATGGATGTGATTGTCAGATTATGAAAAAAATGTAATTCTAAAGTCAATACAAACTGATTTTATTTAAAAAAAAGGTTATACGATTCAAAAACAGGCCTGTGATTGTTAACGTCGCATAATAAAATGTTATCCTACAATAAATAAACACGTGCCGTAGTGCATACAGTAAGTTCTTGGAGATCTACAAAAAAGAGTACTGGAAATTAATTTATGATAAAGAAGGTTTTTACTTCTTTCGTAAGTGCTGAACCATGAATATCATACAATAAACAAATGTTTAGATGACTGTTAACGTTGCATTTTTTAATAAAGGATTACATTACGTTTCAGTTCATACAACAGCTTATTAGTGAGTGGGCACGTTTTCTTTATTCAAAATGCTTTCCCGATTTTCCTATCAAGAGTATGCGGACATGCATTTTGTGTATGGCTACTGTAACGGCTGTGCACGTCAGGCAGTTATTGAATACCGACATTGATTTCCCGATGGGTGCATTCCTCATTCCAGAACGTTTCTGGAAGTACATAGACAATTTCGGGAATGTGGACTGCGTGATTATTTTTCGACCGAGGAGTAAATTTGCCAGCAGACTTAGAGGAAGAAGCAGTAGCTATTGTTACAGGGGATCCATCTCTCAATGTACGTCGAATCACCAGACAACTAGGAGTGCCACGAACGATAGTTTTTAAAACGTGAGGGCTTATATCCATATCACTATCGCAGGGGACACGGTTATCTTGAGGCAGATAACTATTCTCGTCTAGTTAATTCTACCTGGATATTAAGACACGGCTTCATTTTAATTTCTGCAGAACAGTCCTCTGGACAGATGAATCTACTTTCACGAGAAGTGATGTTACAAATCTAAGAAACCTGCACAGGTGGTCATCAGAAAATCCCAAAGCTATACGCCCATCTAATTTCAACATGAATTTTCTATTAACGTTTGGGCGGCCCTAATCGATGACTTGTTGATTGGTCCTATCGTTCTTCCTGTGAGGTTAAATGCGAACAATTACCTTCAATTTCTTATTGACGAACTTCCAGGTCTTTTAGAGATGCCCCACTGAATGCTCGACGAGACATGTGGTTTCACATGGATGGGGCACTCCCACATTTCGGAATTTCTGTTCGAAATTAGGTTAACGTCAATTATCCATGATGGATTGGTCGAGTTGGTCCTGTTGCATGGCCACCCAGATCACCCGATCGTAATCCCCTTGAGCTTCATTTATAGGAGTACATAAAAAATTTAGTCTACGCGTAAGTTTCGAACACAAGAGAAGAGTTGTTGTATCGTATTCACCTGGCTGCTAAGCAAATCCGACAAAACAAGTATGAAATTCGGATAAGTACTTCTTCTGTTGGCTTACGGGCACAAGCCTGCATTCTACAAGGAGGTGGACATTTCGAAAATATTATTAATTGAACTTTTTTAAATAAAATAAGTTTTTATGGAACATTTGGAACAAAAACGTTATCAATTCATTAGACTTCCACCTCATTTTCTTCAAAATATATGTTGATGATATCATAACATGTATTTCGACTAATAAAATAAACTATCATTTAAATAAATTCAATAATTTTCACAACAAATTAAAATCCACTATTGAAGAAGAAATTAATAACAGTATTAATTTTCTTGATATTTCTTTAAGCTATTATAGACGGGGTACTATTTATACAAATTGGTATAATAAACTCAGCTTCTTTTCGATATATGAATTACCACTCAAATGCGCCCACAGTATTCAATAAAATGATTATAATTAATCTGACTGATAGAGCAGTAAAACTATCACATACTCAATACAGAAAAGATAACATCAAGAAAATTAAAACAATGTTAACAGATAATAATTATCCACCACAACTTATAGACCAAACAATTTAAAAAAAATACACCAAATATACAACACTGCCGACACCAGTAACAATTTAAACAATGACACAACATATATCACGATTCCATATGTTCCACAACTATCAGAAAAAATTAAATACACTTTAAAAAAATATAATATAGCTACAACATATTAACTTAGTAATACTAATAAACATTTAATTTCAAAACTTAAATCTAAAATAGAAAAAAAATCGAGAAGCACATGTCATCTTTAAAATACTATGTCGCAATTGCGATAGTTAATAGGCCAAACTAAACAATATTTATACAAAAGAATACAAGCCCACAAACACTCTAAAACAGACAAAACTGCTTTATCTACACACAAACACAACGCGATCACCATTTCGATTTTGAAAACACACAGATAATTGATAAAGAACAACACACAATGAAAAGGGAAATTATAGAAATGATTAGTATTGAACAGGAAAAAAGTGCAATTAACAACAGAAGTGATATAAAAAATTTAAGCAGTATATGCTATAACTTAATTATGTAACGATCTGCAATTTACCGTCATAATATATGTTGCTGTTATATAATTATATACCTTAAGCTATTTAAATATCTATACATTTGCTTATCATGCTGACAGTTCCGTGTTTTGATTCATGTCTGACTGTCCGAGTAGATTTTCGTGGTTTTCCTTCTCGTTTAAGGCGAATGCCGACAGCTTTAAATCTTAAGACGCTCCACCGGCGCGTATATAATAATGTTGGAATTAATATTTATATATTATATATTAATTATATATATATATATATATATATATATATATATATATATATATATATATTAATGTTCCATGTTGGAATTAATATTTCATTTATATTCAAATTATTATCTATTGTAATTAAAGTAAAAATCGAGGTTATTATTATAATTTCTTACAAGGCTTTGAAAGAAATAATTGCTATCGAGAGTCAGTAGAAAAATTTAATAACGACTGCCAGGAAAAAGAGCTACTCCAAATTTAAAATTTAATTATACTATACCTGTGCTACTATTATCTAAATACTCAGAAAAGAAGTATTAAACCTTGGCGCTACTTTGAAACTCCCTTTGGAGTCGGAAATACCTGTGATTGGCAAGTAATCGTCCAACGCATCTTTTGGCGCACGGCTATGAGCAATACCAACGCCTTCGGCCGACGCCTTCGTATAACGCCGGTACCTGATCCGTAGAGACGAAAATACCTGTATCCCGTACTTCTACAATACTGACCAGCGGACACCATACCATACCTGTACGCATCCGATAAGAAACAGGTTTTATTAATACAATTTATTTCGAAAAAGTCCTATAAGAACTATTTTATTTCACAAGACAAAATTTTATTAAAATACCTAACTCTTTATTTTTACTTTAATAACACATTCTATTTTACTCTGAATTTATAAAAGGGTATTTGTTATTAAGATCTGTAGTACGTACCCTTTAATTTGTTTGTCTATTTATTTATATTACAACATACTTGAAAATAACATTGCTATTAAAACATAGCCTTTTAATCCACACGTGCACTCTATACTAATTCCATATTTTGTCGTTAGGCACGTTATTTGTTCATTGTTTACAGATATCTTACTTCAATAAATATTTACACTTGTTATATTAAACAAACTCTATTATTTATCATTGCTTAGCTAGAGATAACTTTGTAACATTATTAAACAATTTTCCATCATATACATTGGGATAAACTGACCGACGAGGGTCCTGAGACATTTCGGTAGAAAATAATACTTGTTCTCCGACATCTTGCCGCAACCTGAGACATTACATGAGAAAAACTGGTAATCTAATGTAATAGGTTTAAGACCAAGGCGTCCAACCAATAGTACAATTCCCGTACTATTCAATCAACATTATTTATATCAATTAAAATTACTATTCCATTTTTATTGTTACACAGCTCATTCGCTATTTATCAATAGTCGCCCGAACGTGGAGGCTTCAGTTATATTTAAATTAATTGTTTTAAACATTCTAATAATATTTCCATATCAATTAATATCATTATTTTATATTATTACTATTACAAAGGGTCTCAGCACCTTATACAATATATATATATATATATATATATATATATATATATATATATATATATATATATTGTAATGTGTATTTAACAGTCCGACACTGGACCGCCAAATATAATAGGTTATTGTCAAGGGCAAACGTTGGAGTGCCAAATATAATAATTATTTTAGCGTCAAAACGCTGGAAACAGCCAAAATAGCGTTTTGGTTTAAAAGAAAATTTGATATTTAGTATAATTTGGAAAATTATCTAGCATGAGTTCACTAAGCATCTTCAGGGTCGTGAAGATTCTTGTCTGGCAAAGAAACAACAGAAACGACTTGATTTGGTTGCTTTAAAAAATGTTTATTAAAAGGAAAAGATCTTATCTCTATAGATGAATATTAAATTTGGTATAATGTATTTGCTAATGTTTAACAAATCATACAGGTTAAACAAAGACTTAACAATTTATTTATTGAAAACATAATAGAATTTAAAGATTATGTGGAACTTCTTAGGTAAAACAAATAAATTGAAATAACGGAAATAGGTCAAATATTTGGCTGCACAAACAAAATTGGTTCTGGCAATTTCAAATCACGCTTAATAAATGTATATGTATATAAACTTCTTACTTACAATTGTTCTAAAATGGTCATTCGTTTAATCTTTATCCACTTCCGGTAAGCAAATGCATCTGTTCTCCTAATAATACCAATAATACAGACTTAGCACAAAAGCTTCTTCAAACTATTCTAATTTTCTACTAAATACTCCTAATCTCTGCGATCAGCCTTGCTCCACCTGACGTACTGATTAAAATGTTTCCGGATTCAGGCTATGATGGTCACAAACGAACGAATACCTTCAGATAATGAATTCTTCAGTACAGCAAAGTAAACAGTCTCATTCGGATAATGGATAAACTTGATTTTTCAGGTTATACGGGTCCTAGAAATATCCCATAAATATCTCTGTTTGGCTCGGGGTGACCAGTTAAGGTTAAAACAGGAACGGGTAGCTGTATTCTCTCAAAAATTAAAACGTAAAATAATTATTTTGATCACAACAGAATACATGAGAACGTATAACACATGGTAAAAGGACTATGACGTTTAAATTACTTGTTTTAAACGTTTCTTTTAAAAATTCTTCTTTCCAAATAAAAACACATTTGAACTATTCAAAATGCCAAAATTCTCTCTCTAATTGTTCCAATAACCCCATAGCAACCCAACAGCTTTTCTCTTTTTAAGTTCATTGGTCGCTTTAGTTATACGGAATTTTCCTAAGTATTTGACATTTATACAATAATTTTGATTCTTAATTAATATTATGAACTTATTGGTTTACAATTAAATTTTCCTTCACACATAACTTTTGATATTACCAAACATTAACAATAGTATACAATATTAAAATAAATTTACATAGTTTTATAATTTTGGTTAATGTAAGAAAGTCATATACTTTTGAAATTTGATTATAGATTTGACACTCTAAATTAAAAAAACAATACAAATATAATAGACTTCCAACCTTCTAAGAAATTCCAATAACAGAAATGTAACGAATTAAAACTAGTGTCTTCAATAAATATTCAATTAATGTTTTTATTATAATATATATATATATATATATATATATATATATATATATATATATATATATATATAATATTAATCGATGTGAAACATATTATTGAAAGTAAACGTCGAGGTTAATTCTATATTTATTAATATCTCAAAGCACTGCCACGGTCCCTTCATTAATCATTACTTAAATTCTTGACAAATGTTTATATTATAGCGTTAAAGTAGCGGTAGGCAAGTAGTATCAAGGAAATTTACTAAAAGCTATATTTACTGGATTCATCATTGAAAATGTATTGTTATTGTAGATCGTAAAGAAAACCATCACGCCGAGTTTTCTCTTTTTTATATCTGTCATATTTACTCTGTCAGATGCTTTCGCTTTCTCTGAAGGAATTTATTTTCCGTCGCGTTTATTTATTCTTGCCAGGCTTTCTAGGCTCCTGGATTTTTATTTTTATATATCTTGTAGTACGCTACGTCCCTTTGCGAAATAAAAAAAAAGAAACTTTGGAAAGCGTAGCATACACCACCCTATTATTCGTTCATGTTTGTTTTTCGGCAATTGTGAGAGATTGTCAAATTAATTATGTACGTAATTCTGTTGTTTTTTGGATAATCGACATGAGCATATCACGTAGGAACTTACTGTAAACGCAAGGTATATAATATATAATAAATACTACCAGAGGAGAAAAAGTAAGTATAACGATGGAGCAAGTGTATTAATGGAGCACTAAATAGGAATTACGAAAATAAGTCCATAGGAGGCATTAGTAAATTGAAGAAGTAGGAGAGTATATAAAAATACTTCCGTAAAATTTTGATAGTACAGGTTTTCAAAATAAGCTATAGCTTCGTCGATAGCTCCATTATTTGATCTAAATATCTTTCTCTCAAGACATTTCTTCATATTTAGAACCAGATAATTGTGTGATGAGGCCAAATTTGGTAAATCGTTAATATCTTGATGTTGTCAATTTTTCTAAAGCAATTGGAGAAGTTTATTAATCGTGGACGGGAGAGTACAATTTATTCAGGTTTTCTAAATAAGCTATAGCTTAGTTGGTAACTCTATTATTTGTTTTGAATCTATTTCTCTCAAGACATTTATATTTAGAACCAGATAATAGTGTGATAATTTTTCTGTAATAATTGCAGAAGTTTTTTAATCGTAGATAGGATAGTACCATTTGTCCAGGTTTGCAAAATAAGCTAGAACTTCATAAATAACTCTATTATTGGATCTAAATCTATTTTTCTCGAGACATTTTTCATATTTGGAAACAGGTAATTGTCTGAGAAGGCCAAATTTGGCGAATCGTTAATATCTTAGTCTAAGCGATTTTTCTGTAAAAATTTCAAAAGTTTTTCAAGCCTGGATGGGATAGTACCATTTGTACAGGTTTTAAAAATAAGCTATAGCTTCGTCGACAACTCCATTATTTGATCTAAATCTCTTTCTCTCAAGATATTTCTTCATATTTAGAACCAGATAATTGTCTGATGAGACCAAATTTTATGAATCGTTAATATCTTAACCCTTTGTGTCCTGGCATATTAAATTTTTAGATATATCAGAAATGTTAGGTATGATATGTTTGCTTATGATGTAAAACAAGTCCCTGAATTTTTTTAGAATTTTTTTTTCTTAAAATACTTGGAGGGGGTATCGGGACTTTGAAGTCCCGTCAAAGCTAAAGATAATAAAATTTCGTTGATTTACAAAAAAATATTTTGTTTAAAATATTATTTTATGTGATACATCTGTTAGAGCAATATAATAAAAAATTATTAATAAATGTGTAGTAACAATGCATTAATTTTCGGACATGCTGTGATAATCCAAAAAACAATTTTTTCTCTCGTTGCAACATAAATATACTCCACAAGTTAAGCACTTGGAGTGAGGACGCGACTTTATTGCCATTGATGAGCATTGTTCACACCTTCTTCGTATTTTGGTAAAAATTGGCCAGTGACTTCCTCGATTACTTAGTCGAACATCGTTGCTTACACTATAGTTGTATTTTCTTCGTTTTGTTGGTGCAGGACTAAGGCGACTGCAGTTTGGACTACCAGAACGTGGACTCGATCTTGGGCTACTACTTTCACCGAGAATCAAACGTTTTTGGCAAAAATTTGAATTGAGAGAACTAGTCATAAGTCCTAGACTTACTCCACGTCTAAATTCTAAGAGAGACACATTCTCTTCTGGATGCATTGTTTTGTAAATGATATAACTGTTGACAAATACTAAATCTAGTAAACCAAAGAAAATCCGGTGCCACCATTTCTTTGAACGTCTGTTAACAGCATAAGCTTGTCGTAAACGATCAGCATGATCAACACCCCCCATGTATTGATTATAATCCACAATAATTTTTGGGCAATTTACATTTTGTTGCGTCCCATCTTTTTGTAGTCGCCGAACTGTGGTAAATTCTGTGCTATGGAAATTTGACAGCATATGAACGACTCTGTTATCATACCACTTAAGGTATGTTTTGTCCATACTAGAAACTCTGTAATCGCAATCTCCTCTTTTCATGCTTTTATCTGTTTGTAGATCTTTTGGCAGACCGTCTCTTGTCTGTCTCACTGTTCCACAAGCCAGCGTATTTTCAGATTTTAATTTTTCTAATAACTTTACCGAAGTAAAATAATTATCAAAATGCACTATTCTGTATTTTCCCCAATAACTCTCTGGTGGAGAAAGAACGACTCTTTCTCCTAGTCCAAATTGAGCAAATTTTTCTTGAGTTACTTCATTCTTTCCTTGATAAATTTCAAATTTCTTGATGTATCCCTTTGGATCGGCTATACACCATAACTTATATCCACGTTTTATCGGCTTCATTGGGTTATACTGTTTAAGTGTAGAACGCCCTTTAAACAAAATCATACTTTCGTCCACAGACAGCTCCCTGGTGCCACTATACAGTGTATCAAACTTAATATTAAGAATGTCAATGAGTGGTCTTAATTTATACAGCTTGTCTTTGTTTTCATGGGGTATTTGTGCATTGTCATTAATATGCAGCATAGATAATATCTGTTCAAATCTATTTTTAGTCATCCTTCTCTGCACTAAAGGAATCCCCAGATATTCCGCAGAAGACCAGAATTGTTTATAACTAGGCAATTTGTGATAACCCATAACGTAATTTATGCCCATGAAACCTAGTATTTTGTTTGACTTGACGTTCAAAACCTTGTTTCTTTGTACGGCGTACAAATTACTTTGATAAACAATATCATCTATAATTGAAGATCCTAATACAGTTAAAAAATAATCTGTATAACTTTTACACGTAACAAAATGTTCCTCGATAGGACCTTCATCGAGTTGATAGGTAGGAATGTCAATAACGTTTGTTCTTTTTTTCCATTTTCTATCAATTTTTTCGGCTTTTTTCTTTGGTAATTTTTTAGTAACACTATTTGACGTACATGGTAAATCTTCATCTATTTCAGGAGCCAATGCAATGTCAGTAGTAGTTGTTTCATCATTTTCTTTAGACAGAGATGGTAAATTTTTTTCCAATTCCGTAGCAGTTATCTCCTCATCGTCTTCACTATTTTCCTCATCTGTGAGGATATTATTATCCATTGGCAGTTCTTCCAACTCCATGGCCGCTGTATTTGCGGATTCCAGAAGCTCTTCATCATTTACAAAAAATTTCCTTCTCCACCCACTCATCATGTATAATTGTCTGAAACAACAAAATTTAAATACTTTTCTCCGAAAAGTTACTATTATTTCAAAAAATAACATAAAGCATGGATTTCGTGCAATACTTACCAGATATTGAGTTTTATACGCTCTTGTTCACGACGGGGCTTTTGAGTCCAGCACAGAAACTGCTCGATAATAACGAAATTGTTTATTATCACAACACTAACTGAATGTAATAACAAATTTTATGTTCCACCACTTCAGTTAATTATTTAACAAAAAGCACTAAACAAACTTAATTTTGCTACCCCGACAAAATTAGAGCCGTATCTGCGCACCAGCTGGTTGTGTACTAACGGTTAAATTGAAATTTACTGATAACTAGCGACACCTGTTGCCACAGTAAGACTTTAAATTTGTTAATTACAGTGGACTGTGATAAACTGTCAATGCAAAAGTGGTTTTTATGGATTTATGTAAATATTATACAATTTTAAAAATACGGGACTCACAAGTCCAACAGGACACAAAGGGTTAATGTTGTCAATTTTTCTATATCTTAATAGTAGTCAATTTTTTTGGTAATAATAGCAGAAGAAGTTTTTAAATCGTGGATGGGATAATTTGTCCAGGTTTTCAAAATAAGATATAGCTTTGTCGATAACTCTATTATTTAATCTGAATCTCTTTCTCTCAAGGCATTCTTTGATATTTGAAACCAGATAGTCGTCTGATCGGACCAAGTTTGGCGAATCATTAATATCGCAATGTTGTCACTTTTTCGGTAACAATTGCAGAAAATTTTTAATCGTGGACGGAGTAGCACCATTTATCTAGGTTTTTAAAATAAGCTATAGCTTCGACGATATTCGATCTAAACCTCTAGCTCTCAAGACATTTCTATATATTCGGAATTGGACGCCTGAGTAGGCCAAATTTTTTAAATCTTAATACATAAAACAAAGTCGGGTTAGTTACACAATTTATAACTCAAGAACGGCTGGGCCGATTTTAATGATCTCTGATTTGTTGGATTCGTCTCCGCCCCGAATAGCAGAATAACTATTAAAATATCGGAAAAATTAACGGAAAAAATTATACAGAAAATTATTTTTAAATAAATTTGGTTAAGAACTCCGCCATCTTCCGCAATTGACAGCTTACGTCACGCACGCTTATAGATTATTTGTAATAATTGATGTCCATTGCAAATCAGTGACATAAAAGTGTAATTTTTTTATGGTTTCAGGTTGTCTGTGATTTGTTTTGAAAAAAACATATAAATGTTACCGGCAGATTTGTTTGTTTTCTACGAGTGTTATTAATAAATCTTATTGTGCGAGTATTATTATTAGCGATGCCCGAATATCATTGCTAACCACAAAAACAACAAATAGTTGAGTGAGCGAGCAATTTTGGCAGCTAAGAACAAAGATGTGGATGACTTAAACTTATTAATTCAAAATTAAATCGCAGGTACTATGCATTCATTCAAATCTATTGACTATGTAACAAACGAAGAGGAAGCCACCGACTATCCCACTGAATTTTTAAACACCTTGGGTGTGCTTGGCTTACCACCGCACAATTTACAACTGACGGTTGGCTCGGTAGTCATCGTGCTTCGAAATCTAAACCAACCAAAACTATGCAATGGAACGCGTTTGGTGATAAGAAAACTAATGAGCGATGTGATTCACGCGATGATACTCAAAGGAAAATTCAAAAGTGAGGAAATTCTCATTCCGAGAATTCCAATGATCCTAACCGATATGCCCTTTGAGTTTAAACGAACTCAATTTCCGATTCGTCTTGCATTCGCCATGACGATTAACAAATCACAAGGCCAATCCTTGAGTGTTTGTAGTCTGAATTTAGAAAATGCATGTTTTTCATGGTCAATTGTACGTGGCATGTTTACGTATCGGCAAACCATCCGCTTTATTTGTTCTTGCGCCTGATAACAAAACGAATAATGTCGTGTATCACAAGATCCTTCACTGAAGAGAATCAACCCGAGTGCAACCCATGCAGCAAAATACATAGCTTCAATAAAGCAAATGTCTTGCTGACACGCCATTGATATACTTGATTTTTGTACTTTTATTGAAATTTTTATTTTCTTTATATATATTGTCCTAATAAACTATTGAACTTAATAAATTTTTTTCTATTGATTTTATTACGTTAATAAAGTCCCAAATTAAGCTTAGGTAAAAGTTAACACATTCAAGACATTTATTGACTGTTAGGCGGCACGAAGTTCGCCGGATCAGCTAGTTACTAATATTGTAATGTTGTCAATTTTTCTGTAACAATTGCAAAAGTTTTTTAATCGTAAATGACAGAGTAAAATTTATCCATGTCTTTAAAATAAGCTATAATTTCGTCGATAACTCCATTCTTTGATCCGAATCGCTTTCTCCCAAGAAATTTGTTCATATTTAAAACGAGATAATCGTCTGAAGATACCAAATTTGGCGAATCACTAAAATCCTAATCTTGTCAAATTTTCTGTAGCAATAGCAGATGTTTCTTAAACGTGGATGAAATCTGATGAAGCTCTTGTTTAGCCAAACAATTGTTATATTACTGTTAATATCGTATATTTGTTTGAACTTAATATTATTCTATTTTTACAATTTTTATATTGTGCGGTTTCATACATATCTACCTCGTCAATTAATTACACAGGCCTGCATTTTTCAACACTTTGAAAGTTGATTAAAAATTTTAACTGTTTTCTAGTAATTGGGTAGCGCTGATTTCAAATCTGCTTTTATTTTTTTTGTATCACGTAAGGTTATTTTTCAAACCAGTAAAATCAAAAAATATAGAAAAAACACGATTTATTTCATTTATAAGCTAGTTTTATATTATATTTAAAAAAATACAAAAATATATACATAGAAACTATTAGAAATAGTTATTTATTCTTTATGCTTCTTAAAAAAACGTTTTCGTTTTTCAGAAACGCTTCGTTTGGTTGTTTTTCTGTCATATTCAGCTAAATGAAGATCTCTTCTAAATGTCCAACAGTAATCGGCCATCAGTTTTGTGTCCCAGCGCCCTTGGTATCTTTTTTCCATCTCTTTAATATCCTGGTGAAATCTTTCTCCTTGCTCTTCACTCACGTCCCTAAGGTTTTCTGGGAAATAGTCCAAATGGGAATGTAAAAAGTGAATTTTTATGCTCATATTGCAACCAAGAATCCTGAATTTTTCCAGCATATTTTCAACGATCTCAACATAGTTTGTGCCTTTATAATTCCCTAGAAATTTATGTACAACTTTATGTACTTAAAAGCATGCCATGCATGTTTTTCCTTATCTTCCATTACATTTTCCAATTCTTGATCTTTCACCAAGCTCCTAATCAGCGGGCCTCCAAAGATTCCCTCCTTTAATTTTGCCTCTGACAGAGTCGAAAATGTTTTACACAAATATTTAAAACAATTTCCTTCTTTGTTTAATGCCTTAACAAATTGTTTCATAAGTCCAAGTTTTATGTGAAGCGGTGGAAGTAACACTTTTTAAAGGTCAATAAGACTTTCGCGAATTACATTTTTGGTTCCAGGTGTTAAAGTCATCCTTTGTGGCCAGTCTCTTTTTATCCAATGCTGTTCTCGATTTCTGCTATCCCACTCGCACAGGAAACATGGAAATTTAGTATATCCAGACTGCTGACCCAAGAGAAGGCCTAAAATTTTTAAATCTCCACACACTTCCCAGTTGTGATTTTCATATTGTATTCCTAAACGTAATTCCTGTAAATTTTCATAGTTTTCCTTTAAATGAACAGAATGGCCGACCGAAACAGAAGCAAAAACATTGCCATTATGTAAAAGAACAGTTTTAAGGCTCCTTTTTGAAGAGTCGATGAAAAGCCTCCAGTCAGAAGGTGTGTACTCAGGAGCTCCGAGGAAAGTAAGTAGATCAGCAATTGCTTGGCAGTATACGAGTGGACCGTTTTGTGCAAAATATTTTACAAATCCAGCCTCACGATTTCTATACCAAGGGAAGGTAGTTTCCGGGCCAAGCTAATGTTTTTGTTTCAACCTAGACCCCAGTACTTCAGAAAGATCTTTTGAAAGTCCCAAATCTCTTACTAAATCATTCAGTTCGGCTTGTGAAAATAGCTGAGGTTGATTTTGACCTGAGGTTGATGGTTCAAAATCACTATCCATCTGTACGGAGCCGGAAGTTGAAGAGGCTTCAATATCTTCTTGTAGTACTTTGGGGGGTATAGGTATAGATACATGATCACTGTGAGGAACTGGTCTGATAGCTGATTTAATATTGTTTGGGTACAAAATATGTTTCAAAGTTTTTCTACTATGCCCCTTAATATCACAAAGACAAAAGTAGCAATCTTCATGATGATTTTGCGGTTCTGTCCAAACCATCGGTATTCCAAAAGGAAGGCTTTTTCTATTCCCTTTGGTCCAATGTCTTAAACCTTCTTCACATACCTTACAAACAACGTGCGGTGGCCAATCTTTATCTTGATCTCCTAATTTGATTTTGAAATAAGCATAATATGCATTTTTCACAAATTCACCAATTGGTCTCTTAAACTTTTTCAAGACGAAATATACACAAATATAACAGAAATCATCTGGTTTATTTTTGCAACACCGGCTGGACGTATTTTAAGCAATGTTTATTTATCAAATACCACGCACAACACTAAAGACAAATTAATTTTGCTTGTTTACTGATCGACACTCAGAGCTATAATGAAGTAAATGACAACATAATTTGAAACATACTTGAGTAAGTAAAACCTACCAATTTTGTATAATACAAAAGTATTTTTGATAATATATAATATTATTAAAAATGGGGTGTGAAGAACACAATACAAGTTCATATGTATTATTGAATGTATCTTCTCCAAAGACGTAGATACGTATTTCACATTTCTACATGATTGTCAATACGCCCCTGTTGGAGAAGAGACACATTCAACAAACACATCTACCTTCCTATCTCGCTGATATTATTAAGACAGAGCGTGAAGGAATATTCAACGCTGTCTATATAATGATCGCAGAACTAGCCGTGGTGTTTCTTATAGTCGGTAACCACCGTATCTACAAAAAACTGTATTATCGTGTCTTCACTACTTGTCGGCGTAAACTGAATACGTATATAACAACATAATTTGAAACATACTTGAGTAAGTAAAACCTACCAATTTTGTATAATACAAAAGTATTTTTAATAATATATAATATTATTAAAAATGGGGTGTGAAGTAAATGACATTAAAATATACATTTTGTTTGGAGTGATAAACTTGAAATCCTTCTTCGCAGTACTAATAAAGTGAAAGCATAATAAATAGGATTTAGCAGGTAAAAATTCCCGGAAATCTTGTCCAAAATTAATACATGTAATAAAAGATTTACATCAGGTAATGAGAGCCTATTTAACAAATTTCTTTAAAACCACAACAGAAAATCATTTTTGGGTTAATACCTAGAATTTGAAGTAGTACATTCATTTTAAAATGTATTAAAACGCTTATTATAAGTTTTTTTTTTTCTTTTGTGCAAAAAAAAAATCTGTAGGTAGTAGAGACCAACTGTATTTTAATTAGTTATTGCTATATAAAAACTGAGCTTAACAAACAAAAATCACGTCATCACAAATTTTATGCAGGCCTGTGTTATTAATATTCTGTTTATATAAATAGAAATGAATAGAAATAACGAGGTAACTTTTAATTGCTTGTACTGACGCAGCCGATAATATATCCTGTGTTCAGGATCATTTAAATGAAATTAAAACATTTTCAATAATATAAAATATTATTAAAAATCGGATGTGGAGAACACAAGTCCGCATTTATGTGAAAATATATGAAAATCTTTTTCCACCCTATTTTTAATAATATTTTTATATCAATAAAATTTGTTGGCTTTATACAAAATATATTGAGGTTTCACCTACTGAAGTATGTTCGAAATCATTTTCATCATTTAATACTTCATAAATACGGTAAATTCGGTTGCTTTTTGAGTTCGAATTCATTAAGATATTTGTCCTTAGTCTTAATTGTTAAACTAGAACTGCTTTCGTTTGATTGTTCGCTAGTTATAATACCTGCAGAATCTCCGTATAAGCTATTATTCAGACTAACTTTGATACCTGGACACTGTACACAATTGTATTAAGTTATTTCAGTTACCATATCCGTTTACATTTATTATGCATCTGCACACACTCAAGTTGATAAAGGTACCGTTTTAATGACAGTTTCAGCAATGTAAATTTACTCCCACACACATTTAACCTAATGTTAGTCTAAAATAGTATATTCCAGCGTTTAATTCTAGCATAGCACAACAAATACATTGCATAATCTATTATTCACGTTTAAATAATGAAAATGAGGTCGCGTGTTAATATGTAAAATATTATTATTCCTCATAACACAATTCCTCAATAATACATTATGAATTAAGGCTTTAGTAAATTACATAGTTCGAGTGGTGCTTAATCTACATGTTTATATACTAGTAGAGGAAAGTGTTAAGTCTAATAGGCATCTTAGCCTTTTTGGAGCTGTGAATGATCAAATACTGTTTATTGATCGTATCGAGTTCCCTGGATTAAAGTTTTTAAAAGTGTAATGCGTTTTTTTACTACTGATAATGGAATCTTAGTTGTCGAAACATATATCCAGGATTTACAGAAATATTCTGTTGTTTTTTTTTAAATTAACTTTTACAAAATAAGTCAGTCTTGAATATTTAGATGTTACAATTTGACTTAGTCTTGTTAATTTATTTTCACGATGACAAGAGATTTAGTTGCTGTTTCAAATCGAAATTTTCTTAATTAATTTTTTTGAAGTACATATTGCTTTGATATTTCAGCATGATAGAAATTAAATAAATGAAATAGAGAGTAAATGAGAACAACACCTAGTTAGAACGGGTTGTGCTTTGAGCGCTCCTGTATAATACTCGTACGTGATGCAATATCAAATTTGATGAATGATCTTAATAAATCTAAGGTTATGATTAGAGAACGGATGCAATTTCGATAAAACGCAATCGGCAATTGGAATTGTGTATAACGTCGCACAGTACATCCCGGCGTAATTCAATGAAGTATTTGTTTGACTTACTCGGCCACCTGGTCTCGCACGATAACAATGGACAACTCAGCTATTGTATTCGGAGAATATAGTGCTTTTAAAGTGTTTTCATGAGCGTAGATAGAAGCGGGGTTTTTATAATGTATTTTATTTATTAGATTATATTTCGTAAGATAAATAAAGTGCTGTTAGTAAGTTTCTTGTTTTCATAGTTTTAACTGTTAATTACATCGTAATTTTTGTGATAGATCCTGTTTAATATCGTTTTATTGAATCTATTTCTACCAATTATTTCGACGTAAGTGTGCATTGACTTTCGTTCAGTTTCAATAACTTACGCACACATTTTTAGTTTTCATTTATTTAGATCTAGAGCATTGTTTAAGTTACTTTTTCAGACATGATGGAAGAATGTCGAGAACGGCATTGTAAAACAATGGCGAGTTGGCTTGACGGTCATACTGATTGTATGTCCATTGTCAGTGATTCCGAAATTTATTATAAAATCTGTAAAATATCGTCAAAAATTCGTCACTTAGGATCGCAAACACATCTGAACTCTGTAAAACTTTTATGGCGGCTAATATTCCATTAAATAAACTTAGCAATCCCACTTTAAAAATATTTCTTCAAAAATATACTGTTCGAAATGTTCCTGATGAATCAACTTTACGCAAATCTTATGTTTCTAGGTGCTATACGAGAACAGTAGAATGCATTAGAAGGCATCTTTTAAATCAATATATATGGATAAGCGACGACGAAACGGTGGATATGTTAGGACGCTGTGTGGTAAATGTTGTAGCTGGTGTACTACATCCAACTATTCCCTATAACTCATATGTAATAGCAACAAGTGTTATAAATAGAGTTGATGCGGAAACAGTTGCTGAAACCATTAAGGAGAATATGCAAAAAATGCTTCATTCGGACGCCACGTACAAAGAAAAAATACTTTTATTTGTCAGTGATAGTGCTGCGTATATGTTAAAAACCGGCAGACTATTGAAGAAAACATATCCTAATATGCTGCATATTACTTGTGTAGCACATGCTCTCCACAGAATCTGTGAATATATCAGAGACACTTTTCCGGAAGTTGATAGACTTGTATCAGCTTTTAAAAAAGTTTTCAGAAAAGCACCATTGAGAGTAACTCTTTTCAGGGAAAAATTTCCATCTCTGTCACTGCCTCCCACTCTAGTAATAACTAGATGGGGAACATGGCTGGAAGCTACTAGTTATTATGCTGAGAATTTCGATAGTCTAAAGCATTTCGTAACACTGCTAAATGAGGGTGCTAGAAGTATTGGTGAGTGCAAGGAGCTCACACAAATCCCAAATTTAAAAAATCAGTTGTACTTTCTTCACGAACACTTTGGAAAATTGCCAAAACTAATCACTTATTTTGAAAATCGAAATCTCAAATTAAATGACGCATTAACCACATTAGATGTGGCTGTTAATAATTTGAAAAGTATTCCAAGTGACTTCCGATGTGGCCTTCGGCAAAAGTTTGAAGCAATTCTTAATAGAAATCCAGATTTAATTACATTGCAGCAATTATGTATGGAGACAATTCCACAAAATCTAACGGCTGAATATGAAGAAATAAAAGAATATTTCCAGTATGCACCTATAACCAGTAGAAAGTACATGTAGAAAGGACGTTTTCTATTTATAAGGATGTACTTAATTGAAAGAGAACAAAATTGACAGAAGAAAACCTTGAGGAACTATTGCTAGTCAATATTAATACTCCTTTACTCAACTTGAACGACAAAATGAACAAATAAAAATGTTCCAATTATAGAAATAAAATTAAAAACTTTATAAATACAACTTTTCAACAAATAAATATGTATTTCGTAATTTTATAGATCACCACCCGTTTGTTTTCCAATTATATAAATAAAATTAATTAATAAATATGTATTTCGTAATTTTTTGATAGATAATCACCACCCGTATGTTTTCCAATTATATAAATAAAATTAAAAGCTTTATAAATACAACTTTTCAACAAATAAATATGTATTTCGTAATTTTATAGATCACCACCCGTTCGTTTTCCAATTATATAAATAAAATTAAATATTTTAGAAATACAGCCTTTCGCCAGTACTGCACTGGGCTTTGCGTCATGTGGTAAGCGTGTCCGTTCTCTAGTTATGATTCTATAGTTATAATCTATAAATAAATAAGAATACATGCCTGCATACCAAATATAAAATGAAAAGGAATATTTAAAATCATTTTAGCATTTTAGATCCAGTATTTGTTATGTAACTTGCAGGTATGTAATGAAAAATTCGGTGTTTATAATCTGCACGAAAAACCAATATAGATAACATTTATAGAACAGCCTAAAACGAATAAATACCTGTAGCAAGTGCGAACAATACGTTTGAAATGCATTATAATAACAAACAATAGCTTACATCTATATACAGGCTGATTCAAATTAAGTGCGCACCATTGCTATCTCTGTTATTATTGATTCTAGAAAGTAGGCTAAATTAGCAAAGTATTAGTGTTTTTAATATGGATTAGCATACAGTTCATTGAAAAAAAAATTGAATAACGCATTTTCGAGAAATTTTGAAATTTATAATTTTTTTAAATGGAATAGCCTGTATATTTTTTAAAATTCTGAATGCTAATGTTCTTAGTAATATAAAAGTTTCAATACACTATTGTCCTAAAACGAATAATAAAGTAGTTATAGCAGTTTCTGTTTCCTTCTAAATGTTGTCATTGCTCAGCTAACTTTTGACATAACATATACATATTTTGTGTTTAATGTCTATTTTAACATATTACAGCTTACAAAATTAAATTAAAAAGAAGAAAGTACATGTATAATTTATAAATACTGCTGAAAGGTGTCACCTTCCTGCTCAATACATTTTTGTGCCCGCTTCAGTACACTCTAGGTGGGTCTTAAGATTGTCGTTCTATCTAATTGGCGAAAAACTTCTCTGACCTTGTCTTACAATTCGCGCACGTTGTCGTATCGCGTTTTGTACACCTCATTTTTAAGTATCCCCAAAGAAAAAAGTCTAAAGTTGAGAGGTCGGGGGAGCGTGCTGGCCATTGAATTGGACCATTTGTACCAATCCACTTTTCGGCAAAGATGGTGTCGAGGTAGGTTTGCACTAGGTGATAGTTGTGTTCAGGAGCACCGTCCTGCTGAAAGTATAAATTTTGGCGCATCAGGTAATTGGCGTTATCAAGAAAATCCTCTAGAACGTTACGAATAAATTCCAGATATCTGTTTCCTCGTCAACGTACCATTGTAGAACAGTTAATTCGCATCAAACGTTAAAACTAAATCGAACTTGTGCAGCATGTGGACGAACTATTAATAAATTCTCTTGAGACCAGTAGTGACTATTTTTCTTATTAAACTTGCCTCTATTTGAAAAATTTGTTTCGTCACTCCATAAAAAACACTGTGCTACAAATTTTCATCACAAAAACTAACAAACCAATGACAGAAAGCTAATCTCCTGGCGGAATCTCCTGGCTGTAATGTTTGAGAGATTCTGAACCTAAAGGGGATATACTTATGCTTTTTCAAAATTCTTTGATCTGATGAATAACTTAATGCCAATTCCTTAGTAGCATCCCTAATGGAAAATTCGCGATGGGCTTCAAAATATGCTAACACTGTAAATTCTACTTCTTCGTTGACGACGATATTTTTCTTTGTTCTTTTCTTTCTAAATAAGCAATCAAGCAGTCTAAACTGATTGTAAAGTTTTCGAAAGTAACGTCGATCTGGCTGCTGTCGTAAAGGATAGTGTTCAGGATAATATTCGCTAGTCCTTATTGAATTTTTACGACATAAAATGTATGCTTCCAACATATCGCATTTCTACAAATGAGGAAATACCATAGTGAAATATTGTCAAACACTAAGCAACAAAAGTAAAACCAAAATGTTTAGAAAAATAAATAGAGAACTAATGAACACAACACAAAATTTAAAAAAATATATTTTTAATAGCTAAACGTGCGAAAGATTTATATTCAGTACGTTATTGACATTTACAAAGGGCATACTATTTGTTCTGTTTAAAGTGAAAGAAGCCTACTACTGATTTTACAGAATGAAAAAGTATCTTTGACATGAACTAAATTCTACCGTAAATACTTTATTATTCGTTTTAGGACAATAGTGTATCGAAACTTTTATATTACAAAGAACATTAGCATTCAGAATTTTAAAAAACATACAGGCTGTTCCTTTTAAAAAAATTATAAATTTCAAAATTTCTAGAAATGCCTTATTCAATTTTTTTTTTCATGAACTGCATGCTAATCAATGTTAAAAACACTAATACTTTGCTAATTTAACCTACTTTCTAGAATCAATAATAACAGAGATAGTAATGGTACGCACTTAATATGAATCAGCCTGTATACACAAACTGCTTTCACCCCTTTTCACACAAATTATCAGCATACGAATACATGACACACAAGGGCTGTCCCCTTGTAATTGTAAGTTAATGTCATTAAATTTTTTGAACAAATCTGTCAAATACGCGATGTCTGCTTTTAAATTGATCAGGTTTTCTTTTAAATCTGGATCTTTGCTTTCCAGAAACTCTAAAATGATTCAAAAAGTGAGAAAAATCTTGTTAAACATGCACCTTTCGACAACCAGCGTACTTCAGTATGTAAGAGCAATCGTTGGAAGTCTTCATCATTTTCATCGCACAATTGTGCAAATAAACGCGTATTCAATGCATTGCTTCTTATTTTTTTAACTGCATTAATCACAAATTGAAGCGATTGGTGCAATTTAGCACTCAAATTTTTCGCTACTAGGTGTTGTCGGTGGATGACAGAGTGAATTGCAGTTACCTCTGGTATAATTCATTTAAGATGGCCTATAAACCCACGACATCGCCCGGCCATGGCAGGAGCTCCATCTGTTGCCACCGAAATAACGTGTGTGAATGGAATCGATTTTTCCTTAAAAAAATCGCTCAGGACATTAAATATTGATTCACCTTTAGTGTCCGTCTCCAAAGTTTTCGCGAATAGTAGCTCTTCATGAATTTCTTCGTCCATAACAAATCGAATATATGCTAATAATAATGCTTCATTACCAGGTAAAGTTGACTCTTCCAGTTGAATAGAAAAATGAATTTTTTGCAGATAATTACACCAGAAACTTTCAATATCAGAGCTCATTTCATCACTACGTCTTCGTACAGTGTTGTTACTCAAAGGAATTCTTTCGAGTATGTCAAATGGAGATTTGTGCGGAACAGTTTTTAAAACCTCTTCAAGAGTGGGTAAAATTAACTGCTCTCCAATGGTGTTCGATTTTCCAGATTGCGCTATAAGTAATGAGATATTGTAAGATGCCCGCAAGCCATCATCGTTACTTTCCGACGTTGAAGAGAACATGCTGTGCACGGTGGGCCTCTTTTCATATTTTTCCTTCAATGTTTGAAAATATTTCAAATTTTTACCTATTTTATCAAGACGACACCTTCTTAGATGATCCTCGAGCTTCGATTGTTTCATAGAGTCATTGCTCAAAACTTTTTTGCATAAAAGGCATATGAGCAATCGCTTGTCTGCCTTTGATGGAAGAAAACCAAATTTTAAATAATCAACACTGTACTGTCGACATTTCTTCTTAGATTCAGCCATGTTTCGTATCAGTTACCTACCCGTAAATAAAAAAAAAACTTTGTTGTAGTAATCTTAAGGCGGTCTTACTTAACAGGATATGGCTATTTTAACAGGATTAATTGATTATTGCAATGAAATAAACAAAGTACCGGCGGCAAACTAATTCTAATTATTAAAAGCAATAAATCGCTAAAATCAATAATTGAGTTTTATGAAAACGGCTGAACAGATTTTAATGTAATGTAAAACATTTTTTCATTAATTATATTTTGATATATTTCTGTAAATTCGATAGAAAATACTTGTAAATAATATTTTGATATCAAAACTTCGCGATTTTAATTATTTATTTATTACTTTGATGCACGTTACGAGTATGTAGTATATAAAGACACGTACAATTTATGAAAATATATTTAATTATTAGTGAACCACCACACAGTAGGGTAATAAAAAAATTACTAATAAAGTAGGGACAATAAGTTCAACCTTTCTCGGCTTTCTGTTCTTTTATGGAAGTATCTAATAATGGCTCTGTTCAGTATTTAATTTTTAATACGTACCTACTACACGCAAACATTACAAATATAGTTATTACAACATAAATATATCTCCTATCGCAGGTGGGTTGGAAGAGATTTATTTTAGGAATAAGCCTCACCTTTTGTACCTACGTATTTTTTTGTAATTTGTCCATTTTTTGTTTACTTACGTGTACAATAAATTGTAAAATAAATACATAAATAATAAATAAAATAAAAGTATGTATAACAAAAAGGCAGGTAAGTACTTACTTTTCCGACAGTGGCAAACACTAACATCGATTCACTTTAATTTACTTTTCTTTTCGAAATTCGGGAAACAAATGAGTAACGTTTATCCGTGGCATTCGTATTTATATTGGCGAAGAATCAAACAAGTTCATGCAAGATTACAAGCACACACACCACAAGTCGTACTTCGTCCCTTTGCACGTCTGAGCAAGCATTGCGGACGGCGGCAGCGGCAGCGCTTTGCAAGTCCCGACACGTTATACTGAATATGGAATATGCAAGTTTTTACAAATAACAGTCGCTGAGCTTCTTAAAATATTATCTGCCTACATTGATAGGTGAACTCAAGCCAACATTTTAGTTCTTCACTATCGAAACCAGATAAATTTTCGTGGACCCCCACTTACGAATTGTGAACCCCCATTTTTTTTTCACGCCAACGTAGACCCCCGTCGAGTCTCCCGTGGACCCCTGGGGGTCCACCTGGACCACTTTGGGAATTCATGGTTTAGAACAAATAATTAGTTCAGAAATATATTAGAAATGATAAAGGCAAAATAGAACAGAAGGCGACTCTATATTGGTCAGACAGGACGTAACCTTGAATAGAGAACCAAGGAGCATGAAAAAAGTTACAAAGATAAAAAGTGGACTAAACTTTCGCAAGCCATTGCTTAGATTCAAATCATAAATTTAATAGAGAATTTAAGATTCTACATGTGCAAGACAAAGGCAGAAAACTTAATCTGTTAGAAAATATAGAAAGAAATAGATATAGGAAATTAGGTTTAACTTTAAATAAACTAACTCTCCTCTACTACTTATATAAAATATGCAACATACCCCCCCTTAGAATATACCCATACACTTCTGTAAAAGAAATATATGTAAAATTGTTCAGTTTATCATCACCAAAGTTTGGCGAAACGGTATTGTAGTGAACAATAAAAAACTTTGAAACTACTTTGGTTTATTTTATAACTTTAATTATATACCTCAAGACCAAGTAAAAAGCATAGCAATATGTAAAGCTTTATAATTGAAGCAGTAATAGCTTATACACGGGTCAACACAAAATTTGACTTTGACTTTAAAGCATAAAATTTCCATATTTTAGGTCGTAATTAGACGATAAAAAATATATGACATGAAAAAGTTTGCTTTTGTATTTAGGAGACCGATTAAACGATATTTTTCTAAATCTGTGGTTTTAATTTTTAATTGAAGATGAAACCATTCAAATAAATATGTTTATTATTTTTATTAAGTTTTACTATCAAAATAACTTACAAAAAAGTGGAAAATAATTTTTATTTTATATTCATAAGTGCTTTCTCTCAATAAACCCCGCTGATCCGTGATCCGTGATATTAACATCATCAAGCAAATTCCACTGTTTTAAGCGAGAGCCTAAAAGCTCTGCTTTATTTTTTGGCAAATTTAAATCTCTTATCAAGTCGTTAAAATCTTCTGTAGTAATAAGATGGTGTTTTGGTTGTTCTGGTGTAAGTGAAAACTCCTTATCGGAATTACTTTTATTAGAACTAAAAGATGAGCTAATTTTCTGCGATAATTTTTTCCGTGGCTCAGGTACTGGTCGTGCCAGGTCGTGTGCAATTGGAGCAGAAGAAGATTAAAGGTCAGGATGTTCGATAGGTTTAGCATTTTTACCTCTACGTCTTTTACTCGGATTCACAATGCAAAAGTAGCAGTTATTGACGTGGTCTTTTGGTTGTCGCCAGATCCTTGGTATTGCAAATTTCATTGACCTCTTTTCACCTCGATACCAACCTAAAATGTAGAAATAAAAATTAATATGTCTATTATATTTGATTCACCGCTTAATTAAAAATTGTTTACCTTCCAAACATCTTTTACAATAACAACAAGCAACATGTGGAGCCCATGGCTTGTCTTGATACCGAACAGGACAGTCAAAATATGCTTCGTAGGCTTCACAGAGAACGTCAGATGTCTTTAGTTCGTATTTTACGTCTCGAACTTTAATAAATTGACCACATATATAAGAAAATGCATCAGCATCGAATTTACACTTTCGCGACGACATTTTAAGTTTTTCTAGACTTGTACAAAACACCTGATCGTTGTTTATCACTCGAGTGCCATCTAGCGGCACTGTGTGAACGTAAAAACCCCTCTCTGATCGCGCGGTATTTTTGAATGTATTAAATTAATTAAAATGTATAAAAAAATCAAAAATGAGTATTATTACTATAACTGTCACAAAAGCAAACTTTATACCAAAAAAAGCTATTTTCTTTTCGTTTTTGTGCATAATTAACCGAAAAATCATCAAATGAACTTTAGGACAAAGAACGAAATTTTTTTTGTAGAGTCGTGTTATTTATTAACTAATTTAATTTGCATTAGAACACACCGAGAATAGCTTGAACTCGGTCTCTTGATTTATCAAAGATTTAAAGTAAATCCAAAGATAATTCTAGTATCTTACTTTTTATGTTACACAAAATTATTTAAAGTTTACTTTGTCAAAAAAATATTTGGTCTCCAAATTTTATTCAAAAATATAAAGGTGATTATCCTTACCTAACGAAGACTTTATTGTATTTTCCATGTTTGCAGATATCTTCGTTCCCCTTTCTAAACATAATTTGTAGAGCAAGTAGAGATTACGAAAGAAAAATAAGATTCGAGAGGCTTTATTCTATTTTCTCGTGTCCTTGTCTGTCTGTGTAACGGCTGCAGGATGTTGAATCTGTTTACCTCTGCCATTCTTAAGTACTTACATTTTCGTGAGCGAATGACACCGAACATATATCCGTTTTCTAAACGCGGTCCCATTATAATAAAGCACATGTGTGCGGTTTTGTTGCCAGGAATTCAAAATATGCGATCTATATACCGAAAATGTTTTATTTTTTCAAGGAAAGGGAACACGCTCCTTCATTCTGTACAGAATGGATAATACATGAATGCAGAGCGTGTTAAATATAATTACGTTTTTCTTTTTCATTCAGAAGCATAATATTGGTAAACAAACATCAACTTTTTTGTGTAAAGTATATTATGTAAAATTTTACCGGAGGGCAGAAAAGGACCTGGAACTTTTTATCTTGTTGACTACAAAGTTTTGTGCATTTTACTGAAATACGAGGGACAGTCGATAAATTTCGGGAATCAGGCGATACTGTTTAGTTTGATGAATGATGCGTGTACATTGGTGTACTGAAATGTGTCAGAAATATGATGCTCCTGTTCAATTGTAAAAATGTCAGTTAGTTTGTGTAGAGTACATCGTACTGAAAATGTTCCCGCTATGACTTATTGTTAAAGCTGGGAATTATATGCACACGGAAACTGTGTTATATGGACAAATTCGATGAAAATATGCAGAACTTTTGTTAAAATATGCAAAAATATTTTAAGTTTAAGTGATAGTGGCACAACTAAATTATTGCCAGAATATTAAATAATGTCAATGTAAATTTAGAGATATCACAAGTATATATTATATCAATATTTTATAAAATCCATATATAATAATAAGAAGAAGAATAAGTAAGCTAAATAATGTAACTCTTACAATTAAATGCTTTTATAAATTCTCAACTAAAAAAGAACTTCTGCAACACGTCAAAAATAACTTGTATGCTGAAAAGCTTCGCTGAAGGTCAACTGAAGTAATTGGCATACTGCAGTAACAAGACCGGGGTCCATGGTACATGATCAACTGTAAATAGTAAATTTTAAATTGTAAATGGTAGATGAAAAAATGGGCCGTTGTACACTGTCTCAAGTTTGTTCTCTATTTGTTTGCTTAAATTTTATCTCCATAACATGTAGTAGTAATTTAGAATAGTTAACTTATTTCGTAGTTTGCAATTCTTGTCTTTCCTTAATTTTTCGCATTGGATTCTTTGTCTTCAATTCTTTATGTTTGCTTGACTGTTTGTCTTTAATTCTTTATGCTTGATTGTTTGTCTTAAATTCTTTGCGCTCCCATTTATCATATTTATTTTAAAATCATTCAACTCTCTTTTGCTCTATGGCAAAATTATTTTAGGAAACCACTGATTCGTGGATTATCCTCGACAACACATATTTCGTGTATGTCACGTTCTGCGAAGCAATTCTTGACAACAGTAAGGGGGCACGTACTGCGGTAATTTCCCTTATTCTGTATGCCCTTATCTTCAATGCAGAAATTCTAGAGACCAGTTAACAATACACATTTTTGTTAAAACTGCATTCTCTTTTATAAAAATTGTGAGAGCGATTTCATCGTATAGGACCATTTCCTGGAAGTGCATGCGTGCTTCATTACGACTCTGGAGCGAATTGAAGTTTTGCCTTTTTCATCACTTGAAATTCTTTTGATTCGGCTTGTTTCCTTTTCAACATAACCCTAAGATGATCAGTCCTGAAGTTGGCGGAATCTGTAGCTGTTGTCGGTTTCGTAATGGTACGATCGATAGGTCTCTGCCGTCGATTGTATTCTTGACTTGATAAGGATGCTACCGGTCGTTCCGTTACTAACCTTTACATCATTGGAATCAACTTCTTTTAGTGATAAGACGTTTGCAACAAAATTTTTTGGAATTCCTTGTATATAATAATTAAATCATGTTCCTCGTATATTAATCGGAATTCTCTTTAGTTTGCGAAACTTTGTGAATGCCCTAGACATACTTTTTGTTCAATGTCACGGAGTGTAATTGTTTATAAATAAATAATGACGTGCATTTTAAACGAACTTGGCCTTGTCAATATCTAAACTAATTTTGTACGTATTTTACTTCGATGTTTATTGATTCAACTAGTTTAAATACACATGTTATTGTTTATACACTTGCTTGGATAAACAATTTTGAAATACTACACTTGTTGTGTGGCGCCTATTTAAAAAATAAAACGTATGCATTTTATTGTAGATATGCATTGAACGTAAGTGAATTTATGAAAAATATAACATGTTTTATCCGTTTTAGGTAGGCAGCTTTTCTTAAAAAAAAATCTGTAGATACTTCTACATTCTCGTGTACGATGGATAACAAACTTGCGACAGGTTTTTGAATTGAACTTTACGCCCATAATGTATTGTTTACAATTATATACAT
Source organism: Melolontha melolontha (assembly GCA_935421215.2). Taxonomy (NCBI): domain Eukaryota; kingdom Metazoa; phylum Arthropoda; class Insecta; order Coleoptera; family Scarabaeidae; genus Melolontha; species Melolontha melolontha. The sequence continues at coordinate 218,369,865 of OW285236.1, forward strand.
TATATTAATTTTAAATAAACTTGACCTTTAAAAAAGAAACGGTGCTACGCTGTTTATATACTACATTTTGTTGGCGTAAGCAGAAATTGTTACACATATTATGCATATGCATCAAACTGATATTATTCTTTACAATATAAAGAAACATTTTAACTATTGAAATATACACAGTTTATGTATAAAATGTCTATGCATTGTTCAGTCACTTTTCCGCACTGTAATTGTCTTTACTTAGTTTAAAAAAATACTTGCGTCTTCTCTTGAAGTGGTAGAGAGTGGCTGGGGCTGACCTGTGAGCGGCTTTCGCTTGCTCCTGGCTGAGGATGACTTTTTCCGTTGCCTAGTTTCCATTTTGGTTTATTGGTTTGCCATATTTTCGGGCTCGTTCCACTTTCCACTCACTTTATTCAGCCTTAAGTGGCTGGCAGGATCGCCATGTAATATCTGACGTGAGCAGCGTCGCCATGTGATATCTGGTCATCTAACCAAAGGCGGGATCGCCATGTGATGTCAGGCATGGGCAGGATCGCCATGTGATGTGACCTGGTCCCGGAGGGCACATCGCTGCGTTGGTACGCAGATTCGCCGATATAATAAATGATAGACGGTCAGCATTTGGATAACAATATATAATTAAATAACACCATTATAATGAACCAACGATTAACAATATAACATAGTACTAAATAGACAGTAGTCTTAAGGAGGTTTCTATAATACACTCTCTCGGACTCTGTGTGTGTGTCTGTCTCTAGATCTAAAGGGATCTCATTATATACTAGAGTGTGTCCTCCTTTAGGCTAGTGGCCTCGTGCCAAGAACAACAAAGTGGTGAAAGATGTAACACATACCGAGGTTGTATTTGTACGCACCGAGGTCGTGTTTGTGTTCAATAGAAACAAGACCGGGGTCGTACCTTGAAGAGGATATGTAGTTCAATACATAACCCGGTTTAGTTACTGCAATACACTTATTTTACAGATAACACTGACCGACACGATTTTTTCTGACATCTGAAGCCCGTTTTAGACTATGTCTATTTTTACAGAAAATTTACCAGAAAATTTACCTATAAGTTAGACAGCAAATTTCCTGTGACATCTTGCTAATTTATGTTTTACACTTGTATCATATTATTTATCTAATTACAAAGAAATTCACGCGATAGTAATATTTTTCGTTTCATGTTGCGCCATCTATTGTATTTATTTTTATACACTTGCTTGACATTTCCACACAAACACAAACTCAAACATACCTTAACGTGTCGCAATAATATTTATTTCATTCTTTGATTTCCCCATCTCATTTCAGTCCGGAAAATGAAAGTTTACAGCGTTAATTTACTTTACCGGACTACAATTTTTACAAGATTTATTCATATTTATACAAACAAAGATACATTAAATATTAATAGTACAATTAGAATTCCCTTCCATGTTAATTGGAAAAGGAACAGTTTTGGCGTTGAATTGAAGAAGTCGTTGAAATCTCTCTTTTTTCCTGTTGCATCAGAATGACTTTTGTGACATGATTTTTGTGACATTTAAAAAATTATTCCTAATTTTTTCAAACGAAATTGCTCACAGGATGATATAAAAGTAGTACGATATACGTCTGGCAAAAGATTTTCCACATTACTCGTTTCGAAATTCTTCCAGAAACTTCTCACTCGTAACTGTAAAACCTCATTTGCCGGACTAACTATATACGGTTCCGTGTCTGTAAAATAGAATAACTATTAGTCTTGGAAATTAGTTTTGGAAATAACCTACATTAGAGATGACGGCCACTAATATTGTATTAGGAGCTGTTGCAACAAGAATAATATCCCAAGTTATTTAAAAAAATCGCAGCATGCGGAGACGGGATGTATTGATGAAGCCCTGGATCAACAGAAGATTACAGAATGAGGGAATTTTAAACATACTAAACACCGAATTGTTAGCATAAGATCTCCTAATGTACAAAAATTTTTTACGTGACAAATGATAAATTTAAAGAATTACTAATTACTAATAATAAACGAATTACGCTTGCAAACATTGTTGTCGAAAACGGTTTTTCTTGTAAGCCTTGCTTCTCACGTCGTACAAACAAGGATATTTTTGTACTTCGGCAATCAACGTCGACATATGCTCCTGACTCTACGACATTTTTAGAAATTCAAAATCTATAATTTTTAACAAAGTAAATACCAACTGACCATCAACGGACAGAAGGGTTATGTTTGACAGTCAAGCGGTATCAAAATATGGCGACCTTCTTGCGCAGACGCGTCGTGCGCCGTTTAGACATGGATTTAATAGAACTTTTTCTATTAAATTTCAGTCAGCAAATTTGCCAGTAAATTAGACGTAAAATGTTTGTTTTACAAGGTGTCTATTTCTGGAACACATATTATCAGGTAAATTTTCTGGAAAAAAAGACATCGCCTAAAACGAGCTTAAGCGGGACTTGCTTTTTGCTAATTCGGGTGTGCTGAATCCGAAAATGAGATTAGTTTTTGCATATTGTGTCAAAATGAAACCGTATACTGTACTATGCTCTTTGAAGAATCAGTAATGCGGTTAACTAGTTACTTTCTTTATATCGTAACAGGTCTTAGTTACGATATAAAGAAAGTATAATAGTTATTTACGATACAAGTGTTAAAAGTGCGATTTTATTTCACAAGTAAAAGTTTGCGACACGAGCGTTAGCGAGTGTCGCAATTTACGAGTGAAATTAAATATCATTTTTAACATGTGTATCGTACAATATTTTTTCTACAAACACTATTTTTATTATAAAATATATAATGAAACTGCACTGACCAAATTTTACAGCTCATGAATACGTTTTGACACAACTGGACGCAACCGTTAAATTATGTCAAATTAATTTGTCACAATTTGTACAAAAGATGAGTTCGTGTATTAATAAAGAAAATGAAGTAATACCGAGTGCAATAATTGAAGCCGCTGATAAAGCGACATTAGGTTTGTTGCCCTCAAAATCTAGGCAACAATATGAAATTGCGTACAAAAGGTCTATGGAATGGTGCAGATGCAATAATGTGATAGGTAAATTTTGCGAAAATGTTCTACTAGCATATTTTAAAGAAAGATCTAAAATTTGGAAATCTTCTACTCTTTGGTCACATTTTTCGATGATAAAACTTTTGCTAAATATAAAAGACAACCATGATATTAGTAAATATTATAAACTTATTGCATTTTTGAAACGGAAAGGAGAAGGTTACCGACCAAGAAAATCAAAAATATTGACAAGACAAGAAATTGATAGATTTATTTCTGAAGCATCAGATGAAAAATATATGCTGTTCAAAGTAGCTGTTGTTATGGGTATATTTGGCGCTTGTCGCCGGGAGGAGTTATGCCGTATGACTGTGGATGACATTGAAGATAGAGGAAATGTGTTAGTAGTTACTATACCAGATACTAAAACCAATACTCAAAGAATATTTACCGTTATTGGCTCATATATAAACTTGTATCGCAAATACAAAGCATTACGTCCATCTAATATAAAACATCGACGTTTATTTATTAAATACGCTAATAATAAATGCACAAGTCAAGCGGTTGGAATAAATTCGTTTGGCAAGATGCCTGCAATTATCGCAATGTTTTTGAAATTGCCGAATCCAGAATCTTATACGGGACATTACTTCCGACGTTCATCTGCTACTTTGCTAGCAGATTCTGGTGCAAGCTTATGCTCAATTAAGCGACATGGAGGCTGGAAAAGTTCCACCGTTGCTGAAGGTTACCTAGAGTATTCTCTAGAAAATAAAAACAAAATTGTCCACTCCATCTTCCCAGATCTATCTAATAATTCTATTGCAAATGATAATTTAAATCACGATATTTTAGTTCCTATGAACTACTTGTCTGCAAATAATAATTCTACAAGTACAGCAACACATGGAATAAATATCGCCAATTGCACAAACTGTACATTTAATATTAATTATCCAAAGAATATGTAATTTTTATTGTAATAAAAATCATATGATATGTACGGAATTTTCTCTTGTCATTTTTGACAAACTGTCATTTACTTTGAACACAAGTATTAAAAGTGGCCTTTTTAACACGCTACGCAATAAAATCGCATTTTTAAGTGAAGTTAGCCGTGTCAAAATGTCAACTTTTAACGGTGTTTGTAGAAAAAAATTACTAATTCAATTATTTATTTCAATACAATATTAGTCACGAGTATATTTCCAGTATTTACACAATAATCATTAAAAAATTACAAGAGTATTAGTCAAAGGAAAATCAACAATCCGGGAATAAATTTTCGTTTGTAGCACTTCCTGCTATGTATTTTCAATTGACAGTCACTTCGAACACTCCAACAGTAGTCGGCATCATATCCCATCTTCCTTGATACCGACTTCCCATGATTTTTAAATCTTGATGAAATCTCTGGCCTTGTTTATCGCTTACAGCATCTAAATTTTCGGGAAACTTATCAAGATGCCTATGAAGGGAATGAAGCTATTTCCTCATGTTACAATCTAGGAGTTGAATAAACATTTAAAAAGTGTTGATTGCACTAAATCTTTATACTTGTAGACTTTTTTGTTTCCAAAAAAATTGTTCGCGACCATCGTGAATGAAGTCCAGGCTTCTTTCTCAGGTTACAATAAACAAATTCATATTCTTCTTTAAAATATTGCAAAATATCACATTCCCTGCTGAGATAAAAAGTTATCTTCGTAATTTGCTCGGATAAGTTCTCTTCATTTAATCTTGAAGCTAGCAGTTCCGATGATTTCTTTGCTAGGCCAAAATCCCTTACTAAACTACTATATATATATACGGTTTGTTGGCTATTTAAGGTCTGGTTTTACTTCAAAGTATATATGTTTAAAACAACCCTACATGTTTCAGCAAATGATGCCTTTTTCAAGGAATATAACATATAAATGGCAGTATATTAATGTCATACATTTATAGTTGCTATGGATAAAATTATTCAAAGATACATTCCAATTGAATAATAATAAATCATGCCTTAGTATTCAAAAATAGATAAACAACAAAAACAAGGAAACGCAAGACATGAGTTATTATTATGTATGCGCCCGTGGAGCGTCTTAAGATGTAAAGCTGTCGACATTCGCCTTAAACGAGAAGGAAAACCACGAAAACCTACTCGGACAGCCAGACAGGAATCAAAACACGGAACTGTCAGCATGATAAGCAAATGTATAGATATTTAAGTAACTTGAGATATATAATTATATAACAGCAACAATATTATGATGGTAAATTGCAGATCGTTACATAATTAAATTATAGTATATACTCCTTAAATTTTTTATGTCACTTTTGTTGTTAATTGAATTTTTTTCCTGTTTAATACAAATCATTTCTTTAATTTCCCCTTTCATTGTGTGTTGTTCTTTATCAATTATCTGTGTCTACTTACTAATTACTAAATATGTCGTAGAAAGCTTTTGCAATCTATACTTTGTAAAAAAATTAATCGATAAAGTTTGCTATTTAGAGCTGTATCAACTACCATTTATTCCCGAGCCAATACAATATCCGCTAAAATGCTCAGTTTACTTGTGAACAAATTTTAATTTTTAAAATTACTTTCTACATTGTGTTTGGTACATTTTTAGATACCTACAGGAAATTATTTTTTGCAAACTTTTTGTATGATTTCTTTTAACTTTTGTTACTACTAAATGGAGATATTTAATTTTGTAATACTTTATTATAGATACTGTCGTGTTCAAAAGAATGGGCCTTGTCTTATTGCGATTTTGCCTTAATTTACATATATTAATTAGTACTTGCTTTAACCTCCTAAATTACTATAGTAATGACTTTATTAAGGATTATGTTATGTTTAATAGACAAAGCAAGGATCTGCATAAAACTAGAGGAAGGTTGGTCGAAAAGACATGTTGCAGAAGAATTCGGCATTAGCAAGACCACCGTATGTAAAATCTATACGAAATGAAGAGAAGAAGGCGTTTTGAGTAGAAAAATTGGTTCAGGTCGACTATGTGTTTCAACACAACAAGAAGATGACAATTTGATTACTCAAATTACTGATAATCCATTTCTAAGTATAATTACTGCTATAAGACAATTATCCTGGGAGTCGTAGAACGAAATAATCGACTATATTACTCTTTTCCGTAGCAAGTAAAACACTCCCTTTAAATGCTTGCAAGGAACAAGGAATGGGATTTTGTTTAGAATATATTGGCAATACTGTATGGGATAAAATAATTTTTAGTGAAGAAATTTTTTTTATCACTATCATCATATAACGGACGAATTAAAGTGTATAGGTTAAGACGCGCAAGATATAATAGTATGTACGTTAGTGCTATTAGAACAAACCCCCGTTTCCCTGTGAATATGTGGGGATGGATGTCAGCACGTGTACTCCTGACTGCCGATTCCTAGTGATTATGTATAAAAGAAAGTAATATACTGTTTCACAGTATTAATTTGATAATAAATGCCAAGTGCTATTAAGCGAAGTAATTATTTTATAAACTTTTTCAATTTTCCTTGATTAGCTCCAAAGTTGATAATAAAATATATTATTCCATTATTTAATCGATTTGATTTGGAACTAACTGGAATTCGTAAATAATATTTTATTAACAAGTTTATGTCGGCAGTCCATATGGGGCAATGATTTATCGCCTTTTTCCTGTTTCGTTCAACATTTCTACATCTGCTACACTTTTTTTTCTTGGCTACTGCTAATATCGTAATATACAACCGCTACGTATCGAAGTCCATTTTAATTCAACACACATAAATATAAATTAACATGGCTCCTGCAGCGTTGTAACAAATTCCTGAAACTTTTACACAAAGAAAATAAGAAGGATCTCGTGGGAAAAGGTTTTTTTATTGGCATAATACAACGACGAACAAAAAACGTCTTAAAATTTAACTTTGCCAGAAATATTGGGGTAAAACCTAAATTTAATTTTTTACATTATCTTAACTCGTAACTTTAAAAGCATTGCAAAATATGAAAATCGCTTATATTGTTTAGAGTTTTTGTAAGAATTATTACTTAATGCCTCTTTTCTATATTATACAAGGTCTGACAAATCTAGTAGCCTAACTTTAGATATAAATATCAGAATTTCTAGTTAGATAATCGAATAATAGAATTGAAAGGGCTAATGTTGCAGGACTAAGCTTTATTTCACATAGTTAAATGACAGTAGATAGATAAAAATATTTCATTGGAAACTGAGACTATGTGAAAACTTAAGGTGCAACAGCCCTTGCTACAATAATATTCGTATCATATATAGGGTGTACTTGAAAGAAAGAGAAAGCGCATGAAAAATGAAAATATGTAATTATATAGAATATGAATCCAAATATTTGTTAATGAGTTAATCACGCCGCGAACCCCAAAACTAACCACCTCCTGAAAATTATTTTATGTACCTCCTATAGATTCAGACTGTCTATCAAAATATCTCTATTGAATTTATATACAAATATACGTTGCAATGTTTATGTTTAAAGAAACTCTAAAAGATAACATTGTTTAGCTAGCTGTCAATGTTATAAAAACTATTACAGATAGGAGCTTTGAATGTTTAGGGCCAGTAACCTAAATACGATCACGTACGAATATATCAGCTGTTTCTCTTAATCGGAACACGACATCCATTACACACGTGTAAAATAGTGCGCGACGATTTGAAAAACGTTTGCACGTAAAACTTGCCGTATGTATACCGTGTGTCCCAATTTCGATGCTCACCATTGGTATCTCGGTTATTAGAAGATATAGAACAACGGTTAAATGGGGAATGTTTTGCAGAATTCAATACTCGGGGCAAATCCCATTTCAAATTAGACCTAACTTATTAATTTTTTAAAATATTTTGAAAAATCAAAAATTTGGCGATTTCGTTATTCCTCACTAACTCGATAACGCTTAGTCTGACCTCTTTTAAAGTTTTACATTGTTCAGACACTTTTTTGAAACAAATTATTTGATACAAACAGAAACCCCCGATTGTCATTTGTTTTTAAGTTATTACCACTATCTTTTGTTTTTCATATGGCGGCCATATTTGATTTTGGGTTTGTTAGGTAGTCCTCAAAATGTGCTTTTCAACGATGTATAACATGCCTGAAAAATTTTTATTTATAAGGAAAATATTAATAAAAACGTAAATTAATCTTTAATATGAAATTAGTAGGCTGAAAAATTAAACACCAATGTCAAATGAAAGTGAAAAGATATTCTAAGTATAGCAAACGCCAATTAAGTTCGCGCAGGATAAAAAGTAGTGGGGAGATTTGTATTTGGTTTTACATCAAATGTCAGATAATTCTAACCTCTGAGCGTGTATCACTAGCAAAGACATTATGTTCCGTCAAACGTCAATGACAAATGTATTCTGACAATGAAACAAAACGATAACCTGTCAAAGTACAATTAGTGCTGCAGAGATAAGTTAATTAAAACTACTTGTAGTTAGTGATAAGTAATTATTGTCAAGTATTAAGATTTATAAGTATTGATAATGGCACATACATATTCAAACGAAGAAAAAGTTGATATGTTGGAAGTGTATTTCAAAGCAAATAGAAACACTGACAATGCGTGCACGAGTTATGCAGAGCGTTTTCCAGAAAGACAACAGCCACACAGGGCAATTTTTAGAAGACTAGTTAGCAAATTAAAAAACTTTGGAAGCTTCGAACAAAAACGAGCTAACTATGAAGTTAATGATGCTGATACACGTCGAAATAATATTTTGCAGAACGCTAGGAACAATCCCAGCACATCAGTTCGTCGTGTGACACGAAAAACAGGGATTTCAAAATCTACTGTTCACAGAACCTTGACGAAAAACAAGTATCACCCTTACAAACCAACAATTGTACAAGGTTTAAGTGATAATGACAATCACCGACGATTACAGTTTAGCAGGTGGTACCTTCAAAAATGTGAATATGACGCTAATTTTCCTAGGAAAATACTATGGACAGATGAAACACGATTTACCAATTGTGGAGTGTTCAATAGGAATAACTATCATCATTGGTCTACTGAAAATCCACATTTGGCAAATCAAAGAAGATTTCAAGTTCGATTTGGTTTTAATGTCTGGTGCGGTTTAATTGGTATGACATTTTGTTTACATTTTTTTTGTTTTTTAAACTCTTTTTTTCGTTTTAGATAATCAGTTAATAGGTCCTTTCATCTTTGATTACAATTTAACTGGTAACAGATATTTGGAGCTACTAACAAACGAGATAATGCCTGCTTTGAGGCAAATTATTAATCCCGAGAACATGCAAAGCATCTGGTTCCAGCAAGATGGTTGCCCGGCCCATAACACTCGTAACGTGCAACATTTTTTGAGAGAAAACTTTAATGAGAGAGTGATTTCAAATAATGGACCCGTGCAATGGCCTGCGAGATCACCCGACCTTACCACGCTTGACTTTTATTTATGGGGTACCACTAAAAACGAAGTATTTGATTTTGAACCGCCAGAAACTCGGGAAATTTTAGAACAAAGAGTACTAGATGTGCTACGATCAGTAAACGGAAACACGCTACGTAGAGTTTGTAACTCTACTCGAACAAGGTGTCAAAATTGTGTGGAACAGAATGGTCGTCATGTTGAACAATTTCTTTAAGTGAATGTGAACTTTAAGTTCTGTATCTTTACTTTTTATTTCTATAATTTTTTTATCGTTTCGTTTGTTTACAGTATTACTTAGAATATCTTTTCACTTTCATTTGACATTGGTGTTTAATCTTTCAGCCTACTAATTTCATATTAAAGATTAATTTACGTTTTTATTAATATTTTCCTTATAAATAAAAACTTTTCAGGCATGTTATACATCGTTGAAAAGCACATTTTGAGGACTACCTAACAAACCCAAAATCCAATATGGCCGCCATATGAAAAACAAAAGATAGTGGTAATAACTTAAAAACAAATGACAATTGGTGGTTTCTGTTTGTATCAAATAATTTCTTTTAAAAAAGTGTCTCAACAATGTAAAACTTTAAAAGAGGTCAGACTAAGCGTTATCGAGTTATTGAGGATTAACGAAATCGGCAAATTTTTGATTTTTCAAAATATTTTAAAAATTTAAAAAGTTAGATCAAATTTGAAATGAGATTTGCCGCGAGTATTGAATTCTGCAAAACATTCCCCATTTAACCGTTGTTCTATATCTTCTAATAACCGAGATACCAATGGTGAGCATCGAAATTGGGACACACGGTATATGAAGTTTTACGTGCATTTCCACCGTTTTCACCATAAATGTCAGTCATATCGAACAGTTCATTTGTTCTTTAAGGCATAATGGAAATGTACACATGCAACGATCGAAATTGACTGAGTCACGGGTAAAATTGTTTTGCTAGTTATAGTCCAAAGAAAATGCAGTGGCAGCACAGATATTTTTTGATTATTTTTGTCATTTCTTTCTCGCGTTTTCGATGGAATTTTCGGAAAATATTTTGGATTAACATTCTATATAGTTTACATCTTTCCTTCTTTTTCTTTCAAAGACACCCGATATACGTATTTCGATAACTAATTTATCATATTTTGTAAGAAGAAATAACAGTGTTAAACATGGAACACTTTACTAGATGACTACGTATTCACAGACTTTTAAGCAACATAAATTTAGGTGACTCATGTCCTTCGCCCTCTCGTTGCATCTCGTTTGCATCATAAAAGCAGGTGTATGGAATTCAACCCTTATCTGCGTTGTAGACATTTTTGTTTTTAATAATGAGAAAATATTTTAATAGCTGTCTAACTCTCATAAGTTGTTTATATTTTTCATTAATAATAGATAAACTACCATTATCTTATTATTAGCTTCTAGCGCTTGACGGGCAATAATAGATTTATCCAGACTAATAATATTATTTATTTATATGTTCTTTATGACAAGTGACTATTGAGCGTTTTGCTCGATCAACATGCTTCAATATACAATCGCGAGAGTTAATTTTATGTATCCCCGATTTAAGATTTTCCTTAATTTCATCTTTCGTGTTTCCTAGAAGCGATTTGACCAAATTTCCGGACTAAATAGCAACTCGAAAAATTCCGTTCTTTAAGAACTCTGTTCAGATTTTTTTAGAGGTACTATTATTTCGACTTTAAATAAATTGAAAAACTAATTGAAAGAACCAAGCCGTGATTGAGTCTGTCTGTTGCCTCAACACATGCGATTACCAAATCATCCAATTACTAAAAATTATCTCTGTGTGAAATAGTCCACCGTATAAATTAAAATGTCTAAGCTTCTTAAAAAATAAAAACCAACGAGTGAAGTGTATATACTTCTCTCTAAAAATAGAAAAGTGTATATCAAGGGTATATTGTGCCGACGACTACTTCGAAGCAGAAAAAACTTTCTACGCTGTTTTGTAGGAGACGACATTCAACACGGAGGGCGGGTTTTAGGAGTTATTTACGCCGTAATCAAGATAACTGGCAATTTATTATTTTTGCGCAATATATCGAGTTACAGTAACTTCTTTTCCTACACAGGAAGTTTAGGAGTTATTTACGCCGTATTCAAGATAACTGGAAATATAATATTTTTGCACAATATATCGACTTACAGTAACTTCTTTTCCTGCACATGGTTTACTTAGCTTTTCTAATAAATTTTGTTTCTGTTTTTTTTAATTTTAATCAATTAAGAATTATCATTTTCCTTGCCCCTTTCTGTCGCTTAAGATAACTCGTTTTTATTTAAACAAATATTTCAAGAAACTACACGGTTTATGGATTCTATAAACAGCTCTTTGTTTTTTATCAATGTCTCTATTTATTTTCTAATAATAATTATTTAACACGAAAGTAGTTCAAAAATATTAACCCTGCAGAACTCGCGCCATTCTGTGGAACGTGAGCCCTCACGCGTGAGCATTTTGCTCAAGCTTCATATTTTTTTTTATATAACGTCAGGATGCAAATAAAACTACCGTGATATCATAAAGTTTCTAGGACGAAGATGGCTTTGTAATATAAATTGTATGTCTGAACTTAAGTTAGGAACTATAACTCTGTTTTGTAAATTATTTTGACAGTGACATTATCTGTCATCCATTAATGTATTAGAATTGCTGAAAGCAAGTTTGAACGTCGAGTTTGAAACATAGCACATTCGAGTAAATTCAAATATGGTTTACAATATAGTGCAAAAAGCGTACATGATTGAAGCCTATTTTCGGAGTGGAGTGCGAATTGATGGAATTTGGGTGTACAGTCAACGTGCATGTTTGGATGATTTTAGAGAGCACTTTCCAGAGTTAGCTGTAATTCCCAAAGATTTTTATAATTGCCTTTCCAATTGTGTTGGTGTGTTTCGTGAGACTGGTTCTGTGGGTCATAAATCACGTACTGGTAGACCAACTGTTCGTTCGGAACAAGTTATAAATGATGTTCGTCAACGTATGGTAAATGAACCCACAAAACCTTTGAAACGCCTTTCTCAAGAGATTGGACTTTCTTATGGAACATGTCAGAAAATTGTAAAGAAAAACTTACACATGCATCCGTATAAGATGCAATCACATCAGGCTATTTTGCCGGTAGACTACCCTAGACGTCGTGCGTACTGCCAGTGGTTTGCAAATAACTTAATAGAAGATGATGACCTGCTAAATTTGTCATTTTTCTCTGATAAAGCTTGGTTTCATCTTTCGGGGTATGTCAATTCCCAAAATACTCGAGTGGAGTAGTGAAAATCCTCATATTTTTATTGAATCGTTTCTCAATAATGCGAAACTTGGTGTTTGGCTAGCAGTTTCTCGCCGCCGAGTTGTTGGCCCTATTTTTTTTAATTTCACAATTAATGCTGAGAGGTATAGAAACATTCTGAATGAATTTATTGAACAGTTGCATGATGATGAATTGCAATATGGATACTTTCAACAAGATGGTGCAACGGCACACACAACACGAGAAAATATTGCTTTTCTTCGTGAGTTTTTTGACGATCGGATCATAAGTTTACATACAGAGGTTGAGTTTCCACCACGATCACCTTGTTTGACAATTATGGACTTTTTCGTGTTTCCTCACCTAAAGAATAGAATATTTAAAACTCCTGTTGCTAATTTGCAAGATATGCAACAAAGAATTATTGACGAATGTGCATTAATAACGCCCGCAATGCTGCAAAATGCCTTTAACAGCATGAAAAGGCGTGTCACATTGGGAATTGAAAATAACGGACAACAATTTCAACATTTGCTTTAATTTTGCCTTTTTTTATTAATAAAATTTTGAATACAAGCTGAGCTTGTTGTTTTATTGTATCTTTATTAAATCAAATGACATATTTATTGATGTCACGATGACACTATCAAAATAATTTTCAAAAATTAAGGTTAAGTTACCAGTATGATAATATGGATAAAGTTCAGACATATATTTTCTATTTCAATGCCATCTTGGACCCAGAAACTTTGTGATATCGCGGTAGTATTTTTTAAGTCAAAATCAATATTTATTGTTTTTTTAAACATGTTATTTGCTTATAAAAGTTTAAAATCTCTAACATTTCCTAATCAAATAAAAATAATAAAATTGTAATCGAAAATAAATTGCAAAAAAATCCAGTATTCTCTAAAATGCTAATCACTCTGATCTGAGGAACTATTGACGTTGGAACATGAGGGACAGACATATTTAGCATGTTCTGTACAAATCACTTTATTGCACCTCTCGCAATGTTTCTTGCTTTTTCGATTTTTTCGTCTAGGACAAAACGCACAAAAACCTGAGGCAACCTCTCGCACAACTGTTGATTCCTTCATGTTACAAATTTTTCGAATTCGGGTACGTAAACTCACCGGCAAATTCTGTTTTGAAGATCGATTTATCAAATGTGGTTTGATCAATTCTTGAGCCAACTCTTTCAAATATAATCTGCGGTCTTGAATAATTTCGGTATTATTTTTATATATTATTTGAGAGTTGATACCGCATATATCAAAAATTGAGAAAAATAATCTTAGAGGCCATCTACAACAGAACCTAGAGACAGAGTAAGTTGACTTCAGCTCATCTACAACATCGACTCCGCCTTTTGTCAAACTATAAAACGTGATTATCTCCTATTTTGAAGCATCTCCAGATTCTTCATCGATTTTATCATCACTATGAAATGTAGATAACATAGAAACAATTTTGTTTGGTTTCGGTTTGTATGAAACTAAAACCATAGGTTTGCAAAATGCAAATATGCTGCTATTTAGTGGTCTTATTTTTGGTATTCAACATCAAAGGCGGTATCTCTTTTTTATTTTTTCTTAACGTTCCGACAATAGTTGTTTTCATTTTAATCATGTCTTTGGCTAGTGGTATAGATGTGAAATAGTTATCCATCGTAACGTTTCGGCTTCTGTTCAAAATTGGTTGCGTTATTCGTTTTACTACAGAGCTTGCCGAGTTATCCAATTTAAATGGGCCTTCAGGCTGTTTACCTGCATAAACTTCTATGTTACATCTATAAAACATTCTAGAACCTACTAAGGCCCATATCTTCAAACCATATTTTGCTGGTTTATTCGCGATGTACTGCCTGAATTTGCACCGGCCACGAAAATTTTCCAGAATTTCATCGACTGTGCAGTATTCTCCAACTTGATAGTTGTTTAGGCATTTCTCTACAAATTGCTCGAATACTTGCCGAATTGGAGCTAAATTGTCATATTTCTTTCTTTCCACTCTGTCAGCTACGTTATCAAATCTAAGAGAGCGTAATAGAAGATGAAATCTCTCTCTAGACATTGTAAGCTTGAAGCATTCTGAAGCCGTGCCATCCCCCGACCAGAGTTCCCGAGTGTTCAAATATTGAGCCTTTTTTATCCCAGCCATATATAATAGTCCAATGAGAGCATATATTTCTGTCTCATTTGTTGCACGACAATCCCTATCTCGCGTATAATTTGGGCGTAACTTGTCTAGAAAAATATTTGTACAGTTCACAATATGTCGAATCATATCAGGCGGAAAAAATAACTCCCAGCATTCTCTTACAGATTTTTCATTTTTTTTGCAATGGAGGTGACACCGGGTAAATGACTAACAATATTATGTCTCGGAGTGCGAGTGTTTGGATAAGGCGAGTGGGCCAACCAGCGAGTTGTGCCATCTTTACCAATATAATGATGTTCTCCTTCAAATTGAGGCTCTGTGTCAACTATCGTATCATCATTTTCGTTATCACGATCTGATTCTTCTGTGTCTGTGTTATGGTCACTGTGTTCACTGACATTGTCACTCTCCACTTCATAATGATCTCCATCATCAAATAAATTTTCTGATTGCTGGTCAAGGGCTGGTTGGGTAGCCATCCATGTTGGTTGTGGATTTAATTCTGCATATTGTTGTCTTGCTAATTCGACAATTTTCTGAGTTCTACTCATTGCCATTATACTAAAAAAATAACATCGTCATATAAATATGTCATTTTCACTAATATAAAACATTTAGTACACGACTAAATACTAATAAATGCAATACTTACATAAATATGGTTTGAAAAACACGTCGATGCTATAACTCGCGTAGTGAGAGAAACGTCAATAGGCAAAACAAACACCAATGCCGGAACTAGCGCCGTGGGCGAAATGCTCACGCAGTCTGCAAGTGATTGACAAGTTCTTCCTAGAAATTGCTACAGACGACTAATTGGTGTTTAGGTTGCATTTATAAACAGAAGTGATACGTAAACTCAGCTAGAGGGCGCCTCGTTCCTATATCTCAACCCTCTTTAAAAATACAGCAATTCTGGCTTAAGCGTGAGCGAAATGCTTATAGGCGCGAGTTCTGCAGGGTTAAGAAACATATTCTGTTCATAACAGGAGTTATTTTCATAATATTAGTAGTATTGTATCATATAAAAAGAAGTATTACAATATATAGGTCATTATTATCACATTTATCACTCTTGCCCAAATATCAAAAAATATAGCTAAAATTATTTTTTATTTCATATCCATAGAGAAAAATCCCACTTAATGTCTACAATTTTTTATAGCAAACCATGAAATACTTTTATGTACTTACTATCAGAATTCCTGGGTTCAATCAAATCGCGCCCTATTTGATCAAAAACATTTTTTTATTTAATAAAGATGAGGAATTTAAATTTAAAAATTACATCTTCATTAACTAAAGATTTAAACACCGAAACTAGGGTACTATTTTTTACTTTTATAATTTTTAAATGCGTATAGGAAATTATTTTTATTAATGTTTGTTTCAATTGTAGGAAAAATACCCTTAGATTATTCTTGCAATGTACGAGGGTAAGCTGAAAAATTCGGCAACTAAAGTATAACAGAAAACAATATTTCAGTGAAATGTGTTTTATTTTCCGACATAATCTCCCTCAAGATCAATACATTTATTTAGTCAATGCTCAAGTTTCTTTATACCTTCACAGTACTCATTTTCCTCGAGCTCCTCAAAATAGTGGTCAACGGCAGATATCAGCTCCTCATCCGAAGTAAATCTCATACCGCCGAGGTGTTTCTTCAGTTTGGGGAACAGATGATAGTCCGAAGGAGCTAAATCCGGTGAATAAGGGGGATGCTCAGGCGTTTCGAACTTTAATTTGGCCAATTTTTCTTTGACAATTCCGCTCGTATGACTGGAGAATTGTCTTGATGGAAAACGATTTTTTATGATTTCTTCCGGGTCTTTTTTCGACGATAGCTATCTTCAATCGATCCAAAAGTTTAGAATAGTATGGTGCAGTAATCGTTTGCCCCTTTGGTAGGTAGTCGATAAGCAAGGTTCTCTTCGCATCCAAGATAACGGAAGCTGGCGATAGACTGACTTTGGTTCACTACGTTTAATCCACTGTTTCGATTGCTGTTTATTTTCTGGTGTGTAGTGGTGGACCAAAGTTTCATCGCACGTCACAAATTTGCGCAAAAAATCTGTTGGATTTTGTCGAAACTCCTCCAAAATGGCTTTGAACATTCCACCCGTTTGAGTTTTTGCTGTGTTGTTAGTAAACGCGGCACCCATCTAGCACACCGCTTAGACATGTCTAATTCAATATTTAAAATGCACGACAACCGTTCTCTGAAGATGGGTGTAGCCTCAGCTATATCATGCAATGTGTATCGGCGATCAGCTTCCATAAATTTCAAAATTTTTGTACACTTTCTGCAGAAGTAGCTGTTTTCGGACGCTCAGAACGGGGATCGTCATTTACGCTCGTACGACCTTTTTTAAATTCGTTCACCTATTTGCAAACAGTCTTAAAACATGGAGCCTCCTCGCCTAACACATTTACCATATCAACATGTATTTTTCTAGGCGAAGAATACTTTTTTCACAGGTATTTAATCACTGCGCGAATTTCGAAATTGTCCATCTTTAAGTAGGGACAAAAGTACTTTGCTTTGAACGAGTGTACGTAGCAATCTACTTGACAGATAAACATGAAGTTTAACGCGTATATCATTGAAACATCAAGCTATACGATAGCGTCGAAGATTGCTTTTACATAGCGCCATCTCATAGTTAGTTACCGAATTTTTCAGCTTACCTTCGTATTTTACTGCTAGCAATTATAGGTTACAGTCGACTAGTGCAGAGGACGGAACTTTCATCTCAACCGGGTCAACCGTACAATGTAAGTTCTAAGGATCATAATTCTACAACTGTATTAAATTCTAGACCTGACCGTCAGGTAAATAGATTTTCGAAAGAATGTTGTTTAAATACCATTGTACAAAAAGAAAGAGTTTCTCTTGAAAATATGCATAAAATATCATAAAGTGTCATAAATTTTTTAAACATGATCGAACTTATTTCTATCCCCACTACCCACGCAATAGCGTTGTTAGAGATTTTATAAAACAATCCACCCCCGTATATAACCTATAACAAAAACTAATGACGTACATTAAATTCTTTGTCAGAAATCGCCATGTGGAAGTAGGTTTTTAGATTTAACACAGCCAGTATTATAAACATCGTGTTAAAAAAAATAAAGGATTTAATTTTTAATCACATCTGGAAAAAACGTTTTTTTAAGTTTATCTAAAAAGCATTTTTTCCTTTTATTTTTGTAAAAGCTTTGATATCAGGCTGTTCCTTTTTTATTTTTCTTTTCGTTAATTTTTCCTTTTAACGGATGAAACTGAAATTGTAAAATGTACTAATAAAAAAATATTTTTTCAGAAAATAAATTAAAGTATATGTCTGCTTAAGTTTGACTTGTCTTCTTTCTATGCCAACACGCTTCCTCATTATGAAAAAATTTAACGCACACCCTAAACGATTTTTAAAATGTTAATGGATTTAGAAAATTTGTTTTTATTATTTTTTAATTTTGCTGTTATTCCTATGTTCTCAAAAGAGTTGCTTCAAGCCAAATTCATGTCGCGCATTTGGGAAATAAAAAAATATGCTTTTAGGAATAACGAATAATTGGATGTCCGTTTGTATTTTGTTCCTATTTTTAAAAATAATTTTTATGAGCAAATATAAACCGAAACAATATATATTTCATTGAAACTGTCAAGTTAGTGCATAGGTTAGTAAGTAGCGTTCTTATTGAAGTTAAAATTTATGAATTTTTCACAATGAAGCTATGTCAAGTGATCAAGCATACCGGTCTTAATAATACTTCTAAATATTTTGGTTCAAAACAAGTATTTCTTACTGGTATTATATCAACGCAAATCAAGCAATAAAATAATTCATATACATGACATGTATATATATACTGTCCAAGATAAGAATGAACTGCATGGGGATCTCGGGAACAGTAACAGATACAAAGTTGTTTAAATGGGAAAAAAGTTGCGCATTTTAGTGACCTTTTACATGGCATTTACGCAATTTAATTATGTTTTATGTTTTTTGAGATATTTAGAAAAATGTGGTCTTTTAAATTTTTGTTTTTATTTTTTTCTGAATTTATTTGACAAGTTATCGAAAAATAAATAAAACTTCTTCATTGGCACTTTGAAAACTCTACAAGATGGTGCTGTTTTATTTTTAGCCCGACGTTTCAGTTTTGAGAAATCGTCATCAACTTTATTTCTTTATATGGACGGAGAAAACAGTACATACTGTATCTGATGGAATTTTTCGTTACGAATTCAACGGTGTATCACATATTATGTTTTCGAAATTACTTTTTGCTGAAAAAGTTAATTAATTTTTTGTTTGTTTTTCTTTTGTGGTAGTTCTTCCCTAGCGATAATAACGCGCTATGACAGCTAGCCTAAGTAAGTTAATCGGACCAAATAAAATATTTAATGATAATGTTGGAACACAATCTAAAATAGTGTTTTGCGAAATAAATATTTATTATTTTATAAATTGCATGTGTATTTTACAATTCTCACGACAAATGTTCAAACAGATTACCATCGATTTCCAAACATAAGTATGATCTTCTAACTGTAGAATGCAAAACATCAGGAAACATTTCTGGTGTAATAGTAGTAAACTGCCGTTACAGAATCTAGCAATTGTTGCTCATTTTCAAAAGAATGCCCATAAACTTGATTTTTAATGTAACCCCAAAGGAAGAAATCCAGTGGGATTAAGTCCGGAAATCGAACTGGCCACGAATCTGTCTAGAATTATATGCTGGAGCACCGTCTTGTTGAAACCAACATTTATTAACTACTGTCAAAGGTAAATCGTCTAAACTGTTTTCTAAATCATTTTTCAATAAATAAAGATATCGTGTCGCATTTAAAGAGTTATGATAAATAATAGGACCCAGTATTTTTGTACCTAGAATGTATGTACAGCGTTGTATGTACCTATAAATAAAATGGAAAATGTATGAAATCAGTGATTGTGTGCACGACAGATGATTTAAAAAAACACTTACCGTTTTAAGTGTCTTCCAAGGATTGACAAACTGCAGAAACTCGATTGTATATTTTCAACATCAGGTGCGTTTCTAAGGTTATTTCTGAAAAACATGTCCGCCGTGAGGAAAAAACATGTTTATATTCGGAAAACGAGCGTTCTACATCTAGTGATGTTATATTCGCACAATCAAAATACTTTTTTAAGCAACTTAACGCATCTGTAGACGTGCCCTCACAAATACGTGTTAAGGTGTCAACATCTGCATTTCTGTCTAAAACACTTTCAAATTTAATTAGAACACTTTCACATTTTGCGTCTTCTACAGCACACAGTTGTGCGTGAACATCTCTCACAATTTGCAGTGATTCCTCTAACGACAGCGACGAATTTTCTAATTTTGTTATTGCTTCTTCTAGTCCCAAGTAATTCTCACGAATACTTTGTAAATCCATTTTAATCTGGGCATCTTGAAATTTTTGGCTTGTATTGATAGCTGCACTTTCTTTCGTATCGAATGATAAAACCACGTCATTAATTTTTTCAAAATGTTCATGATAGTAAAACCCCGCCCGTAGTCATGTACCCCAACGTGTCAAAATCGGCTGTGGTGGCTCAGGGTTATGGGGACACAATTCGTGAAATTTCCGAATACGTTTTGGAGATTTCAGGAATACTGCCTTTGTACTCGATATTAAAGCATCTACCTCTGGATAACATCTACGAACCTGTTCTGACACAAGGTGTAGAGCATGGAGTTTACAAGTAATATGTAACAAGTTAGGACAATATTTTCTAAGAGACCGGCCTACAGAGCACATGGTTGCGGCACCATCGGTCATAAACTTTAATACTTGTCTTTCGAAACTTTAAATTTTTCCAAAGTATCTCATAGCACCTCTGAAATTTTTTCGGCATTACATTGTTCTAGTCGTCTGGATGCTAATAAAATTGAAGACGTTGGTTGATGTGGTTCCATATTACGCGCCATCACATTAACTACAGATTGTTTTTTGCTGTCAGTTGTTTCGCCCACACATAACCACAGTTTTTTATTTTTCAGTTCGGCTTTGATTTTATTTTCAACCTGTTTACGCACCGATGGTAAATTCCTTCGTAACGTTGTCGTGCTCGGTAATGTTTGATTCGCGTATTTATTCCAAAATGAAATAAATGAATCATTACTTAACAAGGTAAACGGCAGTGTACACACAATCATAGTTACACATAGTTCATGTATAAACTGTTGTCGATTAATTTTGTTATTATTGTGCTTCGAACTGCTTACGTGTTCTTTACAATGTGTTTTTGACCAACACATTAGATATGCATTGCACACTAAACATTTAATTTTTGAACCTTCGTATATTAAGTCCGGGAAATCAATAATAAACTTATTCACTTCGTCTTCGTTTTCTCGATTTATGTGTCGACGACATTTTATTACGTATGCCTACACTTACATGCAGTCTAAGCAAGTACCAAACACATACTGAGTGCTTTTTATTAGTTCTGATAGAATACAATCATCCTCACATCGGCGCACATGGCGCGCACGGAAATTGGTCTGCTCTAATTATTATTATATACTATACGACTAAAATTATAATTTCTAATTTAGAAAAACGAGTTTTCAAACAAACTCCTTTACACTTTACTGCATCTAAATAAGGAAGTACGAGTAATATTTCACTAAAACTACAAATAAATTTGGTAGATTGCACTATAAAGTTACTCGCGGTCGTACTACATCAATCATTCAAGAACGGCTAATTTTACCCAATAGCATTGCGCAAGTTTAAAAGGCAATTTTAGTGCATTGTAAGATTCGTATCGTGACACTGACCCATAAAATAGACCTATCTCTCCCTTACGAAATTACGCAAAATAAAACAACCTTATTTTAATATTTTCGTTCCGTTTCAGTTATTGTTAAATGTCAGCTCAGCTTAACCCACTTTAAAATTTTACGAACTCGTATATAGCTATCCCAGCCGACTGGGGGTAATTGTGCAGATATGAGAGAACACCTCGTGTTTTAATATTTCTACTTGCGAACGACGTCAACTTTTTTGTGCGTTTTAATGTTGGAGAGGTATTCACACCAGAATGTTTCTAACATTTCGGGAAGGTAACGAGAAAATTTGTCTCTAACAAGTCTTTTTGCCCGTAAATGAAAAGGCGCGTAACCGTATTTAATGAAATTGTAAATAAAATTTATTTAAGAAGAGAAAGTAGAGAAAATTTGTTTATATAATTTGCGCGTATCTAAATTTATAAATTTTAAACATTTTAAGGAAATGGAACATACCCATTGCCTTGCTTGGCCATGCATACAGTACTTTACGTCGAGCTATACTAACATTTAATTTTACCAAAAGGGTGCGTACTTATAAGAATACTTTTTACGAACTACGAATTTACACTCAGGTGCAAAAAAAACGGGCCTCCTATAATTTTTTTGAAAATCGACTATGTTTGTAGATCTCGGTTTCCGGGGTGGAACTGCGTCGAGTTAGGCGTAATTGCCAACGTTACGTCCACTGTTTCAAAGGACATCTTCCGGGCTGTACGTAGATGTTCGGCGTTTCGAAGTAGCTTGAAGAATCATTTTTCAAGCTACGGCGAAACGACAAACATCTACGTACAGCCCGGAAGATGTCCCTTGAAACAGTGGACGAAACGTTGGCAATTACGCCTAACTCGACGCAGTTCCAACCCGGAAACCGAAACCGTGTCGAAATTATATTGAAAAAAGTATATTTTCACCCTGAAATAAGCTATTTCATTTAAAAGTCAATCTCCCGTCAAATTACCCTCGTAGAAGCAATATATGTATAAAGTTCCTTTGAAACTGCATTTATTATTTTCACGTTCTCCAACATGACGTTAACAAAGCATCGATGACACCATTTTGTAATACAATCTTGATGAAAGCATGCACATATATTTAATGGAAGAGATGGATGGATGTATGTTCCTAACAAGCACTAAATCTATTATGTTTAAGAGAAATTTGCTCGCATAGGCGTAGAGTTGCGAAGGGATTTTCCACATTAACACTATCTTTCGGCTCATCGTATCATTTGACATATTGCTACGGAAATATTACAGACGTTGACGGATTAACTCGAGGAAGATCTAACAGGTGATCGGGAGCTAACGTACCGTAAATAAATTGGACGACAAAATTTCTTTAATGCTTCTGGCGTGACGACATTATGTATGAATACACTTCATGGTTCTTTTCTTAAATTGTCACTGTCAGTATTTGATAATCACATAATCCACCTAATATTACACATGTAACTTTTAAAAATATATTTTGTTCAATACTTTCTTTTTTATGTACCTTGTTTGTGAATTATTATTAAAATTCACGGTAAAATGTTACCAAAAGTTTATGTATTATTGAGAAACGATCCGTTAAAAATTTCACCGTTAAATATGTGAATAAGTAGATTGTAAATCGAGCAATGAAGAACAAATTTTATCTAAGTGAATTATTAAAATTGTTGCAGTAGGAATCGGTCGAAATATTTCTCAAACATTCTTCAAAACAAAACAAAACTTTTTAATTTTGTACATTATAAGCTTACATTTGCATACTTTGATCTTTAGTATTCCATACGCAATGTTATAATCTCGATAAATCAATTCAACATTGCAATACTCCCGTATTCATTTACATATGCCTATAGATTTATGTATTTAGCTGCCCGTTTTGTTACGCTTGTATAAGCAAAACAACTATATGAGATTCGTATATTATGTAACCCGTGGGCTAATGTTCCAGCGCAAAGATTAAAGTCCATTTTGAATACGCCTGCGAGGTTTCATATACGAGTATATACAAAGGATAACTCACCAACAATGTCTGTGGTTATAGTTTGCAAAAATACATTGTATTTTATTGTAAATACATCCTTTTAAATTTTAGTTGCGAATGTTCTTTCCGATTGTGTACATAACCGTTATTTTAATGATAATAAACACATGACATTGTAGAGCGTTAGTTATTTTTTATTTCTCTTGATAAGAAAATATTTTAATGACCTTAAATTAAAATGTGCGACTTTTAATTAGTAGTTTTTACCTACTGATGATGACAACTTAGTTGTCGAAATACGTATTTAGGATACGACTAATAATTGTGGTAAGGGGTTATATACCTTTTTTTAAACCTTAAATTAAATTTAAATTAGTTTTTTACACACTAATAAATTCACTTTCGTCTACGCAGACCTAATAGGTAACAATAATATTACGTTTTTCAGACGCCGCTCGATCGGAAGTGCTAACAATAAGAAAAGACGTTACAAGTAATTTTATTAAATGTGCTAATGATGAGAATCAAAGTACCTGGACGTGTGTGGTATGTTTAAATAAAGGTTTATAAAATATAACTTATTAAATAAAAGAAACCGGAAAAATTTTGCCGTTAAAGGTTTAAGCTATATGTCTTCTTAGTGTTGCATATAGCCTCAAGTAATAAAACGTCAAGTGTTAAAATTAATCTCAAACTTTCCTAAAGTTTCATCAAGATACGGCAAGTAATTTAGTCTTAATATGGATTTACACGTATCAAGTAGCTAAAGGAAGTAACTAAATCAAATTACTTAATTAAGATATTTATATCATGTAAATAAGTTGATTTAGTACTTAAGCAACTAATGCATTTAGTAAACGACTTAAGTCAGTAAATAGAAACAATTTCTATTTGCTTGAGCAAGTAGATTCCCTCACTTCTGTTTTGCAGCAACTAAATGCAGACTAGACAGGTATAGACATGTCTGTTTAGTAAAGTATAGCAAACGCCAATTAAGTTCGCGCAGGATTAGAAGTAGTGGGGAGATTTGTATTGGATTTTACATCTAATTGCAATATACTATAGGCGGCAATGTCAGATAATAATTTCTTCGAAGGAAACCATAATTAAACAGATTGAAAAACCATAAAACACAAAATTTGATATAAATAATGAGCTTGTAATGTCTAAACAGGTTCTTAAGAATATTTGTATAAGCATCGTAACAAAATCTGTAAGCCTCGTAAGTCGGGAAAGTACAAAATCTAATTCTGAAGTCGCGCGTAACTTACGATTTCTTATAAACTCTAAAGATGTATCGTAATGAATCGTACAATGAATCCTTTTCAATTATCTGAAATACACTTCCAGCAGTTATTTCGTTTAGACAAAAGGTCTGCTACCAATTTAATTAATAATTTGGGAGCAGACAAGGACTTACATGGCCATATTCCACTGCATCTGAAGGTGATTATTAATGTATTTATAATTTTAGAAATTTGTTGTATATATCTGTCTTGAATTGTAGGCTTTAACAACATTAAATTTTACAGCCACAGAATTCTTTCAAAATCAAGTAGGTTGTAATTCTTGGATAGCACTAAGCCAAACAGTATGTCAAATATTAAATGAAATTTGTTATGTGATAGCTGAACATTTGTTTCCTCGTAGTTTTTATGAAAAAATGGATGCTCGAGGAGTTGTGGGTGTAATTGACGGAATTCATGTTGCAGATTGCAGATTCCAATTGCAAGATAATTGGATGTAGTGCATGAAATCCAGGATCAGTGCATGATGCTGCTATATGGCAAACAAGTAATATTAGAAATTACTTAATAGAGCAATACGAAAATGGGGATACCTTAACACATTTAATTGGCAAACAGTTACATATATGCACATATACTGAACTATGTATTTGTTTTCAATTCCAAACAGGGGATAGTGGTCATCCTCTTGAGCCGTGACTTTTCACACCGTTTGCTAATGTACAAGAAGGCACAATCGAAGCAAATTTCAATAAACACTTAAATAAAACCAGAAACGTTATAGAGAGAACAAATATTGTGCTATAGGGCAGATTTAGGTGTCTTTCTAGACATAGGATTTTGTTGTAACATCCAACTAGAGCAGCAAGCAGCAAAAATTATTCATACATGTTGTGTACTTCATAATATTGCAATAAATGCTCGAATACCAATACAAGGTCACGAAATTGAATACAGAGAAAATGATGTTAATAATGGTAAGTCCATTGTAGATAAAGAAAAAAAAACATCACTGTATGCAGTAACAATGAATGTAACTAATGCTTTACTTCTTTGCAGATGCTGCTGCTATTAATAATGTGTTACTAGCAGGATAAGCTGCACGAAATGCATATATTGAAAATAATTTACTTTGATTATGTATAGGCACTCATTTAAATGTACAGACAAATATATACTCATTATCTTATACATCTTATATAAATTTAAAAAAAGGTATATAACCCCTTACCACAATTATTAGTCGTATCCTAAATACGTATTTCGACAACTAAGTTGTCATCATCAGTAGGTAAAAACTACTAATTAAAAGTCGCACATGGGGCACAGTTAAACAAGAGAAACGCTTCCGCACAACTATTATACACTGCAACCCTGTATAGACTAAATTTAACAAGTCAATCTAAAACTACGAGATAAACGCGTACCTACTTTAGGAAAGGTCTAAACATATGTTAAATTGTCGGACAAAGGAACGGCAGACATCCTCTCTAAGGGGGGCGGCACTTCGATTTTTAAAAACTACGATGACCCACTATTAAACTTAGATAAACCACCTTTTATTTTCAACAAACCAATAGTATATTTATACGTATTTACTCGAGTACATGTATAGTAAAAATATCTATTTTGGGTAGGGGTGTAAAAATATTTCCAATTACAAATGGTTAAAAAATGCTAAAATCGGAAAGTGTGGTCGTATATTGTAAAAACTGTACTCTATTGAAAATTCTAAGAAGGACAAAATTTTGAAGGAACCGTTACATATGAAAAAACAAGACATCTGACTGTGTTGACTTATATTAAATGACAATCAAGTAACGTGAGAAGGTTCTATGAATTATTAGATATTGTTGGTATATAATTTAAAAGTTAATTATAAATAGGTGACATGTTATTGTTAAGGAGGTAATTTTTGTGTTTTTTCATATGTATGGCTTCTCACATGTCTAAAATTTCTGCTGTTACCCACCCACCCTTTTATGTTAATAAAAATGTGAATAAACAGCTGAACGGTATAGGTGATTTATCGCTATTCAAGGAGGTATGTTTATTTTTATTTTTCGCTATAAATATACTTTCATAAGCATCTAGTTCGTGGGGTTTATTAATTCCTTTGATCAACTTCAAACCTGTAATCGACACATTGTGCAGTGTGCTCAAAGCGTGATTTGCGACATTTGATGTATCCGGTCTATTGTATTTGATATGTGATATGTGTTCTTTAAAACGGGTTAATATAGGTCGTTTAGTTTGGCCTATATATTTCAAATTACAATCCGCGCAACTAATTTCATATATCCCTGATTTCGAATTGGAATTAATTCTATCTTTAGTATTCCCTAGCAGACTTTTGATGGTGTTTTCGGACCGAAAGGCTACCTGGAGACCTCTTTCTTTCACAACTTTATTAATGTTTTTCGTGACGGGGTAGTATGGTAGACATATGTACTTTTTCTCTTGGTTACTTTGGGATATCAAACTCGTGGATTCGCGGATTGTATTTTTTATTTTTGTTTTTCTAATTAATTTATTGATTATTTCTATGTCAAAGCCATTGTATGTCGCAATATCTTTAATTTTCCGTTAACAAAAGAGAGATATGAAACAGAACTAGATTTCATTAAAGATATTGCGACATACAATGGCTTTGACATAGAAATAATCAATAAATTAATTAGAAAAACAAAAATAAAAAATACAATCCGCGAATCCACGAGTTTGATATCCCAAAGTAACCAAGAGAAAAAGTACATATGTCTACCATACTACCCCGTCACGAAAAACATTAATAAAGTTGTGAAAGAAAGAGGTCTCCAGGTAGCCTTTCGGTCCGAAAACACCATCAAAAGTCTGCTAGGGAATACTAAAGATAGAATTAATTCCAATTCGAAATCAGGGATATATGAAATTAGTTGCGCGGATTGTAATTTGAAATATATAGGCCAAACTAAACGACCTATATTAACCCGTTTTAAAGAACACATATCACATATCAAATACAATAGACCGGATAAATCAAATGTCGCAAATCACGCTTTGAGCACACTGCACAATGTGTCGATTACAGGTTTGAAGTTGATCAAAGGAATTAATAAACCCCACGAACTAGATGCTTATGAAAGTATATTTATAGCGAAAAATAAAAATAAACATACCTCCTTGAATAGCGATAAATCACCTATACCGTTCAGCTGTTTATTCACATTTTTATTAACATAAAAGGGTGGGTGGGTAACAGCAGAAATTTTAGACATGTGAGAAGCCATACATATGAAAAAACACAAAAATTACCTCCTTAACAATAACATGTCACCTATTTATAATTAACTTTTAAATTATATACCAACAATATCTAATAATTCATAGAACCTTCTCACGTTACTTGATTGTCATTTAATATAAGTCAACACAGTCAGATGTCTTGTTTTTTCATATGTAACGGTTCCTTCAAAATTTTGTCCTTCTTAGAATTTTCAATAGAGTACAGTTTTTACAATATACGACCACACTTTCCGATTTTAGCATTTTTTAACCATTTGTAATTGGAAATATTTTTACACCCCTACCCAAAATAGATATTTTTACTATACATGTACTCGAGTAAATACGTTTAAATATACTATTGGTTTGTTGAAAATAAAAGGTGGTTTATCTAAGTTTAATAGTGGGTCATCGTAGTTTTTAAAAATCGAAGTGCCGCCCCCCTTAGAGAGGATGTCTGCCGTTCCTTTGTCCGACAATTTAACATATGTTTAGACCTTTCCTAAAGTAGGTACGCGTTTATCTCGTAGTTTTAGATTGACTTGTTAAATTTAGTCTATACAGGGTTGCAGTGTATAATAGTTGTGCGGAAGCGTTTCTCTTGTTTAACTGTGCCCCATGTGCGACTTTTAATTAGTAGTTTTTACCTACTGATGATGACAACTTAGTTGTCGAAATACGTATTTAGAATACGACTAATAATTGTGGTAAGGGGTTATATACCTTTTTTTAAATTTTTATTTAACCACAGTCTCCATTGAAAGAATTTTTACATCTTATATACATGGTAATTTTATTTTATCTCTGTATTATAGTACAATGTAAATATTAACAATTACAACATTATGGTTTTTCTTGGAATTCAAAAGTAGGATTTTGGAACGAATACTTTTATAATATTTTAATAATTTGATTCGATTTGTTTTGGTGATTGCTTTCAAGTACCTATCTCCTACTTCTTTGAGTATAGTTTGTATATTCTCATAATTTACCTCAGCTTTCCTGCTCAGATTTAGCAATTCTTCGGCTAATGCGGTCAAAGGTTTTGTTCTATTGCTAGTGCCATAGATATCCTTAATAGAAAGGACATATTTCGAGAATTTCGAGCCATCTGAGCAGTTGGGGGATAACTATATTTAAAAAGCATATATAGGGGATTTATTTAAATTTTTAAATGATGTATTAGACTTTAATTACTTTAACATGAAATACAACTTAAACGGCACAATCACTATAATATAATTTGTATTTAATGCTATAGTGAAAGTATTACAAGTCAACCTAATTACAAATATTTGCAATGTTTTTTCAACTTCCTTGAAACATATTTCTTAATTTCATATACATGTTCTTAGAAAATATTGTAAAGTTTGTCTTTTCAGGTTCCTAAATAAAACAAACGGTAACGCAGACACACACTATATTAATAATAAAAACGAATAATAATTTGAAAACTAATTACTAACAATAAGCACATTTATGTATTTATATTTATGTTCACTCCGCGATGCTCTGGTATAGAATGCCTCAATCCCTTCCTCAACGGCTTATATATCGCCGGGAAATTCTCTTCTCGAGCGGTCTACATCCATCGAGAAAGCGCCAAAGGTATGACGGGCGACGCATCGTTGGATGAGTCATCACATTGCCACCTTCTTAATAATGAATGACATGTCATGCTTTGGTTCCCTCAAACGATGGCGAAATCGACAGGTAGGGCCTTCGTTACATTGTGACATCAAATCGAAATAACAGTCCACGGTCTTATCTTGCCTGGATGTACAAGAATATTCAAGCCAGTAACTGCATACCAGAATTTCCATACCAGTATGTTGGAATATTACTTCTAACATGCTCCTTACAATTCTCCAGTCCAGGCGGTCCAATCCACAACCCAATTTTAGAACTGCTAATTTCAAAATGTCTTGTTGTAGCATTTGTTCGCGTAAGTGGTTCAGGGCCTCACGCAAGGCACGATAGGTTGGCTTCAGGCTTGACAGTTCTTTCGTGACCAAATAAAATATGGGTTGTTCTTCATTTGCTATTTGGAGACTCTTCCCAATTGCTGTCCCTGCTGCCTTAATTTTTCGATTCTGACAAATCTCTCTTTAAATTCCCTGGCAATACCTTTGGCCATTTGCAGATCTCGGGCTACGCAATGAGCAAGCGCGTAGTCTGGCGGCACCGCAAACAAATCTTGCCGTTTCTCGATGGTCACCCCAAATCGAGCTTTTCTCGAACCAGAATACCCATAAAGTCTTCGAAGGTTAGTTCCTGGTATTGGCTATCCAATCGGCGCAACTCTGCAGTTTCGTCATTATTGTCCCCAGAGTATGGGGCTAATCGATCAAAATGTACGACTCTTGACTTAGTATGAGGGGTTCGCCTGATACGGTTTTAGAGATAGGCCCCGTCGGCGTTGTGGATTATATAACCAAACCTGATCGCCATCTTGGTAACCACCCATCTCGCCGTTGATGTCGTAGCTCTCATTCTGTCACTAACATCTTGGATATTATGTCTGACTTGTTCATGGATATTATCTAGTCGTTGTTTGAGCGTGCTGACACAATATTCTCTGACAAGATCTTCACCAGGCTTGCTCCCAAACTTTAAATCACAGGTCAATCGGAGTTCCCTCCCGAATAGCACGTTTGCACTTGCATATTAATACAATCACAAAATTCATTCTCTCCTGCCGTGGCACAGCACCCCCAGTGACAAAAATACTCACACATTCGATCTCTTCTTTCTCTTGCATATCTTGGAGCGTGATTACTTCCTATTGTTGCTGTAGACGGCAAAACTTAACCTCTGATCTCCTTTTTCCAAGCGCCCAGCCTAAGATGACCGCAATCTATGTCTTCTTCAATTTATATATTATTTTATATCTACGTCTTAATAATTTTATCAACAGTTTTTTAACAATTCGCCGCGTATATCCAGTATACATTTCCCCATTGATACACGCACAAATGACAACTAAATAAAAATACTTTACAAATATATAGACAGCACTAAAACGCTAAACATATTTTTTTTAGTAACTTACTTTAGTTATTTCCTTTAGCTACTTGATACGTGTAAATCCGCCTATAGTGAACTTTCAAAGTTTATAACTCGTCAACAATGTCTTGCTGAGTTGGCTTCTGTTTTCAAAGATGAAGCACCACATCAATCTACAATTTCACGTTGGTACTGGAAATTTCAACGTGGACGTCACAATAACAGCGACCATCCCAGGACAGGTCTACCAAGAACAGCAGTCCCTCAGACAAACATCGATGCTGTGCGTCGCCTGATTAAAGAAGATAGACATGTGACAGATCGTGAAATTGGAACATCCATGGATATTTCAAAGGCCTCAATCCAAATGATCCTACGTGATGAACTGGGTATGTCAAAGTTAGTTTCCATTGGATTCCGTATTTTTTAATCGAAGAACAAAGCTTGGCCCGCGCTAATTGGTGCCGAAAAACTTTGAGCCGGTTTAATGACAGAAACCCGAAAAACGTCTATAGCATTATGAGTAGCGATGAACAATGGATTTATTCCTATGAACGCGAAAATAAACGTCAGTCTGCTATTTGGATGTTTCGAGATGAAGAGAATCCGACAAAAATTATGGGTTGGCGGGGTGTGTCGATAAAGATAGTCGCAACGGTTGTCTCAAAATCAGTTCATGTAGCTACAATTCCTTTGCCAACCCACAACGGCGCATTATCCTGAATCATGACAATGCGAGTTCGCACACAGCTTGAAAGACAATTGAGTTTTTGAAGCAGCAAAATATTGAATTTTAGATCATTCTCTTTATAGTCCTGACCTAAATCCCAACAATTTCTTTACGTTCCCAAAAATCAACAATGGAATGTCTAGTCGACGATTTTATTCGCCGGAAGAGGCAGTAGATGCCTTAGAAACTGCAATTTTGACTGTCCCAACTGAAAACTGGAACAACTGCTTTTGGAATTGGTTTGAACGAATGATGGAGTATATCAATTTTTTGTGGAAAATATCTTGAAAAGCAATAAAGCACTTTGAGTCGATCCACTGTTTGATTTGATGGCTATGTGCAACACTAAATACATGCTTCGTACAAGTAACAAACTAATATAATATAAATATAATATAATATAAAATGACTAAATTAAAATATTATATGATATTTAGGTAAGGTACATTACAGATGATTCTACAGAATGGTATAGAAGGTTCATGCGAATTAGCGCAATCTCTGTGTTAGGGCACGTAGTTTCCGAACAATCCTCGTATATTAATGATATTTTACTCCCATTTTGAAACTGTATTCTTTGCAAGAGCTACAGCACACAATTGAAGATGCAATGTATAAATTAAAATAATGTATTTGGTAATTTATCATGACAATTTCAGTACCTACTGTTTACGAGTAGGAGTCCAACATTTTGAGCATGCTCTTTATACATCATTGTATTGTTCGTAATACAGATTCGTAAAATTCACTTTTAATAACGGCTAATATTTATTTACCTGTAATTCTAATAATATATTTCATACATACTCAAATAAAATATTCTAACCCAAAATATAAATGTAAAGTGAATGACCAGGTAAGTCAATTTATCATTCTTGTCAAGTTAAATTTTTGCTTCAATCATATAGTCACTCGATAATACTCATCAAGGCGAAAGTGATTCCAGCTTTTCAAAAGATCAGTCATCCATGAAATCACCCTTGTATGTAAATAAGTACCTGTACATCGAAATTAGAATCTACATATCAATGATTAATACAATTATCGAACGCCATTGAATCTACATATGTAATTATATTTGTGCAAACGTATATACAAAAATATATGAATTTATGGTGCATAATTATATTGTAATTTATAGGATGATGTAATAATATAATATTTGCAACGAGTACGCTTAATGGCCAAAGTTATGAAAATAGACTATAATTGTCAAACAGCACAATATTCAATGAAATTAATGTGACCTAATAAATAAATGGACATTTAGTCAACATTGTAAATTACATGAGATATAATATTAAACACTGAAGAGTTATTCATTCGTTACGTATTATACTTCAAATTAAAATAATTGGTTTTTCCAAATATGTATATATATATATTAATTACTGTATACTACTCAATCAACGCGAAATGCCATGAGAATTAAATTTGCTCTAAATCTAGTATGAATAACTTTACATCGAAATATATTTAAGCATACAAGATCCGTGTTGGCCACAGTTTAATAGCTGGTGATAATTTAAGACGACTGGAGTACTGCAACTGGTTAGTGGAAAGGTTGGAAGACGACGAAGACTTTTTAAACAAGGTAATCTCGTCAGATGAATCAAAATTTACCAATTCTCAATGTTTAATAGGAATATGGCGCACTATCGGGCAGTACAGAATGCCAAACAAAACAATGCAAAAATTCCACAACATCACGCGGTTTGGTAAACGATCCAATCTCGATCAAGTTTCTATCAAGATCCAGAAAAAAAGTACGATGTGGCTGTTGTCGTCCTGGATACAATTGTAAATATCTTATACTCGCTATTGTTGTTTCGATTCCATGAATAAAAAATACTTAACATATCTCGTTTCTCTTCGTTGGTGTACGACATTTTTCTATTAGCAATGACCGATAATTGAAATGTTTGGCAGTTTGAAATTTCATGACTACCTTACTTAATCTTAAATTGTTTTCTTGGTGAATTAAAGCATAATATCAAAAACTTGTGTCAACATGTCATACATGGTTGAAACCAGAAAAAAAACTCTTTCTAGCGCTGTCAAAATCCGACATAGTGTCCATAATAAATAAGAAACAAACGTCATATGGAAATTTCGAGTCTACCATTAGATAGTCGAACAAAAGTGACTTCGAGAATGTGTTTTTAGTTTTGCTCTGCAGTCCCAAATAAATGTGCTAGAGGTGAAAGAAAAAATGGGCTTTAATTTTTTTAAAAAATCTCGAAGGTAACTTGACACAGGTCCATTTTCTGTTCAGTTTCATAACAAACATAAAATTTAGCAACTTTGCCAAATTTAAACCTACCCTCTATCTCCAATAATAAGCGAGCTCCTCATGGTGAGGGTCGAAAATGAATCAGCCTGTATACCTTCATTATAAAACCGCTGGAATAAGTGTGTAATATGCAATATGTTGGAAAGTAAAATATAGCTTTTCTTACAACGCCCTTCACAGATATTCTAAAAATCACCCTCCGTACATAAACTGTACACCAATTTTCTATTATTTAAAAAATAGTTTCCTATGCGTTTTTAACCCTAATTTTCAAAAACAAATTGCATGCCGATGCGACAATTCACATCAAGCTTTGATACAAAATAATACAAATCTGTATAAAAACAAATTTGTATCTGTATATGCATGGACACACAGTACGTATTTACCAGCTTTTGCTTCAACTACCAGACGCATGCGTTTCTGTGTAACCACTTTGTCAATGATAGGTTTACGAAGACAAAAGACTGTAGGTACACTTGCGGTCATGTAGCAAGTTTTATCCTAACCGAAGACATCAGATAACCTCATGCCATCTGACGGACAAAACCGACCACGCCGGTGCAAAGTGTTTCTTCTCGAATAGCTAAGCTATTACTGGAAAAGAAGAAAAAATGCGCATATTACTGTGAGTCCATTAACTCGTCGCCAGGTGGCGTAGTATAGCAAAAACAAATTACATGTCGATGCTACAATTCACACCAAGCTTTGATACAAAATAATACAAATCTGTATAAAAACAAATTTGTATCTGTATATGCATGGACAGACAGTACGTATTTACCAGCTTTTGCTTCAACTACCAGACGTGTGTCCATGCATATACAGATACAAATTTGTTTTTATACAGATTTGTATTATTTTGTATCAAAGCTTGATGTGAATTGTCGCATCGACATGCAATTTGTTTTTGCTATACTACGCCACCTGGCGACGAGTTAATGGACTCACAGTAATATGCGTATTTTTTCTTCTTTTCCAGTAATAGCTTAGCTATTAGAGAAGAAACACTTTGCACCGGCGTGGTCGGTTTTGTCCGTCAGATGGCATGAGGTAGTGGCGGCTCTTGATGACGTACGATGTGCTCTGCTGCACGGATGAGACTGCTTCGTTTAAGCTTTCATATATACAGAGAAGCAAGTAACCGTACCGAAATCTTCCGAAATAGTTCGTAGTAGTCTCATCCGTGCAGCAGCGCACATCGTACGTCATCAAGAGCCGCCACTGGCATGAGGTTATCTGATGTCTTCGGATAGGACAAAACCTGCTACATGACCGCAAGGGTACCTACAGTCTTTTGTCTTCGTAAACCTATCATTGACAAAGTGGTCACACAGAAACGCATGCGTCTGGTAGTTGAAGCAAAAGCTGGTAAATACGTACTGTGTGTCCATGCATATACAGATACAAATTTGTTTTTATACAGATTTGTATTATTTTGTACCTAATTTTCAAATTAATTACTCGATACAATACTGAATTTTCTATGTACGAAAATAAACTACAAAGCGAACAACGCTTTTATATTGATTTGCTTTCTTGCCAGTGCTGTTTACGACTGTTTTGTTTGAATCTGCTCGTATAAGAGGCAAAATTGATAGAACGCAATCGGCTTTTGTAACACCGAAAGGGAATTAATGGTACAACAAATATAAATTGAGTGAGAACAGAATATAATAAAAAATGTATTGATTTCACATTAATTAAACACTGTACGCGAGCTTCCATTGAATAAAGGGTCGAAATAAAAACGAAATATTTATCAACAATCCACCCGTCTGTCGTAAAAATTAGGTGCCTTTGTATTGTATTTCAGTAGAGTATTTCTACAAGTTCTTTGTGTGTTTCCCGATTGCATATTTCAATACCATGGATATTGTCTATTAAAACTCATTATAACATGTGACAACACAAATTTATTCAAATAAAGCTACATTCAAGAGATCATTTCGCAAAAAAAAACATAGCTATTGTTTAACAAAAATTGTTTCTTGATTAGAATACCATGTAGTACGTATTCCATCACTATATATTATTTTTGCAATTAGCACATACCATTTTCCTTTTGCCATCTATTTTTAAACGACGCATTGAATATCTTTTTCTCTCGATCCTTTTATTGGACAGAGCTGTAGCTGGATCGGAAATACCAATAAATTTTTTCATACACTACATACACAATGCTACGTCGTATGTTAGGGTTAGTCGATCTTTTCGCTATATAGGGTATTCCCTGCTACACTTTGTATATAATAAGAATGTTTAATTTAATTTTAAATTATATTTCTACGCAAATATATCTCGAATATTATATTATATATTATATAAATATTAATTCAAATATAGACAATTTCTGTATATATTCGTTGGCGAAAAGCAATTCTTTCTTTTGTTATCGTTCTATGACCGACCTTGGACATCTACCTAGACATGAACGGTCAACTCATATCTAACGTTCGTTTACAAATATTTTACATTTCGTTTTTAAACTTATTAAAGTTATTTAATGAATTACGTCGTACATCATTTTAAAGTTTTCTTAACAAGGAATATTTTAATTATATTTATGTCATCAATATCGCAACTCTTAACTCGCGCTTTTGATTAAATCATTATTCAAGACATCGGCAACTTCGATCCCTCTTCACTCTAGGCCATGAAATAAACCTAGCCGTTTTCAAAACCAGTGTTCTGTTCCACACAAATTCCTTCTTCTGTTTTCACCGCTTGTGACACATCGCTTAAACTTGACACGTGCTGTTTCAGCGCCCAAGCACCGTTTGGCCTTGCTTTCCACATGTCCGATCGCGACATATATATTATTTTTTTATTTAATTCACGTTAATTTAATTAATTCATTTCTTTCCAGTACACATTTCTTTATATTAATTTTAATTACTTATTCAACCTTCCTTGTATATAATACTTTCATTTTTATTACTTTAGAATATATTAACGCTGAATTTCTTTCTTGTAAATATTAAATAAAAATTTTAAGGACAACGTTGTTGTGTTTTATTTAATTAATAAGTTGTGATATAGTTATTTCAGTATATTACACGCGCCTTGGACCTTTTATGTTCATCATCACAATTATTAATTATTTTAGATAATTTCCTTTATTGTTAGGACGTCGCCATAACTGAATCAGAGCGTGTTTAGTAGCACCCTTTACTAAATCTTTTAGAAATATTCTGCATTTGTGAGTGACACCAGCGTTATAATATGAATGCTTCTTGGTAAAAATAATAAACGTATTTAGTACTGCCACGTCAATTACATTTAAAAAAACGTCACAGGCCATCGCTTACTTTGCCTTTTACATGTATGTGGATACCATTTGATCCATAACGTTTACATCGCTTTTTGTTTTATTGTAATTCGGAGAGAATTTCGGGCTTTTTTTCGCGTCGGCATTGACAACTGTGTCATAATGCATTGTGCGTAGTAAAATTACGCATTTGTTTTTTTAGACGCGTAACTTACCATCCTTACGTTGTTTTTGAAGCAAAATAATGAATCTGTTCCGGGAACGTGTTGATGCATTTCGCTCTTATTGGAGCTCGTCAGTAAACGGTATCCTGGAGAGAGGCATGACTTTTCACTTCTATACTTCGTGTGTATATAGTTAACATTTTGAACTTACCGCAAATGAGAATTGACGACTATTAAATCTTATTCCTATATGCAAATATCACCTAATGTGTTGCGCTAATTACTACAATTTGACAAACTAAGTTTGTACCAGTATGCATTGTTAGGATAATTAAAAAATAAATGAAAAGCTAAGGTTAATGTTTTATATAATGTGCCTTCAAAAACTTTCCTCATTGCCCATTTGAAACCAAATATCAACATTATCAACATTTTTGAAGGTACATTATGTTGCTTTGAAAATGTAGCCTACAGTTAATAAAATATGATTTTGGACCCAACAATCCAAATTGCCTATTAAAAGAAAGTCAGAGGGATCATGCGACTGGTTATATGAGTTCAATTAGTCGCGACTAACTAAAGGTGAACAGAGGACCCAAATTGGATCCCTGAGGTATTCTTGATATTGAAAAATTCGAACGATCAAAAACCATTGTGTACGAAATTCTACCTGAAAGATATGAGGAGCCAGTAAATGATGTAGAGATGTCACTGAAACCAATTTTAACAAATTTATAGTATCAAAGGCTTTTGACACATCTGTATAAATGAATCAAGTAGAGTTAAATTGTCAGTGGCGATGTTTATGTCATCAGAGATATATGCTAGATTAGTTACAGTCGATATTCCTGCAACAATGCTGTAGTGGTGAAAATTTTTGTTTTAATTTGTTATACAGACTGTAAACGAAAAATGCCAACATACAATAATGCCGACATTTAATATGCAATACCTGTAATAATATTAAGTTTAAAACGCTAATGCACGACAACTCTAGTTCGAACGAGGTAAAAAAAAATAATAGGTAAATGCGCATGGCTCGACCCGGCCCTGGTAAACTTAGTATTCCTTTATAACTGTAGCACTGCTACCCTCTACTAAATGTGTAATGATGCGATGATACATACTGTAAGTCAGAAGTCCGTCTGTTATCAACTTCCGCGAAATATGGCTTATTAAAACTACGAATTAACAGATATCGTCTTGCTATACGGTGAAACAGGTGTAAATGTTACAGCTACTAGACGTATTTATGAAAGGCGGTTTCCGAACCAAAGATATTCATCAAATGATTTAATTTTACAAGCCGTGTACGGATTGAGAGATCGCGTTAGATTTCATCCAAGTTATGAAGACCGTGGTCGTAAAAGACGATCTCCGGCAACGTATTTTTTAAGCTGCGGTCCATATGCGTGAAGACCGAGCCGTTTGCCGATCGGTTAGAAACTTGTATTTATGCAAATGGCAGCCACGTTGAACACCACCTTTAAGGTTTCCACCTCTTTCACACAAATCTGCCCTTTTTGGGAAAAAGAAATTGCCATTAGAACGAGTCCAGTAGAACACAGAAAAAAAATATGGACATTCAATTAGAAAATAACAAATGTAATTTATTATTATTTTTTCGGGATATTACAAAGGTAGGTTGACCTATAATTATGTCTTTTATGTTTTGCATACCGGCATATAGAGGGCGCAACTAATCAAATGCCAGTACTAAAAGTTGACCTCCATCCTTAGTTAGCCTAAATCCA
Organism: Melolontha melolontha; assembly: GCA_935421215.2. Lineage (NCBI taxonomy): Eukaryota > Metazoa > Arthropoda > Insecta > Coleoptera > Scarabaeidae > Melolontha > Melolontha melolontha. The sequence continues at coordinate 218,409,314 of OW285236.1, forward strand.
AAAGTTCGGTGCGATGCGTGTAGTGTTAAAGTTGAAAATGGAATTAAACCGTGAAAATTTTCCCGCCATAATTATTATAATTTTCGAAGACAATTATCTCAACAAGAATGCATTGCCGAATTGGTTTCTGTTTTCGGTAGTGAAGCACCACATCAGTCAACAATTTTCCGTTGGTCTGGAGAATCAAACGTGGAGGGATTAGTCTTAGCGACGATCTAAGAGCAGGTACACCAAAAACAGTAGTCACTCAGGAAACGTAGATGCTGAAAATTTTGCATGAAAAATTGTTTGTAAAAAACTTAGTTTCCATTGGATGCCGCATCTGTTGACTGAAGCAGAGAAAACAACTAGGATGCATTGGAAGAAACTCTAAAAACGCGTAAAACATTATGTGTGGCGATGAATCTTGGATTGATTCATACAAGCAGTCGTCTGTGGGTGTATTCCAAGGTGATGAAAAGCCGACAAAAGTCATGCGTTCTCGAAGTGTCTCCAAAGAAATGGTGACATTTGTCTCGAAGGCAGGTCATGTAGCAATAATTTATCTACACAGTCAAAGACATGTTACTGCCGATTGGTATACAATCATTTGTTTGCCGCAAGTCGCCGCTGAGCTCTGAGAAACCAACCCACAACGACGAATCATTCTCCACCAAGACAATGCAACTTCACAAACAGCTCGCAAGACATTCGAATTTTTAACCCCACAAAACGTCAAATTGTTAGACGACCCTCCGTACAGTCCCGACCTAAGTCCCAACGATTTCTTTACCTTTCCGAAAATCAATGAGGGACTGGGTGGTCAGGGGTTTCAGTCGTCCGAAGCAGTCGATGCTTTCAAAAATGCAATTTTGACTGTACCAACAAACGAGTGGAATAACTGCTTCCAGAGTTGGTTCGAGCGGATGCAAAAGTGCATAAATATTCGTGGAGAATACTTTGAAAAACAACACAGTCTATAAAAGCTATCTACTGCTTTATTCCCGCTCTATATGTAAAATATAAAAGACAACCCTCGTAAGTTACAGTAAGTAACAACAGAACAGCCGGTGCATAAGAATATTTATATTTTAGAAATGAATGAATACATGTTTATAAACTTTTCACACAAATAAGTATTACATTACTGAAATGTGAAAAGGATTTTTTGCTGAACTTAAACAAATAAATGCCTATTTGTTTGTTGAATCTACAACATATAAACATAAAATTTCTATTTATTTAGGTTTAATCTGAATACAGGACTATATTTGAAAAGTTCGTGTTCCTAAATTTCTGCAAAAATTAAAGTTTCGATAGAATAAATCTGTTTGCAGATTTGCATTGCTGTTTTATATATCGAATATATATTAAGTAACGCCGGCATATTTCATTTACACCCTGTATACTACAATGCACAGAATATTATGTTCGAACACTTGATCAAAATTGCACAGTGTAGATATATGCCTGTAATTACGAAAATACTTAAATACTGGTGTAGCCCTTGTTTGTTTCGCATATGATGAAAAGTTGTTCTTCGGAATCACAAAATTAAATAAATAAAATAAATATAACGTAAAGAGAAAATGCTAACACCATTTTGCAATCCCTTATTAGGGAAATGAATCCCAAGCTGATAATCACCATCGTACATGTACCTGTGTTGTAATTTTTACATATTATTTGCTAGATGATTGCTAGATACGCATCCCACATCAATAATATCATAATAGGTAACTACCGGCTGTCCAAAAAGGGTAGGGGGTATTTATATCTGCGCCGCCCATGAAAAGGCGCGGTTTGGAAGGGCGCTGTAAGGATAGGTTGTTGCACTGCTCTTTGGAGATACAGTAGTCATAGAAGTGCATTCAAGGTACCATCGCGCTTTTTGCGTACGCGCCTATTATCGCAATGTAATTCGATAGTCACAGCTCAACGTTTATGTCGTGCAGAATTTAACGTTAGGAATGCACCGAAGGACGATAGCATCAGAAAATGGATTCGAATATTTTAAAATACCGATTTGACTGTAAAAATTGTCAATCAAGGTCGCCGCCGCTCTGTTTGAAAATAACATACGATTGAAGAAGTGTTTTCGTGAATGAAAATCTGTCTACATCAGTTTTCAAACGTAACATTAAAAAATAATAATTGCAAAAGATTCTCAAGCAAGATTTACAACTTACACCCTGCAAAATTCAGTTTGTTCAAAACCTGAACGTTACCGACTATTCTCTACGGCTGAATTTTGCCAATGAAATGCTACATCGTTTCCCAATGTTCGAAAACATTCTGTTTGGTGACGAAGCGAACTTTCACTTACAAGAGAAAGTATATGCAAACAAATCACGAACTCTACTGCAATTGAAGCACAATATTCACACTGAAATGGCCGCTGTTTTCAGAGAGATGTGTAAACGCGTGGCGGTTAATTTCCGTGTTTGGTTAGAGGAGCGCTAGCAGCGTGATGGTCAATATTTGGACAACGTAATCTTTTGGTACTTGATTTTCCAAAACGTTGTCTAAAGATGAAAGATAAATATAAAAAAAAAAAAAATATTTTTCTGACTTTTAGTGCTTTTTTAAATTTAATTTACAAATACCCCCTACCCTTTCTGGACACTTGTATATGGCTGTCCATAATAAATGTAGAATTTGATAGATAAACACTTGAGAATATCTTAGGGAAAGCGTTAAAATAGTATATTAAGATACAAGTTTCATAAGACATGATTTTTGCGCACGAGTTCAAGGTTTAGATAACGAGCCATAGGCGAGTTTTCTAATGAACGAGTGTGCAAAAATGTCTTATGAAATGTGTATTTTATACTATTTTTTCTATTCCGCCTTTTAAATATTGAAAAATATTTTAGATATTTAATTTTTTTGGCGTTGGTTACGCTGACTTATAATTTGAACATTTCATATATTTGAAATATTGTTATGTGTTTTGAAATTTAAATCTTAGACTAATTTATGTAACTATCTCACATCAAAATGGTCGAAATAAGTAATTGCACGCCGCCAGAGCTTCGGAAAATTGCAGAAGACAATTTGGAAAATCTTCTGCCAAAAAATCTCGACACATTTATAAAAAGGAATATAACCAATTTATAACTTGGTGTAAAGAAAATAACATCGTGCCTATTACAGAAAACATTATGATTGATTATTTTGGCAAAGAAAGTAAAATAAAAAAGGCATCTACCTTGTGGTCCAAATATTCGATGTTAAAATGTTGTTTGAATATTGATAAAAATACAGATATCTCAAAATTTCCTAAACTAATAGCATATTTAAAAAAATTGTCTGAAGGCTATGAGCCTAAGAAATCGAAGATTTTAGAAATAGAGCACATTAACCGATTTATAATACAAGCCGATGATAAAACATATTTAGCAATGAAAGTAAGTAATAAAACATAATTATAGTAGTATTTTACTAATTTTGTAAATTATTTTGTTATAATAGTCATATTAAAATTATGTTAGGTCATTCTTATAATGGGCTTTAGTGGAGCTTGCCGTCGTGAAGAAATAACAAACATGATTATAGATGATATACAGGTTAAAAATGATGTCATAATGGTTGACGTGCTAAAAACTAAAACTTATGTTCCTAGACAATTTATTATAACTCAAAGGTTATGGATTGATTTGGTGAAAAAATATTATCATCTTCATCCCAGTCATGTTACACATAGGCGTTTTTTGCTGCACTATAGAAATGGCTTGTGTGTAAATATTCCAATAGGTATTAATACAATAGGAAAAGTACCAATAAGTATTGCTACTTAGTACTTGAAATTACCTAGTCCTGAACTTCTTCACTGGACATTGTTTTAGATGATCCAGTGTAACACATTTGGCTAATTGTGGAGGAGATTTAATTACAATTAAGCGCCATGAAGGATGGAAATCTTCCGCTGTGGCTGAAGGTTACATTGATAATTCCATCAAGAAAAAATTAGAGGTTGCTGAAATACTATCTAACACTGCACCTAATACGTCTACTAAAATCGCAAAGAATCCATCACTTCTAATTCAATGGACAGTGATTTATTAGTTAATGTGAATCAGCAGGGATTCAAACAAAATATAGTGTGTTTCTAGAACCTGCCTGGAATATCTATTAATGCCCAGGAATAGACCGCGACGGCCGGCAACGATTGTCTCCGATTGTTTCGCAAATACAAGTTAGCAGTAATAATTTGACTATGGACATAGGTACTTGTAATGCGTTCTAAAATAACATTTACGAATTGCAAGGGATTTGCTTTTCTTATTTCTTTCAGTAGATGCAGGAAATTTTTAAGCTGCGATGCGTCGCATAAACAAAAGCGTAATTCTAATAAAATTAAAGAATAATCCTAATAAAATAAATAGAAAAGGATTCTAAAAATTATAATAAATTATACAAGAGATTCAAAAATTCCTCCTTGCACAGCAAGACATTGTCCTAGGCGGTCGTAGAAATTAACTCTTACATTTGCTAACATGTCGGCAGTTAATGAATTCGCAGCCTCAGTTATTTTTTCTCTTAAGGCAACTAGATTTTCTGCTCTACCAGCTTCATGAGTCTAAGCAATATTTTTTAGATATCCCCACAAAAAGAAATCATTTGGAGATAGATCAGGAGATCGCGGGGGCCATTTAATGTTTCCTGTTCCAGTAATAAGACGGTCAGGAAAAGTATTTCCTAGAAATTCCTTTACCCTAACTGCATTATGTGCTGGACAGTCATCATGTTGAAACCAAACGATTTCCTGATTTATTCCAATGTTTTGCATGGCGGGAAGTATTTGATTTTTCAGTAATTCGTACTTGTCGGCATTTAATATACCATCAACAAAATAGGGGCCTATAGAATGGTCACCTAAAATACCTTCCCAAACGTTTAGTTTTTGAGGATACTGAGTGCGATTTGCAAAATGCCTGTGTTGATTTTCAGAAGCCCAATATCGAAGAACAAAGGGATTGTGCTTTCCGTGTAATGGGAAAGTTGATTCATTGGTGAAGAGAATATTTTTAACGAAATTTTCATCTCGATGTATCTTTTCCATAACGTCTTGACAAAACTCCATTCTCCGGAAATTTTGCTCGGGAGTTTTCGAATATTTGAAACATTTTAAAACATTACGTTTCCAAATACGTGAAATAGTTGTGTTACTTGTAGCCAATTCCTCGGCAGCACTTCTAGTAGATCTCGTGTTATCAATTTCCACAATACTACAAATTAATACATCCCGCCGTTCTCTTTCCTCAATGTTTTGTGGTGATATCTCTCTTGGCTTGCATTTCATACAGTTATTGAGACAGAAACAAGTTTCAAATTTATTTATAATATTATAAATTGTTTGTCTAGAAGGTACAGAACGGTCTGCAAAAGTCAGCGCAAACAAGTTTATGCACTCCATAGCAGACTTGCCAGCTTAAAACCATTTTACTAACTGAAGCTTTTCAGTGGGTGTATAAAGAGCCATTATACATTAATTTTATTGTACGCTTTCAAACTGTAACGGCCGCAGCTAGACTGATTGCAAAATTTCCAGTCAATCGGTATCGGAGACAATCGTCAGTCGTCGCGGTCTTCGCTGACATTGGACTGGCTTTCTCATGTACGTATACATTGTATGTATTCATACGTTGATTCTCTATGGCTAATGATATTTAACACATACGTTATAACAATTGCAGTATTCACAATGCTAAGTAATCTCAATAAGAATATTTATAGCGTATATCCTTTTTAACGAATTTATAGATACACTCCTTTAGCAAGAGTCTGTCGAACGCCTTTTGTTATGGATAATTAGTACTAATAAAGTTTTAGCAAATGTCTCTACTATTCTCTCTATAATTTTTATTTACATTTTTATCACTGTCAAACGTTCATATCTACCCATATCTATCTTTTAAAACAATTTAGTTCTATGAGTTAGTTACTTATTACACTTGTGACCAACTTCGAAAAAAAAAATTAGAGTGCGGTAAAGTAATAAATTACGAGACTGTGTATCCAAGCAACGGGGTATCGTAATTAGCACTTTACAACACCGGAATAGAAAAATATTATCACAATTGCTACAATGGAAGGCGCCATTGTGCATTATTGCAGGAATTATTAAACAGCGTTTTTTTTTATTTATGAAATTCCGAAAGAGTTTCGTCTCCTTTTGAAGTTCAGATTCTGCATTTTTTATGTTAGCTTCATGAGATACAAAGATCATATTTTATGTAATTCCGTTGAGACGACGAAACTCATTACAGAAGCAAACGCGCTTGGTGCGTTTCCACCTTTGATGACAAAACTTCTTATTTTTTTAAGTTAAAATTTCTGCAGTAAATCAATATTGAATTATTATTGCATTGCCTCACAGATTCCGTGAATAACGATCAACGTAAACATGGAACGAAGAATATTTTGTGTAAACCTAATAAAGTTTTCAGAATTACTGTATTTCATTTTAGTAGACTAGCATTAAGAAAACTCTACCTCTCACTCTACCTCTAACCTAGTTAGCAGTACTGCCATTCTTATCCGAACAAATTTCTTGTTTATTTCACATTTCTAACAGCATTCGCGGAAGTGAATACCTACGTCTTCAACGCACAATAATTTACCATTGGCGCGGCCTGATAAAGAAAACATATCACGCACACAACTCCGTAATTAAAACGCTTCAACGGGAGCGAGAGTGGGTGACGTTTGTTCCTCCTTCAGTTTCCCCCTTTCCATTAGGCGTGATTTCGGCATAGAGGGAAGTAACGTTGATGGTGTAGGTGAGTAGAAGTTGGAGGTGGTATATAAAATTTTAGCACCGGCACTGGATACAAATCCCTTTACGGCGAGTACATTTTGCGAGGGGTAAATTAACTTTTCTCTTTTCCATGCTTTCCTACGCCGTCACCTGTAATTTAGTTTCGCCTATAATTTGACATTGTCCGGTTGAAGCCTTTAATTTTAACTGAAAGAATTAAAGAACTAACGTGTCGAATTTAAGGTTACAATAAAGACTTAGATACGGACCATTGTTAATTATGGTTTTACATCAGGCAAGATCATTAATAGTACGAGGGAGTATTGATATATTCTTAGCCTACTATTGAAACAATTTAAATTTGAGATTTTATTCAAAATAATTTCCTCTTAGGTTAACTTTACTTTAACAATATTTTCAAGCAGGGGGGTCACAAGTGGTTACACATACACCTGTTTTTGTGTTACTACTGCACATAAACATCAAGTGAGTCTCAGAGACTCGGTCGTTGCTACATAGACCCTGGTTGAATAAATCCCGTCAAACAGCATAAATACAGTTCCACATATTCATAAATAGTTTATATTGAAAACTATTCCCTACTCCCTCCACAGCCGCTGTTTCAGTAAAAGTGGACCGATCCTACTTGAAGCTGCAACTTACCCCCTTGCGCGTGTCGTTGTGCAGTAGTGATTAGTCAGTTGTAGCGGTAACTTCTTTTGTCCTTCATTTATGCTCTTATTCGTAATATAGTTGTATAGAGATTATGAATAGCTTCTGAATAGAAGGTAAGATTCTATTTTTCATATTTAGAAAATAATATCGCAACATTGCATTTCCTTTTTAGTAAAAAGTTAGATATTCATATGGCTTCCGGCAGCAGTAAAAGTTCAGTGAGGTATGGCGACGCTGATTTTGAAAGCACGGTCCTGCAATGGGCAAATGAATCTGATTCAGATGTGTCTAGCTCCGACTGCGATTCAGAAGAGGAAGCCGAGGAATGTGTTCATCCAAACAGGAACGAGGAAATTGAAAATATGGAGGAAGACATTTTATCAGCCAGTGAAGATGAAGCTCTAGAATCAGATGATCAAGATTTAGAAGAAATCATTGAAAATCAGAATTCTCAGGGTATGAAAGGAAAGAATGGGTACGAGTGGAAAATCGATGCTCCAGCTCAGACAAAAATTACACACAACATTATTCGTTTTACTCCTGGTCCAAAACAACGCAACAGGATAATATCATTTTTTGATGCTTGGAATGTTTTTCTTAACCGAGAAATCCTAGAAGAAGTTGTTGCTTGTGCTAACAAGGAAGCAAAGCGGCAATATTCTGACAAAGGTAAAGAGTGGAAAAATGTGGAAGTTGATGAGATGAACGCATTTCTGGGATTGTTGCTGTTAGCAGGAGTCGAAAAACAATGGGATAGCCGATAAGGGAATTGTTTTTGAATTAATGTTCAAATCCGATGTACAGAGCTACAATGACAGTAAATCGCTTTGAGAACATAAGACGGTTTATTAGATTTGATGATAAAAGAACGCGTGCCGCTCGTTTGGGAACAGATAAACTTGCACCAATAAGATATATTTAGGACTTATTTATCAAACAATGTAAAACTGTTATGATACCAAAGGCGAACGTGACTATTGATGAACAATTACTGGGATTTCGTGGACATTGTAGTTTTATACAATATATGCCCAGTAAGCTATGTAAATACGGCAAAAAGTTTTTCTGGCTTTGTGAAAGTGAAACTGGGTACGCTATTGATGGTATTATATATATTGGAAAGCAACCTGGAGCAGAAGTCCAACGACGTCTTGGAGAAACTGTAGTGACTACTCTTATAACTAGTATAAAGAATAGTTCTCGAAATTTAACCTGCTATAACTACTTTACCACTATAGATTTGTTTCAAAATTTGCTAAAAGTCGGTATCACCGCAGTAGGAACACTTCGTAAAGATAAAAAGGAGATTCCATAGAGATCAAAGCTTCGAAAGATCGTCAGGTATCCTCTTCGTTGTTTGGATTCAGTGAAAACTTAACCCTTGTTAGTTATGTGCCAAAAAATAAATAAATCAGTTATATTGCTTAGTACAATGCACCATGACAGCGCTGTGAATGAAGATAGTATAAAGAAAAAACCCGAAATCATCGAATTTTACAATAAAACCAAAGGGGGTGTAGATCATATGGATCAAATGGTTACCAATTATACGTGCAAAAGGCAAACACGGCGGTGGGCATTTGCCGTATTTTCAAACATGTTAGATATCGGTGCAGCAAATGCATTTTTTCTTTATATAACTGAGCATCCAGATTTTGAAGCACGAAAAATACATCGCCGTAGGATTTTTATAAAAAACCTTTCCGAAGCTCTGATATTACCCTATATGACTAGAAGATCTCAAAATCCGTTTTTACATAAAAGAACAGTCGAAGCAATAAAGATCTTCATTGAAATTCCAGTAAAGCAACAAGAGGAGCCACCTACGAAGAAAAGGCGTTGTCATATCTGTCCATCAAAATTAGGAAGAATGAACAAACAGATTTGTAATAAATGTAAGAACAATGTGTGTAAGGAGCATAGTGTTATGATATGTAGTAGCTGCCATTAAAAATTCTTATTATTTGGAACAATTATAATAATGTAAACTAAGGGTACATATTTCATTATTTTAGAATATCCATATGGATATCAAATGGTATTTTGTATTTTCATTTTTTGAGTTATTAAATTGTATTTAATGCTACAGAACTGTTTTTCTAAACCAAAACTACTAACTACTAATGAATAATAAAGAAACGCAATAAGAAAAGGCAGCTAAATCCTATTTTCTCGTTGTTAATGTATGTGAGTCTCAAAGACTCACTATATGTAAAAGAGTAAAAAATTTAGGTAATGCATTCTAGGGTTAATAAACTTAATACAGCGACTCTGCAACGCCTTTAACACTTCAAAAAAAAAAGATTCGCCTTGATCTGCAAACCAGCCCTCCACAGCTTCTACCACCTCTTCGTTACACAACAATTGACGTCCCTTTAAACTTTTTTCAATCGAGGGAACAGATAATAGTATGAAGCTAAGTCTGGAGAATAGGGCGAGTCTCCAGTGATGGTTCGACCATTTTTAAGATAATCGATCATAATTATTCCACGGATATTCCAAAAACCTCTTAAGTCTTGGATAACCATGATGCTTCCATTCCATCGATTACTGCTTTATTTCTGGGTGATCAAAATTGACCCATGTTTCTTCCATAGTCACAATATGGTTCAAAAAATCTTGATATCTTTCAAAACGAGCACAGATTAGCCATAATGTTCACACTTGTTCGTTTGTGTTTGGCGTTCAAGCATTTAGGAATCCATTTTGCAGAAATTATTTTCATATCTAGTTCGACGTGAACTATATGATGAACGAATTCATATCAAATCTTTAGTGCCTCAGCTATGTTTCAGGCCAATTCGACGATCTGATAATATCATGTCACGAACTGCGTCAATATTTTCGGGGGTAGGCACCAAAAGCGGTCTTCCTGGTCGCTTCTCATCTTCAACGGAAAATGTTCCTTTTTTGAGTGACGCAATCCAATTTTTGACAGACGCGTGTGGTCATTGATCGGCAATTGTGTTAAGATCTTCGTAAATTTCTTTACCACTTAACCTTTTCAAATACAAGTACATATTTGATGATGCCTCGATATTCTAATTTATCGATTTTCACATTTGTATTTGAGATGATTTCTTTCAAAATTTACTGCACGGCAATACTTCAACTTCTTGACGCAAGATTTTACGGTAACACTTTTAAAATGTCATTATTAACTAGATATTAGTACCTCCTGGTAGGCTCAGTAAAAAATTAAATAGAAAATTAAAGCGTTTTCTGTCAAAGGTTGTTATTTCGTTTCTAACTTATAAGTAGGGACCGGACACGAGAGGGCGAAATTACGATGGACTATATAAATAGTCTATAAAATCACTAAGTGTATATAAATGTGTAATATAAATATATAAGTAATATAAAAGTGTATATAAATATATATATATATATATATACAGTATGACTGAAGTTTCATTTTGTTTTTTTGGGGATATATTCTAAAAAATATAACAAATAAATTAGTAAAAAAATTTTCTAATAAAAGTTGTCTAGAAACGCCAAAAAAAAATTAAAAATAAAAAAAAAAAAAGAAAATTTTTTACTATTTTATTTGTTATATTTTTTAGAATATATCCCCCAAATAAACAAAATGAAACTTCAGTCATACTATATATATATATATATATATATATATATATATATATACATATATATATATATATATATATATATATATATATATACGATATATATATATATATATATATATATATATATATTGTAAATTCAATTTGTTGGCTATTTAAGGTATGGTTTTACTTCAGTATATATATATATATATATATATATTTAACACAATCCTACATGTTTCGACAAATGATGCCTTTTTCAAGGAATATAAAATATAAATGACAGTATATATATACAAAATGCATTTGCTTTATACAGTGAAAAAATTCAAACTATTGAAAAAGTATAAACTTGAAATTAATTATATCACCTATAATTAAAGTGAATGCTTTGTAGCGCCACAGTAAACATTTTTTATTCACATTCATTATTGCAATATATTCCAATCTTTATTCTGTAAAGTGCGTTCTTTTATTGTACAGTATATCTTTAAATACAGAGAAACTTTGCTCAACATCAGAACTAGTAAGTGGGGCATAGAAATAATAATCTTTAAATTTAATGTATCTACCGATTTCCGTAGTTTGAACATTACTACATTAAAATCAGGGCTAGGAGTGAATATTGCATCAATCTTATTATTTAAACGAAACCGACTCTGTTTCTGCATGTCTCATTAGAGGATAGCGGCTGTTCCGCAGTCTGGTAATAACTAATTGGGGAACATAGTTGGAAGCTACTAGTTTTTATGCAGAGAATTTCGATAGTTTACAAAATTTCGTTACGTGTTTAAATGAGGATGCTCGAAGAATTTCTGAGTGCAAGGACCTAATACAAATTCCAAATTTAAAAAATCGGTTGTACTATCTTCAACAACACCTTGCAATTTTGCCAAAACTAACCACTTATTTTGAAAATCAAAATCTCAAATTAAATGATGGATTAACCACATTAGATGTTGCTATTAATAATTTGAAAAATATTCCTAGTGACTTCGCATGTGGCTTTCGACAAAACTTAGATGCAGCTTTTAATAGAAATCCAAATTTAATAACATTGCGGCAATAGTGTATGGGGACAATGCCTCAAAATCAAACTACTCAATACTCCGAAATAAAAGAATATTTCCACCTATATGCACCTATAACCAGTTACGATGTAGAACGGACGTTTTCTATCTACCGGGATGTATTTCATTCAAAGAAAACAAATTTTACAGTTGTGATGTAGAAAGGACGTTTTCTATCTACGGGGATGTACTTCATTCAAAGAAAACAAATTTTACAGAAGAGAACCTTGAGAAAGTATTACTATTTAATATTAATACCCATTTACTCAACTTTAACTACAAAATGATTAAATAAAAATTTATTTTGTATTTAATGGGTCGTCACGCGTTTGTTTTCCTATTATATAAATAAATTTAAAAACTCTTAAAAAATTTTCAGTAGTACGCCCGTGGGCGATAAGCCATCGGCTCGTGTCCGGCTCCTACTTATAAGTAACGAACTAACATCGCAATTAAGTACATAGTTTCTTTGCTCGAAAGTTTCTGTTCTTTGTTTAAAACCCGCAGTTAATTTCTGGTAAGAAATGTAATATGCTATTCATCTTCCAGCATAAAATAGAAGTCAAGATTTAAATATTAAAAACGTAGTTGGAAGAGACAAAGGAAATATTTCTAGTTATTTTCATTTACATTTCTTAGTTATTTGTTTTAATGAGAAATCAAAAGCTTGCGGCAAATGAAATGAAGTTAGAACAAATAGCGACGGGCTAACAGTTGAACTTGTCTTTAAATCGATAATTTAATAAAATAATCAAAATTTTAAGTAATGCGCAAGTGACCACGAACTATACATGGTATTCTCAATATTTATATTTATATTAATATTTAATATTAATATTATATATTATATATTATTATATTATATTATATATTAATATTAAAATTAATATTTTCAAAAGTAAAATTCTTTCAATATATCGTATAGATTATAGATAATATAATAAAATTAATTAATGGAATATCCTGTTTTACACTTAGACTAAACCACTGATGCGTCCGGCCAGTGTTATTAGCATTGTAAATCGCTGTTCTTGACGTTGTTATACACATACAGTACCAAAAAAATTTGAGTTCATCAATACTTTAAGCACGCATTACACATTTGTTACAAATGAAACAGATATACATTTTCAGTCAATTCTGTCACAACAATAGACTTCGTCAGTTTGGCTAGTGAAGTAAAATTTGCTTGAACGCCTCATAGGTATAGCAAATTTTGTCCTATTAGGTAGCACCAGATAATCTGGTGACATTTGACGGACAGAAGAGACTATGCCGAAAGTAGCGATTTTCCCTTCTCGTCTAGCTCTACCGGTAGAGAATGGAAAAAAATACGTATATAAGTGTAAGTCCATTAACACGATGCCAGATAGAAGCAAATATACCACAGAAATTTGAGTAGATCAATACGTTAAGCACGCATTACGCACTCATGCGTAATGCGTGCAAAATTTCACTAATACAAGGAAATAAAACTTTTGTTAAATCATATTAACACACCGTATAAGTAGACACGTATCGATTCACACAGATTGCGTGTTGCTCTTCGTAATTTGGTAATAATCTACCTGTTTCCCTTAATCGGAACATGTAAATGTAAATAATATCGAAAGTACATATGTGCAGTGTATTGTAGAAATATATTGAAGAGAATCCACAATGCACCACTATGAGTCCGGGCTGCCTTACGGAGAGTTTATTTCTTTTAATAGAGTCCTCTAAAGTCTCAGGTTCATTTACGAACGTGGACAGAAAAACAAAATATAAACATTAAAACAAGCACTTTTCCACAAATTTTTTATTAAGAAAAATTTAAAAAAATCGTCTTTATAAAGTATAAGGACGTGCTACTGCGACAACAATGCAATAAGCAGAGGAAAACTTGTATGATAAAGAACTTATACAATGAAAAAACCTCTTATTAACGCGACCAAAAATTACACTAATTAAATAGGTTGGAAAACTTTCAAATTCAAATATTTACTTTATTCCCAAACTCCAAACGTCAACAGAAACAAACTGTTAACTACGCGTGTCACTGATCAGATCATGCGCAACAATAACATGACTAAAATATTCCCTCCAAAATCCTGACTTCAATACACTATTAAAACATGATAGCAAAAACTCCCTCATAAAAAATATGAAAATTTTCCATGCTATTCATCTACTACTTAGAATATATCGAAACTAAATATAATCAATTAAACGAGAATAATATCAAATAAATTTAATTTGCAAAACGACTACTTACATGAACTAATGTAACCTTAGCGCACACAAAAACTTAAGGAGAGATTTTTCAGATGAATCATACATTTCAAATAAAAATTACAAGTTAAAACACTCGTAACAAATCGATAATTAACTTGAACACATCAATAATCAAAAACTAAAAACATAAACCGAACTTATTCAAATATTTTAAATAAAGAAGAAGTCCTTATTCAAAAATTAACACGTGTGAATCATCTGAAGGTACATAAATCTCTGGTGCGGAAATAACCTTCGTCCAAGAATAAAAAAAAATCAAGCTACAAACCTCGAACGATACAACGTCCGGTAAAGATTCCACGACGTGAATCAAGACAATCTTCGAACAATATACAGTCTACGTATAAAATACACGCCAATTTAAATTTTTAAACAAAATATTACAAATCACTAAATATAAACCTGAAAACAAATTATATATATTATATACTTAATAATTATATTTAACTATATTCTTCGGGGAAAAATCTACTGCAATATGTACATATGTAACGATCCCAACTGACAGAATCTATAGTATAATTGTTTCGCTACTTAACCCAACACCTACTCTTTCTGTTACAGTCGCTTTTCTTGAAATGCAGTGACGTGACAAATATTTTATTAATATATTTGTCATGTTTTTCTCGCGTCTGCGGGAAATTTGCGGAAAATATTTTGGATTCACATTCTATACAATTACATCTTTCCATTTTTCATACTTTATCCTTTTTTTCAAGGACACCCGGTTCATATTGTCGTATATAGCCGATATCCTTAGACTGATTGAAAAAAAATATTTATTAAAATTGTTTGATTTATTTCACATGCATATATGCAAAGTTAATTCTCATTTTGTTAATCTTCCGTAGTAACAAATATTTAATGTCAAAGTTTAAATGTCAAAGTTGTAAAGCGCTGATACTTTAACAAATAACATGGTTTTATTAAATTTTAAATGTATATGCCTACAAACTAGGTAGTACTTCAAATATATTTTCACACCTGTATTTATTTTATGCCCTTCAAAGATATTTGAGAACAAAATTTTGAATTCAATCTAGATAAATAGTAGTTACCTAAAATATCGGTTTCTGTAAGACACCAGTACTAATCGTGGCAAGTATTCGTCTTCGTAGAGAATCGAAACTGTAGCTAGCGTTAGACGCAAAGCACAATTTAGTGGAGTGAGTGTCAGGGGGAAGTAGACCACATGGAATAGAAACTGAATCGAGATTTAGGGTAGATTAACAGTATCTAAGGTATTCTGTCGTCAAATGGAGTTTCTCAAAGCATTCGACTACACCTATTATTAAACCGAAGAAGAATGGACCTAAAGTTGTTATTCAAGTAAAATAAAACGTCCGATAGAAATTACTGGCAATTTATTATGTTTTTCTTCCTCTTTCTTTATCGCTTGTGTTCTATGCATTCTAAGTAATTTTGAAGGGTTGCATTGCTATTTTTATGTAATAATAAAATCCTTAAATATACATAAAATTTCAAATAATGTCGCAAAATATTACTCTACGATTGGTTTAAGTCGCTAATTATATATATATATATATATATATATATATATATATATATATAACAATTGATAAATTATTAGAGTTTTTCGGCTTTTATATGAAATATTTACAAATATCAAATTATTATTATTTGATATTTACCTTTAAATCGATTAGGTTTACCATATCATACCAAGGTCACGAAGTTATTATATTTATATATATATATATATATATATATATATATATATATATATATATATGTGTGTGTTTAGATAATTTCTTAGCCGTTCATTAAATATAACATTTGATAAATTATTGGAGTTTTTCGGCTTTTTTTTTTTATATGAAATATTTACAAATATTAAATTAGAATGTATGTATGTATACATTCTAATTTAAAATTTGTAAATATTTCATATATAAAAAAAAGTCGAAAAACTCCAATAATTTATCAAATGTTATATATATATATATTTTAGTGAACTTCAATCAGTGGAATTTAAAATTTTAAAACCACATATTTCTTTGAATCTCACACCCTTATATAATTTGATTTAAAATAAGTTATATTAAAGAATTTAAGGTATATTTCATTTCGTTAATACTTAAAATAACTTAATTGATCATTTTCATTCATAAAAGTAATTAATAATAGTCAATTTCACATTAATATACTTTTTTAAAATTATTAAATAATAAATTCTTGAATGCGTCACGTAGAAACTGTACTTTTACGTTAGCGCGACTAAATTATATATTTATGAAAACTAGTGTTTAAGAATTGTACGGACCACGTTGCAATGTTATGTGTACAATGTAAAGAAATATAAATACCCTGAAATGATTCTGGGTTGTTATTACAGTATATTTTAAATGAGAGTCTGCGAGATTGCCTTATATATGAGTGTAAAAATTTTGGTTTACGCCTCCTAGAGTTAATACTTAAATAGAAAAAACAAAAAAAAACAAACTCGAGATTTAAAATACTATTTTATTTATTTAAAATTAATTTTTAGTATTGTAAAAAACATATTTTTTAAATATTATTATACTCTCTTTTAGGTAACACAATCAATATATCCATTTAATTGGAAAAAACATGTACAACTGAAAATTATTAAACTCAAATTAAATACGAATTAAAAATTGTTCGCTGAATTTAACCTAGATGAATAATTTCAGAGTTAATTTAATAAATAACAAAATTTATTAAACGATTTCAACATGAAAATTTAAAAAAAATATATACAGGCTTTCTAGCAATTTTGTAAGCGCTCATTTATAATTACATAATTAATTATTAATCAAATTATTACTAAATTAATTAAAATAATATAAATATTCTCTAGTTTACTATAAAGTTTATAAAGACATAGATAACAATATTATTCCAGTAACTGTACAGGCCTTTGAGGTAATAAAATTGTACACTTGTTACAAGTTGAGTCGTTCCTTACGTTAGGATGTTAATGTGGCTAGCGCTGCGTACCGACCACCTATTATTACCCCTGAGTTTTACGACTAGGTACTCATTTTTATCAGCCTGGGTCGAGGCAGGATCGAAAAAAAACGCCGTCGATGTTATTATTTTCTAGACGAGAGCTTGGACCCGGTTCTTGAGATTTATAGTCTAATGACCTAACCACTAGACCAACACAGTCTTCAAAAAGAAATGGATACTAACTGCATTTTTAACTTTTCATGAAACAAACAACTCTACGTGTCCTTCAAGATGATAAATTGTAAATTTTCTCAAGTAAATATGCTGAGGTATTCCAGTATAATGTAATGCCATGGAAAATATAATAATAATAATCATAATAATTATAATAAATAACAATCTCCTAAACTGCGTTGGACGTTACAGCAGAGATATTCAAATTAAATGTAAAATAAGTAGCACTGAAAAGGGCAGTGGGTTGAACATCCCGGATTTGAAGTGTGACAAGTGTTCTTGGAATGGAAAACAATGACTATTATACATATCTCGGTTATTTATAGGCTAGAGGAATAAAGCACGAGATTGCAAGAGAATTCGCGACAGAACAATACTTTTCTAGACTGCGATCGTTGATCGAAGACGAGATTGTCTGCAAGATATAAGAGGTACACCTTTTATATTTTTACAATCGACCACTAGATGGTGCTTTTGACATATGTAATCACTATATTCTTAAAGTTGGACATTTGTCAATGAGAAATCCGCGATAGCCTAGAAATTCAGTCAGTAGTTTGCTGACAGTGACGGTTTTAGTGAATTTGTAAAATAATGGAGATTACTCATGAAAGCATTCGTTGGATCATTTTTTACGATTACAAAAAGGGCTTACTCCACAAGAATGCATTATATCGCTTTGGTCAACTTTTAGTAATGAAGCACCATCAGAGAAGACAGTTTACAATTGGTTTGCAGAATTTCGTCATGGTCGTGCTTTAATGAGTGATGAGTCACGTAAAAGTCGACTAAACACTGTTATGATTCCAAAAAAATATCGATGTTGTAAGGAAAATGATAGAATACAATCGACATGTGAGTTACAGTGAGGTAGAGGCATCTCTTGGCATATCGCAGACTGTAATTCATTCGATTTTACATGAACATTTATTTGTAAAAAAAATATGTTCCAGATGGATTCCACATAACTTGACCGAAGCACAGAATGCAGCTCGTGCCAATTGGTGTAAAGAGATGCGCCAAAAATTCGACGTAGGAACCGCAAAATCCGTATACAACATCGTCACAGGTGACGAAACATGTATATATGGGTATGAGCCGGAAACCAAGCAACAATCTACTGTATGGGTGTTCCAAGACGAACCGAACCCCACAAAAGTTGTTCGTGCACGGAGCACTTCCAAGAAAATGATCGCTTGTTTCTTCGGCTGTACAGGACACATCACAACAATTCCTTTAGAGGATCGAATATCTGTTAACGCTGAATGGTATACAGTAATTTGTTTGGCAAAAGTTATAGACGAAATCACGGCAATGCGAGTTCCCATACAGCATGTCTAACAGTTGACTATTTGAAGGAGAAAAGTGTTGAAATAATGTCTCATTGTCCATATTTTAACCTGACTTGTCGCCGAATGATTTCCTTTATTCCCAACTGTGAAACAAAAAAAGCGTGGACAACGATTTTCAACACTTCAAGAAGAAGTCGAAGCCTTTGAAATTTATGTTTCTGAGATACAACCTTCAGAGTGGAAAAAATGTTTTGAGAACTGGTTCGTATGCATGCAAAAGTGTATCAACCAAAAAGGCGAATATTTTGAAAAACAATAAAATAGTTTGTTCCCAAAAATTTTGTTTTCTTCCCAGATTTTGTAAAAATATAAAAAGTGACTCTCGTATGTTCCAGACAATCAACAGTTTTACATCTGTACTAACTTATGGGTTTGGAATAATTGGCTGGATAGACACAGAACTTGAACCTATAGATATCAAGACAAAAGTAGATGTCAAAAAATAGAATTCATCGCCCATACAGTGCAATCGAAAATTTTCACCTACCAAGAAGAGAAGGAGGTAGGAGAAAACCAAGTGTTTGTACCAGGCATTATGCGCAGATAGATGCGCGAAAGAAAGTAGCTTACATAATGCGATCGCCCAAATGGATAATTTTATCCACTCAAACTGGCAAACAGACAATTCAAGCCATCCACGGGGATTTTAAGTGTTTCCAAACAGAGAGAGATCGATCTATTCATGGTAAATACAGATATTTACAATGAAGAGGTTTATTTTATTTCTTTTTAACAATCGGATCTGAAAAGTTTGACACCTTGGCCTCATAGGCATGCCTGTATACATGCAACCCCTGGCATACTCAGAAATTTTTTAAAATGTCTCCTTCTTCTTCATCTTCTTCGGTTTTAGGTTGAACGCCAGCACGTCCAGGCACCCGAGCAGAGCGCTCGTTTTACCACACCAGATATATCTCTCAGTTCCACTCTGTTAGTCTTGTGACCTCGATAAAAGCCACGATCCTCCTCAAGGGAAATTTGAGTAGCCTCCTACGGTCCAATGGATCTATTCCAAAATGTGTCCCTCTGAGTCGCTTCAGTTCCTCACACGTGCATATTACATGAAGGCTACGTTCCTCCTGTTTTTCACATCTCCTACACCAGGGCTCGCTGACAAAGTCTACGCTGTATAGATGCTTCCTTAAAGGACAATGTCCGGTTATTAAGTCGATAGCAGCCTTAATATCTTTAAGAGCTGCTTTGTAACTCACACCCGAATTAGAAAACTTCGTGCTCTTAGTTACTTTATTCTCAGGAGTGCCCTAGCCGACAAGGTTCGCTTAACGACCCCTGTTGGCTTAGGTTCTCTCTGAGGCTCCTTTTGCGAAAGGGGAAACCTTATTTTCCTCGTATCTACCCCCTGTTTCCCCATCTTCTTTAATTTCTTCCTTTGTGCCCCGGAAATATGTTTCCTCTCCTTGGAATATGTCTCCTCTATTTTCGAACGTTCTCGGTTTCCTGTCCGTTGCGCTTCAGTTTTGTTTTTTGGAGTCCCATCAGTCTCCATTACTAAGGGAGTCTCTTCTCTTCAGACTCTATTTTTTTAAATTTAATTTGATTTTTTAGATTTCGGTTCATTCTATTCCCACTAGTATGGAAGAAGTATGAAGTCAATGCCCGCAGAACCTCCATCACTGGCGCAAGGCGTAAATACAAGTGGGTGTCTCCTGTTTCCCCAGAGAAACGTTAGAGATCATATATACCTCGGTGGCCATTCAGCTCTAAGCACGTTACCTTACAGCGTAGCTTGGGAGAGCTGGTCTGCTGTGACAACTTTTGCTAAGGACTAGCAGGCTTTTAGACCTATCCTTCCCACTTATGACTGCCACTAATCAGGTCTCCCAAGAGAGACTTGGCCGTCACTTTATCCGCCACCTAGGGACGTGCCTGGTGGGTAACTCAACCTCCACGGAAGTGGTCCGCGCACCACGTAAATGTATTCACACTAATATAGGGAGCCATACAGATATCACAGGAACTATACTGGAAGAGCCGATATTTCAAATGCCGGCGGACAGTATGGCACCTGAGATTATGTTTACAGCTAAGCTGAACATATTTATACCGACCAGGGAACAGGCAAAAAGTCGCTCGAGCGATTGTGGTCCCGGCACCTGGTACACTGATGGATCAATCTAGTCAGGGGGAAGGTGCAGGCATATGCGGAATGTGCCCTAAAAGGAAGATATCGATATGTCTGGGGAAACATACTACGGTTTTCCAGGCCGAATTGTTTGCAATCGCAGCCTGCGCCGATGAAATTCGGGAAGCTGGCTGCGCAAACAAAAAAATTAACATAATAACTGATAGTCAGGCAGCTATTAAACCCATTATGAACCCATCTACCAGGTCTAAGCTTGTTAAATATTGTCAACAGGTCCTCAATAAACTGGCACAAAACAATACAGTGTCGCTGATATAGGTGCCAGGACATGAGGGTATTAAAGGCAATGTGATAGCCGACGAACTGGCCAAAGAAGGTACTAATAGGAACTTTATAGGACCAGAACCCGTATGTGGAATCACCAAGGATTCCGCTAAAAGGGAGATCTGGTTATGGCTAGAAAAATAACATAAAAATAAATGGAGGTTAACGGAACCAAAACACTACTAAGGGAGCTGAACGGAAAGTTTTCCTACGTAGTAAAAAAAAGAAATTAAATAATTACCGGGTTAATAACCGGACATTGTCCTTGGAAGCGTATTTACAGCATGGGCTTGGTTAGCGAGCCCTGGTGTAGGAGATGTGAAAAACAGTAGGAAACTAGCCTTCATGTAATATGCACGTGCGAGGAACTGAAGGAACTCAGACAGAAATATGTCGGGAGAGATCTATTGGATCCTTCGTAAGTTTTCCTACGTAATTCGTAGTAAAAAAAGAAATTAAATAATTACCGGGTTAATAACCGGACATTGTCCTTGGAAGCGTATTTACAGCATGGGCTTGGTTAGCGAGCCCTGGTGTAGGAGATGTGAAAAACAGTAGGAAACTAGCCTTCATGTAATATGCACGTGCGAGGAACTGAAGGAACTCAGACAGAAATATGTCGGGAGAGATCTATTGGATCCTTCGAATGTACTCAAACTTCCCCTGAGGAGGGTAGTGGCTTTTATCGAGGACACAAGACTAACAGAGTGGAACTGAGAGATCTATTGCCTGGACGTGCTGGCGTCCAGCCCAAAACAGAAGAAGAAGTAGGGTACTTTTATATAACAATACGCACTGCGTCTGTTTCTATACTGAACATATCGTATTATCCGTTTCCATATTAAGACTTCCTAGGAGTGTGCTGCATATAGTACATTAGGCATATTTGGATTAATGCAGATACTGCCATTTATCGAACGCTAAAAACAATATTCATATGATAGCGATGTAAGATTCAATGCTGCTTCATTGTTTTGTGTTAATAATGGTCCATACAAGAGTAGAACAATTATTTTTAATAACTTGAGTCTTCACATTTTCAATTTTGCAAATTAGTTTATTACCTGACTAATATATATGAAACGGGTTACATTATATATGAACAAGATGAACTAAAATCCGGTATGTTTGTTAAAATATAATTTGCATACCCAAATAATCCAATTACTTTGAATTATTACTGAGATCCCAGAAACCTCCAGCTGTAGCAAAAAGTGACGAAGGTAATGGAATTTACGTGTAGGATGAAAAATTCTCTAAGTAATAACCACTAAATACCATTCTATACCCAGAAAGATTGATGAAAATTCCCCATCATCAGACAAGAGCGCATAATTCATTTTTAAATTGATTCCGAATTGGTTTTAATGCGACAAATTGGGAAGTTATGAGGCGATGTGAACTTTTTAACGCTCTCGGCAAGTAATATTTCGCGCCTAACTTAATAAAATATTTTACAAGCCAAGTCGGGGTTATAGAAAAAAGATGACAAGTCCATAATTGCCATTGCTTTTAACACCTTGACTTAATATAAAATAGTATTCGGGCGGTCGTAACTTTGTTCCGCAGATGAATCTTATTCAGTAAGGAATATACGAATGCCGACTTGAGACTTATTTGCGAAATGTTTTAAGATGCGACTGCTTATTTGCTATAAAACGGTAAAATGCGGTTTTATTTGATTTGATTTTACAGCTCGATGGGTATAACATTTAAATTATTTATTGTAGCAGCAAATACGGCAATAGATATAAAACACATCTGTAAATAAATTTAATATTCACAATTTGATAAAAAGTTAATCAAATATGATGATTGTCTGAGCCAAATTTCTAAATATTTCTATTGAAGGATTTATATTTTCTGGATTTTTTACACAGGTCCACAATAATTTTCCTCTTCAAGATCTGAGTAAAGTTCCCAATAATTTTTAATGCGCTGTGTTTCGTCATAATACGAAATTTCTGATATTGTATATACATGTTTATATGTTTGATATAAGTAAATTTAGTATAACAGAATTAAAGAATAACATTTCAATCTTTACAAATATTAAGGTGAATTTTCAAGTGCAAATCATTATTAGAGCCGGACACATCGGGTTGAATAACGTCGTCGTTACGACGAATGATATAAATAGTCTACAACATCTGTAAGTACATCACGCAGTTATTGAATGCACTATTGATCTGTCTAGCACGCGCATCTGTTTTCATCGAGAATTGCGACTTTTTCTGTAGGATATTTACAGTTAAATTTCTGTTTTCATGGGCGTAGATAGAAGTGTGTGGACTTTTAATAATTTAGTCTATTTACATTATATTTCGTAAGATAAATAAAGTGCTGTGAGTTGGTTTCTTGTTTTCATAGTTTTAAGTGTTAATTACATCGTAATTTTATTGATAGATCCTGTTTAATATCGTTTGATTAAATCTACTTCTCTCAATTATTTCGGCATAAGTTTGCATTGAATTTCGTTCAGTTTCCATAACTTACGCATAGTTTTCATTTATTTAGATCTAGAGCATTGTTTAAATTTCTTTTTCAGATATGATATGGGAGAACGTCGAGAACGGCATCGTAAAACAATGGCGAGTTGGATTGACGGCCATACTGATTGTATGTCTATTGTCAGTGATCCCGAAATTTATTGCACAATCTGTAAAATATCGTTAAAAAATTCCATGAAATCGTACGTACAATGTCACTTAGCATCGCAAACACATGCATAGAAATTGGAAACGTATAAATCTGGCAATTTTAACGAAGAACTCTGTGAAACTTTTATGGCGGCTAATATTCCATTAAATAAACTTAACAATCCCACTTTAAAAAAATTTTTCCAAAAATATACTGATCGAAATGTTCCTGTTGAATCCACCTTAGGCAAATATTAAGTTTCTAAGTGCTACACGAAAGCAGTAGAACGCATTAGAAGCCATCTTATATTAGGACGCTGTTAAATGTTGTATCTGGTGTACTACATCCAACTATTCCATATAACGCATATGTAATAGCAACAAAAGTTATAAATTCAGTTGATGCGGAAACAGTTCCTAAAACCAATAACGAGAATATTCAAAAAATACTTAATTCGGATAACAGGTACAAATAAAAAGTACTTTCAGTAGAGAAAAGTACTACAGTGCTGCATATATGTTAAAAACAGGCAGGCTGTTAAAGGAAACGTATCCTAATATGCTGCATATTGCTTGTGTAGCATATGCTCTCCGCAGAATCTGTGACACCTTTCCAGAAGTTGATAGACTTGTATCCGCTTTTAAAAAGTTTTCAGAAAAGCACTATTGAGAGTAGCTCTTTACAGGGAAAAACCGCCATCTTTGTCACTGCCTCTCTTTCCAGTAATAACTAGGTGGGGGGTTGGGTGGAAGCTACTAGTTTTTATGCAGAGGATTTCGATAGTTTCCAAAATTTCGTTACGTGTTTAAATGACGATGCTCGGAGTATTTCTGAATGCAAGGAACTAACACAAATTCCACATTTAAAAAATCAGTTGTACTTTCTTCAGGAACACTTTGGAAATTTACCATAACTAATCACTTATTTTGAAAATCGAAATCTCAAATTAGATGATGGTTTAACGACATTAGATGTGGCTATTAATAATTTGAAAAGTATTTCAAGTGACTTCGGATGTGGCCTTCAGCAAAAGTTAGACGCAGTGTTTAATAGAAATCCAGTTTTAATAACATTGCAGCAAATGTGTATGGGGACAACATGTGTATGCCACAACATCTAACTGCAAAATACGCGGAAATAAAAGAATATTTCCAGTATGCACCTACAACCAGTTGCGATGTAGAAAGGATGTTTTCTATTTACAAGGATGTATGTTATTCAAAGAGAACAAATTCTACACAAGAGAACCTTGAGAAAGTATTGCGAGTAAATGTTAATACTCCTTTACTCAACTAGAACTACAAAATGAACAAATAAAAATGTATTTCGTATTTTGTAGCCGTATATATACCCGTTTTATTATTATAAGTATAAATATATAAATAAAATTAAAAACTTAAAAAATACAAATGTTCAATAGTACGCTCGAGGGCTATGAGTCATCAACCTCTTGTGTTCGATCTCTAATTATTATATAACGTATTTTCTTAGTATATTTTCCTAAGATTCAAAGAACTTACATTTGTAAATCTGCTTGTTACCTGCTTTATACATATAGACCATTTCTTTACTACCTAGGGTAATTAGTGAAGGATTTCCGTAGACTCTAATTGTATAATTTGATATACATCAGAGGCTCACGGTATCCAAATATATAGGTACCATAACAATCTATTATTGACGCTTGGTACAGACGACATACAGTAAGAAGATTTATAACAGCCTATTAATATTCAATTAGGAATTCCATTTTATTATTATATTTATTTATCTGTAAGATCTTTAAGTATATCGGAAATATTGGGTATTGTTTGCATGTAGATACAATTTCTAAGAAGCAATTATGTAGGTAAATTCCACAACAATGACGTAAAACACATACACACATTTTAATTATGTTAAGGTAGGGGTAGTAATATATTTTATATATACTTGTAACATAACAAACATATATTTACATCCTAAAACAGTCATTCTGTATTCAACATGGGTACATGTAAATTGCCTCCCGAGATAATGAGCAACTATTACTAATAGTTAAACTGCCTCCCGCAACTTTTAGGTACCTGAGATATATGTGTAAATTGGGTCCCGCTCGATAAATAATTAAACAAAAATAGTTAATTAAAATTTTGAATTTATTGGAAAAAATGTAGAATACAAACTAAACAACAATATATAATACTATATAATATATAATAATATATAATATATAATAATAAAAATATATAAACCTTAAATCTACAATTTCTTAAATATTAAAATTATACTTAAATACACAAAAAATGTTCAATCTCTAAAAATAGTTAATTAAAATACACAATGGAAAGAAATACATTTAATAAAGTGTATTCTGCTTATCTCGTCTTTTTTATAAGACTCGATCATTTTTGCAATGAATCTTTTGCGATTTTTTACCTTGGCGTTATGAATTTTAGCAGTTAAATGCACACTCTGTAATTTAACATAAGTTTCTGTTTGGAATTCTCTAAGCTTTTCTATAAATACAGAAATATTTGGATGAGCTTTGTAGAAGGAATCGCTAAAATGTTTATGGAACGATTTACAAGCATTGGTAGTGCGAGTGAGTTCCGCTGAATCTTCAGCCCAAAGATGTGGAGGAAATAAAGAGTTCTCTGATACATAATTGTCTATTAAATAATCATAATATTTTCGAATATTTTCCAAATCCGGTGCAATAGATAGTAAATCAAACACAAAACAATCGCTAACTTCATCAGGTTTTAAAAAAGTAAGGGCGAATGTCATTCGTAACCATTTTCCGATTTCCGAGCTTTCATCTTTATATGAAGAAGTCAAGCCGTATTCTTGGATTTTGCGATACCAAGATTGTGAAAGATGAAATCGGCAACCAATTATCTTTGCTAACGGCCAAGTTTGTTGAACAGCCTTGTGGATACCTTTTTCAAAATCAATTACAACCTCCAAAATGTCTACTTTTATATGATTATATTTAAAGCTATCCGTAATTAAATGAAATAATTTTAAATATGTCTTTGTTTGTTTATCAGGCAACAACCAAAATATGAATAGAATATAATGTCCATTGTAATACCCATGAATAGTGAACAATTGACAAAAGAACTGGGGGGAATAATTAAAGGTACTGTCCAAATAAATTCGTGTCACCTTTTCAAAACACTGGATATTTGATTTACAACAAAAAACAACTATTTAGTCAATTTTACTATTAGTAAGCATAAAAGGTTCACCTTTACATGTTTCAATTGTGATCTCCTCCAGAAATCTGAAACAATCTTCAATGCTCTTCGGCAATGCAGGCTGCTCTTTCCGACGAGCGTTGTAAAGATTTCTTCTAATACCTGCTACATCAACCGTGGTAACCGTTGATGGAAGATTTTCTTGTAGTACGCGTCTTATAATTTTCGTAGGTTTTTCAGACATATCTTCGATAGCCTTCCTTTTACAGGTACGTGTTAGCAATTTGACGATGTAATTTTTCTATCTCAGCGTCATGACTATGTTCCTGAATATGTTTTGTAATAACTTTATTGTTGTCGACTTCGCCCAGGATAAGAAGGAAAGATTTGCACGTTTTCTTTGTACAAGTCCACCGTTTTTCACCACTTTTTAAATATTTTTGGAAACCATATTTATACTTGTTTAAAACTAATAACTGTTTTCCCATTTCACTAAAAATAATACTGGGATTCATGTTGGAAAACTTTAAAAATCTTAACCAAATGAATTTAGAAATCTAACTGATAAATATTCTTCACCAACATGCTGTCCTATATACATAAGAAGACCGATAATAAGGTAATTAACAGATAATTACAACAGATCATTAAGATTAATCCTCTATGAAAAAGGCATTAACAAATCGGATACTGTGGCTAATAAGTGAATAAAATAAAATTAAAAAACCCTTACCAGAATAGAATTTAATGATTCTAAATACGTATTTCTACAACCACGTTGTCATCTTCATTAAACGCACAAAAACACTCACAGAAGGATTGTTCTGAACGTCTTCTAGTTTAACACTAAAATCTTCAATCTTAAATGCTACAAAAATTACCTACATATTGGTAAACCCCACCTATTCATGCAAGAGCATTAACCCATTATTTGTAAATTCTATAGAAAAACCATTTAGAAATATTATAAAAGCCGTAATTTAACATACATTAAGAATTCAATTATGAAACTAATCCTTAAATTATGTTGAAATATAAATTTGGAAATTAATGTTGAGTCAGAATATTTTAATGGCAAATATTGTAATGAAACGAATTTAAAAATAAATTCCATGAATTCGAATATTTTTTAATGGTTTTCCTATTTTTCTTTCTTTAATAACATCTAACTGTCAATTAATTGAAATAAAGAAGAACCTGGTATAGGACCCAAATCTGCGTTAATTATGTTATTCCTATTTTTAAAGATAAAAATGCTCTCAAAACTATCTAATTCGCAGGGGCGTGTGAAGTTTTTTATTAATCTCAGACAGTCAGATGTTACGTTGTGATCTGATTCAAGAATATGTCGGGCAACACTTGATTTTTCCGGTCTATAAAATCTAATATGCGAAACATCTTCTTTATAACGAGTTAGAATCGAACGTTTTGTTTGGCCGACATATTTTTTATCACAATCCTTACAATTTATTTCATAGATTCCAGATTTGTTGTTTACCTCAACTTTGTCTTTCGCGTTGCCTAAGAGAGATTTTAGGGAGTTATTAGACCGAAATGCTACTTGAACATTATACTGTTTAAAGGTTTTACTTAAATTTTTCGTAGTTTCGTGAAACGGTAAACTAATAAATTTTTTGCTCGAATCAATTTGAGGTAGCAAACATGTGAAATCCTGAATTGTTTTTCTTACTTTATGTTTTCTAACTAGCTTGTTTATTATTTCTGAATCGAAACCGTTGTAACTCGCGATTTTCTTAATTAAAGTTAATTCCTTTTCATATCTATCCTTTGTCAATGGCATGCTTAACAAACGATTGATAAGAAAATTGAAAGAGGCACTCTTGTGCTGAAAGGTAAGTCGATGAGACCTATTGTTGTTGTTATTGACTCACCGACTTATTTGATTTCAAAATGGTTAGTGAATTAATTCAGAAAATTACCAGAAAAACCAGTTAGTTTATCGGTCAATAATTCTATAGAATTTATTCAGAAAGTTAAAGATTGTCGACTGTAAGATGGTGACATTTTGGTTTCATTCGATGTAACGTCCTTGTTTCCTTCAGTACCTATCCCAGAAAATATTTGTCTGAATTACTTCATAGCAATCACGTTGAAAAGGAAAAAATAAATGAATATTTGCAGTTAACAAGCCTTTGTATGGCCCAAAATTGCTTAGAATTCGAAGACAAATTTTTTGAGCAGCAACAGGGTACTGCCATGGGTAATTGCTTATCTCCATTTATCGCGAATTTATTTATGAGTCACATTGAGATTGAGTTTGAAAACTCAGCCAAATATTTTCCAAACATAAGGGTCAGGTATGTAGACGATGTGTTTGCAATTTTTGATATCAACAAGTGCGACTTAGATTATTTTGTAACAGAATTAAATTCAAAATTTCCTAGTATTAAATTCACGGTTGAAAAGAAAACAACGGAGGTTTGCCATTTTTAGATACCTTAGTAATTAGGAATGACAAAAACTTAGAGTTTGATATTTACCGAAAAGAAACCAACGTCAACAGATTTATAACCGCAGATTCAAACCATATTTTTCAGCACAAGAGTGCCTCTTTCAATTTTCTTATCAATCGTTTGTTAAGCATGCCATTGACAAAGGATAGATATGAAAAGGAATTAACTTTAATTAGGAAAATCGCGAGTTACAACGGTTTCGATTCAGAAATAATAAACAACCTAGTTAGAAAACATAAAGTAAGAAAAACAATTCAGGATTCCACATGTTTGCTACCTCAAATTGATTCGAGCAAAAAATTTATTAGTTTACCGTTTCACTAAACTACGAAAAATTTAAGTAAAACCTTTAAACAGTGTAATGTTCAAGTAGCATTTCGGTCGAATAACTCCCTAAAATCTCTCTTATCCAACGCGAAAGACAAAGTTGAGGTAAACAACAAATCTGGAATCTATGAAATAAATTGTAAGGATTGTGATAAAAAATATGTCGGCCAAACAAAACGTTCGATTCTAACTCGTTATAAAGAACATGTTTCGCATATTAGATTCAATAGACCGGAAAAATCAAGTGTTGCCCGACATATTCTTGAATCAGATCACAACGTAACATCTGACTGTCTGAGATTAATAAAAAACACGTCACACGCCCCCGCGAATTAGATAGTTTTGAGAGCATTTTTATCTTTAAAAATAGGAATAACGTAATTAACGCAGATTTGGGTCCTATACCAGGTTATTCTTTATTTGAGTTAATTGACAGTTAGATGTTATTAAAGCAAGAAAAATAGGAAAACCATTAAAAAATATTCGAATTCATGGAATTTATTTTTAAATTCGTTTCATTACAATATTTGCCATTAAAATATTCTGACTCAACATTAATTTCCAAATTTATATTTCAACATAATTTAAGGATTAGTTTCATAATTGGATTCTTAATGTACGTTAAATTACGGCTTTTATAATATTTCTAAACGGTTTTTCTATAGAATTTACAAATAATGGGTTAATGCTCTTGCATGGATAGGTGGGGTTTACCAATATGTAGGTAATTTTTGTAGCATTGATTGAAGATTTTAGTGTTAAACTAGAAGACGTTCAGAACAATCCTTCTGTGAGTGTTTTTGTGCGTTCAAGTGTTATACTGTTTTCTTCTACTGAAGATGACAACGTCGTTGTAGAAATACGTATTTAGAATCATTAAATTCTATTGTGGAAAGGGTTTTTTAATTTTATTTTATTCATTATTCATTATTCAATAATCCATCCTAAATGATTACAAACGTTTGGAAGGCAATTTTCCTAATTATAAGACGGATTAAAACCGACCCTTTCTCTTACTACCTGCGGGGAGGCAATTTACCAACACCCTACAACATATATACAATACACAACAATATATATCGAGCGATCAAGATAATTTGTAATCGAGTCAACCTTGAATCCGAAATCGTATGTATTTACTTGAACTGCACTTACATTACAAACGTCAAGTAAAATGTCAGTTGACAGCTAAAATAACAACAGTTAATGTAAACTATGCAACTGAGGACGAATGTATTTACAACATACGATTTCGGATTCAAGGTTGACTCGATTACAAATTATCTTGATCGCTCGAACAATATACTACAATCAAACTGTGAAGAATTAAGTTTAAGTTTACATTAAGTGCTACATTGTGGGGATTATCTTACGAAATTAGGTTTAAGTGTTTTTTGTAAAATAAATAAAACATTCAGAAAACACGCCAACGTTTAATGTAACTGCCACCAACCAAAAGAAATAACCAGCTTATATGGAAGTTACGCCCCGTGAGCGGTGGGTCAAACACAAAATTATACATGGTCCTTCGAGAATCGAGTACAACGCAACATTCGGTACTTTGACCAGATATAAGATATACATGGTCCTTTAAACCAGAAGGAGTAGACACGCTGATTACGAGAAAAATTTTCAAAAATCTACCATCTCATAATATATTTTTATTTAGGATTTTTTCAAAACGAATAATTTTTTTTTTCCGTCGACCGTGTATTTACATCCTTTATTAACGTTCTCAAAATCATACATTAATGACCCGTATTAATGCATGATTTTCTGTTAATGGACGATTTTGATGGTTTCCATGGTAACCAAGGAAATCAACAAAATCAAGCAACGTCAAACTAAAGCGCTATTCACTTTCATTATTTACCGTGAAACAGAATCTAACGGTTTTTTAGTGTTTTGTGTTGCGTTGAATTCTTCCAAGCAATGGAGGTGGATGAAAATTTTACATTAACTCGGCCGGAAGTGGCAGAAAGTGCTAATTCAGCATCATTAAATTTACTACCGGAAAAGAGCAGAAGTCTGTATGAAAAAACGTATGCCGAATTTATATCTTGGTGCAATGAGAAACAAGTAAAGCATTATTCAGAGACGGTTTTGTTGGCATATTTCTCAGATATTGCAAAGAAAGGCCTAATTGCAAGTTTATGGCCAAAATACTCAATGCTGAAATCGACGCTGATTTTGAAAAATAACACAGACATTAGCAAATTTAATAAATTAATAATGTTTATCAAGAGGAAAAAAGAAGGATATATACCGAAGAAGTCAAAAGCGCTCGAGAAAGAACATGTACAAGCATTTATTTCTGATGCTCCTGACAACCTGTTTTTAGTGGCAAAGGTAAATTTAAAAAAGTTAAAATTTGAATAGTTGGATAATATATGATTGTTTCGGCCTTTACTTGATGAAATTCCATTATAACTATTAGGATAAAATTTGTTTTATTTTATCCTAATAGTTGTATAATAAATCATGTTGTAGCTTGCCTTGATTTTCGGAGTATCTGAAGCAATGAGAAAAGATGAATTATTGAAATTACAAACGGATGACGTTCAAGATTTAGAATCAAAATATCTTGTAACAGTTAAAGCATCTAAAACACACACAAACAGGATATTTACCATAGTAGACAATGAACAAAAAACCCTTCTCAGTTTAATTAGACGCTATATCTCATTGAGGCCAGTACATACCCAACACAAACGCTTTTTTATTTTTTATAAAAATGGTAAATGTTCGCCACAGCCAATTGGTGTAAATACATTTTCGAAGATGCCGTCCATAATAGCCACTTTTTTGAAATTGGAGCAGCCGCATCTCTATACGGGACATTGTTTCCGGCGTTCTTCTGCCTCGATACTTTCAGACAGCGGTGCAGATTTTTCAGCTATTAAACGACTTGGTGGTTGGAAATCCACTGCTGTTGCAGAAGGATATATTGAGAATTCGTTACAAAATAAAGGTAATACAGCTAAAAAAATTCTTTGTGAAACTACAACACAGGCTTGTCATACCACTCCTTCTACCGACGCTGAAATAAATTCTGTGACAAATATCCAAAGTAGTGAGGTAAACTTACATTCACAAAACCATACAAATTCTAATGCGTGTCCAATTACTTTTAATAATTGTAATATTTCGACTATGAACATATATAATTATAATAATGATCATTAATAAATAAAAAAAAGTTGTAAACTGTTTTTCTCCACTTTAGAAAAATATACGGTCGACGGAAAAGTATTGTAACTAACTCTTACATTAAAATGCGATTAATGATCTCGAACATTAACGCGCTCGCTGCGCTCGCGCGTTAAAATATCTCCATCATTAATCGCCTTCATTAGTGTACTTGTTGGTTAAATAACTATTAAATGAGTTATAACTAATTGTTAATGTAAATACATTAACAATTGTGGAGAGTCAATAAAAAAATGCGGTTTTTTAGTGCTCCACATTCGTATATTATGAGAATATATGTACCTCGAAAGATGAAACCATGCCTCATCGGAAAAAAATATGTTAAGTTTAGCAGGTCGTTATTCATTAAATTGTTGACGAACCATTGCCAGTACGCAAGACGTCTGAGGTGTTCATGTTGAAGTTCTCCTTTACAATGGTTCGGCATGTTCCATAAGAAAATCTTAGGACAGGCGTTTCAAAGATTTTGTGGGGTTCTGTTCCATACGATTACGAACGTCAACAATTACTTCTTCTGTACGAATAGTTGACCTAGCAGCATCTTTTTCATGAGTTACAGATCCAGTTTCGCGAAATACACCAACATTATGTGTAAGGCACATATTAAAATCTTGCTCTACTACTGCGAAAGTTGGTAAGTGTTCGCTAAAACTATCCAAACATAAACGCTTACTGTATTCCCAAATACCATTAACTAGCACACCTGTTCTAAAATACGCTTCAATCATGAAAGTTTTGTGTGCTGTGGTGTAAACCATAATTGAGAAACTAACGGGTGTTTTTTATAGAGGTATAAAACTTTAACTTGGCAACACTTTTTTAACTGGCGGCCATTTTGTCAGCCGTAAAGTGATTTATGTTTAGTTTGGTTTGGCATTTCAACATGAATAGACTGACGCCTGAGCAACGCTTCCAAATTGTGCAAATTTATTTTGAAAATCATGGTTCTGTTCGAAATACGTATCGCGCACTACGTCCATTTTACGGTCGACATAATCGTCCATCAGAGCAATTAATTCTATTAACTGTGGAACGTTTTCGCACCACGTTTACTCTAAATGATAATACGCATCCACAGAGACGTCGTACAGTGCGTACAGAAGAAGTCATTGCTGCTGTAGAGCGTAGCGTAGAGGAAAACCCGAATCAGTCTATCCGCCATCGTGCACAGGAAGTGGATATGTGTCCATCCACTTTATGGAAGATTTTGCGGAAAGATCTTTGTTTGCGTGCTTACAAAATCCAACACGTGCAAGAATTGAAGCCACACGATCACCTAGCAAGGCGTAGATTCGGTGAATTGGCCTAAAACAAGATTGCCGTTGATCCCGATTTTCATAAGCGAATTTTGTTTAGCGATGAATCTCACTT
This sequence comes from Melolontha melolontha, assembly GCA_935421215.2. NCBI lineage: Eukaryota > Metazoa > Arthropoda > Insecta > Coleoptera > Scarabaeidae > Melolontha > Melolontha melolontha. The sequence continues at coordinate 218,443,796 of OW285236.1, forward strand.
TTGTTTGAATGGATACGTCAATAAACAAAACTGCCGTATTTGGAGTGATGGTAATCCTCAAGTGTATGTTGGGACACCGTTACATCCAGAAAAACTGACTGTTTGGTGTGCTTTATGGGCTGGTGGAATCATGGGTCCGTACTTCTTTAAAAACGATGCTGGTCAGAACGCTACAGTCAATGGTGACCGCTATAGAGCCATGATTACTGACTTTTTCGTTCATCAATTGAACAACCATGATGTGCAGGAGCGGTTTCAACAAGACGGCGCAACATGTCACACAGCTCGTGCCACAATTGATTTATTGAAGGAAACGTTTGGTAGCCGCATAGTTTCACGTTTCGGACCCGTGAATTGGCCTCCAAGATCGTGCGATTTAACGCCGCTAGACTATTTTCTGTGGGGATATGTGAAGTCGCTAGTCTACGCCGATGAGCCCGAAACGATTGACTACTTGGAGGACAACATTCGCCGCGTTATTACCGATATACGGCCACAAATGTTGGAAAAAGTCATCGAAAATTGGACCACCAGATTAGACTACGTCCGAGCCAGCCGTGGCGGTCATATGCCAGAAGTCATATTTAAATTATATTGCCAGAAGATTATCTTTCGAATAAAGTAAATTTCATGTCAATTTAAAAAATTCATCTTTGTTTTATTCCATTTCAAAGTTCTATACCTCTATAAAATAAAAAACACACTTTACAAGATGTCAGAGAGAAATATATTGACAAATATTAATGTCAGTATGATACTAAATAATATAACTAAAGACAGACGTATTACATTCCATGGCAAACCTTTATCAATATAATTTTTGATCTCGTAGTATGTCTGACGAAGCTCCAGTGTGAGTGAAACGATCGTAACTTTGTGAAGTAGAAAGTAGTGAAATTCGTTAAAATTTGTTTTATTTTATCCTATACTTTTAATTTATAAAATATGATTGCAAATATTAAAGAAACTTTTAGTGTGCATCCAATTAACCTAAAAGCATTGTAATTAATGGAATAACGTACATATTTTTTAAAGAAAAGCAGCACACACGATGTGTGAACTTAGAGATAATATACCACAAGAATTTACCCGTACATGCGAGACTTCACGTTTGAAATTCAGGTAAGAACGATCAACGAGCTGAAAGTGCATACGCCAGGAGAGGAAATTAAGTAATTCCGTGAAAACTTGCTTTGCCTTTTACAGATGGATTTCGGAGAAAATTTGCGGTTTCTAGGTTAGAAAGAGAGCACCTCCCTATGGAGAGTGAAATAATTTGATTTATGGAAAAGTTCCATTAACAAAAAGTAGTACTACCAGAACGATACGTGGCTAAAATTTAAGTGCAAAAGGATTACGTTGAATGTTGAGTTTCGTTCCTGGATTTTGAATACTCCGTTATTAATAAATGTATGTGAAGAGGAAATTTAGTTCCACCTAAATTCGTAAGTAATTTAGGCCTACGGGAATTAAATTTACACTTTGATGCTTTCAGGTTACGTCTCTATCAAAAGCAAGGGCGCCCTGAACAACATGAAAAAAGCAACGTAAATAATCGCACGGAGATGTTTATCTTTTTAAGTACAAGGTTTCGCTTTCATAAGGCAAAGGAACTGAATTAAATAATGGACGTGCTTTGATAATATTCGTACAAATATATCGTCTGTAAATGATGAAATATAATAATGCAATATAGAAGATTTGATTATGGTTGAATAAATTGCATGGAAATAATTTAGTGTACGCTTAGCAATCTTCGTATAACAGCTTCCTTTTACAACGAAAATTAGTAGCATTAGTATTGATATAGAAGACGCTATTTGAGCTTAATAATAAATAAAAATATGAATTAATAATTAGGTGTAATTATACTTACCGTATATAAAAATTCTTCACATATCTTATATAATATATCTTATAATGGGTGTTTCAATAAGAGTGCAAGATTTGAATTGCCTGCCATGTCTGATAGTCATAATTATACGTGGTTATGATGTAACAGATCGAAAACTGACAGATGGGAGTTAGTAAACATGGAGCATTATACCATAGAATAACGCGTACTGATTGTTAAACATTATTATCAAAATGATGAAAGTTTGATTGCCAGCATTCGTAAAGTGCGTCCAACATTCGGTCGACAGAATGTTTCTAATTCAGCTACATCGAAAAAAATAATCGAAAAATTCGAAAGGACTGGTGCGGTTAGTGATGTGAAACACACGACACGAGCTCGTATAGGTCGTTCAGAACAAAACATCACGGCAAGAGTGTGGCCGAAATTCGAGAGACGTCGATTCGTCACCGTGCACAAGAATTGGGCATTACAAAGGTCATTCTTCAGCATATTATGACTCAAGATTTGCATCTCCACACTTACAAAAATCCAATTGATTCAACAACTTCTGCCAACAGACCATGCACATTGAAGAGAGTTCACCAATTGGATACTTGAGCAAATAAAGCGGATAAAATCATTTTCAGTGATGGCCTCATAACTGAAAATGATTTACACCTTGATGGCTTCGTAAATCGGCAAAACTGCCGCATTTGGGGCTCAGAAAATCCACGAATGATTGATCAAAAAGCAATGCATCCGAAACATGTTACTGTTTGGTGTGCATTGTGGTCTTAAGGAATAATTGGACCGTATTTCTTTGAAGATTATTGTCGTGATACGATAACACAGTTTTTTGTGCCTCGATTGGAAGATATTGCTCTTGACGACATGTGGTTTTAACAGGACGAGGCCACATGTCATACCGCCCGTGAGACATTCATTGTCTTGCACGAGTTTTCTCCTAGTCGTGTCATTTCCCAGTTTGGTGACCAGAATTAGCCGCCACGTTCTTGCGATTTGACACCTTTGGGTTTCTGGCTGTGGGACTATCTGAAGTCACGGGTTTATGCCGTTAAGCCCGCAAGACCGCAGCATTGAAGGTCGAAATTAGAGGCTCTATCAATGTAATATCGCCTCATGTATACAATAATGTTAATGCGAATTTTGTCGAAAGAGTATGCCTATGCCAGCAAAGCCATGGCGGTCATTTACAAGATATTTTGTTTCATACATAATTCCCAAATGCATACATTATAAATTAATAAATATTTCAATACTTTACTACAGAAAACCATGTTTTATTGAACTTTAAAATCTTGCGCTCTTATTGAAACACCCTTTATATTATAGAAAAAATAGTAGCTAATAGATTGACAAAATTCCTAGAGCAAAATAATATTTTGAATGAAAGACAGTTTGGTTTCCGCGAAGGACGTTCAACTATATGCGCAGTAACAACACTCTTGGATGATGTGTACAACAATTTAGAGACAGGACGGACATCTGTTGGTGTATTTATGGACTTGACCAAAACATCTGATTTAGTAAATCACAAAATTTTATTCGAAAAATTAGCTCGATATGGCATCAGAGGTTTGGCATTGGACTGGTTTCAGAGTTACTTGGAGGACCGTTTACGCTATGTGTAAGTACAGGGAATGAAATCGAATCTAAGTGAAATTGGTCGAGGAGTACCCCAAGGAAGTATATTGGGACCGCTTCTTTACATAATTTATGTAAATGATGCGTCAAACAGAAAAATGTTGATCTACGCGGATGACACGTCATTGCTGATGACGTGTAATAAATATGTTAATGTAAGTGATGCAGTGGAAACCTCATTAAATATCTTGAACGAGTATTTTCAAAACAATGCTTTGTACTTAAATAATACAAAAACAAAAATAGTCGAATTTATTGCAAAAATACGCGAGAGGAATTGTTCACGATTAATTAAAGTAAATGGTAGTACTGTTGCTCAGGTAGACTCGACATTATGGTCACCTATAGTAGTCGGTAATATACGGAAATAAAAGCTAGCTGCTGTAGATATGTGGACAATGAGATCAGCGTTAGTTTCGTATTGACTGGCAAGTGAAATGCATCAATCGTGGAGTTATGGTTTGTCGTTATTCTATTTATTGTTTGCAATTATCTTGTATTTTCTTTTGTTGACAGTTATTTATTTCTCTTTTCGCCATATTTATTATTATTTCCGTAAATACTGATTTTGAAATCTAGATATAGAAATTTTTTCATTTCAAGAAAGCAAGTATTAAATACTAGCTTCTCGTAGCCCGGCGCTGCTTGGCCACATTCCAATGTCCAAATATACAACACTGCAGACACCAATAACAATTTAAACAATGACACAACATATAGCACGATTCCATATGTTCCACAACTATCAGAAGAAATTAAATACACTTTAAAAAATATGATATAGCTACAACATATAAACTTAGTAATACTAATAAACATTTATTTCCAAAACTTAAACCTAAAATAGAAAAAAATCGAGAAAGACATGTCATCTATAAAATACCATGTCGCGATTGCGATAGTTACTACATAGGCCAAACTAAACAATATTTATACAAAAGAATACAAGCCCACAAATACTCTAAAACAGACAAAACTGCTTTATCTACACACAAACTACAACGCGATCACCATTTCGATTTTGAAAACACACAGATAACTGATAAAGAACAACACAATGAAAAGGGAAATTAAAGAAATGATTAGTAGTAAACAGGAAAAAAAAAATTAACAACAAAAGTGATATAAAAAATTTAAGCAGTATATACTATAACTTAATTATCTAACGATCTGCAATTTACCATCATAATATATGTTGCTGTTATATAATTATATATCTTTAGTTATTTAAATATCTATACATTTGCTTATCATGCTGAAAGTTCCGTGTTTTGATTCCTGTCTCGTTGTCCGAGTAGGTTTTCGTGGTTTTCCTTCTCGTTTAAGGCGAATGCCGACAGCTTTACATCTTAAGACGCTCCACGGGCGTATACACAATAATAACTCATGTCTTGCGTTTCCCTGTTTTTGTTGTCTATCTATTTTAGAATACTAAGGCATGATTTATTATTATTCAATTGGAATGTATCTTTGAATAATTTTATCCATAGCAACTCAAATGTATGACATTAATATTCTGTCACTTATATTTTATATTCCTTGATAAAGGCATCATTTGCTGAAACATGTAGGGTTGTTTTAAATATATATATTTTGAAGTAAAACCAGACCTTAAATCGCCAACAAATTGAATTTACCATAACATACAGAGGTCACGAAATAATTATCTTTATATATATATATATATATATATATATATATATACATATATATATATATATATATATACACATATATATATATATATATATATATATATATATATATATATATATATTAGCCCTTACTTTAAAATTATGTTTTATATTTAAAACTTGTTCTTATTTAGATTTTTAGTCTTCTCTTAATGGGATAAAAATTTGTTAAGAAGTATTTCAATTTTTACTTATTCTATCAATCTCTTATATCCAGCTCTATGCCTTAAAAAAAGTAAACACACAAGTAAAGGTAGCCCTCCAGACAAAGTCTCTTTCGCACGTAAGATGTCAATTATTAAATAGTTGTCTTCTTATAGTACGGAACTTGCTTGATCTATGCGGGCTATTTCAGTAAATTTAAATACAGATACAAACCAGTTGTTTATAACAGGTTTGTATTAATTTGTATACATTGCTACACTAGCTTAACTGAGGACGCCTAGATGGCAGAAACATATGTATTAAGCAGAAGTAAATGCTGAAAATACGAGGTGTATTGTCCATGTGCATAGTTACAGATATGTAAATTATTTATATGTTTGTTTCATATTGTACACAAGTAAAAACACAAGAGCTTTTTTTTATCGGATAAATTTCTCTTTATATCGAAATTATTTTGCCAATCAGTAATTTGACGAGAAAAACATACATGAAAAAATCGCGATACCGAAAGGTCGAGCGATTTTTTCTAATGTAAGTTTTTAGAGCAAAATTACGATTGGAAAAATTTTGAGTTAAAAAGAAATTTATCCGTGAAAGAAAACATCGAGTGTTTTTTGACAAGATAAATTAACGACATGAATAAAACTCTATATATTGTCTCCATATTGACGATCTTGTATTTCTTGTGTACCGCAGTATTGATCTTTTGATATTTGTTGAAATTTCCCCAAACCGACTCATACATTTTACGTTCAACGATACTTAATAGTTATTACCTGTCAGCTGCCAAAATAAATTAAGTGATGCAGGGCTACTAGATATGTAATTCAATTTTGAGGAAGAAGCATTTTTATCGGTGATAAAAAGCTATGTAGCTTTTTATCGCTGTCAAAGTGACAAAAATGTCACCTTCAAATGAGCATTTTTATATAGGAGTTAATTTATCATGTATAAACAAATACATATCTATCTTTAATGGATAACAGATACCATATTAAGCTATGTTTTGTATATTATAGAATCTTTTGAGGTATTATCATTAGCATTGATTATTCTTTCGGTTAATTATATATATTTTTAAACGAATGCCCTAATATTCTTATAAGTAGGTATTACAAAATATCAATTCTAAAACACATATTGTACCATGTATTGTTTTATTACAAAGTTCTTATTGTCCTTTTAGGCTGTTTTAATTTGTTGTGTATATATTGTTTAGTAATATATACCTGATATTCTAAAATTTCAATGGATATCTTCTATTTAAAACGTATTCCATGACTGTTAAAACAAACAATGTTTATTCATTTAAGAAATCTGATTTAAAGGATTTAAATGTTGATTATGAAATTTATTACTATTGTAGTGTTTTAAATATCCTTTTATGTTTGGTAGGTATTGCATGCTCTTACATTCTAGTTTTTAGTATTTATAAACTAAAACGTAAAGAAATAATAATCTATATAGCATTGAATGTTGAATATAAATTTACTAAGTATACACAGGTATGTTTTCTTAACACGATAAAATTTTGTCGCGTTTTTATCTAAATTTTTAGCTATTACAGAAAATAATGAAAAACTCTACATGTACTAAATATTAAATTTGATATATCTATGATCAGACAGGGTGCATTCAAAATTTACCCGTTCCAATTTTTTTAAATGTTGTTTCCGCTCTATCTAATTTTTAAATTTGTCTCGTTTAGAAAGAATCACAGCAATATGTGCAGCTGCAGCCTTTGAAAACCCAGACAAAAACATTTTAAGCGGTGTAAACTTTTTTAAACGCTACAATTATTGGTGTAGAATCCAAAATCTATTGCAAAAATAGTAAATTTAAATCAATTATTGACAAAACTGCAGATAGTGTCCTGCTTTACTTAAATTTAAAAAATATCATTTCGAATATCAGAATACAAAACTTTACTTGACAATTAGTAGTTAGTTTTGATAATAGATTTTTGCAATTCTGATAATTGCGGTATTTCAAAAAATAAACTGACTATGGATTTGTCAAATGTGACATTGTTATCTAAATGACTGATGAAAATTTGATTTACACACATTACAAAATTTTAAATTTTTTACATTCACGTCAAAATCGAGTGCTGAGTTTTCACAGGCTGCAACTGTACATATATGCATAAGAGATTTTCTTTATTTGTCGATTTAAGGTTTGTTTTAATCGAATATTTATTTAATACCAAAGTATTTTTAATAATATAAAAAATATTATTAAAAATGGGGTGTGAAGAACACAATACAAGTTCATTTATGTATTTTTGAATGTATCTTCTCCAAAGACGTAGATACGTATTTCACATTTCTACATGATTCTCAATACGCCCCTGTTGGAGAAGACACATTCAAACAAACATAACTACGTTACTATCTAGCCGAAATTATTCAGACAGAGCGTGAAGGAATATTCAGCGCTGTCTACATAATAAAATCCGAAGCAGACGTGTTTTCTATAGTCGGTAACCACCGTATCTCTACAAAACTGTATTCTCGTGTCTTCACTATTTATCGACGTGAGCCGAATATGTATATGACAACATAATTTGAAACATACTTGAGTGGGTAAAACCTCACTACATTTGTATAATACCAAAGTATTTTTAATAATATAAAAAATATTATTAAAAATGGGGTGTGAAGAACACAATACAAGTTCATTTATGTATTTTTGAATGTATGTTCTCCAAAGACGTAGATACGTATTTCACATTTCTACATGATTCTCAATATGCCCCTGTTGGAGAAGACACATTCAAACAAACATAACTACGTTACTATCTAGCCGAAATTATTCAGACAGAGCGTGAAGGAATATTCAGCGCTGTCTACATAATAAAAGCCGAAGCAGACGTGTTTTCTATAGTCGGTAACCACCGTATCTATAAAAAACTGTATTCTCGTGTCTTCACTACTTGTCGGCGTGAGCCGAATATGTATATGACAACATAGTTGGAAACATACTTGAGTGGGTAAAACCTCACTACATTTGTATAATGCCAAAGTATTTTTAATAATATAAAAAATATTATTAAAAATGGGGTGTGAAGAACACAATACAAGTTCATTTATGTATATTTATTTATTTAAGATACCTTAACTCTTAAGTACATGTTTCAGCACTTATGGAATTTTTTAAAGAGCTTTTTTTTAATACAAACATTCAATTACGTATAATTATAAAATTGACAGTATACTTGTATGATATTTTGAGTTGTGATATTTTATATGTCACGTTGTCATGGTTTTCATATAATGATTTAAAATTTGTACAATACGATTCCTTAATCTTTGCCAATAAAATTTGGAAAAACAATATGAAAACATACTTCCACACAACATAAAGAACATACACACAGTTTATTAAAATCGACTATGTAGTTTATGAATCTATAGAAAGCAAATTAAATGTTTTTATATACATAGATTATTATCTTGATAAGTCAACCCGACAAATTTCAATTAGCGTTTGAAAAAATCATGTCATTATATATTAGATAGTCCGTGACATTAATAATAATTTTGAGACATAAATAGAAAGGAACTTCAACAAATGAAGAACGAAATATTCTCATTTGTCCTGTAGTAGTAGGACAACCGCAATTATCTAGCAGAGAATATTCTGAGCTTCTTACCGTCTCAGACAATACCGTCCGCAAGATTAAAAATAAATAAATACAGTTCTTCCAAGTGAAGAAAATCAAGTGAAATATTTCCGAACGACAAACACGAAAGGTTTGAGTTTTGTGAAGCTGTATTAGAACTTTCTACTATTTTAAACAAGGAAATAGTAATTAGATTAATAATAATTTTCTTAAATATTAATTATATTTCATACAAACTTTTCACCAGTACGGATTCGACAGTTACGTATAGACCGATATACGTTGGTCAAATTTAATTGGACGCGTTCAAATCATTATCTGAATTCAAATATCAACGAAAATTACTAATTACTATGACTAAATTTAAATTTTAATTTAGATATTTTTTTTCTAATCTATTACAGGTATAAATAAAGGTGACAGGTACTCAACAACACGGAAATTTTGTAATTGCTTTAAGACGTACTCGTACTTGAAAATTTAATGGCCAACTCTGAAACAATTCTATTTTTGAACACACGATGTAACAGAAGTAGTATTGAAGTTTAAAGGTTTCAAAATTTATTAAAAAAACATTGAAGAACTCGTGTAACTTTAATGTCATATGTAAATTAGGATAAATTATTAAATTTCCAAAATTGCTTTTATTAACTACTCTTCAGACAAATGGCATCTCAATTGTTTTTTTTTAATCTGACGAAATTGAAGTGAAATGTAATTTAGTCCCAAGTAAACTTCCCAAAGTTTGTTCATTAAAACTTTTACTCTAGTTATTACTTCTGTTCAGTTGTTTTCTTATTAGTACTGCACAATAGAAACTTGCGATGCATTTAGTTGAAATTTATCAATGAAGCGACGTCCTAGATTAAAAAAAAGCATATTTCTGTGTTTTACGAAATTAAGAATCTTCTTACTTACCTCTACGTATTACGTATTCTCATGTACTGTAATTACAACGATATTAAAGTGTAATTAATAATTTTAATAATTTCGAATGTGTATTCTCAACCGGTGGCCGCGTAATGTTAAAATCAAAATCGTAGTTTCTCACCAGCGAAGTCACTCCCACTTCTAAATAAGTGAGCGTTTTATAATCAACACACATGATATTAACTTAAAAAGATATATAACCCCTTACCACAATTATTAATAGTATCCTAATTACGTGTTTCGACAACTAAGTTGTCACCATCAGTAGGTAAAAACACTAATCAAGGTGTCGCACATGGGGCACAATAAAGCTAGCACAACTGATCACGCAACAATTTTACACAGCGTCCACGTATACACTGACTTGAAAATACAAATATGTCGACTGAAAGATCGAAAAAAATTGCCTCTCTTAAGGAAACGGCACCCACATGTGTTTATACTCTTTTTGAAACGTCTACGACCTTTTTACCTCCTTTTCTAAGAATGAAAAGAGACAGCTAGGCGATCGGTCCCTTATCTCCGTTCATAGAATTCTGTTTGTTTTTAGCGATATGAATACTTTCGTATGGGTCAAGATCGCGGGGATTATTAATGGCCTTGACAAGTTTTAACACTTTAATTGACATATTGTCTAGTGTATTTAAAGCATGGTTGGCAACGTTAGATTTATCCGGTCTATTGTATTTAATATGCGATATGTGTTCTTTAAACCGGGTTATTATTGGTCGTTTTGTTTGGCCTATATATTTCAAATTACAATCTTCGCAATTAACTTCGTAAATACCTGATTTCGAATTAAAATTAACTTTTGGTATTCCCTAGGAGACTTTTGATATTATTTGCGGACCGAAAGGCAACTTGGAGACCTCGTTCTTTCACAACTTTATTCATGTTTTTCGTGATATGGTGGTATGGTTACTGGTTCGAGATACCAAACTTGATTCGCGGATTGTATTTTTTAGTTTTGTTTTTCTAATTAATCGATTGATTATTTCTATGTCAAAGCCATTATATTTCGCGATATTTTTAATGTAATCTAGTTCTATTTCATATCTCTCTTTTGTTAACGGAAAATTTAGTAACCGATTGTCTAAAAAATTAAAACAAGCTGTCTTATGTTGAAAACTATGATTTGAATCCGCGATGATGAAATTATGAACATTGGTTTCTTTCCGGAAGATATCGATTTATATTTTATGTTTATTTCTAATCAGTAAAGTATTTAAAAATGGTATCCTACCATTGTTTTCCTTTTCCACCGTAAATTTAATCGTCGGAAATTTCAAATTTAACTGATTAACAAAAATGTCTAATTCGCATTTCCGTGTATCAAAAATCGCGAGAATGTCATCTACGTGCCTGATCCAGACTCTCGGGAAATATTTAGCTTTATTTTTAAATTCTACTTCAAATTGACTCGTGAATAAATTGGCTATGAAAGGAGATAGGCAGTTACCCATTGTTTTGCCTTGTTTCGGCTCATAAAATTTTTTTCCTACTTTGAAACAATTTTGCGTCATGCACAGAGTTGTCAATCTCATATATTCTTTTATTTTTGAAGGTTCAATGTTATACTTATGGAGCAAGCCTTCTAAATATTTCATAGTCTCTGGAATAGGTACCGAAGGGAATAATGACGTTACATCGAATGAAACTAAAATTTCCCCGGCTTCCAGTTCACAATCTTAAATTAATTTAACATTAATTAATGGTATCTCAAAGTAACCAAGAGAAAAAGTACATATGTTTACCATACCACCCTAACACGAAAACATGAATAAAGTTGTGAAAGAACGAGGTCTCCAAGTTGCCTTTCGGTCCGAAAATACTATCAAAAGTCTCCTAGGGAATACTAAAGATAGAGTTAATTTTAATTCGAAATCAGGTATATACGAAATTAAAGCGATGATTGTAATTTGAAATATATAGGCCAAAAAAAAAACGACCAATAATAACCCGGTTTAAAGAACACATATCACATATTAAATACAATAGACCGCATAAATCTAATGTTGCCAACCATGCTTTAAATACACTACACAATATCTCGATTAACGGGTTAAAAATTGTCAAGGCCATTAATCTCGCGATCTTGACCCATACGAAAGTATTCATATCGCTAAAAACAAACAGAATTCTATGAACGGAGATAAGTGATCGATCGCCTACAGCTGTCTCTTTTCATTCTTAGAAAAGGAGGTAAAAAGGTCGTAGACGTTTCGAAAAGAGTATAAACAAATGTGGGTGCCGTTTCCTTAAGAGAGGTAATTTTTCTCGATCTTTTTAGTCGATATATTTGTATTTTTAAGTCAGTGTATACGTGGAGGCTGTGTAAAGTTGCTGCGTGATCAGTTGTGCTAGCTTTACTGTGCCCCATGTGCGACACCTTGATTAGTGGTTTTTACCTACTGATGATGACAAGTGAGTTGTCGAAATACGTATTTAGGATACTATTAATAATTGTGGTAAGGGGTTATATACCTTTTCAAGTTTTTACTTAAACACGGTCTCCAAAGAAAGACTTTTCACAATGATATTAAACCCTGTTTTTATGAAACTCAAAAATAAGGTATAAAAATCCCTTACCACAATCAATAATCGTATCCTAAATAGGGTATTTCGACAACTAAGTTGTCATCATCGGTAGGTAAAGCCACTAATCAAAGTGTTGAACATTAGGTAAAGTAAAGCTAACACATACAAACGCACAAAACTTTACACGGTGACTTCAAGTACGTATTTAGGATACGATTATTAATTGTGATTAGGGGTTTTATACCTTTTTTTGAACTTATCTTTAAGCAGACATATCTAAGAAGATGATAAGAAAATTATTACACGATTCACCCCAAAAAACTAGTTATAAGAAAACAGATAACCAAAAATTAGTAACAGAAGAAACTGCTGACTAAAACTAGCAATAAAACGCCCTGAAATAACTAATATGAAGTGGAATTAGAAAAATTAATACACGTGCTTAAGATTATGGAGAAAATAACTTCGCATACCTTCATTTTCGAATAGCTCCAAAAAATTATTTTTTCGACAACGATTCTAATGTTGTAACCCGGAAATTGTCAGCAGAGAGCGGACTGTAGCGATTTAACGGCCAATGGCCCCGATAAAATGTTGTGGCGGTATCTGGTATAGTATGCATGTTATAACTGCACCAGTATATGCTTGCTTGGTTGCATTCGTCGAGCAGATGTTGTTATTTCCGTCATTATCAATAGTATATTGTGTATATTCCTACATAAATTTAATTCAACAAGGCGGAATATTCATTTATATTTTATTTCATTAGACGTCGTTGAAATAATCGCTTAAAAAATTATATCCGCTAATTTCCAAAGTGTATTCTCGTGTTTACATGCTGGTATACACACATAAACATATACATATTTCTTATTCTTGAGATAGTATATTTTCTATTCTCTTCTCTACGGAATTGTTTCTGGTTTCATTTCTTTCACTGTTATTTGGTTATATCGTTTAGTATTTTAAAAAATCCGTTTTATATTGTTATATTGTTATATTGTATATTTATTCAATAATTTTTGGTAAATATTAAGTTTAATTTACTACCTTATTTTTGGAGAAGTTTTTTTGTCCTTCGTTTTTGTCCATTTTTTTCTGTTCTTAGTATTTGTCTTTATTTTCATGAACTATGGAGAATTCTCGTAGGGCAACCATGGTAGAATGGATTCGAGGCCATACAGATTGGTTGCATATTCGTAATGATACCGAGATATATTGCAGTGGCTGTTTATTAAGTTTAAGGCGTTCACAAAAGTGTAATGTGCAGAGACATGTTTCTTCGAAAACTCATCAAGATAACATATGACCATCTGCACCTGACACTTTTAACGAAGAACTGTGTGAAGCAGCCAATATCCCATTCGAAAAGCTTAAGAATCCAGTAAGAAACTTCATGAGATTTTTTACAAAATATACTGATTGTAATATACCAAATGGATCTACTTTACGTAAATACCACTTTCCAAAATGTTATTTGAGAACCATTGGAAAAATACGAACCAACCTATCTGGTCATTATCTTTGGGTAAGTGCAGACGAAACAACGGATGTAATGGGACGATATGTGTTAAATGTAGTTCTTGGTATTCTTCATCCGACAACTTCATACCAACCATACTTAATTGCAACAAAAATATTGCCAGTCATAAATGGTGAAACAGTTGCAGAAGTAATTGATCAATATTCATAGTATTCTGTCATCGGATAACAACTATAAAGACAAGATGCTATTATTTTTGACTGATGCCGCAGCTTATATCTTCAAAACAGGGAAGTTATTAAAGCAATCTTATCCCAATAGGCTACACGTTATCTGTGCAGCACACACACCACACAGGGTATGTGAATACATCAGGGCTAATTTTCCAAATCTTGATAAGTTGGTTTCATCATCTAAAAAGATATTTCTCAAAACTGAGATAAAAAGGTGATGCCATATTTAGCAGAAATTTAGTTAAAATTGTCAGATTCCAACGGGTCTAACAGTTAGCAGTTAAAATAATGAAAAAAAAAGAAACTAATTCACTGTACTTAATTTATCTTACGATATATATAAAATAAATTATAAAAAATTATAAAATAAATTCAAAAAACTCCTCTCACTTCTACATACGTCCTTGAAGAAAGGAATTCCACTGTAATATTGAAGTAATTGCGTCACAATTAAACGACAAAAAACAGATATGCAGTTAACCCTATTCAATAACTGCGTGTTATACGATTTTCATTAATTAATGTTGCAGACACTTCTTGGTGAAACATTTTAGAAATTATTGATGTACTTGGCTATATTTCACAAATTTTATTTAATTTCTCTTAACATATATGTTTCGGCTGTTATGCCCTTCTCAAAGAGTTTCCTACAGCTAATTTAATCTACGTAACAGTGTAACTTATGTACCTAGTTTTGTGATGAAGTGGTGGTTAGATGAAAATATTAATAATAAACTTTATTCCGTATTACATCATACATGTATGGGAAATGTCAAAAAACAATTAACATTTACATTAACATTATTAATTGTTGACATATAAAACAAAAGTCTACATTATATTACAATGCAAGTCATCACACTATAAACAAAATCCATGTTCCAGAAAGTCTTGTACACTGTAAAATGCATCTGATGTTAGCAGGCGGCAGAATACTTGTTTAAATTTTGTCTTCTTTTTAATTTTTATAGCAATTGGTAAATGATTATATATTCGAATCGCTTGTGTTAGTACACTCTTACTTTTTAGAGATTTGCTAGTTTGGGGAGGCACTATATACGCGTTTCTAACACCTCTGGTGTCATACTGATGAGTGAGTTCTTTGCTTGCAAATAAGTCATATTTTGCTTTTACAAATAACGCGTACTCAAGTATATAAAGACATGGCAAGGTAAGTATTCTGTTCCTTATAAATATCGGTCTACAAGTGTCTCTTCGTCTTAGTGCAAAAACAGTCCTAATGCACATCTTATGCAGAATGAAAATTTTCGAGACGTCCACAGACGTACCCCAAAAGATAAAGACATATCGCAAACGCGATTGAACATAAGCATAGTAAACATCCGGTGCAGTGGCTATAGTACGCAATGTATAGGCAAATCCAGATATACTCGAAGCTAAGTATTCGTGTCTTCCAATTTAGTTGGCTATCAACATATACTCCCAGAAATTTAGTGCTACCACAAAAGGTAAGTTCTTCTCCTTTATAGTTCATGGAATGTTTTACTTCTTTGTAATAGTTAAATTTGATAACCTAGGCCTTATTTGCGTTAAGTTTGAGATCTTTTTTGGAAAACCATTCTTCAAATTCTGCCGTAGTTCATATTATTTCTTCCCCGATATCACCACGAGACCTCACAACCACAGCAGCGACATCCGCATACAGTTGTTAGGTGGTTAGTAATTGCCGGTATATCGTTGGTATAAAAACGGAAAAGCAAGGGGTCTAGCACCGAACACTGAGGCACACCCCTTTTAAGAGTACCCCAGTCGGAATACATTGCAGCACCAAATCCTTCATCAACCACACGTTGTTTTCGATCTGACAGATACGACTTGATTATAATGGTGTCTTATAAACACCACCATTATTAGACACCATTATAGACATCATCTAACCACCACCGCATCACAAAACTAGATATATAAGTTACACTGTTACGTAGATTAAGTTAGTTGGAAGAAACTCTGAGAATGACATAACGGCCGAAACATATATGTTAGAGAAATATAACCAAATTTGTAAAATATAGCCAAGTGTGTTATTCATACCAAGTACATCAATAAGTACTTAGCGATGTTATAGACCATTTATATAGTCCATAGTAATTCCGGGCTGATGCATCCAGTCTCTAATCGTTACATTAGAAATCAACAGTAACGGCTTAGGCCAAATTAATGTCTTATCCACATGGTATGTGGGCATTGACGTTTAATTAGATAAATAAACGACCTTTGTTTGGAGAAAAAAGTCCATTACAAAACCAGAGTCACATCTGATCTCGAATTTAATAAAAGCTAATCTATTGTTTGTCGAATTAAAAACCGTGAAGAAAATCGAACTAATAATTTCTTACTGCGGTGGCCTACTATTGACCGCATCGTTGCCATGGATGGCTGAAATTGAAAATGCAATAAAGGGGAATTTATTGTCGATTATTTATTTCGGAGAACTGCTTCAAACCTAAAACGAAAGAACGTGAAAACGAATTCTATTCTGGTTCTGATTCTAATTCAATATCTTCCGCAGTGCACTTGTTTGATTTTATTTCCGTGCACCGGCGAATGATAACTGGACATGAATTGTAGCCGATATCATCTGTAAAGGACGTCTCCTTTTGTTATCTGGTGGCTTGGAACTATATCAGGATCGTATGTCTTCATATTTATGTTATACAGAAATTTTGATATGTTTGGTTTAAGAAGAATTAGGTTTTAATATAAATTTGTTACGTATGATTTGCTTTGTAATTTGTAGACAGCAATGTTTACGTCCTCACTTACTCTGCAATTACATACTAATTTGATATTTGTAAATATTTCATATAAAAGCCGAAAAACTCCAATAATTTATCAATTGATATATATAATCTATTTCTTAGCTGTATAATTAATATATATCATTTGATAAATATTGGAAATTCGGCTTGATAACTATTCATTAAATAAAAATGATTATTTTAACGTTTCGACCTTTTATTTTGTCTTCATCAGAAATAAATTTAATTACATACTAGGTGTTTTCCTACAAAGGTAAATTTAACCTAATTATAATCTCATAACTATTGGTTTTTTGTAATAACATGTAAATTATGTATATTTTAAATTTTTGTGTCTTGTCCTTGTCTGTAATTTGATACTTTCGGCTTGGTGTGGGTGGGTTTTTTAAAAGATTGAAATATTATTAGATATGAAGTTTTTACTTTTATTACGGATGTTTTATTAATGGGAAGTACAGTTTCGACAGGCTTGAAGTTTCATGACGGTCAGTAACGATGTATTCTTCATGTTTTTTGATATGAATTAACTCTAGCACTGATCTTCCTTTGTAATTTATTTCGATTTGTAGTATTTTAACTTCTTTGTAATTGAAAGTGTGGTTATTTTTAGTTTCATGTTTTTTAAAGCTGTTATGTTTTTAAATATTTGTGACCGTTGATTTTTTCTTTTAAACGTTGCTCTGTTTGACCTATATATATATATATAAGTGTTTAGATAATTTCTTAGCCGCTCGAGTCCCAACGTAGACCATATTTTTCAATTAAAAAAAAAATTTCGTATGATTTGCTTTGTAATTTGTAGACAGCAATGTTTACATCCCCACTTACTCTGCAATTACATACATTCTAATTTGATATTTGTAAATATTTCATATAAAATCCGAAAAACTCCAATAATTTATATATATATATATATATACATATATACCTATATAACCATCCCTCAATACAGAAAAGACATATTAAATAAAATAAAAATTATTTTTTCAGACAATAATTATCCATCCACACTGTACAATAGAATAATAAAACAAAGGGTGCACAAAATGTATAATTATCAACAATATAGTGCTAATAAACTAGCAAACTCAACGAAAAAATATCTATCAATACAGTATGTTCCGCAACTATCGGAATTATTAAACAAATTTTTTATAAAAAAAGTATGATATCCTCATTGCTCACAAAAATCACAAAAATTTAAGTTTCCCTAAAACCAAATTAAAAGCAGCCATTCTACAGGAAAAGAAATCACACGTAGTTTATAGCATACCATGTAATGATTGTAGTCGAGTTTATATAGGTCAAACAGACCAATATTTAAAAGAAGAATACACACTATGATACTATTATTAGTTTAAATTTACCTTTGCAGGAAAACACCTAGTATGGAATTAAATTTATTTCTGATGACTACAAAATAAAAGGTCGAAACGTTAAAAAGAGCATTTTTATTTAATGAATAGTTATCCAGCCGAATTCCAAGGAATAATTAACGATGTATATATAAAGATAATTATTTCGTGACCTTTATATGTGTTCCGGTTTCCCGGAAATATTTATAATAAGGTTTTGTTTCTATCTTATTTTTTCTTTACTTTAGTTTTTCTTTATTACTATCACATGATTTAATGTATGTTTCTTTTGGACGCACCTGTATATTCGTATACATATCCATATAATATCAACCGCTGTGCACAAAAGCATTTAACTAGAATTATTTTAGAATAAGACAGGCAAATCTCGTTAATATTTATATTACAGCGTTTCTACTACAAAACCTTCGAAGGTAATTATCCCCTAAACGTAGCAGATGGGAATTTATGTAGCTTACTTTGAAAGTCCGAGCCGCTTATTGCCATAAAATAAATGCGTATTATAACCATGGGTTACAAGAGAAATTGTTTGTATCAATACATTTTATTACGGTCATGTTATTATACTTTGTAAAGATATTGCAATAATCATTTATTCTCAATTTAAGTTTGGAAATTCCACAAATACGTAAGCAATTCATCTGAGAGATATTGTTGCAATATCTACTATGAACCGTTATTTACCCCAACCCCCTTTGGGGGTGGGGACCATTTCACTCAGGAAAGATGATGTAAGAAAGATTCAATTCGAGAAGTTCACCAAGGCAAGACATAACATGTCTTGGTCTTTAACGTACAAACGAGAAATAACTTAGCAATTGTAATGTATCTCCTGTATCAAGTGTATTAATCTCGTAGTAAATAAATTCGTATACATATTTACATGCGAGTATTCTTTTCAACAAAACAAAAAAAGTGAAAAATCCAGCGTAAATCGTTCAATATGTTATGGTAGATTCAATTAGTTGTCGATTTAAGGTCTGGTTTTACTTCAAAATGTATATATTTAAAAGAATCTTACATGTTTCGGCATATGATACCTATTGCAAAGAATTTTAAATATAAATGGCACTAATCACTTATTTTGAAAATCAAAATTTCAAATTAAATGTTAGGTTAACCACATTAGATGTGTCTATTAATAATTAGAAAAATATTCCAAGTGATTTCAGATGTGGCCTTCGGCAAAAGTTAGACGCAGTTTTTAATAGAAATCCAGATTTAAAAACATTGCGGCAATTGCGTATGGGGACAATGCCTCAAAACTGCTGAATACGCTGAAATAAAAGAATATTTCCAGTATGCATTAATAACCAGTTGCGATGTAGAAAGGACGTTTTCTATCTACAAGGATGTATTTTATTCAAAACCAATTTTATAGAAGAGAACCTTGAGAAAGTATTGCTTGTTAATATTAATACTCCTTTGCTCAACTTGAACTCTAAAATGAACAAATAAAAATGTATTTCGTATTTTATAGATCACCACCCGTTTGTTTTCCAATTATATAAATAAAATTAAAACTTCTTTAAAAATACAGGTTTTCAATAGTACGCTCGTAGGCGATGAGTTATGGGCCTCTCGTGTCCAGTTCCTATTAGTGACTAAATGGAGAACTTATGAAACGAACTATTAAATTTTGAATTTAGATATTATGTAAACTAGATTTATATGTAGTAATATTATTTAAATGGAGTCTAGATAAATCTAGACCAAGTGTTAAGCCAAAGAGCAGATTAGGGAAAAACAACTTGACTGAGGAGAACAAAATATGAAAATTCAGAATCTGTGAAAATGTGGAAAATCTCTGCCGTAATAAAGAATACAGTATATTCACTAAAACTAAAATTTTTCTGTATGAAACGCGATCCAATTTGAAATTAATTTGTTCAACGTCGGAAGCTTTTAAACAAGTAAAATATGTAGATTCACTAAAACGTGAAAATTTTCTTTGCGCTTAAGGCCTTAGCGCGTTTTCATAAAAGTTATATTCCTCCGACTTGTCGTCTTAGTATATTTATTTGAAAAGTGTTGACGAGTTTATGTCACGTATCGTTTCTGTACCAGCATTACGTACAGCTCACGTCGGTCGCGACGCTGCTGAGATTCATATTATCAAAGTCGACTTTTCAAATACAAATAAAAAAAATATTATTCCTTTGTTAGATACATTGAGGGATTTACTATACCAGCGAGCAATGCAATTCAATTTTATTTATATTCGTTTGGAAATTTTTAATTTCACAGTAGTTGCTCACGTAGCTATTACAGAATTTTCTTTTGAAATTTATTTTGTATAATAATCCTTTTACAGCAGACCTATAAAGCAGAAATTCCTGGTATTATAAAATTCGTACAAATTGTTATAATTCTTATTCATTGGACAGTGGAAACAGTGGAAGAAAACCCGGAATCCAGTTACAATATATATATATATATATATATATATATATATATATATATATATATATATATATATGTATATGTATATATATATTAAAAATAATAGATTTTTTATTGGTTTTAGGGACCTTTTATTGAATTTTGATGTTTTTACGACGTTTCGACTTTTATTAATTCAGTCTTTTTCAAGTAACTGGAAACAAGAATATTACAATGAAAACATGAGAACTGTGTTGGTTTCGTGTGATAGACATAACAATTAAATTAACAATTTTAAATTTAAAATTAGATTAAAAAATGAATTACAAATTAAGTTAACATTTAACGTTGAAAATTAAATTAAAAATAGCTTAAATGAATAGGTAGGGAGACATTAAAGTGATTAACATATGTATGAATAAATTGGACATTTGAGTTACACTACAAATATAGTGAATAGAACAAAGAATGACAAATAAACTCACCGTTATTGTTTGTTTGGTTTTCAAGGGTACGCATTTTGTGCAAACATGTGTTTTTTTATGGACATCCGAGACCCTTCTTAAGGAACGAACCGTGCTTGTGCGGATATTGTAAGTGACTAAGTCTTTAGTTTGAGGGGTTTAATTTCTGTTCTTTGGAATTAGCATAGTGGTCAGGACCGTATTTAGAGGTATATAGTTAAAGTTGTTTTTTCTAATGGGAGCTATTATTATTTCAGTTGTGTCTTGTGAGTGCAGGGGGGTTTTTTGATTTAATCTATTGTTTTATGAGTGGGTAATAGAGTTTTGAAAGCCCATCGATTTCGTTTCTGTCGTTAATATTAAGACTCGGCCAATAAAATAAATAAGAAAAATAAAATTCTTATAAACACTAAATATATATATATATATATATATATATATATATATATATATATATAATATTTTCGTGACCTTGGTATGATATGGTAAATTCAATCAGTTGGCGATTTAAGGTCTGGCTTTACTTTAAAGTATATATATTTAAAACAACCCTACATGTTTCGGCAATGATGACTTTATCAAGGATATAAAATATAAATGACAGTATACAAATGTCATACAATTGTGTTTTGACACGAAATAAATTGGTGAGTTTTGTATCCTAATTGGAATGTATCCTTGAATAATTTTATCCATAGCAACTCAATTATATGACATTCGTATACTGTCATTTATATTTTATTTCCTTGATAAAGGCATCATTGCCGAAACATGTAGGGTTGTTTTAAATATATATACTTTAAAGTAAAGCCAGACCTTAAATCGCCAACTGATTGAATTTACTATATATATATATATATATATATATATATATATATAAATATTTAGTGTTAATAAGAATTAAAATTTCTTATTTATTTTATGGCCGTGTCATAATATTAAAATAATAGACTTTTTCTTTGTTTAGCGACCTTTAATGAATTTAAATTTTTTACTACGACGTTTCGACTTTTTTATTATTAAGTCTTTTTCAAGTGATTAGAACTAAAAAATTAATACAAAGAAAGGTAGGAAATATATTTACATTTGTATGAATGAATTAAAATTAAAATTACAATAATAATTAAAGTAAGGAAAATTAAAGGATACAAAACTCACCAATTTATTTCGTGTCAAAACACATATTTTGTGTACCATGTATGGCCAGACATGTCGAACCTTTTTATAGGGTCGACTGCCTTTCTCGGAATATTTAGTGTAACTAAATGTCTTTGTGTAGAAATGAAATTGTTTATTTCGTTTTAAAATTAGTTTGGTCAGTCAGGCCATGTGTTTGGGAAAATACAGTATATTTGCAATGGGAATTTTTTTTTTTTGTGGTTGGGGTTGTCTTCTATTGTTTGGTGAGCGGATAATAAAGTTTAGAAAGAAATGATTCATATATTCAAAACAACAAAACAATCAGCGATCGTAACGAGATTGATGGACTTTCTAAACTTTATTATCCGCTCATTAAACAATAGAAGACAACCCCAACCATACAAAAAAATTTTTTCCCATTGTAAATATACTGTATTTTCCCAAACACATGGCCTGACCAAACTAATTTTAAAACGAAATAAACAATTTCATTTCAGCACAAAGACATTTAGTTACACTAAATATTCCGAGAAAGGCAGTCGACCCTATAAAATGGTTCGACATGTCTGGCCATACATGGTACACAAAATATGTGTTTTGACACGAAATAAATTGGTGAGTTTTGTATCCTTTAATTTTCCTTAATTTAATTATTGTTTTAATTTTAATTTTAATTCATTCATACAATTGTAAATATATTTCTTACCTTTCTTTGTATTAATTTTTTAGTTCTAATCTCTTGAAAAAGACTTAATAATAAAAAAGTCGAAACGTCGTAGTAAAAAATTGAAATTCATTAAAGGTCGCTAAACCAAGAAAAAGTCTATTATTTTAATATATATATATATATATATATATATATATATATATAAAAAGGATTAATGGATTAAATCAGTTATGTCTTAGATTGATTAAGTAATTTAACCTACTACCCTAATTTGTACTACAAAATAAGAGTTGCCAAGTTAATATTTGAGTCTACGAATTGAATTTCAGGGAAAAGATGGTTATTTGAAAGTTTTGGTTGTTAACATGTGTAATTTCCAATGAGTTTCTATACCAAAATATAGCTTTTCTTGAAGTGCTGTCTGTTCTAAAAAGAAAAAAAATACCGAAAATAAAATTTCAAAACCAAATTAGATTAAACATTATGTATGTAAAATCTCATAATATTCAGAATAAAGATGAATTAATCAATTAATCATTAAAGTAAGAACAGCAATTTATTAATGCAGTATAGCAAACAAACAAGTATGACGTCGAAGCAATTATTTATTCCTTCTTTCAGAACCAACACACTTGGGTTGGTTCTGAAAAGAAACGTTTTTGTTTTGGAGAAATTAATCCATTGGAGTTTGTCGTGTGGGGTTTTGATGATCCGTTTACTCTATTGTTTAAATCAAAAGAAGAACAGAACACTATGACGTAACAATATTCATTAAATAAGGTGCTTAATATAATCACCACCTTGATTTTTTAAATTTTTTAGATCCATATACCTATACAATAATAACTTTAAAACTTTTATTAAGAATACTCCACAAGTGCTTAACGCTTGACTAAAACCATTACCGTGTATCTAGAATTTACATCGGTCGTTAGCAGATATAAATGCAATGTCTGCACAAGTTTCCTGCTTCATTTCGGGTCAATAGAGCTGCAACCGACTATGTCTGCCGATGTTCCTGTCATCCGTACAAACTGAATTTTCAACAACTTTGCGAATGCACCGTTGGATATTATTAGTTTTCTTTGCAACATTTACTAAACAGTTACACTGTGACATTTCCGCCTGTCTTTATGCTTGGCTGAAATGATTTGACAATGAAACTCACAGATGTCATGCCGAACCGTATTTCGACGAGAAAATAATTCTTTTGGGACAAAATTTTTAATAAATTTACCGGAATAATTTGAATTTGCATTTTATTTTTATAAAGCAACTGTTAGTTTTATAGACATATGAATACAAGGGGATTACAAGGGGGAATACAATATAGGGTTTTATGTATTTCATGTCTCATATAATTAAATTGCTAAATAAACTATCTCTGTGTGTATTTTTTATTTATTTGTGCTAACTTAGATTACAGACAGTTCTTGATGAAACACATTGTTTTAGACAACAATAAGTAAATAAATAAGTATAACGCTTGAAAAATGAGTAACTATTTTTTATTAGTAACATTCTATTAGGTGGAGCATATGTGAAATTAATTACACAGGTCTACAGTGATTTTGATGTTTGAAAGCTGTTTGCTAATTTGTATATGTTTGGAGGCCTTATTCCAAAAAAACGCCATATTTTTGCTCTATCACGTAAATTTTTTTTATAGCGCTCTATATATTAAAAATGTTAATTTATTAATATACATACCTATGACAAGAATATGTTTGTTCCACGTTAGGAATTATTTTTAAATGAATTGATTTTTATGAAATTAAATGTGATTTGGCAACACTGGTTAATATTAGATTTCTCAGCAAAGCAACAGAGTCGGCGCAGAAGCGTCAATACAACGTTGAAACCTGCTTATGTGCAGTTTGGTTGTGTTGGTCGTCGGGCTACTGTGTCCGCGCGCTTGTTGTCTAGTGTGTTCTAGAACGTATAAATATGGAAAGAAGACATTGTGTGAACAATCTGAATAACTTTTGTTATATCTGTGGTAGTTATGTCGTAGTAAAGCAGAGGCAAACTATAACTTCGTTTGTTAAAAATGTATACCACGCTTATTTTGGTGTAAAAATTGGCGACCAAGACAAGTCCTGGGCTCCTCATACTGTTTGTTCCGCTTGCGTTGAAGCATTAAGAAACTGGCAAAAAGGTAGGAAGAAATGTTTAAGCTTTGGTGTTCCTATGGTATGGCGAGAGCCTAGAAATCACAGTGATGATTGTTATTTTTGTTCGTGTAATGTTCAAGGATTCAACAGAAAAAAATAAGAAACAAATTGTGTATCCCAATCTTGACTATGCTATTCGACCAGTTCCTCATGGACCAGATGTACCGATACCTACCGCCCCAAAAACACCAGAAAAGGTCATATCGTCAGAATCAGAGGAATCTAATTGCGACCCAGATGACTCAGATTTCACACCAGATTTCAGAGAGCCCGAAGTGTTTAACCAGAGCGAACTAAATGATTTAATTAGAGATTTGCACCTTACAAAGGATGCATCCGAATTGTCAGCCTCCCGACTTCGTGAGAAACATTTACTGGAACCTGGCGTCACATCAAGCTTTTACCGGGATCGCGAAAAAGAGTTATGTCAATATTTTACTCAAGACGGACCGCTAGTGTATTGCAACAATATTCCTGACTTAATTTCAAAATTAGGAAATGTGCCGTATGTAAAAGAAGAATGGCGCCTGTTTATTGACTTAAGTAAGCGTAGTTTAAAAGGCGTTTGATTGCACAATGGTAACGAGCTGGCCTCGGTTCCCGTTGCCTATTCGGTACATTTAATGGAAACGTATGAAAATTTTGAACTTCTTTTAAAGAAAATAAACTACCAAGAACATCAGTGGATGCTTTGTGGTGACCTTAAAGTGCTGTGCATGCTACTAGGACAACAAGGAGGTTATACAAAATTTCCATGCTTTATTTGTGAGTGGGATAGTCGAGCAAGGGATAAACATTGGACTCAAATATAATGGCCCTCTAGAACAAGCCTTACACCTGGTAGCATAAATGTATTAAGAGATAGCTTGGTTGACCCCAAAAAAGTTTTACTGCCTCCTCTCCATATCAAACTTGACTTGATGAAGCAGTTTGTTAAAGCCCTAGACAAAAATGGACAGTGTTTTAAATATTTGTGCGAGACATTTCCAGCCTTATCCGATGCCAAGTTAAAAGAAGGTATTTTTGTTGGGCCGCAGATAAGAACATTATAAAAAGACAAGGATTTTCAAAACACAATGACCAATGTCGAGAAAAACGCCTGGGTTTCATTTAAAGAAGTAATTGATAAGTTTCATGGGAACTCTAAGGACGAAAACTACGAAAATATTGTTCAAAATATGTTACAACACTTTCATTGTCTAGGTTGTAATATGAGTTTGAAAGTGCATTTCCTGTTTTCACACTTGAACTATTTTCCTGAAAATCTTGGAGCAGTTAGCGAAGAACAGTGAGAGAGGTTTCACCAAGACATTAAGGAAATGGAACGGCAACATCAAGGCAGATGGAGCATAACGATGATGGCGGACTACTGCTGGATGTTAAAACGAGATATGCCCTTAAAACATACAACCGAATGTACGGACAACGCAGCTTTCTGGCAAAAAGGCAAAGATTTCACTTAAAAAAGACTTTTTAACTTGTATTCCACCTTTTTACTCAATAAACCAATAATTTTTTTTAGAAATATGTTTTTTTTTCATTTAATATTTGCAAAAAAACCTTACGTGATACAAATAAATGCACAGAATTTTTGAAATCAGGCTACCAAAATTATATAAAATCAGTTTTGAAAATAAAAACATCTGTCAAAAAGTTTAATTTTGTAGACCTGTGTTATTTGTTAAAAATTACAGAAGAATATATGTTTTCTAGTCTCATTTTCAAAAAATTATGTCAGAGTGTAAATATGGTTCTTTATACAACACCTAGCATCAAATAAGGTATATTTATAGCCAGAGAAATAGTACGACAGTTTATATAAAATAAAAACTTATTTTAAAAGTATTTTATGTAAAATTTCGTGTAAATTACAAAATTAAGGAAATAATCATCATTGCGTGTAATATTTATGTAATAATATCATATATTTAAAACAATAATGAGATAAATTTCATAACAATATGGTTTACAAATATTAAAGCATATAATAATATTTAGTTAATTATCGATATGTTCTATGCAGTGAGATGTATATTATTCTCACGTAAATCCTATGTTGTAATATTAAAGAGTTAAATTAAATTTAATAAGTTTCAAATTTGTCCTCATTATTCTTTGACGTCTGAAGGCAAATAATTCTTAGATTAAATTTTAACAATACATAGAGAACACCAATCGTCCATGGAGATATTATGTCACCCTTCTAGTACCCTTTTTTTGATAGGTAATTAAACTAAGTGTGAATCGTATCTTTTGTACAAGAATCTTTTATGGACTTTCCAGGAATTTAATGAGAATTTTTCTAAATATGTGGGGGCATGTGCATTTCACAGGTCGGTTTCTGGGATCTTATATCATCCTCGGAAAACGTTGACAACAATTTTCTTATGAAAAAATAATTCAAAAGAATTTTTAGAAATTTAATTATGTTATAGTCTGGTCATTCAATGGGATATCGTCCCTCGTCGAGTGCCGACAACTTGCTGGATAATTATATTATATCCAACAATATCTTACATTATCAAAGAAAATTATATAGCGTCTAAAATCACTTAGAAACTTTAATTAGATTATTTTAAATTGGAAAATAAACGTCAAAAGGCAACTTCAAATATCTCGTTCCGGCATGTATAGTTTCTGTATCTTATTGAATTCATCGGCATAATTAATTAATTTTCCTGTGTATCGTAATTGAATAACAGTGTCAGTTATTATTAGTGCGATTTCTGAGATGTGTACCAAGCAACGATACGTTATAGAAGTGTTAACGCTGGAAAGTTGTGCGTTTGAACGCTGTTTATGGCAACGATTGTATGAATGTCGAGTAGTACGCGCCAATCTCATGAAAATTCAAGAAAGTAATAATTATGCCGATGAATTCAATAAGATACAGTAACTACACGACTACTAAAGAATTATACGTAGTAGGAATTATTCGGAAGATTATTAGGAGCGACAAAAACATGCACTAGAAGGAATTAGTAGATCTAAATATTGAGGAATTAACAAAGGTATTCCACAAGGAAATTAACCGGTTGATGTAGAATGTTACGGTAACAGTAAGTAAGTTGAACGAAGGAGCCGAAGTAATGAAAACTGTTTACGGAAGAGTGAAAATTACGAGTATTAAATTAGAATGTACATATCAAATTACAGTTAATTGCGAATAAGTATGAATTTAGTTATTCTTAATTAACTTGAATTGAATTAATTCGACTCTTACTTGACTTAAATCCATAATTTAAAATAGAAATAAAACTAATCGTTAAAATGTTCACTTTTTAATACGTAATCGTAAAACGACAATTGTGTTGCAAGCGCAGTGGCTTCATCATTTACTTACAGCTAAAGAGCACGTTGCAAACTGAATTAAAAATATAAAATGGACAAGGTTAGTATTATTTAAAAGATCTAAGAATTCACACAAATATTGTAGGTAGTTAGAAAATGTGGCTCATCTGTTCGGCCTTAACTGTTATGCTATAGGGTACTAAATATGTTTACGCATAAATTTGTTTCATTAAACTAAATGTTCATTTCTATTATCGCCTAAACAGTTTTAAAGTGAATAAATTTAACAAAGGTGAGATGCTAAGTAAATTTAGTGATTGTTTTAAATTATTGATTTCCGAACTTTCCAATAAATTTAATTTGTCTTTATTTTCTAAATGTAAAATTTCAAAATCCTTATCGAAAGTGTAGTTTTCTTCTAATAGATGATTAGCAAAAGTGGAATCTTGTTTTTTATTTCTAAACGATGAACAATGTTCAACAATGCTTTTCTCAAACGATCTTCCTGTTTGGCCAAAATATATCTTACCGCATTCACATACTAACTTATAGACTCCAGATTTATTATTTTTATCTGTTATATCTTTATTGTTTTTACTATCTTTTGATAAATTACTATTAGTTTTGAAAACTGTGTTTATATTAAGTTCTTTAAATACATTGAAATATATTCATTAGGTTTCCCAGTGTACATTTGTAATCTAAATTTGTAATTTTGCTTATCCTTTATTACAGTATATACCACAGAGACAGCTTTTTTGAAAAGTTTTTTGTCAGCATATTTTCAATTCGAGTATTTGTCTAGCCGTTATTAATTGCTATTTGTTTGACTAAATTTAGTTGTTTTTCATAATTTTCTTTGGATAGTGGGTAATTAATTAATTTTTGTAAAAAACCTGCTAATTTGTGATGTATGGAATGTGTTGACGAGCTATGTATGGTTATGTCTGTATGAGATTCTTTATGGTAAATATCAAATTCTAATTTATTGTTGATTTTTTTAATAGTTAAATCATTTACCATAAATAATCTCATACAGCCATAACTATACATAATTCGTAAACACAACCCATACAACACAAATTATATCAGTTCTCCATAGTATTTTACATAGATTAATTTATTACCCAGTATTCAAAGAAAATTTTGCAAAAGAATTAAATTTAGTCAAATAAATAGCAATTAATAACGACTAGACAGATACTCGAATTGAAAATATTATGAAAAAATTTTCAAAAAAGCAACCTCTGTGGTATATCCTGTAATAAAAGATCAGCAAAATTCAAAATTTATATTACAAACGCCAATTAAGTTGGCGCGAGGAGGGGGTGCGCAGAAGCCGTTTTTAGAAACGTCCACCCCACACTACTCAAGTAATTGTCAGAATACACTCTTGTCATTGACGTTTGGCGGAACATAATGTCTTTGCTAGGGGATCATAAAGTGATTCACGCTCAAACGCGAGAAGTAGTTTTCAATGTTTACAATTATTTTTATAAACATTAAGGTACAAAGAGGAGTACGATTTACGAACCCTACAGCTACAGCATTTGCACCATTTTATTTATTTACACCTTTTGGTTAAAAATTTTACTCTAAATCACTCAATGGGCAGCAACTACGAAAATGATAACACTGTTATTTTCTTAACTCTGGAAAAATTTGTTCAAGTAGGTTAATATCTTATAACAATAATAATGATAGTACTTTCTGATGATATTTTAATTACATGTAAATAATCATTTTATTGTTTAAAGGCAGTTAGCAAAGATGTGAAGGAAACAAAAAAGATCCAAATATCACCATCACCTAAGAATCTCCTTACCACAAAATTAGAAGAAAATATTTCTGCTTGCGTGGCTGGTTTTGTCACAAAACGAATAAATAAAATGATCAAGCAGTGTGATGTCTGCAAAGAAAACATATATACGAGAAATACAGATGACAGTCATTTAAAATTTAAGACAATGAAAGAGTACAGTGCAACAAAACGATTGAACTATATTAATGTTAATTTATTCACCTCGTTAATACAAATATAAAGTCAAACAAAATATTTATTGCCAGAAATAATATATAAACAAGTTTTTTATAATTGTTTAGTTGAACATTTCAAAAAAAATATTAATTTTAAATTTAAATATTGTATTCACATGACGAACACTATACAATATATTATTAGAAAATTTGTGGAAGTATTAATTTTTATTTAATTATATCAGGCATACAAACAGAATTTTATTAGGTAAGGATAACCGAAATATAAATGAGACAAACATTCGAATATTTCATAATTACAAATAAATTTAATGTTAGAATTTAAAAAAGAATATATTTTCTAAGAACATGCATATGTAATATTTTTTGAAGAAATATGTTTCAAAGAAGTTGAAAAAACTTTGCAAATATTTGTAATTAGGTTAACTTGTAATTCTTTCACTATAGCATTAAATACAAATTAAATTAAAGTGAGTGTGCAGTTTAAGTTGTATTTCAAGTTAAAGTGGTAAAAGTCTAATACATCATTTAAAAATTTAAATAAATCCCCCATATATGTCTTTTAAATATAGTTATCCTCCAACTGCTCAGATGGCTCTAATCTATTCTCGAAATTTAACATTATATGTCCTTTCTGTTAAGGTTATCTACGGCACTAGCAATAACACAACCTTTGACCACATTAGCTGAAGAATTGCTAAATCTGAGCAAGAAAGCTGAGGTAAATTATGAGAATGTACAAACTATACTCAAAGAAGTAGGAGATGCGTACTTGAAGGCAATCACCAAAACAAATCGAATCAAATTATTAAAATTTGAAATATTCGTAAGTATTCGTTCCAAAATCCAATTTTTGATTTCCAAGGAAAACCATAATGTTGTAATTGTTAATATTTACATTGTACTATAATACAGAGATAAAATAAAATTACCATGTATATAAGATTAATAAGTATATATTTGTCTGTATATTTAAATGAGTGCCTATAGATAATCAAAGTAAATTATTTTCAATATATGCATTTCGTGCAGCTTGTCCTACTAGTAACACATTATTAGTTACATTCATTGTTACTGCATACTTTGATGTTTTTTTTTCTTTATCTACAATGGACTTACAATTATTAAAATCATTTTCTATGTATTTAATTTCGTAACCTTGTGTTGGTATTCCAGCATTTATTGCAATATTATGAAGTACACAACATGTATTAATACTTTTTGCTACTTGCTGCTCTAGTCGGATGGTATAACAAAACCCTATGTCTAGAAGGAAACCTAAATCAGCCCTATAGCACACCATTTGTTCTCTCTATAACGTTTCTGGTTTTGTTTAAGTGTTTATTGAAATTTGCTTTGCTTGTACCTTCTTGTACATTAGCAAGCAGTGTAAAAAGCCACGGCTCAAGAGGATAACCATTAGCCCTGTTTGGAATTGAAAATAAATACAGTTCAGTATATGTGCGTATATGTAACTGTTTACCTATTAAATGTGTTCCCTAAGTTCGTATTGCTCTCTTAAGTAATTTCTAATATTACTTGTTTGCCATATAGCAGCATCATGCAGTGATCCTGGATTTCATGCACTACATCCAATTACCATGTAATTGGAATCTGCAATCTAAAGATGAAATATATTTAGAATTAGCTTTTAATGTGATATTTTACCCTACACTATATCAATATATGTTTATACACATAATGTTTATTTCTTCTTCTTTTTGTGCCCTCTCCGTCATCGTTAGGTCGAGGTTAGCGATCACATCAGCAAAGGTCTCTCGATTTGCAGCAGCTCTAATGAGTTGTTCAAAGTTTAATCCGGTCCAGATCCTAATATTCCGCATCCACGATAGTTTTTTTCTGTCAAGCCCACGTTTACCCTCTATCTTTCCTTCAATTATGAGCTGCAGTTTTTCATTTCTCAAAACGTGACCAAGGTAAGCCGTCTTTCGCATCTTTACTTTGTGGAGCAGTTCTCGATCTTTGTGTACCCCTTTCAAAGTTTCCTCATTAGTTGTATGTGATGTCCATGGAATTCTTAGCAATCTTCGGTATGTCCACATTTCAAATGCTTCTATACGGTTCATACTGACAGTTTTCAAGGTCCATGTTTCCACTCCGTATAATAGCGTTGACCAGACGTAACACTTTGGAAACGTACGCGTAAATTTACATTTAGCTGTTTATAGCAATGTTTATTTAGAAGCTTATATTTATAGAATATCTTCATTTTCTGTTAATATATACATACAGTGGGTAATACACATCATTTACTGGGGGAGCAGGTATCTCAACATGAGTTCCGTCAATTACAGCCACAACTCCTCGAACACCCCATTTTTCATAGAAATTACAATAGAGATATATTTCATACAACATTATATGATCAACTAATTTTTTAACCTCTTTATTTTATTTTTCATATCTGCTGTTGTTGGAAACTGCACACAATTAGGAAACAAATGTTCAGTTCTCACAGAACAAATTCCATTTAATGTTTGACATACTGATGTTTGGCTTATCCAAGAATTACAACCTACTGGATTTTGAAAGAATTATGTGTCTGTAAAATATATTGTTAAAACCTACAATTTAAGACAGATATATACAACAAATTTCTGAAATTATAAATACATTAATAATCACCTTCAGACGCAGAGGAATATGGCCACGCAAGTCCATAAGTGCTCCCAAAGTATTAATTAAATTGATAGCAGACCTTTTGCCTAAACGAAATAACTGCTGGGTGTATTTCAGATAATTCAAAAGGATTCATTGTACGATTCATTACGATACATGCTTAGAGTTTATAGGAAATCGTAAGCTACGCGCGACTTCAGAATTGCATTTTGTACTTTTCCGATTTACGAGGCTTTCAGATTTTGTTACGATGCTTATAGAAATATTCTTAAAAACTTGTGTATACCGGGTGCGGCAATAGTGTGTCGGCGGAGCTTAGCATGAAAACTAATAAAGTTGTAACAATGAAATTTTACGTACACATGTAGGATGCTACAGTGCATTTTCTAATTTTATTTATATATTTACAGGGTGTTTCAAATTTCCGCAACCACTTTCAATTTTTTTTTTTTAAATAGATTGCTATACTTTCTTGTTATTATGATGATAGCCACCCAAATTATCTTTGCAATGATATATGACAATGTGCACTTACAACTGTTAGTTTTGGTTTTATTGCAAATTTTGTTAAAATCTTGACAGTTGCAGCGTCTAACATTTTAAGTCTTAGCCTGAAAATGGGTGCAGTGCCTCACGTAACTTTTTTGTTACCAATTTATGGACTAACACGTTATATGTTTTGAGGGTTAACAACGTGACAACATATACAGAGTGTTAAATATGTCGCGCCAAAGTTATCGAAGTTTAAAGGCTATTTACTCTTTTTTTTTTAAATTGAACCTATAATTTTTTTATTAGTCAGCAAATTCCTTGTAAAATTGCCGTTAAAATGGTACCAATAACACAGTACTTATTTCTAGTATTTTCGAAGTTATAACCCTTTAATGGGATATACCTATGTTTATAATATTCAATATGCAGTGCTGCATCTAATAGTTGGGTGGTTGGCCATGAAATGATATTAAGCAAAAATTGCTGTGTAACCAAACGTCAAATATCTACTTAAAATTTCCATATAAAGTGTTTTTCAATAGTTTCTCTTTACTGTAATCGCGTTTAATTGTTATAATTTAAGTTCGGCTAGTTAATTATC
This sequence comes from Melolontha melolontha, assembly GCA_935421215.2. NCBI lineage: Eukaryota > Metazoa > Arthropoda > Insecta > Coleoptera > Scarabaeidae > Melolontha > Melolontha melolontha. The sequence continues at coordinate 218,477,971 of OW285236.1, forward strand.
AATTTCCGTTTGTTCGTTATTAGTTGTTATCTTGTTGTCAGTTATATCGTTTTGTTGTCATTATTTTTTATTTCCATGCCGTAATAGTTTATAGTTGTGTTTCTTTAGAATGAATTTTTCGAAGGAGGAGCTAATAGACATGGTATTTGTTCTTGGCGCTAGCAATAGAAATCCACTTTTAGCATCAAGAACATATGCTATGGAGTATCCTCACCGAAGAGCACCAGATATTAAGACGTTTGAAAATTTGTTGACAAGGTTTCTTCGGACGGGTTCAGTGAATTATGTCAAACATGAAAAAACTAAGTCTATGGTTACAGAAGATAATGAAGTGACAGTCGTCCTGTCCGTTGTGGAAAATCCGCGCGTATCTACAAGGATAATTTCGAAAGAACACGGGATAGAAGTCACTGCTGTAAGAAGGATTTTAAAAAAACATAAATTTCACCCTTACAAAATTCAAAATCATCAAGGCTTTTTACAAACGGATTTTGAAAGGAGACTTGTTTACTGTGAATGGCTACTTTTCCAATTACGACAAGATCTAACTTTTCTAGATCATGTGCTTTTCACAGATGAAGCAACATTTGCTAATTGTGGAATAACAAACAGAAAAAATTCTCATTATTATGACACTAGAAACCCTCATTTTGTGCAACCCATTTTATACCAACAAAAATGGAGTGTTAACACCTGGAGAGGCATCATAGGAAACACTATTGTAGGTCCATTCTTTTTTAATAATACTTTAAATTGTGAAATCTACACAAATTTCCTACAAAATAATATACCATTGCTGTTAGAAGACCTACCAGATAACGTCATAAGGAGATTGTGGTACCAACATGATGGTGCACCTGCACATTACGGTGCTGCTGCAAGAACACATTTAGATAGGGTATTCACCAATAGGTGGATTGGGAGAGGAAGCTTTATAAGCTGGCCACCGCGGTCACCAGATCTAACCCCTTGTGATTTTTTTCTGTGGCCTACTGTAAAAAATATAGTTTACGAAACACCTCCTACAACGGCAGAGAACATGCAGCAACGAATCAGAAACGCTTTTCTTCAAGTAAGTGAAAACAACATGGCTCAAAATGTAAGTCTGTCGATGCAGAGGCGAGTAAGAGCATGTGTAGAGCAGAATGGAAATATATTTGAACACATTTCAAATTGATTTTGTTTTATTATTGAAAAATTACAAAATGTAATTCTAAAACTAATAATAAAGAATTAAGAAACAGGTGTTTGTAAAAGTTACATTGTTTGATATCATTTCATGGCCAACCAACTATTAGATGCACCGCATATTGAATATTATAAACATAGGTATATCAAATTAATGGGTTATAACTTCGAAAATACTAGAAATAAGTACTATGTTATTGGTACCATTTTAACGGCAATTTTACAAGGAATTTGCTGACTAATAAAAAAAATATAGGTTCAATTTAAAAAAAAAGAGAAAATAGCCTTTAAACTTCGATAACTTTGGCACGACATATTTAACACTCTGTATATGTTGTCACGTTGTTCACCCTCAAAACATATAATGTGTTAGTCTATAAATTGGTAACAAAAAAGTTACGTGAGGCACTGCACCCATTTTCAGGCTAAGACTTAAAATGTTAGACGCTGCAACTGTCAAGATTTTAACAAAATTTGCAATAAAACCAAAACTAACAGTTGTAAGTGTACATTGTCATATATAATTGCAAAGATAATTTGGGTGGCTATCATCATAATAACAAGAAAGTATAGCAATCTATTTAAAAAAAAAAATTGAAAGTGGTTGCGGAAATTTGGAACACCCTGTAAATATATAAATAAAATTAGAAAATGCACTGTAGCATACTACATGTGTACGTAAAATTTCATTATTACAACTTTATTAGTTTTCATGCTAAGCTCCGCCGACACACTATTGCCGCACCCGGTACATAACAATCTCACTATTTATATCAAATTTGGTGTTTTATGTTTTTTAATCTGTTTAATTATGTTTTCTTTTCGAAGATGTTAGAATTATCTCACATTTCCGCCTATGGTTACAATTTACAATTACTTACAATTTGATGTAAAACCAAATACAAATCTCTCCACTACTTCTTATCCTGCGCGAACTCACCCCTCCTCGCGCCAACTTAATTGGCGTTAGCTATACACCTGGAAACCTAATGAACATATTTCAATGTATTTAAAAAAACTAAATAAACACGGTTTTCAAAACTAATAATAATATATCAAAACATATTAAAAACAATAAAGATAGAACACATAAAAATAAGAAATCTGGAGTCTATAAGTTATTATGTGGATGCGGTAAGATATATGTTGGTCAAACAGGAAGATCATTTGAAAAATGCATTGCTGAATATTGTTCTTCGTCTAGAAATAAAAAAACATGATTCCACTTTTGCTAATCTGTTAGAAGAAAACCACACTTTCGATAAGGAGTTGCCAAATTTACATTTATAAAATAAAGGCAATAAATTAAATTTACTGGAAAGTTTAGAAATCAATAAATTAAGTCAATCACAAAATTGGCTTAACTATCAATTAGATTTAAATAACTCACCTTTGGTAAATTTATCCATTAAAAAAAAAGTATAACAGTTAGGGCCGATCAGATGAACTACAATTTCTCAATACCTACAATATTTGTGTAAATTCGTATTGTTTTAAAAATAATACTGACCTTGTCCATTTTATATTTTTAATTTAGTTTGTAACGTGCTCTTTAGCTTTAAGTACCTGATGAAGCCACTGTGCTTGCGAAACAATTGTCATTTTACGATTATATATTAAAATGTGAAGATTTCAACCCGTCAGTTTTATTTCTATTTTAGTTAATATAAGGTGTCCCAACAGGAACTTGGCGATTTAAATTCCAAATAACATGCGTAGTATTTAGAAATTCAACGATTTATTAACGTTAACATAAAATAGAAACCCTAAAATTATATGTGGAACAAGATATCGGATAAATGTCCACCGTGACTTCTATTGCACACGGCGATTATTTTTTTCAAATTTTCAATGACTTTATCACACATATGCAAGTTAATCTCGCCAATAGCCGCACGAATGTTATTTTTTAATTCATAAATCGTCTGTGGATTATTTGTGTAGACTTGATCCTTAAGGAAACCCCAAAGGAAAAAGTCCAGCGGTGTTATGTCGCAGGATCTTGCAGGCCAATCCACGTCACCATTACGAGAAATCACACGGCGAGGGAATTTCTCCTGCAGTAAATTTAGAGTTTCCCTGGCAGTGTGACAAGTGGCCCCATCTTGTTAAAAGTAAAGATTGTTGAGGTCCATATCTTCTAAACGAGGCCATAGAAAGTTATTCAACATCTGTCGATACCGCTCCCCATTTACAGTTTCTGCTTCTCCATTCTCATTTTCAAAAAAGTATGGTCCAAGAACACCATTGGCCGAGAAACCGCACCATACAGTGACACGTAGTGGGTGCATGGGTTTTTCAATAATCTCTCGAGGATTTTCACGCCCCTAAATGCGGCAGTTTTGTTTATTTACGTAACCCCCTATGTGAAAATGGGCTTCGTCACTGAATATGATTCGCTTACAGAATTCGTCATCAAAATCAGTTTGCTCCAAAATCCAATTGGCAAAGATACGGCGGTGGTGATTGTCCCTGGGCTTCAATTCTTGTGTTAACTGGATTTTGTATGCGTGTAGCCGAAGGTCTTTTGTTAAAATTCGTTACAGAGATGATCTTGAGATAGCCAATTGCTGTGACCGATGACGAATTGAAGTTTTTGGACTTTCGGTAACACTTTCATTCACCATAGCGATATTTTCAACTGACCGAACGTTACGAGGACGTAGTGGTGTCTTTACATCGAGAACAGAACCAGTTCGCTCAAATTTTGCCATTAAATTTCTAATTGCTGTATTGCTGGGAATATGATTCTGATGAAAAACAACGCGTAGTCGACGAATTGTGTTCGTAATGGAACAACCATTTTCATAATAAATTTGAACAATTTGGATGCGTTCTTCAGTCGTGAAACGTTGCATGATGACTTTTACAAGTTTATAGATGGCATATACCAAATATTAGGTTGCTAAGTTACCTTATTTGAAAATAATGTGAAATTTAAATCCCCAAGTTCCTGTTGGGACACCTTTTATAATGTTAGGGTAATTCGTAAATTCCAAATGTTCCGAAATATTGGTTAGTTGACATCCATACCGCTTTGAGTCAACATATTAAAAGCCAGTACGATCTGTGTTGACCAATCGCAACAGGAAAAATGTTTAATGACTGCTTATTTATGGAAATTGCTATACATTTCTTACTACAATTGACTTTTAAATTTATTTTTGTAGAATAAAATTGAAAATCAGTTTTACAAGAACTCATTTCTTAAAACTGTTACAGTGGCATGTACAGAGGCGTCTTTGATATTTTTAATTTCGTGCTAGTGAGATTTCATGCCACACGTAGCAGCAACAATCTAAATTCAATTGAAAGTGTCAAAAAAGTTCTTACTCTTCGTGCCTGTAGCAATTTAATTTTGTTTATTTTAACGTCGATATTCGTGGCTGTGACGGAAGGTGAAACAAATTCAATCTATCCAATACAAACTTTTATAGACTGGGAGTTTTTTTCTACCACCGACTTTAAATATTCCATCAAACTTACAACAAATATAATTTAAAATTTAAACAATGAAATCAATCTAACGTGCCCGTGTCTATACAATTTTCTTTTCGATATTGCTTTCGTTTTGGCGATAATGTTTGATATTAGCTTTGTATGAAGTTAGAAATATTGCGAAAGAAATTACTATCTGCTATTTTTTTCATATTAACAATAATGATTTTGCTCACTTGTATTAATACGAGGGTTGTTCTGAAAAATTTTAGTTACAGATGCTATATAAATAAAATAATTTCCTTTTTCAAAATAATTCCCTTTCGCAAAAATACACTTGTACATTATTTGGGACCACCTTTCGAAAAAGGCAGAAAACTAGTCATTTGGTAACTCATCCACATGTCCTTGAAATTTATCAACAGCTACATTGGCTGCTACAGTGCACACGCAGGCGCAGTATTAGCATAACGAAGATGTTCAAAAAAAAAGTCGAGATCGGTAGTCGTAACGCGCAATTTAACCCTGCAGAACTCGCGCCTATAAGCATTTCGCTCACGCTTAAGCTAGAATTGCTGTATTTTTAAAGAGGGTTGAGATATAAGAACGAGGCGCCCTCTAGCTGAGTTTACGTATCACTTCTGTTTATAAATGCAACCTAAACACCAATTTGTCGTCTATAGCAATTTCTAGGAAGAACTTGTCAATCACTTGCAGACTGCGTGAGCATTTCTCTCACGGCGCTACTTCCGGCATTGGTGTTTTGTTTTGCCTATTGACGTTTCTCTCACTTCGCGAGTTACAGCATTGACTTGTTCTAACCTTATTTATGTAAGTATTGCATTTATTAGTATTTAGTCGTGTACTAAATGTTTTATATTAGTGAAAATGACATTTTTATATGACGATGTTATTTTTTTAGTATAATGGCAATGAGTAGAACTCAGAAAATTGTCGAATTAGCAAGACAACAATATGCAGAATTAAATCCACAACCAACATGGATGGCTACTCAACCAGCCCTTGACCAGCAATCAGAAAATTTATTTGATGATAGAGATAATTATGAAGTGGAGGGTGACAATGTCAGTGAACACAGTGACCATAATACAGATACAGAAGAATCAGATCGTGATAACCAAAATGATGACATGATAGTTGACACAGAGCCTCAATTTGATGGAGAACATCATTATATTGGTAAAGATGGCACAACTCGCTGGTTGGCCCACTCGCCTTATCCTAACATTCGCACTCCGAGACATAATATTGTTACTCATTTACCCGGTGTCACCTCCATTGCAAAAAATGCAAAATCTGTAAGAGAATGCTGGGAGTTATTTTTTCCGCCTGATATGATTCGACATATTTGTGAACTGAACAAATATTTTTCTAGACAAGTTACGCCCAAATTATACGCGAGATAGGGATTGTCGTGCAACAAATGAGACAGATATATATGCTCTCATTGGACTATTACATTTGGCTGGGATAAAAAAGGCTCAATATTTGAACACTCGGGAACTCTGGTCGGACGCACGGCTCCAGAATGCTTCAAGCTTACAATGTCTAGAGAGAGATTTCACCTTTTATTACGCTCTCTTAGATTTGATAACGTAACTGACAGAGTGGAAAGAAAGAAATATGACAATTTAGCTCCAATTCGGCAAATATTCTAGCAATTTGTAGAGAAATGCCTAAACAACTATCAAGTTGGTGAATACTGCACAGTCGATGAAATGCTGGAAAATTTTCGTGGGCGGTGCAAATTCAGGCAGTACATCGGGAATAAACCAGCAAAATATAGTTTGAAGATATGGGCCTTAGTAGATTCTAGAATGTTTTATACATGCAACTTAGAAGTTTATGCAGGTAAACAGCCTGAAGGCCCATTTAAATTGGATAACTCGGCAAGCTCTGTAGTAAAACGAATAACGCAACCAATTTTGAACACAGGACGAAACGTTACGATGGATAACTATTTCACATCAATACCACTAGCCAAAGACATGATTCAAATGAAAACGACTATTGTCGGAACGTTAAGAAACAATGAAAAAGAGATACCGCCTTTGATATTGAATACTTAAATTAGACCACTAAATAGCAGCATATTTGCAATTTGCAAACCTATGGTTTTAGTTTCATACAAACCGAAACCAAACAAGATTGTTTCTATGTTATCTACATTTCATAGTGATGATAAAATCGATGAAGAATCTGGAGATGCTTCAAAACCGGAGATAATCACGTTTTATAATTTGACAAAAGGCGGAGTCGATGTTGTAGATGAGCTGAAGTCAACTTACTCTGTCTCTAGGTTCTGTTGTAGATGGCCTCTAAGATTATTATTCTCAATTTTGGATATAGGCTGTGTCAACTCTCAAATAATATATAAAAATAATACCGAAATTATTCAAGACCGCACATTATATTTGAAAGAGTTGGCTCAAGAATTGATCAAACCACATTTGATAAATCGATCTTCAAAACAGAATTTGCCGGTGAGTTTACGTACCCGAATTCGAAAAATTTGTAACATGAACAACAGTTGTGCGAGAGGTTGCCTCAGGTTTTTGTGCGTTTTGTCCTAGGCGAAAAAATCGAAAAAGCAAGAAACATTGCGAGAGGTGCAATAAAGTGATTTGTACGGAACATGCTAAATATGTCTGTCCCTCATGTTCCAACGTCAATAGTTCCTCAGATCAGACTGATTAGCATTTTAGAGAATACAGGATTTTTGCAATTTATTTTCGATTACAATTTTATTATTTTTATTTTATTAGCAAATGTTAGAGATTTTAAACTTTTATAAGCAAATAACATGTTTAAAAAAACAATAAATATTGATTTTGACTTAAAAAATACTAGTTTTATTTGCATACTAACGTTATATGAAAAAAAATATGAAGCGTGAGAAAAATGCTCACGCGTGAGGGCTCACGTTCTACAGAATGGCGCAAGTTCTGCAGGGTTAAAAAGGAGCGCGACTTAGATTTACGTACGCAGACATGAGACTGAAAACTAAAAAAAGTGTTGCGCGTTCATAGGCGCATGCTTTTACTGACTACTAAAAATGAATCAAAGCGACGAACTAAACTAGAATGTGGGGTACCTAAATTAAAATTAATAAATCGAAAATAGTTAATTCATATATTGACAAACAAAAAAAAAACAAGATTAACAAAGTAGCTTTGAAGCCGATGACAATTAAAAATAACACTCGGTATATTACGACATTAAAACAACAATATAATTCAAAAATTTTTCATAAAACTGTATCGTAAGGGCAAAATGCTCCAAAAATATAATTAATTAAATACTCAAGAGATATCAAATCAACTTATGCCTAGGATCAAAAATCTAGTTCTACCTCAGATCTGTAGCGGTACCTTACAATGGAATTACAAACAATATATTACCTAAGTATTAGTAAAATGGTATCAAGAATATTTAAAAATTTAAAATTTACTTAATTTCACATATTAAGTAACCATTTATTAATACGAAATTATTTTAAATATAAATTCTATAACTATATATGTATGATAATTAATTTTAAAATTTTATATTAATCAAATAAATTATTTTAATAAATACATGAATTGCGTGAAAATAATAATTTTATAATTGTATAATAATCAAGTAAATACTCTTAATGAATACGTGAATTAAGCAAAAATTTAGAAAAGTTCAAAATTACATGTATACGAAATTAATTAACTTAATTGAATCAAATAAATGAAATCGTGATAAAGGCAATCTATAAAACAAGTGTAAGATAAAATTCAACGAGAATTAAGTGTCACCAAAAAAATGAATCTCGAAGAATACCTCGGTCTGCTATATGTGTGCAACGGAAATGGAGGGATCCTACAGCTGGCACGTGTTTTCTTGTAAACCCATACGTTCGGTAAGCGATGTCTGCTTGTGTTTTTTCTGTCTCCGTTATTTGTTCGGATGACTGTCCCTTGTAGTGAAATATGTATATATTCCGTATGTCGGATAAATAAAACCTGAGCCTAATTACCTGTAATTGCCTCGTAATAAGACGCCCAAATTAACTAACGATAATAAGCTTTCTAGTAATTTTCCGCACACATCCTTTTTGAATCCGCTAATACTTATAATTTACTATAAAATTAAGAAACAGCGTGAATTTATATCTTGCTTACGGAGCAATACAAGAACTAACCCTTTACTACTGCGCGTCTGCCAGTAGACTCTCCCTATAATTCACACCGCCGAAGCGGGATCAAAGAACGAATACGATCTCATTAGATGACGCCGCCAGTATCACAAAGAAAATAACGAATAAAATAAACTAAATTTGAATATAAGTATTTATCTATAGGGCAGTAAAAGCTTAGCGTGGAAAATAAATGTAACATGGCGTCAAGAATTTTTAATTAAGGGTGTGTGCCCGATATTGTAAACAGGCTTTTGGTGTGGGCGTTGCACTGTAATTGTGAATGCATGTTTTAAGGAATTACTGCAATTACATATTAACGATAGAACCAAAGGTAAAGAGATAGATAAAGCTGCCGATATCCATTCAAAGGCGAAACACATAGTTAAGAAAGTCATTATGTTTTAACAAAGGAGCTGCATTGTAAATAGAGTAATGACAGATCTATGATTTATGACTCGGTCTCGTTTTAAAAGTTCCCTATTACAAAATAAAAATTACATTCCCACTTGCAATGGTTTTCTAAATAAAAGTATGTATTTACACAAAAAAAATATATATATAACATGTTTAACAAAGGTACCCTAAAATCTAGCAGTACATGTATATCATATTGTAATATCATGAATAAAATAAAATAAGAGTATCCTCTTGATAAACCCGTAGCAAGTCGGACATCAGTTTCTATATATTCAATATATTACTTATAATTCTTGCATGTTTCGACCTCTTGTCTAATTAAGTAACTAGATAATATAACAATAAGTAAGTAGGTTAAGATATGATATATATACTGAGAACAGAAAAGAATGAATCTAATCAATCTTGTGCATGTGAATACCGTAACATATAATGTTATTGTTAAGTATTTATTAAACGTTGTTTTTATATTGTTTCCTAGTGTATTATTTATTACACCAATAAAACCAGCCTCTAATGAGCCCGCCTCGGAGATGATTTTGTTTACTTTGGGTGTTCGATCATTTTCATTTAAAATAGTAAAAATAATAGCAATTCATGGAAAACGATATATAATCATCAAAAATTTGCATCTCTATATGCTTTAACTTGATTCTTTTAAAATTGCTAGTGGAAACTGTCAAATTATTTACATTCTTTTGCGGATCCATTGCCCGCTACTAAAAATGATCGAAAATCCCCAGCACATGTAGATCAATAGTTAAATTATACTTTTTGATTTTATATGATTGAGGATAGTTTAAATTTCTCGCCATACTAAATTGTTGAAATGTTGGGCACCCTGCGCATATTTATCTATTATTTTGTGTCCAGTGGCGGCTTGTATTCAATGGCAACTATTTTATTATTAGATACGAAAAATATTTTATGTTCGCAATATTATAATCACGCATAATATTGTAAAATATTTGTCTTTCTGGGTTCTCTTAAATAAAACTAACGGCAATTTAAACACGCACTATATTAACAACAAAACTCACTAATATATATATATATATTATCAGAAAACCCTTATACCCTTAGTTTGTCGGGTGTTTACATTCTTAGAACTAATTTATAGATATTCCAATTTTAAACTTTAAATTACAGAGTATTCTATAACACCAACTACAATACCAAAAAATTATAGATTATAGACAAATTTCTTCCATGACTTTCTATCAGTGGCCAGTGTTTTCGCTTCTCTCCATGATTTTCCTCTGTTCTGAATAAATTGTCCAATTAAGTTCTCCCAACCTTGTCGCGGTCTTCCTCTTTTCCTCTTATATTGAATCTTTGCTTCATATACCAACTTTACCGGTCTAGTGTTCTCCATCCGTTGAAAATGTCCCCACCAGCTTAATTGTCTCTGCTCAATGAAATCCATTATTGATAGTACCCCAAGTTCTTCTCTTATTTGTGCATTCCTCATTTTGTCCCTTCTTGTCACGCCCCTCACTCTTCTCAGATATCTCATTTCCCCCGCTTGAATTTTACTCTTTTGCTTATTATTTAGGAGCCATGACTCACATCCATATGTCAGAACTGCTCTGTAGACTGTTTTATAGACTTTTAGTTTGGTATTTCGTGTTATTTCCTTTTTATTTATAAAATTCCTATTCATAGCGTAATACAGTTTTGTTGTTTTTTCAATTCTCTCGTTAATTTCTGCTTCGTTTTTCCCTGTGTTTTCTATTGCGACACCCAAATAGTGGAACTGGTTTACTTGTTGTATGTCTACTCCTTCAATTTGAATTTTTAGTTGATCGTCTCCTATAGTCATTACTTTCGTTTCGTTTTTATTTATATTCATACCCTTTTTCTTCAATGTTTTATTCCATATATCTACATTATCTTGCAAATCCTTTTCTTTCTCAGCCATCAGTACTATATCGTCCGCGAATGCTGCCTCCGCTATTTGTATCCATTCTAGATTTCTGAACCCTATTTTCATTTTTCTCATCTGCTTAGAGCATTGTTTTATAACACTGTCCATAAATACGGTGAACAGCACAGGACTTAACCTCCACCCTGTCTTAACCCTTCCTGTGTTACGAATCCTTCAGATCTCATGTTACTTCTAATTACATAATTTACATTATTTTTATATAACCTTTGAATACATCTAATTATTTTTTTGTTAATTCCTCTTTCCTCTAGACTGTTCCATATTTCCTGTCTGGGCACTTTATCAAACGCTTTTTCCAAGTCGACGAATGCGAAATATGCCTTTTTTCCTTGTTGTATTCTTTTTCAATTATTTGCTTTACCGTAAATACATGATCTTGTGTGTTCCTTCCTGGCCGAAATCCGCTTTGTGATTCCGAGAGTGACGGTTCAATTATTGGTCTTAATCTGTTGTTAATTAACTGCTCATATATCTTTACAACTGTGCTCAGTAAAGTAATGCCTCTATAGTTATTACAGTCCTTATGATTCCCTTTGTTGTATATTGGTGTTATCAGTGCCACTTCCCAATCTTCCGGTATATCTTCATACTGCCACGCCTTGTTGAAAATCTCTAATATCATTTCTGTGCCTGCTTCGCCTATATTTTTTATCATTTCTGCCACTATTTTATCATTTCCAGGTGCCTTCCCGAACTTTAACTTTTTAATTACATCATTCAGCTCTTCCATCGTAAATTCTATATTGTCTTCTGTTATACTCACACTTTCTGTTGCGTTCTCTCTCTTCCCTTGTCTCTTACTACAGAGCAGATCCTCAAAATATTCTTTTTCTATTTTGCGTTCGAAATAAACTCATTATGAAATCAAAAACAGTATCGAAATGAGCTCTATTTCGATACACTTTTTTTCATTTTTCAATGTTGGCGTTGTTCGAATACAGAAATAAATATCATTGCTGTCATATGATTTTAAGAATTTATGTACATTTAAGAATAGAAATAAAACTACGGTTTTAATCTTCACTTTTACTCTTTATTTGTAAAACGACAATTGTTTCGCCAGCACAGTGGCTTCCTCAGGTGTTTACTTCTAAACAGTACGTTACAAACTAAATAAAAAATAAAAAATATATCTATAAAATCAAAAAGGATGGTATTTAAAATATTTTTACAGAAATCTATACAAGTATTGTCGGTATTGAAAAATGTGCATCTGGTCGGCCCTAACTGTATATTATGAGGTACTAAACGTGTTTACGCATAAATTTGCTTAATAAACTACATATACATTTGTATTATTGTCTAAACAGATTTTAAGTAAATAAATTTAATAAAGGCAAGTTATTTAAGTCTAATTTATCATTTAATAAAATTTGTGACTGTTTTAATTTATTTATTTCTAAGCTTTCCAGTAAATTTAATTTCTTGCCTTTATTTTCTAAATGCAGAATTTGAAAATCTTTATCGAAAAATCTTTATGTACATTTGACAGATATGATATATGTTCGTATTTTACACAAACAACGTATGTTGTATACAATTGACAACAACATATATATGTTTCTATGTCACTCATGTTTATATTTTTAAATGAAATATCAAGTAATGTTAACGAAAATTAATAAATAATATGTAATATAATATACTTCGCGGATAGCAAGATTTAAATTTGAAAATGTCAAGTATCAATGTGACCAACTGCATGCTTTATATAAAAATTAAACTCTGAACTTTCAAATTAAATAATTCCAATTTAAGCAATTTATTAATGTAAAAAACGCAAAATAGAAAAAATAGTATAAAAAACTCGTTTCATAAGGCCTTTTGCCGCACTCGCTCTTTAGAAAACTCGCCGCAAGCGGCTCGTTTTCTAAACTGATCTCGTGCGGCAAAATGGTGCCTTATGAAACTCGTTTTTTAATATACTATTCCATCGGTTCATTATGTCACTATCATTCGTAATAACTTCTACTTTTTTATTATATATGCGTTTATCTTCTATTGCTTTTCCTTTTCGACACGATTTTAGTACTTTATAGAATAACTTTTGGTTCCCTATATTATCTCTTTCCATTCTATCGCCAAATTCTTTCCATTGTTGCTTTACTCGCTTTCTTTGGTTTTGGTATATTATATATTGTTCTTAATTTTTATTCGATAGGTACTTTTTCCACAATTTCTTTTTCTTTTTAATTTCTTCTTTTATTTCTATCGTCCACCAAGTTGTCTGTTTTCTCTTCTTATTTGTTTTACATACTCCACATATTTCTCGGGCAGCGTCTACAATTATGCCCTTGAACATGTTCCATTTTTCGTCCAAGTTGGCCAGCTTTATTCTCTCTGCATTTTCTTTTATTTTCCTTTTAACTAATTGTTTGTACTTTTGGGCTATCTCGTATTCCTTTAGTTTATATGATTTTATTGTTGTGTATTCCATTTTTTTTTTATTTGATTTGCTTCATTATGTTTTTCTCTTATCTCTTCTTTAATGCTAGCGACCACCAGGTAGTGGTCACTATATATCTCAGCTCCTCTCCTAACTTTGACATCTACCACACTTTTTCTATTTCCTTTCTCTACTCACTAATAACAATTTAAAAATAAAAACTAATAATAAGAGGATTTATTTCACAACATGTATTTATATGAGTATTTATTTGCATCTATATAATATATCACACGACGGCGATTACTCGTTGAATGCCTTTCCTCGGCTGCTTATATATAGGCCGCCGCATATTCTAAGACCATCCGGACTTCTTTCGTTTTATTCCAGATCGTCCGGGAGACTTGATGATGCGTTCCGCGGGTGATGTCATTGCTCGCCTGACATATCGCTAGATGACTCACACCACAATATTATCAATTGTTATTACTAAAGACGGCAGACTGTGTGCCCGGTGCATGGTGACATGAATCATGTCACCATGTGTACTAAATATTATTTTTAATACCACTTTTTCTTTAGAATAAATGTTTCGTTCATTGTTAGAAATACAAAATAATGTTTTTTTTTAAATTTTGATTTAGAACTGTAAAATATATGTTCAAATTCTGTTATCTCTTTGATAAATGCATGTATGGAAATATTTAGGAAACTACTAAATACTCGTATATGTTTTTCTGCTCCGATATGTAAACAAAGCGAGAGGAATGAATGAGCCATAAATTTTTTCCTGAAAGAGAAATACTTTCTTTGAATTATTGGCAATAACAGATGCACCTGCAAAACATATTTATATTATAGTATCCAAAATAATATTTAGTACACATGCTCACATGATTCATGTCACCATGCCCGGGCACACAGTCTGCCGTCTTTAGTTATTACTACTAGTCGGTCCGAGACCACATCATATAAAGTTACTTAATAATAACCCGCTTAATATAATCTTCGGTAATAGCTATCAATATTCTGATAATAAAAATTTTGCCCTCAAAGAAAAATACGCTATTCCTAAAAAATATGATATGTTACCGGAAATGAACACTAAAGATATCACAACCACTTTTGCGAGAAATTTTAAAAAATCGAGACGTTATTATGGAAGCTGCAAGTTAAAATTTGAACTGTAGAAGAAATCATGGTGAAAAAGATGAAAAATTGATATCTGCATTGGAATTCTGGTTTACTAATGTACGTGAACGAGCTCGTGAGCCGGTACGAACTCGTTTGAATGGTCCTTTGATGCGGCAAAAAAGCAGAAGAACTTGCAAAATGGGAAAAGATTACTTTACTGCCACAGAAGGGTAGTTTCACTGTGGAGAAAAACGATCAAACATAGCCTATAAATGAACACATGGAAAAATAAAAATGCCAATTTTGGAGTGGCTGATAAATGGATTAAGACAAATAAATAAAACACACATAAGATGTTTTAGATTTACACTTTATTAATAAAATAATGACAGCTGTTTCGCTAACACAGTAGCTTCTTCTTTCAAATTCAACTTAAGACTAAAGATACATACAATTACAGCGTTAAATCAGGTAGTTGACCCAAGTTAAAATTCTAGGAACTATTACATTTATATTTTGCTTTTTGAAAACTATACCATGTCCTACCTGTGTGAGGTTTAAGTTTAATTATATAACATAAGCAACTAAGAAACAATATTTCAATGGGTGAACAGATTTAACAGTGGGGATGAATTCAAGTCTAATTTATCGTTTAGTAACATTTCTGAATTTTTGACTTTATTAATTTCTAAAGACTCTAAACAATTTAGTTTTCTACCTTTATTTTCTACATGTATGATATCGAATTGTAAATTAAATTCGTGTTCATTCTCTATTAAATGATTAGAGTAGGTTGAGTCAGTTTTCTTATTGATATAAGAATGATAGTGGTCTTGGATTCGTTTTTTAAACGTTCTACCTGTCTGTCCAATATATGTTTTGGTACATGATCCGCATGATAACTTGTAGACTCCTGATTTATTGTCTTTGGTAGTTTTTTCTTTATTATTTTTAATATATTTGGCTAGATTATTATTAGTTTTATAAGCAATATTAATGTTTTCTTTTTTAAGGAATTTTGATAATTTAAGTTGCTGTTGACCTATGTAAGTAAATGATTTAAACTGCTTGTCTGGCTCCACTTTAATGATCGGGTACACCTCCCTTAATAATTTATTGACAGATTTTTTAACAATTAATTTATCTATTAGATTTTGGTCATATCCGTTGTTGTGAGCGATTTGTTTTATAATATTGTATTCTTTATTATAGTCTTCATTAGACATCGGGATGTTAATGAGTCTATGTGTCATGCTGTGAAAAGCCGCTACCTTGTGTTGGACCGGGTGGTTAGATTTATTATGTATTGTAGTATCTGTATGTGCCACTTTGTGGTAAATAGAAAAATGGACCCTATTGTTTACACGTTTTAAAGTGAGATCCAGAAAGTGTATACTATTATTAAGTTCCTTTTTTATCGTAAGCGTGATATTAGGATCAATGGAATTGATAAATTCATAAAGAGTGTTCAACTGCCTATCTGTACCTATATATCCTATCAATATATCATCAACGTATCTGTACCAAAACAAAATGTTCTTCACGTATCTGTCATTGTGAAAAATCGTATTTTCCAGGTAATCCATATAAATTTCCGCATGTAAAGGAGAAAGAGGATAATATCACGTTTACGATAGAAAAGGAACTTAATAATAGTATACACTTTCTGGATCTCACTTTAAAACGTGTAAACAATAGGGTCCGTTTTTCTATTTACCACAAAGTGGCTCATACAGATACTACGATACATAATAAATCTAACCACCCGGTCCAACACAAGGTAGCGGCTTTTCACAGCATGACACATAGACTCATTAACATCCCGATGTCCAATGAAGACTATAATAAAGAATACAATATTATAAAACAAATCGCTCACAACAACGGATATGACCCAAATCTAATAGATAAATTAATTGTTAAAAAATCTGTCAATAAATTATTAAGGGAGGTGTACCCGATCATTAAAGTGGAGCCAGACAAGCAGTTTAAATCATTTACTTACATAGGTCAACAGCAACTTAAATTATCAAAATTCCTTAAAAAAGGAAACATTAATATTGCTTATAAAACTAATAATAATCTAGCAAAATATATTAAAAATAATAAAGAAAAAACTACCAAAGACAATAAATCAGGAGTCTACAAGTTATCATGCGGATCAAGTACCAAAACATATATTGGACAGACAGGTAGAACGTTTAAAAAACGAATCCAAGACCACTATCATTTTTATATCAATTAGAAAACTGACTCAACCTACTCTAAGCATTTAATAGAGAATGAACACGAATTTAATTTACAATTCGATACCATACACGTAGAAAATAAAGGTAGAAAACTAAATTGTTAGAGTCTTTAGAAATTAATAAACTCAAAAATTCAGAAATGTTACTAAACGATAAATTAGACTTGAATTCATCCCCACTGCTAAATCTGTTCACCCATTGAAATATTGTTTCTTAGTTGCTTATGTTATATAATTAAACTTAAACCTCACACAAGTAGGACATGGTATAGTTTTCAAAAAGCAAAATATGAATGTAATAGTTCCTAGAATTTTAACTTGGGTCAACTACCTGATTTAACGCTGTATTTGTATGTATCTTTAGTCTTAAGTTAAATTTGAAGAAGCTACTGTGTTAGCGAAACAGCTGTCATTATTTTATTAATAAAGTGTAAATCTAAAACATCTTATGTGTGTTTTATTTATTTGTGATATGGATTTACATCAAGCAAAGGTAGAAACAATCAAAGAATTGAAATGGATTAAGGTTGAATGATCTAAGATTATTTCTGAATTTTTACCAGAACGCCGATGAAACTGACCTGTATTATCGAGCTTTACCCGAACACACATACATCTTTAAAAATGAAAACGCACAAGGCTAATCCTTTTTAATTGGTACAGAAAAATTGCAGAAAACATGTAACTTAATTATAATAAGATTTATAAACGATAGTTTAACGAGGATTTATTTGCCGAATGTCGTTTCAAGTGACAAGGTGACAATTCGTAGAATTGACATACCGGACAAATATTCAGTTGAATTGGATATTGAACTTGCGAGTGTTTATTTGATAAATGTAAATATCGTTGTTGTCTGTATCTACACGTCCCTACAGGTGATTTGGACTGCGCCCTCAAAAATCTAAATGGTGCTTTGCAGGAAATAAATGAATGCCTGCCTGATGCAATTTTAATAGTAGCAGGCGACTTCAATGTGGATTTCAGTATTATGACGAAGGACGCGATTCGTATGAGCAATTTATTTGTAACTTATGGGCTACATAAAATATTTAGTGAGCCTTCAAGAGTATCAAAAAACTCCAAGACATGCATAGATAATATTTTTATATCGGAGGGCATAAACAAAACATTTTTTTGAGACCTTTAATCCTCATCTGTCTGACCATATTTGTCAGAGAATATCCTTAGTAATTAAGGACGAAGTTGAAACACTAAAGCTGACCAAGGTAAACACCAGACAAATGAATGAGATTAATTCTTGCACGTTTGTGAACAAGCTTTTTAATGTAAATTGGAGTGCACTGTATACTATTGACAACATACAGGAACGTTTCAAATGCTTTTTTGCTCTCTACTGGGATATTTTTGATGAATCATTTCCTGAGGAAGTAAAAAGTATTAGTAGCAACTACAACAATATGTCGTGGTATACTGAGGAAATTAAAGAAATGAGAAATGTTCTTGATAGCGTTGAAGTAATAAGTAGAGCTACAGGCGAGAGGGAGGCTAGTGAATTATATAGGCTCTTAAAAAAGCAATACAAAGAACAGATAATCCTGAGCAAGAAAAGGATGAACTCAAATTACATTCAAAGATCTAAAAATAGGTCTAGAGCAGTGTGGAAAATAATAAATAGAGAAGTGGGAAATAATAAGCTTGATGGGAATGTTTTGTCAAATATTACACCTGATGAGTTTAACTCTTTCTTTGTTGATATTTGCAATGATTCAGTTAGGTCAATTGGGGGTCCAAATTTAGCTCCTGATGACCTACTTACCAAAAATATTGAAAGTTCACCAAATACATTTTTTCTTCGCCCTACAACAAATGAAGAAATCAAAGAAATACTGTATAGCCTTAGAAATCAACAAACCACTGATATATACACGTTAAATGTCATTGTATTAAAAAAGAGTATAGATTATATAGTGGATCCTATAACGCAGATTTTCAATAGTTGTTTGTGCAGTGGCATATTCCCTGATCAATTGAAAGTAGCTAAAGTGCTTCCTATACATAAGGGGGGCACGGATGATAAAGCAAATTTCCGACCAATCTCAATACTGCCAATCATGTCAAAAATTTTAGAAACCATCATCAAGAAAAGATTACTTAATTATTTTGAGACATACAAACTCTTAAATAATACCTAAATGATACTTAAATGAATTTCCCTGGGGACACTATGACAATATCATCGGCGAACCCCTGCGTCCATCTGCGGTGGGCATCTGGAACATCTGTTTTATCGGGAACGTCGTCGTGAATAATGTTTGCAATGCTATATAATGTAAAGTAAATACATAAATAATAAATAATAAACGTTTTGTAATTTCAGTACTGTTTATTTTGCCGCATACTGTATCTCAAATAGTTGTTCTAAAAAGAACAGTTTTTTATATAAAACGAAACCAATATTAAAACAAAAACAAGGAAATGACATTACATCACGAGAAATAAATAATATAATAGGAGGCGACACTGGAGTTTTAGAGTTACACTTCGTTGTTCAAAATATGAAATACATTAAAACACGCGGCCAAAATTTGGAACTACCCTCAATCATTTAAAGTCGCACTATAACGCAGAATGTTAAGGCTGATTTCGAACTAAAAAATTCGTCATTGGCAGTTCTATAAGAATTAGGTTTAATCGCATTTATTTTAATATCACTTTCCGTAATGTATTTCTACTCAATCGTTAATGAATTTTATAACTAAATACGTAAATGAATTCCTTGCGGAAGCTTGATTTAATTGGAGCTTTTTGGTTTTAAACTTTTAAATCGTAATTATCTAAAGCGATTGTTTTGCTTCTCGACGCTATCCAAACATTGCGAACACAGCATTCTATTCGGATACGAAGAAAAACAACAACATATCACTGCGCTCGGAGATTACTTTCCAATTAACTGATGAATAATTCTTTGGCTATCTGCGTTTGTCTGTGTACGTGCATGTTTTTGTGGAAGTGAATTCGTCGTACGTGTATGTCTGCACATCTACTATCAGCCGGAAAACAAAATTACACCACTTAATTTGAATAATTGCAAAAGTTACCGAACTAATCTCGATGAATGAGGTGGCCTTTAAATTAACTTACTTACTTTATCGGTGATTTATGGGCGACTTTCACTGTCTTAGATATCTGAGGAAAAACAAATGAATATGCATGGAAAAATCGCGAACCATTTCAGGATTTATTATTTATGTAAATGCGTCGTCGACTTGTATAAATACCAACTCAATTTAGTTGCATGCAAATGTAGCCAACGCTTAGCACTGAAATTTTATTATCGGTTCCTTAATTTTTTGTTACGGAGATTAGTGAAACATATTGAGAGGAAGGTTCAATTTGAACCAGAACTTCTTTTGTAAAAAATTACTAGATTATTAATACAAAAGAAAACCTATTATTTTTCAATTTGATCTCCAAGCATAGCGATGGACTTGCGCTGCCGTTCTGGAAACGTTCTAATGCCCCACCGAAAGAAATCTTTGGGGTCGTTGTGTATTCCGTTGATTTCGAGATTCGAATGGAAACGCCCCCCCCCCATGAAAAAAATTCAAATGACTTAAATTAATAAATTTACAAGGGGGCAAAATCATGACAGCAGAATAAGGTCCTATTAATGTTTAATTGAGGTTTTAAGAATTTCCTAAGCATGAACAGCTGATAAGTGGGACTTATTTTTAGTGTTGCATATAATCAAACAGTGGATCAATTCAAAGTGCTTTATTTCTTTTCAAAATATTTTCCACAAAAATTGATAAACTTCTGCATTCATTTAAACCAATTGCTAAAGCAGTTATTCCAGTTTCCAGTTGCGACAGTCAAAATTGCTGTTTTTGAAGGCATCTACTACTTCTTTCGGCGACGGAAATTGTCTGTCATTATTAAAGGGCGGATATTATGCAAAAAAAACTGAAAATATGAGCATAAATATGCAGATGTTTTAGTTAAACATGCACTGCCTTATATAAAATATGCAGGTAAAAAAATACGCGGAATGTTAGAAAATGGAATACTGTAGAAAAAAATATTCTATTATGTGTACTGAAAGTTTATTTAGTTCATTTTGTTTAATTAACTATGAAAACAATTTACAATGACATATTTCTCAAAATTTTCAATAGAAAAATTGTGACGCTTGTCTGTAAACATGTATTTATACAGGGTGTCCAGAAACTCTCCTGACAAACGAAGACCGGAGTTTCCTCAGATAATTTTAAGACAATTAAACCCAAATTCATCTAGTCCGAAAATGCTTCCTAAGGGAGCTAGAGTTCTTTGAAGATGGCGCCTTGTATTTATTTTTTTTTTAATTCCTCCAGAACGCTTCTATTTAGAAAAACAAAAACTGGTATGCTTATTTATCCTCCAGAGATGAATCGATTCCATCAATTGCGAATTTCTAGTACCGGTCATAGGCGTTCGTTTTGGGTAGATCAACGGTTATTTTAAGGCATAACTTTTTTGTCTTTAACTTTTAAGCATTTGTGACACTAGATTATTAAATTTTCAGGTATTCCAGTACTAAAATGTACTCTTACTTTAAGTCGGTATAATACACCGTTTTCTAAAAAAATCGATTTGTAAATTTTTCGTTTTTTCTTCATTAAAGTTCAATTTTTTATTTTCTGCAATAGTTAGCTCTGAACTGCCAACAGAAGTAAAACCTACGTTTTTCATTGTCAAATTGTTGTCAGTTCGCGAAGTTTGTCTTTTCATTTTTTTCTTTGTGTTATTCAAACACAACGATTTCAATTTAAAAAAAAATGGTTTTTACTAATGAGGAATACGCCGATATGCATTTAGTTTATGGCGAAATGAGGTGTAACGCTCGAGCGGCGCAACGTAGATACGCTTAAAAATTTCCCAATCGTCAGCATCCCACTCACTCAACATTTACAGCTCTTCATCAACGATTAAGAGAAACAGGTTCAGTGGTCCCAAAAAAAAATGAAACATGGAGACATAATGATGTAACAGCAGAACATGAAGATGTTATTTTAATGGAAGTTGAGGAAAATCCAGAAATTAGCGTTCGAAGACTATCTGCCATGTACTCCACAATTTCAAAATCTTGCGTAGGAAATATCTTACACAAAGAAAATTTATATCCTTTTCATTTTACAAAGGTGCAAGCACTGCTAGAAGGAGATTTTCTTGCTCGCGTAGAATTCGCTAGATGGTTACAAAATCTGAAAAATCAAGATGAAGATTTCTTCAGGAACATTTTGTTTGGTGACGAAGCTACATTCTCAAAAAATGGAATTTTTAATGTACATAATGCACATTATTATTCGTACGTTGGTGACAATCCCCACGTTATTCAAGAATTTAAGCATCAGCATAGGTTTAGCATAAACGTCTGGATAGGAGTAGTTGACGATTATCTACTTGGACCTGTGGAATTACCTGCTCGTTTAAATGGTGCTGATTACTTACATTTCCTGCAAAATATTTTACCTGATTTGTTAGATTAGGTGCGTTTAAATATTCGGCAAAACTTATGGTTTCTACAGGACGGCTGTCCGGCCCACTTTAGCAGGAATGTACGAGACTTTCTAGATCATAACTGCAAAGACCATTGGATTGGAAGAGGCGGTCCAGTTGCTTAGCAAGCAAGGTCGCCGGATTTGAATCCTTGCGATTATTGTGTTTGGGGATACATAAAAGCATTTGTTTATTCCGTTCCGATACAAAATCGCGCACAACTCTGGCTAAGGATACAAGATGCTTGCAACGAATTTAGAAATAACTTTGGAATTTTTGCAAGAATTCGGCGTTCTCTTAGCAAAAGGGTAAACTTATGCATAGAGACTAATGGTCATCACATCGAGCAACTTTTGTAACAATCTACCTTTGATACTTGTTCTTTTTTTGTTAGTTTCGTTCCATTGTAATAAATAATTTGTTTTTAATTGATTAAATTAATTTTCATCCATGCCTTGATAGTCCAAGCCAACTTTGTCTAAAAATAAGTAGGTACATAATAAATTGAACTTTAATGAAGAAGAAACGAAAAATTTACAAATCGATTTTTCTAGAAAACGGTGTATCCTACCGACTTAAAGTAAGAGTACATTTTAGTACTGGAATACCTGAAAATTTAATAATCTAGTGTCACAAATGCTTAAAAGTTAAAGACAAAAAAGTTATGCCTTAAAATAACCGTTGACCTACCCAAAACGGACGCCTACTAGACCGGTACTAGAAATTCGCAATTGATGGAATCGATTCATCTCTGGAGGATAAATAAGCATACCAGTTTTGTTTTTCTAAATAGAAGCGTTCTGGAGGAATTTAAAAAAAAATAAATACAAGGGGCCATCTTCAAAGAACTCTAGCTCCCTTAGGAAGCATTTTCGGACTATGTGAATTTGGGTTTAATTGTCTTAAAATTATCAGAGGAATCTCCGGTCTTCGTTTGTCAGGAGAGTTTCTAGACACCCTGTATATTGAAAAGGTTCGTTCTACGTCGACGCTTGTTATAGGAGCATATTTCAAATTAGAAATATCATCTATTGTCAACTCAATATTTTCTACTGAATCACCACACAAGATTTTAGCAATGTCCTTTAGCTTTTTAAAACCCTCATTTTTTCCTATTACACTTAAAAATGTTTCATACAGGGACTGTCCCACTCCTCCTTTAACATCAAAACATGACTTTTCAAATTTGTTTATTTCAACGCTCTCGGTTAGCGACATAAATTGTTTTTCCAACTGCAATATAGAAGTGGAAATAAAACAGTAATTGGCTTAAATAAACGCCAACTGTTGAGGTATTTCTTTACTAGAATACACCTTTTGGGCGTCTATCACAAATTGTGCATTCATATCAAGATCCATAATAATTGCCTTTATTCCTTCATAATGATTTGCATGAAAAATAGCAGCTTCCAACCACGTTCCCCATCGCTGAATACTAGTTGAGGAGGAAGCGGAACACCGGGTAGATGTTGTTTGTAAAACTGAACTCGTTATGGGGCCTTTAAAGATACTTTCTTATGAATAAATTCTTTAGTCGGTAATTTCGTAATATAAAAAACACGGTTTTAATAATGAAATTAATACTTTTTCGGATAAAATAATAAAAAGAGATTTCAAAAGAAAACTATTTTATTTCGGATACTTGTTTAGAAGAATTATTGTAAATCGGTGGGAACATATGGCATATGATTTTAATAGTTTTTCTGTTATAATAAAAATAATACAACGGAGTATAATTTAGCTCGAAATTTTTATTATAAAATACGCTTAAGAAATTATTAAGGATCGGTCGGTACATGTGAAATATAATGTAACGGTTTCTCTTACTTATGAAGTCTTTCCTTTACCCTTTCTCGGACCTTTTAGAAGACTCTGTACGGCTGGACGTGTAAATTTTTAGGACTTCCTTAAAGGCGGTTTCGGGTTGCAACAGCAGAGTTTGTGAAGTTACAATCTTTAAAATGTCCGTTCTGTATCTAGAAATTTCGGAATACGCAGATGGAACCGGACGGTGTTGAAAACTCACAAACCTACAGCACTACGGTGAACGGGGATGTAAAAAAATAATTAATTTCGGAGAGCCTTAGAAAACACTTAAACAAACTGAGCGGATAAGGGTCGGTTAGTTGATCTGTTAACCCTTGGCTACCATTCAGAAAACAATAGGTAGAGTCAACGATCTCAATCAATGACTGTACTTAAACGATCATTGATTAACCCTTGGCTACTATTCAGAAAACGATAGAGTTCTACGTAGTGGAGCGGATCTCAATCAATAGCTGTACTTAAACGATCATTGATTAACCCTTGGCTACCATTCAGAAAACGATAGTTAGAGTTCTACCTAGTAAATGACAAAAGCGGGGCCTTTTTGTAGAGAATTTTGGTAATAAGAAATGAATATTCGGACGGGGGTAAATATTTGAAAAATGGGGCAAATTGTCTCTGCGACGACGCAAGTAGTAGGAAACTTTCACGCATTACAACGACATGTGCGGCAAGTTTAAATACTAACAAGATTTGCATCATAACACATCCCTTAACCTGAATATATACAAATACACACATCTGTCCAAAAATTATGAATATTTTTATTACGCTAAATTGTTTTAAATTATCGGGCAAATAAATATAACTTAATTTACAATGTTTAGATCGATGTTTGTTACAAAACAAACAATAAAAGGATTATTAACAATTTGCCTCTTGTTGTATTATTTATTTACATTTACTTTGGATTCTAGGCCTAGTTACGGAGAACCCAAAAGATCGCCCTGAGATACCCAAATGTTATACAATCTAAATAAAAATATTCTTGAGTAACTGTCCACACAATCGTTAATTTTATATTGAATGAGCTCAAAACTCATAGCAATATGGATACTGCAATATTAGCTGTAGGGAAAGATCATAAAGAAGTCTCACGGAAACTGCAGATATGAATAAATCAAATCTATAGTTGGATCGAACAATGATGTTTTAAACTAAGCTAGACTAAATCAGTTCATGTTAATTTCACAAGGAGGGGTAGCCAATGTCTCCTTCAAGGGTTGGTGCACTGAAACTACTACTACAATAGTTGCAACCCATAATTATCCAAAAAATCCTTAGAAAAGCTTTGAAACAATTAAATTAATGATTATATGCTGGTTGACAATGGCAGTTAGGAAGAAACTTTCAATTAATAGAAATCAAATAAAGAAATCACGCTTCAAACATGATGAAATACCTAAATGATGACTGCTTGACTAAAAGTTGCACCACAAGTTGATCTCCTCGACAACGAAATATGAAAAAGAGTAAAAAAGAAAGTGAAAAATTTGACAAAAATTTCCACGCTTACTTTTTTTTACTAAATTGTATACCTGCTTCAGAAAATAGCTTTCACAGCCGCATTCGTTGGGCAATAAACCGCTTTTTACATTATTTGCGTTTCTGACACATTTTCTAATACAAAGAACTGCAAACAGGCGAAAGCTGTTTCACCAGTTTTGTTTTACGCTGAAATTAAGCCATTGGCGCTGCGAAAGCATTCTATCGCCATTACATTACTGTTTGTTTTCAACCGCATCCGTGACGAATGTAAGCGTTTTTTCATTCGCGACCAAGACAAATGTTTTCCTGTGATGAACACAAGTGAGACACGGAAAACGGGAGACTGCGGTAACGGATAACAACTTCCCTGCAGTCAGACGGGGATTGACCAATTCCTGACCGCTCGTATATCAGCGCTTATCTCCTTCCTTTTCACTCGATCTGCATTTATGTTGCTCTTCCTCTAGCTAGAGGTTATAGCTTGTCTAACTTGCAGCGTTGGTTTCTTTTCGACGCACGGATCGCTTTGAAACATCTTTCCCTAGATTTTTCAGATATTTCAATCGAAGTCGTGATTTTGGGAAATGATTTTTGCGTTCAAAGGGCGATAAAATGTTGACTCCCTCTTTGTGACACTTGTCTTGAAGTCCGGTAAATTCTGTTCGCATTTATGCGGTTATAAATTTTATAAGAAACTTAAAACGCTTTTTAGTTATCTTTACAATCCTCTGGTCGTTTTAACTTTTGCTGGCTATTCCAAATTCTCATTTTTGTTAGCGTTCTGGATATTTAAAAAGAAGCAAATAAATAACTTAATTCTTAAAAATATTAAGACAACCTGCTACGAGAAGAAAATAGGTAAACTTATATTTATGAGAGTGGTTCTACAATTGTCGAGAGGAAGTACCAGAGGTTTTAAGTTATTAAAAAAAATTCTTTATCTCTGTCAATATTACAACTAAAGCTAAGAATTATATGCACAAGGAAACTGTATTATATGAGCATATATGTTTCCATAATTCGATGAAAATATGTAGAACTTTTATTAAAATATGCAAAAATATGTAAAGTTTAATACAAAGGTATTTTTAATAATATAAAATATTACTAAAAATCTGGTGTGAAGAACACAGAACTGGTGTAAAGTTTAAGTAATAGTTACACACTATCTACTAAATTATTGTCAAAATCTTAAATAATGTCAATATAAATTTAGAGATCACCACAAATATGTACTATATCAATATTTTATTCGAAATTTTACAAAATACATGTACAATAACAATAAGAATAAGTAAGATAAACAATGTAACACTTTGTACTTATATTTACCTTTGTATGGTTTTGTAAACATTTACAATTAAATGCTTTTTTAAATTTTCAACTTAAAATAATCTTCTGCTATCCGTCAATAATAGCTTATATGCTGAAAAACTTTGCTCAACGTCAATTGATGTAATTGACGC
Organism: Melolontha melolontha; assembly: GCA_935421215.2. NCBI lineage: Eukaryota > Metazoa > Arthropoda > Insecta > Coleoptera > Scarabaeidae > Melolontha > Melolontha melolontha. The sequence goes on from OW285236.1 coordinate 218,505,205, forward strand.
ATACTTATAATGGGTTATCGATTTCGTGGTTTCAAAACCGTAGGGCTGTCATTTGGAAGCTGACATATATTTGTGTCAACCAAAACGTCAAATTATGAGTTGAATGTTTGCCATTTATGAAAATGCATCAAATAATAACAGAAAAACGCGTTAAAATTATTAAAACATACTACAAAAGTGGGGATTTAAACGTAGCCACGTTTCGTGCTGCAATTAGATACGACTTTGGCCGTCATAATCGTCCTACTGTGCAAGCAATTGGCAAGATAGTGAAAAAATTTGAAGAAACGGGGACTGTCTTAGATATTCAGAGGCATATGCGTCATTGTAATGTATGTTCTGCTTTGAGTGAAAGTGTGGCCGAAGAGTCGAATTTGTCGATTCCACGGCGTTCTCAGCAATTGGGCCTGTCTTACGGCTCATTATGGCGAATTTTGCATCTGGATTTACACCTGCATTCGTATAAAGTCTAGCTCACTCAACAATTAAAGCCTGCCGATCATCAACAACCAAGTGGGTCCTTGAGCATTAGACGATGATTTTTCCAACAAAATTCTCTTCAGCGATGAGGAACATTTCTCACTCGGTGGGTACGTAAATAAGCAAAATTGTCGCATATTCTAATTTAGCTTATTGAAATTAGTCTTTATCAATATGCGTCCAAGTTAAATTTCTCAAGTCAAAAATGTATCAATGAATGAATTAATCTCTCGGTGCTGGTCCTATTTATTCCCTTTGTGATTCTGTTTCTTGAGCATCTTCCACACTTTATCTTATTTATTTCTGTTTTATCTAATTTACATAGTTATTTAATATTTTCATCCCTGTGTATTTTTATCCATCGTGGGTAGTTTTAAATTTTCCATCTCTAGGTGTTGTCTCTTTATGTTTTTTTTTCTTTTTGCTGTAATTTTGATATTTGTAAAATTTATTGTGGAAAGTGAGCCCTTTTTTTTTCTCGTCTTTCAAAAACAGTGTTTCGTTCGTGTCGTCTTTGGCATTCTTTTTGAATCCAAGTTGGGAAGAAGCTTCTCTTCTCGTAGTATTTTCTTTCTCTTTCTTCCATTGTTTGTTTATATGGTATCGTCCTGTCCTTTGTTTTCATTCGGGCGCCTGTCAGATATCCACATTGTTATCATTGAGCATTTAGTAACCCAATTAACCGAAAATTCATTGATATAACTTTCTTTGTTTACATATAAATTCTTGGAAATATCCATCTAAAATTTTACTACCACATTAATATATGATATACGAGGTGCATTTAAAATACATAACCTCGGTTGATTTCTTTTAATTTTGTTTTTGCTTATCCAGTTATGTTTAATTAATTTCTACGTTATTAATTCTATTTTTAATTTTCACCCAAAGTTTTTTCACAGCAATATGACTTGACCGATTTGAATTATTTAAGGAAATAATGGACATTAAAGGTTTGATTGTAATTATTTAAATGTTCAATTATGGTTATTGTTATAATTTATTAATAACAAAACAAAGCATAAATATACATGTCAGTCTGTATCAGTCTAATGTCAGTATTCTTGTGTTCAGTTGCATCTTAAAATGTGCGGTTGTAGCTCTGAAAAGTATGCCGATGTCATATTCGTCTAAATCGGTGCGAAAATATCAAGAAAGATTTACACTTCATCATCTACCGCATCACTCAGTTTTCGCAAAATTTGACACAAAGATTACGAGAAACAGGTAATCCTGCTCCAGCAAAAGCTATTCGAGCACATGTAGTTAATGTAGAACAGGAGAAAGCTGTTATTGATGCTGCATTTGACAATTCTTCAATTAGTACTCGGAGAATAGCACTTAATCTTAATGTAAGTCAAAATTTTTGCCTGTTGTTAGACAGCCGAAGTACCTCGCCCCGTCCACATAACCAATGCGATACATTACACATGCGATTAGTCCGTAGTATGAGTGAAGACACAAACAAAATACAGTTTCTAGAGAGACGGCTGTACCATCTTTGGAAGTGCGTCGTTGGTTCACATTGGTTATGTGGACGGGGCGAAGTACTTCGGCTGTCTGACAACAGGCAGCGCTGAATTTACTTCTACGCTCGGTCTGGATAATTTCTGTGATATAGCGATGTGGTTCCTTTTTGTGAATGTTTCTGAAGATATCCTTTCTCCAGCAGGGGCGTACCGATGAGCCTGTAGAAAGACGAAATACGCGTCTGCGTCTCTGGGGAGGGATACGTTCGGACACGTTCACAAAAAATATCAATAGTGAACCTGTATTCTTTAATTGTTTCGACCTTTGCTTGATGTAAATGTCATTTAATAGAGAATGAGCACGAATTTAATTTACAATTCGACACCATACATGTAGAAAGTAAAGGTAGAAAACTAAACTGTTTAGAATCTTTAGAAATTAATAAACTTAAAAACTCAGAAATGTTACTAAACGATAAATTAGACTTGAATTCATCCCCACTGTTAAATCTGTTCACCCATTGATATATTATTTCTTAGTTGCTTATACTATATTTTTATACTTAAACCTCACACAAGTAGCACATTGTATAGTTTTTAAAAAGCAAAATATAAATGTAATAGTTCCTAGAATTTTAACTTGGGTCAACTACCTGATTAACGCTGTATCTTGTATGTATCTTTAGTCTTAAGTTGAATTTGAAGAAGCTACTGTGTTAGCGAAACAGCTGTCGTTATTTTATTAATAAAGTGTAAATCTAAAACATCTTATGTGTGTTTTATTTATTAGTGAACCTGTATTTGTGTTCTTCACACCAGATTTTTAATAATATTTTATATTATTAAAAATACCTTTGTATTATTTATTATTTATTTATTTATTTATTTTTACCCAACATAATTATAATTCCACTTACAGGATAAAATAAAAATGAACTGTGAATCATATTCATACATAAGTATTACTAGTAACAAAAAAAGATATGATTTCCTCTAACTATAAAACAATATATATAAAAAGCATAAAGCAATAAACAAGATTAAAACTAATGAGATGTGTGAGTATAAACAAAAATCTGTAATATGAACAAAAGTAACAAAAACAAATAACAAGAATAATCAGGAATTAATTAAAGCAAGATAAATACTAGAACGAATATATATTGAAGATGTCATGAGCAAGCCGTTTATAATTATGTATTCAAGTGATTTTGAGTTTTGACCAAATTATGTAAATATTTCAGTGATCTTGAAAAATTAAAATAATTAACGGGTGTTCAGAAACATTCGAAGTCAAAGTAGTCCTTGAAAATATGAAGTCATGTCTGATATAGATTGATACATTTACTTAATACAATTTTATAGGTTATCATACACGCAAATATAGCAAACGCCAATTAAGTTGGCGCGAGTAGGGGGTGCGCAGAAGCAGTTTTTAAAAACGTACACCCCCACTACTCAAGTAATTGTCAGAATACATTTGTCAGTGACGTTTGACGGAACATAATGTCTTTGCTAGGGGATCATAAAGTGATACACGCTCAGAGGTTAGAATTATTTGACATTTCGTCACCTTAGAATAACAAGGTTTAACTGCAATTTTTGTGTAAATTGAGATTTTAGTATATCGGGGTTCTATCTGCAATATTTTAAAATATTTCAAAATTTTAGCGAAATCTGGCGTCAAATAACCAAGTTACAAATGCAACAGGGTTCTATGTGTGAGCATTTTAAATTTATTTTAGTGTAACAAAGTTCTATATGCACATCATTAGGAAAGCAAAGTTCTATGTGCCTCAGTTAGAACTTTGTTGTTGCAAGTGATTGTAGTTAAACCTTTGTTATACTACTTTTGTTTAGTTGGCGCATAATAATATAACCTAAAAATTTATTAGAATAGATATTCCCGCTTGTGTCAAAATTGTGTTGTGTCAGAACTAGAGGATAAAATCTTGAATATACAGAATGGAGTCGCAGGAGGTTGTAGTTGTTAATAACGAGTAAGTAAAGTAAATTGTGTAGATTTATATATTATTATGTTAATTTAGATATTCTATATATTTAGATCTAAAGCAAGCGAGGACCCCTTTTTGGAAATGATTTCAAATTTTAATGCTGAAATTGTTATAGAGAATACTTTGCAAGGTGATGATGCTCAATTTTCAATTTCTGCAGAGAACACTTTTGCTTTGGATATGGATAATGAAACTACCCTATTCACGGAACAACAACACACGGAAAATGTAATCTCCGAAAATAACATGGACAGCATTTCTGAAGATGAAGGAGACCGCGAAAATATAGAACTCTTAGCAAGCACTACAGTTGCACCTGATACTGAAAATATTACTCACGAAAACATGAATGAAATTGTTGATAATGATAATAACAACAGAACAAATTCACCAAAAGTTGTAAGAAAAAAATTAAGTAAACCAAATTTATGGAAAACTAACGTTAGGCAGAAACTCTGTCAGTCTGGTAAGGAGTATGTAAGTGTACGTGGAAAAAAAGTTAGCGCCAAAAAGATTGTGAATAAGAAAGACTGTTATAAGGCCTGCAAATTTAAATGCTCTAGCAACATACCTGAAAATGACAGGAAGTCAATGTTCAACTACTACTATCAATTAAATCAAAATGAAAAGTATTTGTTTCTTTAACAAAATACGGAAAGGTACATAAAATCTCGAAAAACTGTGGAAGAACCCTCTCGCCGTAGTTATTCCTTCAAATTCTATTTCAAGATCCGAGAAGAGCAATTCCGGGTATGCAAACAATTTTTTCTGGGAACTTTGAACATATCACAAAAGCCAATATATACGGTTCACGCTGCTGATACGAGCAGCCCTAAGAAAAGTTTACGACGAAAAACTAGCAGCAGAAAAATTAGTGATGAAAGAAAACAAGCAGTAATAAAACACATCAACCAATTTCCTGTTGTAGAGTCTCATTACTGCAGAGCCCAGAGTCAAAGAAAATACCTTGAGGCTACTTTGAACGTTCAAAAAATGTATGACCTCTATCTTATTTACTGTACCGAAAATAACGATAACAATCCAGTTAAACTTTCAATGTACAGAAGAATTTTTAACACCAATTTTAATTATTGGTTTCACAAACCTAAAAAAGATGTATGTGAAAATTGCTCAAGATATTACATTAAGAAGAAAGAGGGAGTATTAACGCAAAGTGATGAGGAAGAAATGACAAAGCATACAGCTGAAAAAGATGCAATGAGAAAAGAAAAAGAAAACGACAAGAAGGGCAACATACCTATTTTATGTTTCGATTTGGAAAATGTGATAACATGCCCAAGGTGTTCAGTAGGAAATTTCTTTTATTTACCTAAACTGACTATGTACAACTTAACAGGATATTTAACAATTACTACAACTGCATACTGTGCTGTATGGATTGAAACTGCTCAAGGCAGGAATGGAAATTGTCTGGCCAGTGCTTTCAGAAAAATAGTCAATCGAGTTTTGGAAGACAACAATATCACTAATTTAATAACATGGAGCGACAGTTGCGTTCCCCAAAATAGAAACTCGCACATATCCTTTTTTGCTTTAGATACGCTTAGAGACCATCCAGAATTGGAAAGCATTACTATGAAATAATCGATTCCTGGACATGGGGTGGTCCAGGAAGTGGATAATATTCACAGCCAAATTGAAATTCATATGCAATTAAAGGAGTTCTACTCCCCATTAAGTTTTATTAAAGAACTTAAAACGATTAATAGAAAGAACCCTTTTGTGATTTTGCAAATGAAGGAAAGCGAAGATTATGGAGACTGTCATCAAAATTATGTTACAATAAAGTGCCTTTTTCTAAAGTTTCTGCGACGAAATTCGTTAGTAAAGTCTTAAACCAAGTGCTTTATAAACGGAGTCATTTGGAAGAATCGTTTACACAAACCTTCATTTACAATACTGTTCCTCCGATAACACGTCCGGGTAAAAAAAAAACAAAGTAAAAAATAACCAATCAGTTTTAAAGATAGCAAGTTTAATACCGAAGGTTCTGCCAAAGAAAAAAGAAATTGCAAAAGCAAAACTTGAAGCAATCCAAAAGATGATGAAAACGATGCCCGAATTGGATAAACAATTTTATAGTGCTTTTTTGCATTTGTAATCATTTTTACTTAATATGTAGTTAGTTGTTTTAATATGTAGCGTGTTCTTTTCTTTAATAAAATTTTCAGATAATACTTTGTTCTTTTCATATTCTACCATTTTACTAAAACTTTTAACTAAACAAAGTTCTAAGCGGAAGATAGAACTATGTATTGTCATAAAATTTGTATAAATTTGATTAACATAGTTCTATCTGCATTTATACACTATAGAAATCTCTTTTATAAACAAACATACAAAATGGATATTTAAAGGTTGAACAAAAACAACCGTTTATGCTTCAAACCAAATAAATTTTGTGTTCATAATTCGATAACAAAATTAGTTAGAGGTCGCACAAACTTCAGCAGCTGATTTCTCAAAACAGCTGTGCGTCCACATAGAACTATGTTACTCTAAGGTGACGATTTGATGTAAAACCAAATACAAATCTCCCCACTACTTCTAATCCTGCGCGAACTTACCCCTCCTCGCGCCAACTTAATTGGCGTTTGCTATACTTAAGTAAAGATATACGATTTTTTGATCAGAGCCCACTTGACTTCGAATGTTTCTGAACACCCGTTACAATTAAACTTTTGATTTCTTTTATTTCCTTAAATAATTTAAATCGGACGTATGTCCGAATAATATTTTTTTGTTAAAATTACATGCGCTTTCAAATGGCAAAGATTGTCGGTGAGTTCATAAATTACCCTGTATAGGAAGGACAACCCTCACCCAGTGCATATCATCATAGATTTGAGTAAAGGACAGGGCTTTCTTTAAAAGATGCTTAACCTATTAACGCCCACCGTACTCAAGTGAGTACAGCGATGTTGAACATCTTCTGCCATCTGGTGGGTAATATTTTTGTTACTTGTGTGTTTCATCATGTTTTAATGTCTTACTGGGAAGTTTTTTCATAGTTGTGATATATTCATTTGTTTGTTGAAGTGTTAGTGATTGTTTTGAAAAGTGCCTTATTTTTGGACCAGGTAAGTAAAGCAAATATAAACTACTTTTGACATTGTTCGTATGATTCTTCGATAAACTACTTTAACAGTCTATTTTATATGTATCAAACATGTGGTAAACAGCAATTTTAAACACATAACCTTAATTGGTGAAACGTGAATTGGCGCCAAACACTGTTGTACTCGATTGAGTACAGTGGGCTAATGAGTGAACTACTAAATTCAACCAGACTTTGGTTTCAGAAATGGAAGAAGACTTCCCTGACATACCTTCTATAAGCTTTTATGGTCGAAAAGTATTTCACACGTTGCCGGAAGCTGCAGATGAAATAGAAAATCATGAAGGAGAGATTGATGTCATACTTGTTCCGCCAGAACCAGATATTCTTACAGATGAAGAAGAACAGGATGACGACAACATTATGGAAAGTCAAATTCCAAATGATGTGCCGGGTTTTGTGGAGGTCGGTTTTGGAAATTCGGTCGAATGGTGTGACAGTGATGATGAACCCCTTTCAAGTTTCGCCAACAAGCGCCCTCGTATTGACGAAAAAAATCCTAAGTGGGAAAAAAACGAGCCGGTTTATGTGTTCTCGCATGACATTGAAAACGGTGCTTCTGTGCGTTTAGAAAAAGTAAAAGAAAGTTTACGTGACTGTAACCCACTGCAAATTTTGAAAAGCTCTTTGACATCAAGGTGTTTGAGCTTTTAACACAACAAACTATTCTTTACTCTCGCCAAAAAAATAACCATGATTTTTTTGTTACCTTAGAAGAAACGAAAAATTTTATAGGGATTTTATTATTATCTGGGTATCATAGTTGCCACAGCAAAGGACGTATTGGTCGCTAGATGAAGATTTAGGTGTGGAAATGGTTTCAAAGTGTATGTAGCGGAATAGATTTCTGGAAATAAAAAAGTACCTGCATTTGTGTAACAATGACATATTGGATAAAAATGACAAAATGTTCAAATTACGGCCTCTTATGGACGTTTTGAATAAAAACTTCAGACAATGGGGGTTCTTCCATGAAAAACTGAGCGTGGATGAAGCAATGGTAAAGTATTTTGGACACCACCCTGCCAAACAATTTATTCGCGGAAAACCTGTACGCTTTGGGTTTAAAGACTGGATGGTGTGCAGTTCTACCGGATATTGCTACTCATTTGAAGTTTACTGTGGTAAAAATAATGAAAAAAGGGAAGAAAGTATGGGCCTTGGTGCTAATGTTGTAATTTCGTTATTGGAACATTTAGAAAACCCAGCTGACCATGTAGTGTACTTCGATAATTTTTTTACGACTCTTAGCCTCATGAATCGTTTGACAACTAAAGGTATACGAGCTACAGCTACGTGAAAATCGACAAAAGAAGTGTACCATACAGTCTTCTAAAATGATGGACAAACAAGAAAGAGGCACATACGACTACCGATTCGACGCCAATAATAAGTTACTGATTGTTAAATGAAAAGACAATAGTGTCTGTTCAATGGTCACTAATCATAATTTTATTGAACCTCTCAACTACGTTAGACGATGGTCACGAGCCCAAAAGGAAGTAGTTTCTGTCAAACAGCCTTTGGTGTTTCAAAATTATAATGTCGAAATGGGCGGCGTTGACTTGAATGATGAGGCTACAAATAATTACAGAATAAGTATCAGAGGCAAAAAATGGTGGTGGTGCTTGTTCACTCACATAGTCAATTTATGCATGACTAATTCCTGGAAGTTACATCAAGCCTGTGCCACAGCTGATATGTCACCCGGTATTACCTCCGCTTGAACAATAAAACTTACAGAAGTAATCGACCATGTCAGGTTCCTGGTGCTGTTAGACATGACAGTATTGGCCACTTCCCAGAGAAAATTGAAAAGCAGCTACGGTGTAGTGAGTGCCATTCACGTGTTAGGTGGCGTTGCAAGAAATGTTTTGTAACACTTTGCGTAGTAAAACAGTGCTTTGAGAAATATCATACCATATAATAGATATTGTATTCTATGTCATGTTTTGTTTCTTGTGATGATAATATATAGTCATAGTAAAAAGAAGTAATACATTTTCAGTTATCTTGTTATAAATTACTTGATATAAATTACCTTTTTTAATACACTAAATATTTAATCTTTGTACTCTCATTAGCCCAGTGTACTCATTTGAGTACGGTCTCATATTTCATTCTTGAAAGTCAAAGGACCCGTTTTTTTCATTTCTACGCTTTACTAATGACCAACTGAGTAACTTAAAAAAAAAGAAATAATATTTAATTGTTAGTTCAGTTTTGGTCCTTAATGGGTTAATCATTGCAGAATTGCGGAGTTCAAAATTATCCATTTGCACTTATTAGTAGCAGGGTAAAATTTAAAAAATTGCCTACGAAACACGCTTTGTCACAAATTTATAAAACACTAACAGTAAATTGACAAGGCATCGGTTGTCAAAATATGGTGTCTATTTTATTTCCTTCACGGCTTACTCTAGGCGATCGCGCGTATAAGTCAACCTGGCCACGTAGATACAAAACTTAGATTGTTGTGTTTCCTATCGAATCCAGCTGATTAAAGTTAAATCTAGCTTGTAAGTTATTTAGAGTTGTAGGCTATTTACAGTCTCTTTGAATAGTTAAATAATTCAAATTGTAAATTATAGATAGATTATATCAATACAAGATTTATTTATTACATAGTAGTTTATTTAATTAAAAATATCACGTCTAAAGTATTTAAAGAAATAACTATTCAGTAAAGTACGATTCCAAAAATTTCCGTTTATTAGTTCACGATTGAAACGGCAAATTATAGTGCACAACTGTGATCACGTAAGCGTGTGATAACGTTTGAACTTCTGAAATTTTAGTGAATTAGGTGAAATGTTCTAAAGGCGGATTTCTTATTTATCGACTGTCAATTCTCCTATGAAGAAAACTAATCAAGTACACACGTTTTGGTAAATAAAATTTCACGATACATAGAACTATAGCTCAAACGATTTGATAAATATGCTAGCGTAAGGGCAATCATAATCTTACGCTGCCCGGATTTAATGACCGAATAGAATGAAGTCGCTGAAAAGTTCTCGAGTAATTCGGATTTTTAAGTATGAAAGGATTTATTCATAATATTTTTGTTTATAAATTATGCATGTATTTATAAACACCGAACCATTATTGAATTAACGAGAAAGTATTGACAATATCCCATTATGACCAGAATTTTTTTTCATATTTCAAGGAATTATCGCATATATGGGTTCTTTTGTGTAGAAATAATAGAGAATCCAGTATTTACTATTTTTAAACGATCTAAATAAGAGGTGGGATATGTATGTAGCGCTAGGCTCTAAAAGAGTCTATTTGATCCACATATTTCTTGTTATTATAACGTGTTTTAAAATGAAAAGTGACACTGCCTTCAATACAAATTCCAACGCACATTTTCTGCACATTGTTCTAGTATTACTCGAACAACAATTTCCTACCCAGCGCCTCCTTTTTCTTATCCATAATTGATATGAGAAGGTGATTGAGACCATCATAACGAAGTGTATAGACACACACTTGATCAGCTGAATGTTGATTACGTTTTTCTACCTGCGCGTTTTGGTGGTGTTTAAATAGGTTTGGGCTGTAGTTCTTCGAAAATCCAGCCGTGATATTTACTATATTTTTCTGAATAACATCCATGCATTATTTACCGCTAGGCGCATCCAACATCCAAGCAAATGTGCACCTCCACGGTTTTTTATCTTTGACCTATTCTGTAAGTAAAGATGTTTTCATCCATCTAATCTTTTCCGCCCATATTCTTATTATATTTGCTTATAATTTGTGGACAAGGAACATGAACAATTTTTTTATTAGCTTGGCTATATCTTTTGATGTTAGTTATAAACGAAAGACATAGAAAGGATGACAACGGATAGTGATGATAATTTAACCGAGGAAAATACACGTAAAGGACGTGCGGAGAAGGAAACGAAAAAGAGAAAAGAAAAAAGAGAAAAGAGAAAAAGAACATGTGTTTACCATACCATCCTATCACGAAAAACATTAATAGAGTTGTTAAAGAACGAGGTCCAAAGTCGCCTTTCGGTCCGAAAATACCATGAAAAGTCTCCTAAGGAATACCAAAGATAAATTGAATTTGAAATCAGGTATATACAAAATTAATTGCGATGATAGTAATTTGAAATATATAGGCCAAACGAAACGATTAATAATAATTAAAGAACACATATCATATATTAAATTCAATAGACCAGAAAAATCTAACGTTGTCAATCATTCTTAAAATACAGAACACAATATGTTGTTTAAAGGGTTAAAACTTGTCAAAGCTATAAATAATCCCCGACATCTTGACGCATATGAAAGCATTCGTATCGTTAAAAATAAAGGAAACACCATTAATATAGATAAGGGTCCGACTCCATATAGCTGTCTCTTTTCATTCTTAGAAAAGAGGTAGAAGGGTTGTAGACGCTCAGAGAGAGAAAAAACACATTTGGTTGTCGTTTCCTTAACAGACGTAATTTTCTCGTAATTTTTAGTCGATATATTTTTATTTTTAGTTCAGTGTATACGTGGACGCCGGGTAAAGTTGTTGCGTGATCAGATGTGCTAGTTTTACTGTGCTCCATGTGCGACACTTTGATTAATGGTTTTACCTACTGATGATGACAACTTAGTTGTCGAAATACGTATTTAGGATACGATTAGTAATTGTGGTAAGGGGTTGTATACTTTTTTTAAGTTTTTACTTAACCACAGTCTCCAATTTTATGGTGAAAATGTCACGAAAATAAAAAGGCCTAAAAGAAGAAATATAGAACAAAAAGAAAAGAAGTAAAAAAATATATGATGGAGAAATAAAAAGATCTTTTATATATAAAAAGATCTAACACCAAAACCAGCAGAATATAGACGAAAAATGGGATAAAATGAAGGAAATAATCCATAAAGCGACAGAAAAGATAATTCCAAAAAAAAAACCAGAAAGCAAAGGAAAAGAATTGTTGGAACGAAGATTGTAATAGGAAAACAGGAAGAACAAATAAGCTAAGAATTAAAGCAATACACACACAGAATAGAGAAGATAAAGGGGCATATAAAAGACAAAGACTAAAAACAAAAAACTATACAGGCAGGGAAAAAGGGCAGAAAATGAACAAAGAGCACAGAAAATGGAAAATCATTTTCAAAAAAGAAATGAAAAACTTCTATTGTGAGGCCAAGAGGGGAAAATACAAAGTATTGAAAAATTAAACACAACTTCCATAGCTTTTGAGGCATCCCTCGTATTTATGCACAGTCGCTCTGCCTTTTCGAGAATGCTATTTAACATTTTATAATTGTATTTATTAACTTGCGCGGCCAAATTTATCTTCCTCAACGCAAAATATTTTTAACGCGGTAGCAGGGGTGAGCGTGGCGAGGTGTTGCTGAGATAATTGCTCCTTGAAGAGGTCAAATCGAGCGCACTGGATTAAGTAAGTCTAATCGCAATGTTAATTGGAGGCGAAGTCGTTCCTTCGTATTTGCAATATTGAATGAGCCATGCCGTTAGAATGCCAGCTAACATTCCTGTTTATTTCGATCCCGCGAAGCGGAAATGAACACCTTAGTCGTTCGCACTTCCACGTTAATAATTTGGGATCTTAACGCTAATTGGTAAATAGGTTATTATGATGATTATTATTCCGCGGGGGAGTTTATAATTTCTGTTATAATTATAGGTGCGAACTCAACTCGTGAGCCTCCAACCTAATACGAAAACTAAAATTAATCAATGTTATAATTATAACGCCTGACTGCTTCGAACGTCTGCATATTAAAATTAAATGTGATTAAAATGTGTTGTTGTGGATCGATAAAATTTCGGGAATATTGTGCTTGAGTTCGAAATATCAAAATAAAATATTTCCAATTGCGTCTTTAACTATTCACTCAAGCGAATTTATTAAGCATTTTTGTAACGGGAGTTCATTTGAATTGGCGCAAGTCAGTTAGTAAGATTTCATGACTTATGAAGTCAAAAGCCTTTGGCATATACCTGTATATGACATCTACCTAAGTACATCTTTCAAGAACTTCACATATATACACTGTGTCCATAAAGTATGGACACAAGCCCGTAATAACGTTATTGTGCATTATTTAACAAAATGCAAAGATATACCGATTAATGTTTTTTATTAGCTATATTTAGATGCTACTATTTTGTTTTTTCCGTCGACCTTGAATAAGTTATGACGTCATTGATAATTTTTTTAAGTGTCAAACCATTTTTTTTGTGAATTTTGAAAGATTTTACAATTCTTTATTCGATGATGTAAAAATTTTGGTATGTTACATTAGAAAATTTTTGAGTAATCATTTGCGTCCATAAAGTATGGACACTAGCCCGTAATAACGTTATTGTGCCCTATTTGACAAAATGCAAAGATATGTCGATTAATGTTTTTTATTAGCTATATTTAGATGTTACCATTTTGTTTTTTTTCCGTCGACCTTGAATAAGTTATGACGTCATTGATAATTTTTTTAAATGTCAACCCCATTTTTTTTATGGATTTTGAAAGCTTTTACAATTCTTTATTCGATGATTTAAACATTTTGGTGTTAGTGTTACATTAGAAAAGTCTATGCGACACAACCGAAAAATTTGGACGTTTTACAACAACGCATCATCTACGAAACCAGACTAACCACTCCTGAAATATTACAGAATGTGCGAAATGGAATTTATCATCGCTTAGGATTTTGTCAACAAAAGGAAGGAAAACTTAGAATTACAACAGTTTACTCAAAAATTTTCTAATGTAACATACCAAAATTTTTACAACATCGATTAAGAATTGTAAAAGCTTTCAAAATCCACAAAGAAAAAGTGGGGTTGACATTTAAAAAAATATCAATGACGTCATAACTTATTCAAGGTCGACGGAAAAAATAAAATGGTAGTATCTAAATATAGCTAATAAAAAACATTAATCGACATATCTTTGCATTTTGTCAAATAATGCACAATAACGTTACTACGGGCTTGTGTCCATACTTTATGGACACAAATGATTACTCAAAAATTTTCTAATGTAACATACCAAAATTTTTACATCATCGAATAAAGAATTGTAAAGGCTTTCAAAATCCACAAAAAAAATGGGGTTGACATATAAAAAAATTATCAATGACGTCATAACTTATTCAAGGTCGACGGAAAAAACAAAATGGTAGCATCTAAATATAGCTAACAAAAAACATTAATCGATATATCTTTGCATTTTGTCAAATAATGCACAATAACGTTATTACGGGCTTGTGTCCATACTTTATGGACACAGTGTATAGGGATATCGTAGATAAATCACGATACAAATTGATGCTGATGAATAGAAATAACAAGTGTTCATTTGAAAAGTCAATCTAGTAGCATGTGATTTACTGAGAACATTTTGAAGTATGTCGTAAATTAAAATTTACTACTTAACCTACGAAGTCGTATATTTTGACAGTTTCATACATACAAATAAATAACAAGTAATAGGTATTTATTGAAAACTGTAACAAATGTTGAAAATGTTGTGCTTCAAGATCAATCCACTTTAAAATCCTCCGTTCAAAATTTCTGATAATATGCTGCAACATTACTGGATTGTTATTAATTTCCATGCATTTCTGTTCGATTCTCTGTAGCATATCATTCAAATTCAATATAGGAGTTCGAAATGTGTTATTTTTTAGATAAGGCCACAAAAAGAAGTCGCAAGGTGTTAAATCGGATGAACGTGCAGGCCAGGCAATTTCAGTATTTCGACTAATTATACGCTCATCAAAAAATTCTCTTAAATAATCCAAAGATTCTGCAGTACAGTGACAAGGTGCTCCGTCTTGTTGGAAATATGCATTTTGAAGTTCATCATCATGCAAGTGATTTTACAAATGGTTGTAATATTTCCGTAGGGTACCTTTGAGCAGTTAAAGTTCCCTGAAAAAATATTAGTCCAATGATTCGCCTTTGGCTTATCGCTGCCAAAACACCAATTTTCTCTGAATGTAGCGATTCTTCATTAATTACATGTGGATTTTCGTTACTCCAAATTCTTGTATTTTGTGAATTTAGGTATCCCGTTTTATAAAACCATGCTTCATCAGTGAAGATGACAATTTGCGAAAGTTCTCCATTATTGTTCATATTTACAAACCAATTACAAAACTGTAGTCTACGTGGGTAATCAATTTCTAACAATTCTTGTACTGCTTTGACACGGTATGGATAAAGTTGCATATCTATTTTTAATAACTTGTGAGTTGTACCAACAGGAAGGTTTATTTGTTGTCTCAAATGTCGAACAGATGTTTGTGGTTCATTTTCCATTATTTCTTCAACACGATTGACAACTTGAGGTGTACGTTTCTTAACTGCTCCGCTGCCTGATTTTCTTAAGAAACTACCAGTTTCAGAAAAAAGTTTTAAAGTTTTATCCAAAGTATTCTTAAATTGTATATTATCTATTACAAAATGTGGAAACTCAACTTGAAATTCTACCATGCAATCTTGAACTGAATAAACCCATATACCATCAATTTTATTACCACTTCGGAAATAAGCCTGGACTAGAAAGATTTTATGTTCTAAAGGAAAGCCATTTTAAAACTGAGAAGAAATTTATTTAAACCAGAATCGACGCACGATTATTTTATGCACTTACTGATATTTGTGATTGACATTATCAAAGGTCATTTGGATTGACGTTTACAGAACAATAAACACATACTAATATATATGCGTCTTATTCTATCAAAATTTCAAAGTAACCTAGATTGACTTTTCAAATGAACACACGTTATGTATCTGGTTGTCCGCTATTTAATAATAACAATAATTTATTATGCAACAGTAGAAACACAAACGTGAATAGGGAAAAATGGCCTAAAATGACATACTTTTTATAAAAGTTAAAAGTTAAAGGCGTGAAAATTATAAATACCGAAATTATCGTTGGTATACAAGTTATTCAATTGTTCCTGCTCCCGGTGTAAACCTCCCGGGTAAACATTTTGAATATACGGCTTAAAAAATACAAGTGCTCTAGCAAAACATTAGCAACTGTGTCATTTTAGGCAGATACTAGGATAAAATGGCATACTAAGTTACAAGTAAATATTTTATTGACTAAAGTAAAAATAACACAAATTCAAAATTATTTTCCTATCAAAATTAAACATCTTGATACAGTTCCCAAATGTATTGGTTTTTTCCGAAACGTCCGCGCAATCTGCATGTGCCCATTTCTCACATGCTTGGCATCGGAGCCACATATCGCCTAGTTTCGTTTGGGAATATAACCCAAAGCAATAAATGCATGCAGCGTCCTCTTCATCTTCGACAACTTCTTCAACTTCTCCCTGTTCATTTTCACCAGCCCACAAATTCTTCGTAAGAGCTTCCCATTTAGCATTTTGTTCCAACTTAATATATTTTTCTTCAGCTTTAGCTTTCAGGTCATCAAGATTTGGTGTTGAATTCAGCACAGTAATTCCTTGGCGCTTGAGAGTTGTTCTTCGTTTAAGAGATGTCGATGCCTTGGGAACCAGAACAATGTTTTCAACAGAAACTCGGCCAATGTTTAAGTCATCTCCATTTGCTCTTTCTTCGGCTTCTGGAGTGTCGTTTTGCGGAGGTGTTCTTGGAGGTTGCTGTTGTAGCAAAACATGTTCAGCTTCATTTGAGACAGGAACGTCGGTGGTGGCAGCAGCAGCGAACATCCATTCCGGAAAAATGTTTGCATTGAAAGAGTGAATTCCTGTTCTGACAGCATTTTCCATGGTTGCACTTCGTTCGTATGCTTCGCGGAACAGCTTTGCTACCTGGGATTATTTTTCAACCAGGCTGTAAGAGCCTTGTTGTAAAATGTCGACAATGGTCCAAAAACGAAGCATCTAAAGGCTGTAATCGGTGCGTACAGTGAGGTGGTATGCAAAGCATTATAACACCATTTTGTTTAGCAAGCAAGAGTCCATCCAAATTCTTATGGCTTGAATGTCCGTCGAGGACAAACAAGGTTTTGTTTTCTTTGGAGCTATTGGAGAATTTAATTTTCAATTAAGAACTAATAAAAATTATTCGAAAACTCAAGGCTCATAAAAAATACCTTCTACAATAACCTATCGATGTATTTACTTCCACATTGTATAATAACGTTGACTACATATCTCAAGTCTTTCTTCATAGTTTGGATCCTTTTACTCTAGTTTTAAGGAATCTATTTGTAAAAGATATGTTAATCTAGGATATGCTAGTGTAGATACATTTTGCATATAAAACTGTTGAGGTTGCTAAGGTCGTGCCAGCGTGCCGAAAGGCGTCTATAGGCAACGTTGATAAAATGGAAGGAGAAAAACAATTTAAAAAATAGAAGAAAAAAGACAAGGCTTCGGGCGACTTCGATTGCCCCACCTACCCGCTCCTGCCAACATCTGGCGGCCCACCCGGCTGCTACGGAGCTTACACTCAGGGAGGTGGTGATACCCCAAAGTACTAAAAAAGAAAATAGGTGGAAAAGGGCGCCACCGAATTTAACACTGCTAGACGTTGTAAATCCGGAAATCACGACAACAAATTAAGGCAAGCCAGGCGGCGGGTAAACGGCGGAACTAAGCCGTCCCAAAGCGACGTCGTAAAAAAAAGAAAAGCTTGGACTCCAAGCCAAGTAACCGATCTTTATTATAATAGTAGACTGAATTGATTGTATGACAAAACAAAGAAAAGAGAAAAATATAACGTATTAAAAGGTTGAGTAATTATTTAACATCAAAAACAAGAAGCAAAAATAGAATATACATAAGAAAGCCGAATAACCGCTATACAAAACTCCCGTCAAAATACGTATATATCTGGGTTCACAAGCTATAAGCTTGAACCTAAATACAAAACTAAGTCGGCTCTATTTAACAGACCCTGTATACGTCTAGAGACTTATCTATATGCTAAATAAAACCAAAGTCAACATTTCCAGACTCTCCGGGAGTGTGAAAATTGGCATAAATTGAACAAAACAAAGTTTGACAATGGTTCTATAATATCTTAAAAATGAATTGATTATTTAATTTAAACAAGACAAATAAAAGAGACAATATATCTAAATTTAAAGTTGTAAATCTTAGGAAAACGAAAACAAAATTTTATTTTAACTTCTATGTGAAAGAAATGCGTATCCTTAATCACGTTGACGAAGTAAATCAAAATAACTCTACGAAGAACACTTTAGATTTTACCGAAAAAGGTTGTTTTCTTTTAAAAACAAAAAGAAAGTTACGTGAATGAAAATTTACGTTGTATTCTTAAAATTGGAATTATTTTAAACCTTGAAATATAGCAAAGAAAATATAAATTAAGTAATGTTGCTTTAAATTAATTTAAAATAAGATTAAGAATTAAATTACGTAATATAAAGGAAAAACAAAAGAAATAATTGATTAACGTGTTTGTATTTATAACTTATAAATATATTAAACGGTAATTTTTAACTCAAATTATTTTAACGGACCTTACACAAGAAATTACGTGATCTTTTAAAACTGATTAGAAACTTAAATTGGTTAGTGAGAGTACTTAATATTTCAAATTATACATAAAAAAATAAAATAAAGAAAGTAATTCTTAGCTTTGGTCCTCTGATCGTCGGAAGTGGACTATCCTAATTTCCGCTGATTAATCGTTTGATGTAGTTGGGAATCGATTGCATATATTTTCGGCAAGTCGTAAAAATGTGAGACCTTCAGTAGCCTATGAGCAAAAAAACACCTATTTAAGGGTGCAAACAAATTAATAAAAATTAAAAGAAATAAATTAACTTCGGAATTACATACTAGAATGTACTAGCTGCCTTGATGAAACAAATCTTATATATCGGTAATGGGAAACAAATATCTCTCGCCACCGTAATCTCCCTAACAGGTAAATTGGTACATCCAATAAAATATTATATAATTAATATAATTATTAATAATAAATGATTAAATCCCTTAAGTGTAGGAGGGCGCAGTACAAAAACGATACCTCAATAAGAGATGATATAACCCTAAATTCAAGAATCCACGTGATGTGCGAGAGAATAAATGAATGCTGGATATAAGCCGGTGTTGGTCTTCAAGCTGAGCGAACTGAAGCACTAGTACAAAAGAAAATCTACAGGGTTATCAGAATTAAAAGAACAAAATGATAAAGCAAGAACTCTAATTTGCGACAAATAATTAAGTCTCTACCAACACGTATCAAGGTTAAAGTAAAACAAATATTTGAGATATAATTAAAGTATTTGTGACAATTCATATTATGTCAAATTATTGAAATTATAACCTTTTATTTAGCGTCATGTTAATTCATTGTAACAAGATATGACAACAACGCCAGAGTGTCGTCATAAAAATTAATGACACAAGACGGCTGTTGCCTTACTTTTCCTGTAAAGATATACGAGTTTTCGTTTAAAATCTATCTGACTTCGCATTTTTCTGAACACCCGTTAATTTCATTGTTCATCATTTCACAAACCCTAATGCCTTTCGATCACAGTGCCATCTACATTTGCAAATAGCAAAAGGACAAATACATAAATTAACGGTAACAGGACACGTTAACACCTTACTTTATCTTAAAATTTATTTTATGTGTTTGTTAAATCAATAAAGTATTTATACGCCTAAGTCTATTTGATTAAAACCGAAAAACTAAGAGTAAGTGGTACATTTAATTTAAGAAAGGCTTTATAAGTAAGACGCCACTTGTTACCGAAATAAAATCAGGAGTTATTGGTAATAGGAGAGTGGTGTTATAAAAAAGAAACAAAATAAAATGTTTATGTGAGGAACATGTTCGACGTAACAACCGTATATAAAATAAAACAGTTTAAATGGCATTTATAGAAAGAAATACGATGTTTTTGGAACATTACAAAAACGAACACTAAAACATCAAGATAAGAAATGAAGCAGAAAATAGATAACTAAATACACACATTATTACAAACGGCGGCTTTGCAGGTTATTGAGTGTGGCTGCCGTGTGCTAATAATAATGAAATTATTCTATAATAAAATAATTAGTGGTGCTGGAGAAGTATCATCAAAGGTCCAGGACGTGCGTGATAATGTTTAATTAAATAAATATATTACAACTTACTTACTAAATAAAACACATGAGCGTTGTCCTTAAAGTCTGTATTTATTTGTACATAAGAAAGAAATTGAGCTTGGTATATTTAAAAGTAATTAAACAAAAGTAATATATACACGAGGAGCGGTAAATAAGTAATTGAAAATTAACACAAAATACACTAAAACGAACGTTAAATTGAGCAGTAAATTAAATGTTAATTAATTACGATTAATATAAAATAATCTCTCTATCGAACAATACAGAGTTACCTTTGAGTGGTGAAGATGGTCAGCCACGTGGTCTGCGAAGATATACTTGGTTAAGTATATGTAGAGCGATGTGTGGCCGGAGGAACAAGAAATCAATTAATTAAATCCATGTAAATTAATACGGATCGCTTAAAAGAATAATATATATCGAACAATACAAAATTACCTTCTAATTGCAGAGATGTAAGGGCACGTGCATCGTGGCCAGCACTTGAACAGCACGGTGGGTAAGATGTGTACCTTGAGAAGATTCTAACGAGAAGAAGACTGATAGTTTATGTCGATAGAACACTGGTTTAGAAAAAGGTCTGTTTTATGACCTAAGTCGAAGAGAGGGTCGATATCTTGACTAATGATTAATAAGAAGCGCGACCTGAAGAGGTGTTCTATCGATGGCATAACTATTATTAAAATATCCCATGTGAAATAAGCTTTCTAATGATATGAAACACTATAGGAGATGTACGAAATTAAATTAAAACAATTTAATGAAATATATATATATAAATTCCCCGTGAACGTTAGGGTTGTTGACCGGTCAGGTAGTAGATCAAGGGTCTCCCGGTTAAGGATATAACAAAAGAAATGCTTTCTCTTTGCAAACGAATATGTACAGAAAAAAATGTCTTAAGTTAATATTATTTTAAATCGAGATATTTAAAGAAGAAATATATTATTTAAAAATAAATTAAAATTATTCTTATATGCGAAGCGTAACAACATCAAAATAAACTAGGGGACAAGCAAGAAAATACATTTCTGCTGCACATAGGTGAATAATTGTTTATTATATGGGAAGGTATATGTCGACAAAGCTCTAGATTTGCAAGGTAACTGCTTCCAGTATATATTGCTATGAATAGTGGGCTGAAGATATGTTACACCATTTTCCACAACTAGTTTTTCCAACTAGGTTTCTCAGCCGGTGAATTTTCAAATATGAGACTTCTAACTTCTCGGGTTCCACTTAGGAAATACGTGTCCTAAAAGTAAGTTGGGCGCCAGTGAAATGTTTACAAAAATTTATTTACTTATTTTATTAATTAATTAGCAATAATGGAGTGTCAAATGAAACAAACGCAAGATAAAAATTTAAAATAAATATTTAATACAAAAATTTAAAAAAATAAAGAATTTATTTTTACAAAGTATAAAGACACTGTATTATACAAAAATACTTGAGATAAAGACATTCATTGAAAATTGACAGCTAAATGAATGGAAAACATCCTCTAAATGACTCCGATCAAAACTTATCTAAAAATAATCAAGTTTAATATTAATTTCACCCCAGAGAACCACACTGTATAATCAGATACTGATACACGAACAAAACTTACGCATGTGCAAAAGGCACGCACAAAAAAAACCTGAATCCTCTCGAACAAACTTTTCGATAATAATTTTAACAAAGAAATGTTAATAATAAACTGTATTATCTGTATTTATAATAATAAATTATCTTAACTACAAGCTTGAATACAATAGAAATATACTTATAGTAATTTAATATATTATGATGACGTCATATAATTGTAATTCTACTTACAAAAAAAAATATGTGGAGACTCTTATGAACAAAGAAGTTGCATAATCAATTTAAACATCAATAATACAACGAGAAATTTATCTCAATAAATATCGGGACTTTAATACTAATATAACAAAATCAATGAACCCGAATTAATTAAAATATATTTAACTATATTTCACAATGCAACCTTCTAGTTCAAACTATAAATTTCATCTCCTCGAGAATTGACCTCGACTTTCACATGAGCCCGATCCCGAATAACAAGTTTTTCTCTTCGCAAAATTTAAATACATTTTCAATACACAATTTATCTCACAAAATATGTACATTTTTAAATTAAATTATTTTTAATGTGAAAAGTTTCCATGACCAAGTTACGAAAAATTATAGCTGGGGTATTTCATGGACCCCAAATTAGCACATTAATGAGAGATCCTAATTTCATCAACTCTATGAACTAAACTGAGAAAGAAGTATGGATTTCATTCACGCTGGTCGCGAACAATTTTCTTGGAAAGAAAAAAGCCTGCAATTATAAAGATATAGTGCAATCAATGCTTTCAAAATTTTACAGGCTAGGTTGTAACCCAAGTATAAAGCTTCATTTCCTTCATAGTCATCTTGCAAGGTTTCCCGAAAATTTAGGTGGTGTAAGCGATAGACAAGGCGAAAGATTTCATCAAGATTTGGTTGACTACTGTTGGAGTTTTCAACGTGATTGCCAAACTGAAATACACAGGAAAAGGTACTGCAAACCAAAATTTATTCTCTGATTGTTGTTTTTACTTTTACAAATACTCTTGTCATCTTTAATGATTGTTTTGTAAATATTTGAACTACGCTCGTGACTAATATTGTATTGAAATAAACAAATGAATTATTAAATTTTACACTTTCTTTATATCGTAACAGGTCTTATGTAAGTAACTACTTAGCCGCATTAGTGATTCTTCAAAGATCAAAGTATAGTATACAGTTTAACCCTGAATAGGATACAGGGGTATTCAAATACCCCAAAATAAATTAAGTTTTTTATTATTTTTGATATTTTGCGAGTGGCTGAACTGCACATCTAGGTATTCTTATGTGAGGTTATGTTTTACATCTTACAACAAGCGTTTGACATTTTTCGGTTTGTGCAAGTGAATAACAGGTAAATTTTGGTTTTCAAGTACCCCTGTATCCATTTATGATTGCTATATTTTGGCGAAATCGCTTTCTTGTTTAGAAAATGTCGCAGAGGAAGTCTGTAAACAGCACAGATTCTGATTTCGAGGAGACAGCGCTACGTTGGTTGGATGAGTGTGAAACTGATGAGGAAGATAATATCAACGAATGTGAATATAATGTAGAAGTTTTGTCTAATAATGGGAGTATAGTGTCTGCAGATGCGATTTCTGATGAAAATGTTGATGACGAATTAAAACATTATCTTATAATTACCGGCAAGAATGGTTTCAAATGCTCAGAGATAGACAGGCAAAAGAAGAATTATAAAAATGCTAGGTAAGTTGATTATACTGACAAATATGAATTGTTGGCATTTATAGGGCTTTTATGCATATCATGTGCTCGCAAAGATGCGAATCTTTCGATTTGCGAAATGTTTTCTAAAGAAAGTACTCAAATTTATCATTGCATTATGAGTGAATCTCGTTTCAAATTTTTGATAAACTGTGCGTCAGATTTGATGGCAAAATGCAAAGAAATGGTGAGGACAAGTTTTCACCTATACGGGAATTATGGGAGTTGTTCATTACAAATTGTACTGACAGTTACGCGCCTCATGAATATTGCACTCTTGATGACCAATTGCTCGGATTTAGAGGGCATTGCCCATTTCGTGTGTATATACAATCTAAGCCAGACAAATATTGAATAAAGATTGTTTCAATGAATGATAGCAGAACTTTTTACATGGTTAGTGCAATTCCTTAAATTGGAAAAGAAAATGGTGAAAGTCAAGAACCTCTTGGCTCCTATTTAGTCAAAACATTATCAGCTTCAATATATGGAAGTCTTCGTAACATCACTATGGATAATTGGTTTACGTCCATCAAGCAGGCAGTTGATATGCTAAAAAACCACAAATTGACAATTGTGGGCACTGTTCGGCACAACAAAATAGAAATTCCGCAATCGTTTTACCAAAGAGAAGTAAGGATGTTTCCTTTTAATGGCAAAAAAACTTCAGTATCCTTTCCACCTAAAAAGACAAAATCTGTTATCCTTATTTCAACTATACACTATACAAAAACCGTAAATATGGAAGCCAGAAATAATCGACTTTTACGACTCCACGAAGTGTGGAGTAGATACTTTAGATCAAATGGCACATTCTTATACTGTAGCGCATAAAACTCAAAAATGGCCTTTGCGGTATTTTTTCGGAATGTTGGATCAAGCCGGTATTAATTCCATGATACTTTTCAGGCCTGCTAAAAGACAAGATAAAGTTATTCGCAGAAAATTTCTGTGTGAACTTGGATTCCAGTTACCACGACAACACATGGAAAGAAGGCTTCAAACAAATTTGACACCGGAACTCCGCCAAGGCATACATGATATATTGTATATTGGTTAGACTAATAATTTAGAACTACCGCCTAAATTGACGAAAAGCGCTAGATGTTATATGTGCCCTAGTTCAGGCGATAGAAAATCAAAAACATCATGTGCTAAGTGTCGAAAAGCTGTATGCCCTGACCATCGTCTAGATGTCTGCAATTTACGCCACAATTAGCCAGATGTAGTTTATAATTATGTTCAAAGTATTTCAATATATATTTATTAAACACGTTCGCTGCCAAGGTAAATTTGTTAGTCTTGCCAATAACGCCATGTCCATCCATATGGGTTGACACAAGTTCTCAAGTTTTTGCTTTTGTCCACCCATTTGAGTGGACAGCCAGGGTTTTTAAAACTCTGTTTTGAACGACATCTACTCACTACAGGTTGAAATAAGCTTACATGGTTTTAAAACAGACTTCTGTAATTACCGTGTCCACCTTTTTTGGTGTACAAATTAATTCTCTTGCAAGTTATCATCACGTGTTGGTAGCAGTTTACAGATACCTACCTGTATACCCACTGGGGTGGACACTTCATATTTGCTTATTTATTCATCACGTTTTTAATCTTAACCTAAATGGTGTATGTGATTTTGTGAAATTGTGATACATACTGGATAAGAAATGAGCAAGAGGATTACGCGAGTAAAGATTTTTGACGAACCTAATGCAAAGCAACGATTGACCGATAAAGAGCTTGAGGAATATTGGAAAAATTACAGGAGCAGTGAAGAAGAACCCTTTCAGGATAGTGGTAGCGTATATATACAAAGTGAATCGAGTAATTCTGATAAAACTTCAGATGCAGAAGACGATAGTGATATAGAAGACGAGGAGGAACTGGTAAACGAACACACTAAAGAACAGAGATTTAGCAGACGATTGGAATACATGCACGTTGAATACGGGGAATATTCCGTTTACTGGATCTGAAAAAATTGAAGTTCCATTTGATACTTTGAATGCCCTTCCAATAGATTATTATAATCTTTTCATATCAGATGAAGTTATAGAGTTGATGGTAAATGAAACAAATAAGAATGCTACCAAGTATTTATCTTTAAACCAAATTAAAAGGAGCAGTCGCATGAAAGATTGGAAAGATACAACTTTCTCTGAAATGAGAACATTTTTAGATATACGACTATGGATGGGTTGTGTTAGGATGCCTTCTATTGAATTATACTGGTGTGATGCCAAACTATTAAAAATGAAGTGTCGTTGTTTATGACTAGAAATAGGTTCCAGCTAATCCTAAGGTTTTGGCACTTTGGAGAAGAAGTTGAGGGTGACAGACTGTGCAAAATAAAACCGCTAGTTGACCTAATCGAAAAAAAAATTCAACGGGTTAAATCTCCAGGGGAAAACTTAGTAATTGATAAATAAATGGTGCCTTTTCGCGGCAGGCTCAATTTTAGACAGTATATTCCCGGAAAAAGTCACAAGTACGGTATAAAAGTCTTCAAGCTTTGTGACCAAACTGGCTATACATACAAAACTCAAATCTATGCAGGCAAAAGAAATGAAAATTCAAGTAGTGGAGCTGCCAGTCTTGCTACCAATGTAGTGATGTCCCTACTAAATTCTTACTTCCGGGAGGACAGTATGTACGGACAACTTCTACACAAGTATTCCGCTAATACACACACTATTGTTCAAAAAGACATCATTCGTCGGTACCTTCCGGAAAAATAGAAAGTATGTCCCTAAAGAAGTAGTTTCCGCAAAACTAAAGCGTGGAGAAATAAAAGCATTAGAAAATGCTAAAGGAGTAGTTGCTATGAAGTGGAAAGACAAGAGAGAAGTATATGCTGCCTCTTCAAAATTTTCAGCAAACCTGTTACCAACAGGAAAAAAAACCGTCAAAGTGTAGAAATTGTTAAACCAGAAATTATTATGCAATATAATACGATGAAAGGCGGAATAGATATTTCTGATCAACTTTCGCCCTATCACTCCGCAATAAGAAAATCCATACGATGGTATCATAAAGTTGCCGATGATGTTATATTTGGCACTGCAGTAGTTAATGCTTATCTTCTCTACGCAAACGAAAATCCAAAAGCAAACCTTCTGAACTTTCGTAGAAAACTAATTTATTCCTTACTAAATATTCCAGTAGAAGAGGAAAGGGTGCGTACCCCAAGATTAGCTAAACCCACAAACCATTATTTAGAAAAATCGAAAAATCTACTCCGGAAGTAAACAGAAACGGTATGTATAAGAGATGTAATTACTTCAGGCATTATCAAATAATTTTAGGTTACTTCGACGTAACTGCAAGTATTGTTACAAAAGAATTGCAGCGAAATTTGGAAGAAAAGAAGCGAAAAGCAAGGCAAAAAAGGTCACAACTTTTTGCAAGTCATGTGAAGATAGGCCGTTTTTATGTATAGACTGCTTCGAAACAGCACACTCTTCTATACGTAAATAAACTAACCGAAATTCAATGTTAAAATACAAAATATGTGTTTAATAAATATTTTTTTTAATATTTCGTTGTCTACCCAAATGGGTAGACAGCATACTTTTCCTGAATAAAAATGAAACTGTCCAACCATTTGGACCGACAAATTTATTTATTTCAAATAATTCTCTTGGGCAAGCGCTGCCCGTGTGTGTCAGCAGGATTACCGTATCATTTCTAGAACTGGAGATATAGGCTTGGCAAATATGGAATAAACTACAAATCTGAAGCTGGCAGAATTGGCAAGTTCGGTGTCTACCCATATGGGTGGACGTGGCAGCGAACGTGTTAAAAATAATAGTCTTCTTTCTGGGTGAGGTTTTTCAATACCCCATGAATCCATTAATGCACATATACTTCATGTATCTTATCCAGAGTTAATTTTGACGTGATACTAATATGATTTTCTGATTCAGAACACCCGAATTAGTAAAAAACAAGCCTCGCCTAGAAGTCAGCAAAAATCGCGTTGGCCAGTGTTATTTATCGTTTAATATGATATATTTTAAATAGAAATACAATATGAGTTTACAAAGCTATTATGCAGTTTTGCATACAAAAAGAGAAACGTTAAACACATCGTCTTGGCATAAAGTGGTTATATAGACATAAATCACATCCATTATTATTATTTTCAGCGTACACAAATGCGGCATGCGGAATAATCCTTAACGAATTACAAAATATAAATTATTCTGTCATTGAAATGCTGCAACCAACTTGATTGATAACAGTTAAAAATGCTAAACAAGCAAACAAAATTCGTTTAATAATAACCCAATACATTAATGAGTAATTTAAATTCGGAAATCAATAACGAGCGGTACTGTGATGTATTTTTAAGCCAATCGAAAATAAACTTTTAATTAAATTCCAATTTATTCTACGATTCATACAGTTGAAAGTATAATATTCGAGGAAAATTTTATAAAAGTTCTATTGTTTTTTTTTAATAGAAAATTCTCTTTTTTTAGAAACTTGCGAACTAATTAACCGCGCCAAATATGTGAGCGGAATTTTTGACAATGTTTCGAGGTACAACTTTAAAGCTAGTGAAACTGATGCGTTGAAAGTTAAACGTTTGATATGGCTCAACTTTAATTGCAAAATTTGTAAAATAAGATTGCGTATGTATGTTATCAATAAAGTATCAGAAGAGGTCAGAAATTATTGCCTATAAATGTATTGAATAGCCTTTGACCGACCAATGAAAAACTTCGATGGACTTATTTATTGGCATGAATTCGCTCAAATACATTCGTGGACAAAAAATTAGGATAATATAGGACATTAAAACACAGGTTCCATAAGGCGCCATTTTGCCGCACGAGATCAGATTAGAAAACGAGCCGCGATAGCGCGAGTTTTCTAAACAGCGAGTGCGGCAAAAGGAGCTTTTATACTATTTTTTCTATTTTGCATTTTTTTACATTAGAAATTATAATTATTTAATTTGAAAGTTCAGAATTTTATTTTTATATAAAGCCTCAGTTGGTCATATTGATACTTGACATATTCAAATTTAAATTTTTCTATCCGCTAAGTACATATATTATATTACATATTATTTGTTAATTTTCGTTAACATTACTTGATACTTTTATTCAAAAATATAAACATGAGTGACATAGAAACTAATATATCTTGTTGTCAATTGTATACACTATACGTTGTTTGTGTAGAGTACGTACATATATCAAATCTTTCAAATGTACTTAAATTCTTAAAATCAATACTGGTAGCCGTAACTTTGTGGTAATTCATTTTGAAAATAATAAAATAAAATAAAACAATAACTTTGTTATACCACTTTATTCACATGTAATAGTGACCGCGGTTTCGACATACAATGTCATTATTAAACTGCAAAAGTTACAGACCTACATAGTTCTTATAAATGACACAAAAATATATGGGGGTGGTTTATGATGATATTTAAAATTACTACTATAGACTTAACTATTATATACAACATTGGAAAAGAGGTGTATATATAAGATCAACTGGTCGTTAAGAACAATAGATATTGTTCTTCTCTCCACCCCCATATATTTTCGTGTCATTTATAAGATCCATGTAGGCCTGTAACTTTTGCAGTTTGATTAATGACATTGTATGTCGAAACCGCGGTCACTATTACATGTGAATAAAGTGGTATAACAAAGTTATTGTATTATTTTATTTTACTATTTTCTTAAAATCAAATGACTGCAATGATATTTATTTCTGTGTTCGAACAACGCCAACATTGAAAAATGAAAAAAAGCGTATCGAAATAAAGCTGATTTCGATACTGTTTTGGGTGTCATAATGAGTTCATTTCTAACGCAAAATAGAAAAAATATATATTTGATTTTCGTCTTGTATTTAAAATTTCTATTAAAGATAAAATATAAACCATGTTTAAGGCAGTATTATCGTATTACAGTAGTGTTTTTTTAGGTTTCATTAGTCATTGTTTATTTGACAAGTAATTTATTTTATAAATTAAATTGTTATTAACATTGACTTCTCACCTATATTGTATTAAAGTATTTGTTTTAAAGCTTTTGTTATATTATTCGGACATTTTTAATGATTATTTTGGCAAATGTTCGTGCTTTTTTAAACACTTTCTTCTTGACTTTAATGCTCTCTGCTGATCAGTTATGAGTAGAGCAGACCAATTTCCGTGGGCGCCATGAACGCCGGTATGGGAGTGTAATTCGTAATATATTAGAATATGCGATAGAATAGGGACGCAACATGAGCTTGTTACCGATATAAGTATAGAAATAGAGACATTTATTCAATCAGAAATAATTAAATATACATTTGGTTTTCTGCTATTAAAGTAATATGCATAAACACACAAAAAATAAGAATAGTACAATATTATAGCAGCGTTGTATGTACCTATAAATAAAATGGAGAATGTATGAAATCAGTGATTGTGTGCTCGACAGAGGATTTAAAAAAAACTAACCGTTTTAAGCGTCTTCCAAGCATTGACAAACTGTAGAAACCCGATTGTATCTTTTCAGCATCAGGTGCGTTTCTAAGGTTATTTCTGAAAAACATGCCGCTGTGAGGAAAAAATATGTTTATATTTGGAAAACGAGCGTTCTACATCTATGTTATATTCGCATAATCAAAATACTTTTTTAAGCAACTTAACGCATCTGTAGACGTGCCCTCACAAATACGTGTTAAGGTGTCAAAATCTGCATTTCTGTCTTAAACACTTTCATATTTAATTAGAACACTTTCACTTTTTGCATCTTCTACAGCACAGTTGTGCGTGAACATCTTTAACGATTTGCAGTGATTCCTCTAACGACAGCGACGAATTTTCTAATTTTGTTATTGCTTCTTCTAGTCCCAAGTTATTCTCAGGAATACTTTGTAAATCCATTTTAATCTGGGCATCTTGAAATTTTTTCTGGCTTGTATTGATAGCAGCACTTTCTTTCTGATCGAATGATAAAACCATGTCCTTAATTTTTTCAAAATGTTCATGATACTAAAGCCCCGCCCGTAACCATGTACCACAACGTGTCAGAATCAGCTGTGGTGGCTCAGGGGTATGGGGACATAATTCGTGAAATTTCCGAATACGTTTTGGAGATTACAGGAATACTGCCTTTGCACTCGATATTAAAGCATCTACCTCTGGATAACATCTACGAACTTGTACTGCCACAAGGTGTAGAGCATGGCGTTTACAAGTAATATGTAACAAGTTAGGACAATATTTTCTAAGAGACCGGCCTACAGAACACATGGTTGCGGCACCATCGGTCATAAACATTAATACTTGGTCTTTCGAAAGTTTAAATTTTTCCAGCACCTCTGAAATTTTTTCGGCATTACATTGTTCTAGTCGTCTGGATGCTAATAAAATTGAAGACGTTGATTGGTGTGGTTCCATATTACGCGCCATCACATTAACTACAGATTGTTTTTTGCTGTCAGTTGTTTCGTCCACACATAACACAGTTTTTTAGATTTCAGTTCGGCTTTGATTTTATTTTCAAACTGTTTACGTACCGATGGTAAATTCCTTCGTAACGTTGTCGTGCTCGGTAATGTTTGATTCGAGTATTTATTCCAAAATGAAATAAATGAATTATTACTTAACAAGGTAAACGGCAGTGTACACACAATCATAGTTACACATAGTTCATGTATAAACTGTTGTCGATCAATTTTGTTATTATTGTGCTTCGAACTGCTTACCTGTTCTTTACAATGTGTTTTTAACCAACACATTAGATATGTATTGCACACTAAACATTTAATTTTTGAGCGATCGTATATCAAGTCCGGGAAATCCATAATAAACTTATTCACTTCGTCTGACAACGGTCGTTTTCTCGATTTATGTGTCGACGACATTTTATTACCTATGCTTACACTTACATACAGTCTAAGCAAGTACCAAACACATACTGAATGTTTTTTATTAGTTCTGATGTTTGTGGAATTTTTTTATTGAAGACGAATTGAGGAATCGTGTACACAGGTTCTTAGTGCGAAAAATAAAAAAAAAATTCATCGATTACAGCGCCATCCATCATGAATTTAAAAAAATATGTCGGACAAATCCTATGTACTTTCTTCCAGTAGAATTCGAATTTTGCTACCTACTCGGGAGACAAGCGCAGCGAAGGGGTCTGAAGATGGTCGAGATAAAAAAAAACTGTAGTTGTATGGCACAAGGTACGGAAGCTTCTATTTATTATGTATTCCCTTAGTCAGTGGAGTTGGGTGTGGGCGATCAAAATAAAAGTTAGAAGGTAGCGCCACTCAATTTTGCTTACGGAAACTCAGACAGAAAACTGAGAAAAGAGATTGTAAGTGCACATACAAACTACTAAAACTCACGCTATATTTCTAGAACTTACTAAGTACCTACGTACTAACTCCAAAATTGCTGCCCAGGATA
Organism: Melolontha melolontha; assembly: GCA_935421215.2. Taxonomy (NCBI): domain Eukaryota; kingdom Metazoa; phylum Arthropoda; class Insecta; order Coleoptera; family Scarabaeidae; genus Melolontha; species Melolontha melolontha. Next base: position 218,537,173 of record OW285236.1, read on the forward strand.
CCTGAAAAGGAAATTGCTACGGGAAGTAACAAGGCAAAGAAAAAACTTATGAACAAATAATTCGTATATTCACGTTCAAAGGCAAATAAATGAATGTAATAAAATTAAGTAAATGGATGTATTATATTTAAGCATTGACTAAAATCAAATAAAGAAATATTAATCAATTGAATTTTCACTCTGTATAATTATACCGACTGTATGATAAGGTAAAGAAAAATATATATAACTCTATACAAAATCCAAAACTAGATATCGCAAAAAGGTGAACACAGTACGGTAAACAGGATATTTCAAAAGTTGAACGTAATAATACCGTTAAAAATAAATGGAAATTAATTACTTAAGTTAATTACATAGTTTATTCCCGCAGATTTTTTTTCTAAAGTTACAATTAGAGATAAATTCACAATAATTTTAAAAACAGAAATAGCGATAGTTAAAATATCCTACTCACAAATACAAATGATTTAAATTCTAAATTCAAAATAATGAAATTACAAAATTGCGTCGTTAATTATCGACACCTGCGTGTATGCAAAAAAAGGAACATCTGTGGTCACGTACGACACAGCAAAAACAATTGTGAGCGCAGAAGAAATTACTATAAAATATATCGATATCTGAATATGCTGCAAACTTTAATAATACGAATTACTTGATATCCGTCCCTGTCCGTTGAAGATTGTATTTAATTCCTCAGGTCGATCGCTGTTCAGGGAATTAGACGACGATAAATTGCCCTTGAAGTATAGACGTGCTCGTGAACTCTTCAGCAGGAAGCTATTTTTGTTCCGTCTACGAAGACGAAATGGAACGCTACGTAAAAACCAAGGTTGGGTTATATTTTCTTCAAACCCACGTAAATCGCAAACGACAAATTGGCTTTTCCAAAAATTTGAATTCACCCTTTTGCTTGATCCGTTTATGAACGATAAATTAGCTAAAGGTAAAAGATGCGTGAATTAACTTCCATTAAGAAAATGTACACTAATTCTTTTTAAACGACTTTACACTACCATATTCTGTCTGCTAATTCCCGAATCTCACCCCAGTGTAAGCGGAAGGGTGATATAGTTACTAAAGTTAACCACAGACAGCGGAACAAGTATCCGAATGAACGTATTTAATATAAGATACCGGGACTCCTCTATAAATAGTGAAGACTATTGATCGATATTAAAATGGGAAATTAAAACGTAGCAATTTCTAATAAAATATCCTATTTAAAATTTCAAAGTTATGCCTCACCACATACATGTAAAGAGAGAGAGAGAGAGAGAGAGAGAGGTACTGATTCTAGCATTAATACATTTTCTCCACTGAATTATTAAATTTTAAATTTGGACATTTGTCGTGAACTGCTTATTTTTCGAAACATTTGAAAAGTTCAAGTTAAAAAATACACCCGGTATAATAAAAACTTCCTCATATATTAGTAGAGCTGAGGATGTTTGCGGTACGGCAGGACCGTATGTAGTGCATCATGTGCATTTTGTTTTTCTATATTTATTTTTTTTCATTTTTTAGTGTATGTAAATTAAATATTATTAAATAAATTACTTCAAAGAATTGTGCTGTTTTTATTTGTTTGTGTAAGTAACGCTAGTGCGTTACGTAATATTATGAAAATTACAAAAACAATATTTTTTCCACTTATAAGTCCAAATACATCAATGAAATTTCCCTATATTTAGTCCTAATTATCTGGCTATACAATTTTTAACGAAACTGTTCTGCTTTTAGAAAATCTTATAATCAGCTACTGTGACTATTACCTTCAGTTAGCCTTGGGAAAGGTGTTAAAGTCGTAAAATAGAAATAATAAGTATGTTTATTTCCGACAACGCTACATTTGATAAAGTTTTCCTCCAGAAAGAATACTAATCTAAAACTCCCAAAGAGCTGCCTCTCTTTGAGTTTAAAAATAAATACCTGCAATCGATGAGTTGCTTTCATTAGCTTCTTTGGAATTGAAGCATCATCGTTTTCACTTTTTTTCACCCTAGACATTTCTCTACTATAGATAATTTTAAGCACTGGAAGTTACTGCACCAGACTGAATAATGAAACTAATAAAATGATGTTGAATCTTTACAAACCAGAGCAATTTGTTGTTAGGAGATTCACATACGTGTGTTGCGGGGATTTACAACAGAAAATTGTACTGAGGTGATTCACATAAATTCGAATCACGAAAATTCACCAATTTTATACTACCAATGTAAGCGACATCTGTTATATATTCTAACAAATTTTTTCAGACATCTTCCCTTACGAAAAATATTTAAATAAAATTATATTTAAAAAAACACATATTTTTTTGGAAAATAGTTTATTATTGAAATTACCGTATTTTCACGTACGGTAATGGCAACTGGACCGTACACCGTACATTTATCAAAAAACCGCACATGTACGGTAATTACCGTACGTCTGGCAACACTGGGTAGAGCACATCTTGTATTTGATAGAATAGGCCGTGGATATGACTAACCTATAACTTATAGTTTAAAAAATGTATATAACCCCTTACCACAATTATTAGTCGTATCCTAAATACGTATTTCGACAACTAAGTTGTCATCATCAGTAGGTAAAAACTACTAATTAAAAGTCACACATGGGGCACAGTAAAGTAAAATAAACGCTTCCGCACAACTACTATACACTGCAACCCTATAAAGACAGAGTCTTTATAGGGTTGCAGTGTATAGTAGTTCTGCTCTATATATTAGTGTTTTTTTTAATAACCAAACGGAATTTACTTTACCAATCGCTCTCGTGATATAATAATAATTGAAAGAAACGATTAAAATTGAGACGTCCAACGAAACTGAAAACTAGGAAGTTCTAGTAATCAAATAGGATACTGTAGTTCTAGAAAATAACAGGGCTTAATTTAATTAGTTTTTTTAATATAATTTAAGAATAATAAAAAAAAAACAATTGTTAAGACCGAGACGTGCAACTAAACTGAAAGCTAGGAACATCCATGAAGAATTTAACTTGAAAATGTAGTCAAATATACTTAACATTGTGGAAAATAACTGCCTGTTATAGAGCCGTCCCTGTGCGTTAGATGCAATCCGTGAGAAATGCAGTGTAAGCATCACGCGAGTGTTACGTAGAATTAAGATTAGAATATGTAGTATTAAAACTAGATGTAAGACACATTTCAAATAACACAGGTCTACAAAATTAAACTTTTTGACAAATGTTTTTATTTTGAAAACTGATTTTTTTCTACAAACACCGTTAAAAGTTGACATTTTGACACGGCTAACTTTAATTAAATATGCGATTTTATAGCGTAGCGTGTTAAAAGTAGTACTTGTAACACTAGTGTTAAAAGTAAATTGACATGACAGTTTGTCAAAAATGACAACATATATTAAAGTGATTTTTATTACTAAATGAAAATTACATATTTCTTGGAAAATTAATATTAAATGTACAGTTTGTGTAATTCGAGATTTTTATTTCCAGTGTTGCAGTACTTTCAGAATTATTATTCTCGCTATTACTTCATTTTTTTATTAAAACAAACTTTTACTCGTGAAATAAAATCGCACTTTTAACACTTGTATCGTAAATTACTATTATATAATTTTGGTAGGGTGATTTCAAAAATTCTATGCATTTATTTGTATCACGTAAGGTTTTTTTTGCAAATATTAAATGAAAAAAAAACGATATTTCTAAAAAAATGTATTTGTTTATTGAGTAAAAAGGTGGAATACAAGTTAAAAAAGTGGAAAAAAATACTTTACTCAGTCTTTTTTAAGTGAAATCTTTGTCTTTTTACCAGAAAGCTGCGTTGTCCGGACATTCGGTTGTACGATTTTAAGGGCATATCCCGTTTTAACATCCAGCAGTAGTCCGCCATCATCGTTATGCTCCATCTGCCTTGGTATCGCCGTTCCATTTCCTTAATGTCTTTGTGAAACCTCTCTCCCTGTTCTTCGCTAACTGCTCCAAGATTTTCAGGAAAATAGTTCAAGTGTGAAAACAGGAAATGCACTTTCAAACTCATATTACAACCTAGACGATGAAAGTGTTGTAACATATTTTGAACAATATCTTCGTAGTTTTCGTCCTTAGAGTTCCCAAGAAACTGATCAATTACTTCTTTAAATGAAACCCAGGCGTTTTTCTCGACATTGGTCATTGTGTTTTGAAAATCCTTGTTTTTGCATAATGTTCTTATCTGCGGCCCAACAAAAATACCTTCTTCTAACTTGGCATTGGATAAGGCTGGAAATGTCTCGCACAAATATTTAAAACACTGTCCATTTTTGTCTAGGGCTTTAACAAACTGCTTCATCAAGCCAAGTTTGATATGGAGAGGAAGCAGTAAAACTTTTTTGGGGTCAACTAAGCTATCTCTTAATACATTTTTGCTACCAGGTGTAAGGCTTGTTCTAGAGGGCCATTCTATTTGAGTCCAATGTCTATCCCTTGCTCGACTATTCCACTCATAAATAAAGCATGGATATTTTGTATAACCTCCTTGTTGTCCTAGTAGCATGCACAGGAACTTTAAGGTCACCACAAAGCATCCACTGATATTCTTGGTAGTTTATTTTCTTTAAAAGAACTTCAAAATTTTCATACGTTTCCATTAAATGTACCGAATGGGCAACGAGAACCGAGGCCAGCTCGTTACCATTGTGCAATAAAACGCCTTTTAAACTACGCTTACTTGAGTCAATAAACAGGCGCCATTCTTCTTTTACATACGGCACATTTCCTAATTTTGAAATTAAGTCAGGAATATTGTTGCAATACACTAGCGGTCCGTCTTGAGTAAAATATTGACATAACTCTTTTTCGCGATCCCGGTAAAAGCTTGATGTGACGCCAGGTGCCAATAAATGTTTCTCACGAAGTCGGGAGGCTAACAATTCGGAAGCATCCTTTGGAAGGTGCAAATCTCTAATTAAATCATTTAGTTCGCTCTGGTTAAACACTTCGGGCTCTTCGAAATCTGGTGTGAAAACTGAGTCATCTGGGTCGCAATTAGATTCCTCTGATTCTGACGATATGACGTTTTCTAGTGCTTTTGGGGCGGTCGGTATCAGTACATCTGGTCCATGAGGAACTGGTCGAATAGCAGAGTCAAGATTGGGATACACATTTTGTTTCTTGTTTTTTCTGTTGAATCCTTGAACATTACACGAACAAAAATAACAATCATCACTGTGATTTCTAGGCTCTCGCCAAACGATAGGAACACCAAAGTTTAAACATTTCTTCCTACCTTTTTGTCAGTTTCTTAATGCTTCAACGCAAACGGAACAAACAGTATGAGGAGCCCAGGACTTGTCTTGGTCGCCAATTTTTACACCAAAATAAGCGTGGTATACATTTTTCACAAACGAAGTTATAGTTTGCCTCTGCTTTACTACGACATAACTACCACAGATATAACAAAAGGTATTCGGATTGTTCACACAATGTCTTCTTTCCATATTTATACGTTCTAGAACACTTAAAATACGCAAGAACGAAGACAACAAGCGCGCGGACACAGTAGCACGACGACTAACACAACCAAACTGCACATAAGCAGGTTTCAACGTTGTATTGACGCTTCTGCGCCGACTCTGTTGCTTTGCTGAGAAATCTAATATTAACCAGTGTTTCCAAATCACATTTAATTTCATAAAAATCAATTCATCTAAAAATCATGTCTAACATGGAACAAACATATTCTTGTCATAGGTATGTATATTAATAAAATAACATTTTTAAGATATAGAGCGCTATAAAAAAAATTTACGTGATAGAGCAAAAATATGGCGTTTTTTGAAAGAAGGGCCCCCAAACATATACAAATTATCAAACAGCTTTCAAACATCAAAATCACTGTAGACCTGTGTAATTATTACGGTTAACGTTTTATCATCAAGTACTGTTTTTACACGCTTCACGTTCTAGTTGCGATGAACTACATTTTAAATATACGTAAATGTTTTAATTTACCTTTGCAATAAAATAAACCTATTTAAAAAACCGTAACGAGGGTTGTAAAATATAATTTGCTTTTCATTTTTATTAATTTCTTTTAATGAATAATAAAAAACACAATTATCACGATTAAAACGCAAAAAGAAACTGGTTCGTGGAATAGCAATTTGACAGCTAAACGCTCTAAAAAAGAGAAAACAACCATTCGAGTTGTAGAATTTTTTCCTATCGTTTATAATAAAATATGAACTTCTTTTAATAACATCCTGTAACCAATATAATTTTAAAAATCGATTATAAAACACCCAAAGATAATTTCGTACTCGTCACCAACTTCCTTTTCTGCATTTTCCGATGAAATTTCAGATTAGATATTATAAATAGAATATCATTTTGACGGAAAATTGACAAAAGAGCCGCGTACGCAAAGCGCTTCACATTCCCCGATGCCTCCGTATATCTTATCAGTCTTTTTCACACAGACATTTCCTAAAGTAAACTTGACGGAATATAAAATATAAGAGATCGAATAATATTATTCTGCAAAGTATCTATCTGATTTCATCAGTCTTCTACTCCTGTTTTGGACTTTTATTGGATTCTTCTTTACGGAACCGTCAAGAAAATTAAGAAAATTTATGAGATTTATATGTTGTTGTAAAAATTGCGACCGTAGTATTAGCTTTAAGTATCGCAGTATAAAAGCTAAGAGCTCATGAGTAGTTTTATCGAAGTAATATGTATTACCATTCGTGTTTTAACGAGTCCTGAAACTGAAGCGCTTAATGTGATATACGTTGTTTGTAAATATAAAGTACCGTCTGTCTTGACATTTACAGAAATTTATATCGTTTGCAAAAGAGCGTTTTAACCTTTATGAAATATACACTTTGAGGCAACTCAGTTAACTCCGTCTGAACATGGAAAGTAATTTTCTAAATAATTTTGATAAAAATTAAAATTATAAAATTAGAAGCAAGTAGAAAGTTGAGTTGAAGTGTACTGTAAAGAAATTGATTTATTTCGTACGAGAAGTGAACAAAATTGAAAATTAGATATGCAGGAGTTGCCTTCTTTAGCTCATGTCCGACAAGGAAGCTACTTCTGGGGTGGTCGTTTACTGTATGGGCCACAGTTCGCTCCACATTTCCGTAGTCGCAAAGGCTAGTATCTAAAGGATTAGGAATTAAATCTCTATTCCTTAATTAATTGTTCGAGAAAGGCTATCCAATGATCACCACATTGATGGGATCCTAAATTGCTGTATCAAGTCAAATCAGTCTCCTAGATTTCAGTTGGGTCCTTGGGACACTCTCCAAATAATCCTGTATAGGAGGATCAATATTAATTTTAATCTAAGCCCATTCATTTTATACTGCAGCGAGACGTCTGACATATGACGAAAGAATCGGTAACCAGAGACTAGGAGTGGATCTAACAGTACGGGTGACGATTCTATTAGCTTGGTGTTAGAGCTTCGATGCCAGACAACAGCACAATATTCAGCGGAAAAGTAAGTCAGTGAAATGGCTGCCTATCGCACGTTCTTCCTATTCGCTTCTCATAAAATGCTGGTAAGTTTATGTAAGATATTATTGCGCGCCTTTTGAGTAGTTCACGCCTAGATATTTAGGATAGGGTTGTGGTTGATTCGATCACCACCAAATTTAACATTCAGCTCATTGTTGGATTCTTTGTTGCACAAATGAAAGGGGCTTTGACGGGTTTGGCTGTAAGCGCCATTTCTTATTATGCTCATCTAAAGCATGCAGGTATTCAGAAAGTTGTACTTCTCCATCTTCTAAATTATTGGTTTGGGTGCATAAAGCCAGGCAATCTGCATATAGGAATTTTCGTGTTTTGTGGATAAACGTTGAACATTAAAGGAGCCGAACCGAGCCTGGAGAAAGGCTATTTTTCGAAGTTTTATCGTTGTTACTTCGATTGTTCAGACAGACTGCGATTCGGTGGGGAGGAAGGCATACCCTGTATGCCTCCCCACGTATACAATACCAAGAGCAGAGGATCTTAAAACAGATGTCGAGAAATCGCACATTATGTTTTTGATTTTTAGTATTTCTACTGCTTTTTCGAGGTCATACTTATAAGTCAGGGTTTTGTTAAAAATAACACCAAGATATTTTAGGCTTTCAGGCAATGCAATACAATTGGCGCAAGTCCAAAGTCTGCTAATTTTTTTAGTAAAATTTCATGACTTATGAAGTCAAAAGCCTTAGGCATATACCTGTATATGACATCTACCTAAGTACGTCTTTCAAAAACCTCACATATATATACAGGGATATCGTAGATAAATCACGATACAAATTGATGCTGATGAATAGAAATATACGATCTAACGTTACTATATATGGAGCTCTAGCTAACAGGTTCATGTACTTTTGAAAAGTTTTACAGAGTCGATAATAGTCGGGTCGCTTTTATTAGTGTATTAGACAAATTCTAGTATGCTTTTAATGCTACAAACTTACACCAGCCTTTATCAAACGATGAATAATTATCGTGAGTGGCTTTTAATGTTTTGACGTTGTGTTGCGGTTTAAAACAGACCTTTTCCACTAGAATATTCCATAACCGATAATTCAAACAATTCAGATCAAGGGCTTCAGACAACCAATATTCCCCGGAGATAAAATTCAACAAATTGTTTTTCAACCAACTCTAAGTGGTTATAGTTTCTGCGCCGATGGTAAGTCTTACTTAATTAACATCATAACTGCCCCCCAAAATCATCACTTATAACAAAAACATTTTCGCAACCCAAATCCATACTGTAAAATAGTGTCAACAGCTAGAGTAGTAACATTAACTGGAAAAGGTCAAACATTAATGATAGCTCATTTATCTTGTAACGATGAAGAAAGTGTCCACCAAAAAACCCGGTATTCAGCTTCAGCTATCTAATGAGCATACTGGACCCATTATTTATTAATTATAAACGAATGCCACAAAGTATCTAAATACATTAGTACTTAGTAGAAAGCATATTTCATTATCTTTTTCAATAACGAACGATTTTCAATAATTTTGCGAAAAGTCCTGCGCAATTGAAATTGTATGTTCTTCTTAGTTAGCTAATTTGAACTTTAAGTAATATTAATTAAAAAAGCCCTTGCCACGATATAGCCTTAAACTCAAGATATGTATTGCGACAACTAGCCTGTTATCACTAGTAGAAAACTACTAATTTCGAAACTAATTCTATTTATATTTCCTTATAGTAGTATGCTGGCCTGAGAGTAAAGTTAGAAATATATTGTTGTAAGAAGTTTTAAATTAATTTTTACAGAATAAACCACAATCTTAAATTTACTTAGACTCTATATATATTATTAATCATTTATCTGGATTTAATTATTATAATCTTAATATTATTATTGTAACCTATCTCTGCTTATAAAAAAATATAACATATCTATGCATTGCTACAGGAAACGTACAACAATAAAAGTCTACGAAAACTGGCTTTGTTAAAATATTGGGCAACCCAACAACAAAATTGTTTAATGGTAGCTTTATTACTATAGCCTTGGAACAAAGGAGTTAATTAATGTCTAACACGAAAGAAAGTGTAACTTAATGCGAGCTGTCTTAATATAACATACGAACAAAGAAATTAATGACCAAGCCAAAGGAAATAATAAATTAAGGATTCCTAATATTTCAGGACACATTTTTTTTTTATTAAATTAAAGTTTTTTAGTAATATTTAATCAGACGAAACGGCGTAATTAGTACAGAACTGCCTTCTAGCTTTCTGATATTGTTCGTGGATAACCAACTACAATGGAGTCGTTTCGATTCCATACGTGGTCCTCGATTCAATTTCCGGCCCACGTGGTTTAATTCACTTCTTCAATAGATTCTCACGTTGGTTTTAAACTCTAACGATAAATCTAAAAATCCAATTAGTTATAAAACCAGTAACAAAAGCACTACGCAGTTGAACGAGGGTACAAATTAATCTTCGTCATAGACAATAATGCCAATCCAAGCAAATAAAATTTGTTAAACATACACTGAACACCACTGTATAAACCACCTCTTTCGGCGTAAATTTTACTCTCTAAGAACAACCACACAACGGCAAAAGACAAAAGACAAAAATATAAGCGGTCTAGCCCTGATGCTCTATGATAGTGGCCGAGGTCATCTACAAAATTCCATATCTCCCTAAAGCAAGTCACGCATGTCTGTTAGAGTTAACAAGGATACGTTGAATATATAGCAACGGCCAAAGAATCCTAACAGTATAAACATATATGTATCTGTACACATGGATGTACATCACATATTTAACCAGTGGTCACTTCAACGGCAGACAGATGCCTTTGTTGGGTTTTTTCGGAATGGCATAGCCTTTCGAGAGGCAACCGCTTTTATCGGTGGGTCTCTTTTGCCGTCAGATATCACGATATTATCGCTTGTCATCTGACAGGATGTCATCTGACTGTTGATATTTGGCGAAAGCGAACCTTTTCTATATATATATGTTTTCATTCAGGTTTACGCGGGTAGGAGTATGTGTTGTAACTGGATTCCGGGTTTTCTTCCGCGTTTCCATTGTTTGGTCTTTGTAAAGACCGGTGCTGGTTTCTGGACGACGTTTCGGCAAAATCACATTTGCCATCTTCAGGTCTGCGATAACTGTCTGCTTCTGGTTACTTGTAAACAGTTTACGAGTAACCAGAAGTAGAAGCAGACAGTTATCGCAGGCCTGAAGATGGCAAATGTGATTTGCTTCTGCTTTGGTTACTCGTAAACAGTTTACGAGTAACCAGAAGTAGAAGCAGACAGTTATCGCAGGCCTGAAGATGGCAAATGTGATTTGCTTCTGCTCTGGTTACTCGTAAACAGTTTACGAGTAACCAGAAGTAGAAGCAGACAGTTATCGCAGGCCTGAAGATGGCAAATGTGATTTGCTTCTGCTCTGGTTACTCGTAAACAGTTTACGAGTAACCAGAAGCAGAAGCAGACAGTTATTGCAGACCTGAAGATGGCAAATGTGATTTTGCCGAAACGTCGTCCAGAAACCAGCACCGGTCTTTACAAAGACCAAACAATGGAAACGCGGAAGAAAACCCGGAATCCAGTTACAACATATATATATATATATATATATATATATATATGTATATATCTATACAGGGTTAGTTAAAAGTATGGAGACGGCAATTTATTGTCGTTAGTATTAATTCTAGGGAATTATGTTCAATATAAAAGTTTGTTAGGATATTTTGATCTACATTTCAGAATATTTGAATTTTTTTTTTCTTCAATCGTTTTTTAGTTACGCCTGTTCACGCGGTTTTTTTAAATGGGAACTAGTAAATTTTACTCTACCATTCGATAGAGAATGTTTTTCTCTTTACAATAATATTTTTGTTTTTTTAAAATTCATTTTAATAACTTTTTTTTATAAGAAAAGGCCGGTTCATGTGTTTAACAGATGTTCGGTACATCGCAGATAGACAAAAGCGTAGCGATAAACAAACTTGAGCGACATAATTTTATCAGTGGTTATTGTATACGTCAAATCTTTGACAGAAATAATTCATTTGTGCAATTTGTTGCTGTTAATATTAACAATGGCGAGTTTAAGTGAACATGAACGAATCGATATACTTATGATGTTGGGTTATGGAGATAGACGCAGAAGTTTACAAGACGTTTGTAATTTATTTAATGATACGCATCCAAATAGAAATCCAATTTCTAAATCCGTTGTTGGTAAAACTTTAAGACGCTTTGAACAAACGGGTAGTGCTAAATATTTACCAAGGAGTGGTAGACCTAGAACAGCAAAAAGCGATGATAACAAACTGGATATTTTATTGGCTGTATCTGAATATCCCCATTTATCAATCAATCAATTAGCGGCCAATTTATATATTTCACAAGTCATCGATCGTGTCATTTTTAAAAAGTGAAAAGTATAAACCTTATAAGGTACACCTTGTACACGAGTTAACGGAAGATGATTTTGATAGGAGATTACAATTTTCTGAAGAAATGTTAAATATTTGCAATAATAATGAAAATTTTGTTAACAATATTCTTTTCTCTGACGAAGCTAATTTTTACCTTGCCGGTGAAGTAAACAGACATAACAGCAGATACTGGTCATCGGAAAATCCCTCTTGGTTTTTGGAGCACCATACGCAGTACCCCCAATAGGTTAATGTTTGGGTTGGCATTCTAGGCGGTCATATTATCGGTCCCTTTTTCATCAATGGCAATTTAACTTCTTCTCTGTATTTGCAGTTATTGCAAAATGAAATAATACCTGCTTGTGCTACGCTCTATCCTCATGAAAACAATGAACACCTGCCCAATGACAGTATCTGGTTCCAGCAAGATGGCGCCCCACCACATTATGGTGTAAATGTTCGTCAATATCTGGACAACGTTTTTCCCCACAGATGGATTGGAAGACGAGGAACCATTGAATGGCCAGCACGTTCGCCAGATTTAAGTCCTTTAGATTCTTTTCTTTTGGGATACGTAAAAAACAAAGTTTACAAAGATAAGCCCGATAACGTCGATGATTTACAAATCCGAATTACCAGAACGTTACAAGAAATTTCCCCAGATTTTTTACAGAACTCTGTTCGGGGTTTTGTAAATCGACTGGGTCATTGTCAAATTACTAATGGGCGACAATTTGAACACTTACTTTAATTTACTTTGTTATTAATTTGTTTAATTTTTCTTGTAAAAAAGTTATTAAAATGAATTTTAAAAATTCAAAAATATTATTGTAAGGAGAAAAAAATTCTCTATCGAATGGTAGAGTAAAATTTACTAGTTCCCATTTAAAAAAACTGCGCGGGCAGGCGTAACTAAAAAACAACTGAAGAAAAAAAAAATTCAAATATTCTCAAATGTAGATCAAAATATCCTAACAAACTTTTATATTGAACATAATTCCCTAAAATGAATATTAACGACAATAAATCGCCGTCTCCATACTTTTAACTAACCCTGTATATATCACTTCGGAAACCCGCACAGATCATGTCGTCTAGACATAAACGTATGTGTTTGGGGTTTAAGCGACCACTGGCTAAATACGTGATATATGTCCATGTGTACAAATACAGATATGATTATGGATATTTGTATTATTTCCATGTCTCCTTGCTTATGTGCTGTTTTAGAATATAATTGTTTCACTAATGTACAAACTGCTTCACATGAGAATTGGCGTAATCAGTTATTGAGCTTTATTGAAATTATAGTTTCTATTATTCTTATTTATCTTATGTGTTGCAAACTAGTCATAACACGTAACGAGATTTCGAATAAACATTTCTAAATTTACTGCATCGTTCGTGCTCGATATTATGTAACATATTCTTTATGAAAGTGTTCCGAAGAAAGTTGGAATGCTAGTTATCGGTGAAGACTACGGAATTTTTCAATTACGTGCTTTACGTCTGTATAAATACGAAGTATCTCAGAAATTCGTAGCGAGAAAGACACAAGTCGGAATGTTGTTAGTACAAAGAAATAAATCATCCGTGCGGCAGTGGTTTTCATCAACCCAACTACAGCTTTTTATACGACGAGCTTGCGTCTACATATTTATCAGGAAGATTACTAATTATAGTTTTATTCGTATACTGTATGTCAAATTAAACAGAACTAGCTTTATAATAATCTAACATAATAAATTGAAACATACATGTGTGGGTAAAACCCCACCAGTTTTGTATAATACAAAAGTATTTTGAATAATATAAAATACCTTTGTATTATACAAAACTTGTGGGGTTTTGCCCACTTTTGTATGTTTCAATTTATTCTGTTACATTACACATGCGGTTATCCCGTAAGTATGAGTGAAGACACAAACAAAGTACAGTTTCTATAGATAAGACAGTACCATCTTTGGAAACATTTTGTTAGTTCTGCTTTGTTTATGTAGACAGAGCGAATACTTCGGTCGTCTGACAATATGCAGCGCTGAACGTACTTCTACGCTCGGTCCTAATAATTTTTGTGAAATAGCGAAGTCGTTCTTTTTTGCGAATATGTCTGAAGATATCCTTTCTCCAGCAGGGGCGTACTGATGAATCTGGAGAAAGATGAAATACGTATCTGCGTCTCTGGGGAGGGATATGTTCAGACACGTTCACAAAAACGTATTTATATTGAACTTGTTTTTGTGTTCTTCACACCAGGTTTTTAATAATATTTTATACTATTCAAAATACTTTTGCTTTATAATAATAATTAAAAAATTTTAATATACTTTAAAAAGAATTAATTAATAATGTTTATAACAAAGTAGTTTGAAACATACTTCGTAGGTAAAACCTCTCCAAATTTGATATAATTACGTGTTCCGCTCTGCAGACTGGCAAAAACTTAGTTTGTCAAATTGTAGTAAATAACACAACACATTAGGCAACATTTGCATGGAGAAATGAGATTTAATAGTCATTGCTTCTCATTTGCAGTAAATTCAAAATTTTTTATAAAACAAAAACATTTTTAATCATATAAAAATATTATTCCAAATCTGGTGGTGCACTGATGATTCTGTAGTAATATGAAACACGTGTCTGCGTCTCTGGACAGATACTTTTTCACAAATATATGAACGTGTATTGTGTTGCTACAGTTTATATTCCTTTGTTTTAAAAGTTTAGCGTGGATAAAGTTATACCGCTTTGTATTTAAATTTTACATTTACGATTTAGTACGTGATATTCTTTGATATCGGTTGAGCTCTCTGTATGATTTGTGGGACTCTGTGGGACTTTCGACAACGCCCTTCTTCGCACGGTGTCTTACGAATACTTCTGCTTGTACGACTAGTGAGCAACGTTGTTATTTCTTGGTGTACTCCGATAATCAAAATATGCATCATATTTTGGAAATTATCGCAGATTTCGAATTCGACTAGGATGCAGTGAGAAAATTTATAAAGGAAGCTCGTTGCCGTATCGTTTTGAGGTAATTAGACGTATGTAGGCTTTGAGCTTTTCTTTTGTCTGTCCATTTGTTGGGAATTTATAATATTTCTCATTCGAAGAGAAAAACCAGATAATCAACCATTTAATTCATCAAGCCCACTTTGTTCTTGCCAGAATACCTGTGACAAGACCCGTACGTCATTTTTTGTGAACCGTCTGTGTCGTCTTATGGTCGATGAGGTATTTTCTACAAAACTTTTTTAATGCAGTGAACTTAAAAGTCCTCGCAGATATTTTATTCGCTATAATTACGATTTCGAATTTTAAATGCTAATTCTAACAGCATATTAACTTGGCTAAATTCGTATATGTATTTGGAAATACGATAAATTGCTTCTTACGTGATACACGCAATTTGTGAAAGAATTTAGTTGATTATTGTACATTTATTCAGATAATTAAGGCTCACATATTTCATATTTAAACATTTACAAAATTAATTCATGAAAGTTTGTATCGTTATAAAAATTTATACTTAAATAATTTTACATTAAAATTAGGTGATTTCACGTAATAATAATTTTGAATTTTTAGTTGATGGTTAATTAGTTGATTTCACACATTTAAGAAGTTAATTTTTTTATTTTGTAACAACTTTGTGAGATATTAGAGTTATATATATTACAATTTTTTTTGACGTCACGTCATCATAGGTCAAATCTCGGTAAATTGAAATTTCTGTTAAATTTCTGTAAAATACTGTGTATGTAATACCAAATGTGAAGTTCAACAACAGATCTGCGGTCCATCTACGAATTTTGATCTTAGGTTAAGATGTAATAATTAAAGTAGGATATCCATTTCTACATATTCAACGTATTACTTGTTTGACGAAACACGACCTCATTAACGCCACCCCATTTAATTCTCGCATCTTTCGCACTTTTGTAACTAGGTTAATATAACATTAGGTAGGTTAAGGCATGATATATAAACTGAGGACAGAAGAGAACGAGTCAGTCTAATCAATCTTGAACATGTGAGCATTGTATTATGTAATGTTATTGTAGTATTTATTAAATGTTGTTTTTATATTGTTTCCGCGTGTATTATTTATTTCATTACTAAAACCGGTCTCTACTGAGCCCGCCTTGGAGATGAAGCTGTAGCGAGGACCAGTGGCATCATAAAGGCGAATCGAAATTGATTAAATAACTAATTGTCATAATTTTGGTATCTTTTGCAGATTAATTTAATTTATCTGATTTTGGTGTTTTAAGTTGATTAAGTTTTCTCACCAAATCAAAGGTGTAACAGAAATTTCTTGCCGAACTCGTAATTTGAAATCTTCAAGATCTGGCCTATCAACGTATACGGTTAGGGAAAGTAGGGTTAAGGAAATTTTTGACAATGTGTTAATAATTATAGATCCTTCCTAATTTTGGACGATTGTCAACGCTGCCTGTATCGATGTATCTTTTCACTGTTTTTGAAACTATTGATTATTTATGTTTCTATTTGGATGTACTTCATTAAATAATCGACAATGGGACTCTCCCGTGCAATAAAAGTCGATTCAATTGGCTCATAAAGGTTCTCCACCGCCCAAAAAAGCAAAAACGCTATCTTCTGGGGGAAAAGTGATAGCAACAGTATTCTGGAACGCGGAAAGGATCCTCTTAACCCTACGAGGTTCAAGGGTTTTTTGGCGCTAACTGGTACAACTTGGTCTGCGCAGACCTACATGGAATTTATATGTTAATATATAGGCAGGCGTATCAAAAGTGTATGCAAATGTGTTTAATGGTAGGAAAAATATGAATTAAACATAAAAACATATCTTTATATATTTTGGCTAACAATATATCATATTTTATTTATCATAGATAATCAAATAAAAGTTAGGCACGGCATTCAAGGCACGCGTATTTGGCATGTGAATGTTGTAGACATACCGGTTTCTTGCAATACATGCAATGGAACCGAGTTTTTCGCTGCTTTTTATCAGATTTATAGCACAGCGAGCACGATGGTCGAGTTGCAGAGGAAATGGCATGAATTGGTTAATCGTCTATCGGTGGGCCTGTCGCTACCTACAAAAAAAAATTGAAAAATATTTTCATAATTTGAATTGAATGTATGTGTAAATGAAATGCCTACCTCTACACCGAATAATGCCATTGCGTGTTTGACGTGTTGACTACCTCGTACAATGGGATTCGTTGCTCTTTGCTCCACGTGTGGGACCACTAGCTGTTGTGCCAATTCCATAAGGAAGACACGTCTTCGATCGTTCCTCTTGACATGACCCAATTTGCCATGAATAACAAATGCAGCCAAGCCCGCCACGTCCAACATGTTATAGAACAGAGCTAACGGCCATCGGTTTGTGCCCCTTTTGCACGTATAACTATCAAGCTTCTGATCCATGGTGTCGACTCCAGATTTATACTTATTATAATCTAAAATTTGAAATGGCTTTTGCGATGGCTTTGATGAGTCGACGTCGGGATTGTAATGTTCGGTCGAAATGAGAACCACAACTTTTTTCCTATTTGGCACGTATGAGCAAAGCGCAATATTATTATTGTGATAATCGAATAATGTGCTTAATATATCGCGTTTTGGATCTAACATCTCCTTCGGTATACAGGTTTTGTTCTTGCGCATGGTTCCTACATACGCCAACCTTTTCTTCATCAAAACAGCAGCCAAATCATAAGAAGAGAAGAAATTATCGGCATATACTGTTCGTCCAGAACCGGCGTACTTTTTGACCAATTTTAGAACGATGTTCTCACCTTGATTTACAGCACGCGCTTCATTTGCCTATTTTCCAACATATATCAATCCCTTAAGTGGGTAATTGGAATTGGCGTCGCACATCCAAAAGATTTTAATTCCGTATTTAGCTGGTTTTGACGGTATATATTGAGTGAAGCGCGTACGGCCTCGGTACGGGAACAATTGCTCATCAATAGTTATCTGGGCACCTGGAACATATAAACGCTCTAAATTGCTCATGAGCATATTCCAAACGTCGTCGATAGCGGCTGATTTGCTTTCTAATAGCCGAGCAGTTCTAGTGTTGCCGTTGTCGAATCGAATATATTGTAAAAATAGCTTTATAACGGTGAGCAGACATCGTCGCCTTATAGATAGGGTTTCCGTTGTTGCCCCACAACTCAAGAGCAGGCTGACCATTTGACCCGAAAATGCCAGCAAACAAGGTTAAGCCAAAAAATGCGTATATTTCATTTTCCGCTACAGGTTTCGTCCATAACCGCGGTGTCTTGTCAGGATTATTGACACACCATAGACGGCATAGCTCCTGGGCTTTCCGGTTTGTTTCACGTACAATTATACTTACGATTTCAGGTGTTATTAGTGACTTAAATATTGAAACCGGGTTTCGCATAATCCCTGGAGCCGGGCCTTCACGACCCATAGTGGCGCAGTTATGAGCACGAAGCCTACCTGTACCCGGTGGAGCACTTGACCAAATTTTACAATCTTTTGAAGGGTATTTGATAACCGAGTTCGCTGAACGGGGCTCCATTTCCATATTGACGAATTCAAGAGCTTCGGTGGCAGCTGTAGCGCCTTCATAGAAATCTTCTAAATCCTCATCATCGTCATATGTGCTCTCGGTTTCTATAACGATGTCTGCCTCAGCATCAGAAGCCGCATCTTCTAACAGTGGAACATAATCAGGGTCCGTAATGTCGTCGTCGCCTTCGAATGGATTGAGTTCCCCCGGCCTCTTTATCCGCACCAGTCATCCATTTGGCTAACTTGTTATCCATTTGATTCCTCTCTTCTTCCGATAAATTTTGATATCTTCTGGTGCAATTCACCACGTCCATTATATCATCACGGATAATAGATGCTGAAGTCATTTTGCTACATGTAACCAAAGGTAACTAATTGCCAATTTATATTTATTATATATATATATATATATATATATATATATATATATATTATATATATTTATTATTATATATATAAATATATATATATATATATATATATATATATATATATATATATATATTATATATATATATTTTTGGGAAAAGCCCTAAATAAACTCACTTCAAACTAAAACACTCAGATCTTTACACAACAAGCACTGCTGCCTGCTGTACTGGCAAATTGCCTGTCTTCTTTTTAAAATAAAAGCCGTTACACACAATTCGCATTCTCTACCTTAGCAACAAGCTAGGTCCGCACAGACCTGCTTGGTATGTATGAACCATTTCGCTTGTAAACAGGAATAAAACCGAAAATACCAATACCACATAAGTGGGTCACAGTGGTCCATACTTATTGTGTTCTCTGTAGCCTATCTCTAACACGTAAAACAAAAGAGTTATACACACATTTATATGCAAAAGGTCTGCACAGACCTGGTTGAACCTCGTAGGGTTAATTGAGTATATGCTAAAAGAGACTACAATAACAGGAAAGGTCTACAAAGACACAACCAAGAACTTGTACATGACTATATGCGAAAAAGATCCCAGAATTTTGCACAGAAAATTCTTCTTCTGCGCGACAACTGCAGGGTGCATAAGGCACGAATCGTTTAGGCAATAAATACGGCCTTGAAGAATTTCAATATCCGCACTACAGTCTCGATATCGTCCCCTGTGACCATTATCTTTTTTCATAACTCAAAAAATAGTTCAGAGGTTGTCGATTTCTATCGAATGACGATGTGGAAAACTCTGTGGGTCGTATTTTGCGGAATTACCAAAACAATTTTTTTTTCGGAAGCATAGCGTTACTAAGGAAACGTTGGAATAAATACGTTAGTGTTAATGGTTCTTACGTTGAAAAATATTCTTTTTAGTTTTCTAACTCGTTTCTTTCATAGGTAGATAGATAACATAAAAAACTCCCCCCCGTATAATTGTTCCCTTTCTCACTCCTAACAGAAAATGTGTGTTCATTATTTTTTCAAGACTTTTAGTATTCGTAATATTCTGTCTCTAGATGCCGTTGCTTCCTCTTAATAGAAATGTTTTTAATTTCGTTTGAAATTTTTTACTTGAGGATTCCTCTCTTATTTTTGCTTTGTTCTTGTACCGTTATAATAAATTCCTAGTATCGTTTCATGTGTACCTGTTTTTCCGTCTCTCTCGCCGCCTTATGAAAAAGAATTCAGTTTATTAATTTCCTTGTAATGTTTCATTTCAGGATCTGTGCGTTTTGTTCAGAAATTACTCTCATTATTATTGATCATAACAGTAAGAAATATATTTTATTCTAATAAGCAGTAAAGATAATTTTACTTCTATAACCTTCCATTAGAGGTATATCGCCTACGAGGTGCATGTCAGTACATCATTCTTATGTTTAAATAAAAGAGTGGGAGTAGCAGCGTGGCATATTTTCTAACTTCCTAAGTCTTTTCGTTCTAACGAACAGTATAGTAAAAGGTGTCCCAACAGGAACTTGGGGATTTAAATTTCACATTATTTTCAAATAAGGTAACTTAGCAACCTAATATTTGGTATATGTCATCTATAAACTTGTAAAAGTCATCATGCAACGTTTCACGACTGAAGAACGTATCCAAATTGTTCAAATTTATTATGAAAATGGTCGTTCCATTACGAACACAATTCGTCGACTACGCGTTGTTTTTCATCAGAATCATATTCCCAGCAATACGGCAATTAGAAATTTAATGGCAAAATTTGAGCGAACTGGTTCTGTTCTCGATGTAAAGACACCACTACGTCCCCGTAACGTTCGGTCAGTTGAAAATATCGCTATGGTGAATGAAAGTGTTACCGAAAGTCCAAAAACGTCAATTCGTCATCGGTCACATCAATTGGCCATCTCAAGATCATCTCCGCAACGAATTTTAACAAAAGACCTTCGGCTACACGCATACAAAATCCAGTTAACACAAGAATTGAAGCCCAGGGACCATCACCACCGCCGTATCTTTGCCAATTGGATTTTGGAGCAAACTGATTTTGATGACGAATTCTGTAAGCGAATCATATTCAGTGACGAAGCCCATTTTCACATAAGGGGTTACGTAAATAAACAAAACTGCCGCATTTGGGGGCGTGAAAATCCTCGAGAGATTATTGAAAAACCCATGCACCCACTACGTGTCACTGTATGGTGCGGTTTCTCGGCCAATGGTGTTCTTGGACCTTACTTTTTTGAAAATGAGAATGGAGAAGCAGAAACTGTAAATGGGGAGCGGTATCGACAGATGTTGAATAACTTTCTATGGCCTCGTTTGGAAGATATGGACCTCAACAATCTTTACTTTCAACAAGATGGGGCCACTTGTCACACTGCCAGGGAAGCTCTAAATTTACTGCAGGAGAAATTCCCTCGCCGTGTGATTTCTCGTAATGGTGACGTGGATTGGCCTGCAAGATCCTGCGACATAACACCGCTGGACTTTTTCCTTTGGGGTTTCCTTAAGAATCAAGTCTACACAAATAATCCACAGACAATTGATGAATTAAAAAATAACATTCATGCGGCTATTGACGAGATTAACTTGCATATGTGTGATAAAGTCATTGAAAATTTTAAAAAAAGAATCGCTGTGTGCAATAGAAGTCACGGTGGACATTTATCCGATATCTTGTTCCACATATAATTTTAGGGTTTCTATTTTATGTTTACGTTAATAAATCGTTGAATTTCTAAATACTACGCATGTTATTTGGAATTTAAATCGCCAAGTTCCTGTTGGGACACCTTATATATGCGTTGAAATTTAACAAATAATGTGTCAGCGAAAGAATCACCTCAGGAGTGATTACGACAATCGACGTTGAATTTTTTTCTTTTATCATATTTTGTTTCTTATGCTTGTTGGTTGTTACTATTACAACTACCTGTTGATTCATCGTTTATCAAAATTTTTTATTTGTACCCAAAACTTACTTGTTACCCGTGAGGTGCTCGCGACTGTATTTGTTATAATTAATGTAATAATTTGGCTTAGGATCACAGTTGCTTCCAAGAAACATATTTTTAATTTGGAAAATGAAGACGACATACTCCCGTGAGCAAGAAAAAACGGGACACTATTTGTGTGGGTTTAAATTGTGACTACTTAAGTGGCTATCTTTACTCATAATAGTAAGTAGAATGGACCAACCCAGAGATATATATATATAAATATATATATATATATATATATATATATATATATATATATAAAACGTGTGTATATATATAACGTGTGTATAAATTGTCGCAAAAGCTACACGCAGCGACATTCTTCGTTCGGTTCTGAATAAAAAATCTTAATGTTAAAATGTCGTATCATGCTTCGTTTGTTTTCACGGGGTTCTTGAAGTTCAGACTTTTAGTGCGTAACTAACCTTTGCTCTTCGATATCTGTTAATAGAGATAGATGCAATTTAGTTTAAAGAAAAAAATTTTACTAGTATTATTTCGTAAACGTTTTCTTTTTGATTTAAAAGCTTGTTTTTAACATTTATTCATTAACGTACTTCCACGAAAAACACATTTGGCAACGTTGTAGAACAATAAGTTTGTATTTCAAAGTGAGTTCAATCAAAATCATTACTGTCAAATTTTAACATTTACGAATTTACGAAGCATGATACGACATTTTAACATTAAGATTTTTTATTCAGAATCGAACGAAGAATGTCGCTACGTGTAGCTTTTGCGACAATTTATACACACCTTGTATATATATATATATATATATATATATATATATATATATATATATATATATATATATATATATATATATATATATAATAACTTCGTGACTTTGGTATGATATGGTAAACCTAATCAGTAGGCGATTAAAGGTCTGTATATTACTTCAAAATATATGTATTTAAAAAACTCTACATGTTTCGGCTGTGTACGCCTTTATCAAGAGAATACAAAATATGAATATTTTGTATTCTCTTGATAAAGGCGTACACAGCCGAAACATGTAGAGTTTTTTAAATACATATATTTTGAAGTAATATACAGACCTTTAATCGCCTACTGATTAGGTTTACCATATATATATATATATATATATATATATATATATATATATATATATATATATATAAATTGATAAATTATTGGAGTTTTTCGGCTTTTATATGAAATATTTACCAATATCGCTCCGGATTGGTCCACTCTAATAGTAAGTCAAGAATTGTCATAAATGTGTGTTTCATTGACATTTATTAAACATTTTTAAAATATATATATATAAATAAAATTTACTAAAAACGATAGAGAAAGAATATAATTAAAATAATTAGTATATAATTGATGTCTTTTTAATACCTTTCTTTTTCAATAGGGCGCAGCAAATTATTAAATCGTCCATTTTTCTTTTCTTCATTATGATTAAGTTAAACGTTCAAATAGTTAATACTATTAGTAATTATTATTAATTACATTTCACGGTGCTATTTTTTTATACTCTCAACCCTAATCAATATTAAATGTATACAACTCGACTCAATGTAATGATATGTTATGGATAAGCTTATTATAAAAATTTTTAAACTCAGAAACGGAAACTGTGAGATAATTCTTCAACATAAAAGAAAAATTGGCTAACGCTTACCTTAAGATTTAACATTTTAGGATTTTAATTAGCAAAATCCTCTTTACTTATAATTGAAATTTAAAAAAACTACTATTAAAAAAGGATACACCCAAGAAGAAAAATATATTTTATTGAAAAAACCTTTTAAAATCAAATTTCAAGTCTATTAAATAAAATAATGTCCATATCTACCACTGAAAGAAGAACGAACAGTTGGAAGTCAAAGAAGTAACCAAAATACACACTAACCAGCTAACAAAATTAACATCCGTACAGAATTCATAAACATCGGTTTTTTTTCACACCAACTAAAAGAAGATTTTCACGTTAAAATCAAATAAAATAAAACAATAATAGGCTTAAATTACTCAAGAGTGGCTCAATTTACAAAAACAAGAGAAACAATTAAACATAAAAAGAATTAATTTGAAATTTTGAAAAAGATGACAAATATTTTTGAATAGTATAATACAAGTTTCATAAGGCACCATTTTGCCGCACAAGATGAGTTTAGAAAACGAGCCACGACAGTGGCGAGTTTTCTGAAGAGCGAGTGCGGCAAAAGGCCTTATGAAACGAGTTTTTTATACTATTTTTTTCTATTTTGCATTTGTTACATTAATAAATTGGAATTATTTAATTTGGAAGTTCAGAGATTAATTTCTATATAAAGCATGCAGTTGGTCACATTGATACTTGACATTGTCAAATTTAAATCTTGCTATGCGCGAAGTATATTATATTACATATTATTTATTAATTTTCGTTAAAATTACTTGATATTTTATTTAAAAATATAAACACGAGTGACTTAGAAACTAATATATCTTGTTGTCAATTGTATACAATATACGTTGTTTGTGTAGAGTACGAACATATATCATATCTGTCAAATGTACTTAAATTCTTAAAATCAAATGACAGCAATGATATTTATTTCTGTGTTCGAATCAAAAACATTAATTCAACAACTAAATGAAATTTTGGAAGAATATTAACATTTTGACATATTAATTAAAATAATTACCTGGATAGTTATCAGAAAAGTAGTGCTAATTTTCACTGTTAGTTTCATCAAACTCCAAAAAAGCGTTTGGGAATTAAGAAGAAGAAACATTCAAAAAAACGTATAGCTTTTGCTTAAATTGAAAATGCTATAAAAGCCAGAAATTGGAGATTGATTGTTGATGACACTTGAATAGTAAACACCTACAGTTAGTCAAATAGCAAACATACTTCGTGTTGTCATAGTAATTTTGTACAGCCTAAAAATAAATACGAATCAGGAAGAAAGAAGATATTCAGAAAAGGAAGAGCCATCTATCATCATCCAATAACATGTCAGAAAAATACCAATTTAAAACACCTCATAAATGTCAAATTATAAATATTAAAATAAAGAATATTATTCAAAAACTTAATTCAAAATTAAGAAATTCAATTACAAAGAGTTCATAGAATTTGTTTCTTGTTTCTCGAGAATCCACGAATCTGATAAAAGAAATCACAGATTAAAAATAAAACTTTTAAGATATCAAAAAAATATAAAACAAGCTTTCGTTTTTTTGAGCAATACGAAATAATCATCGCATCGTCTGTAAAACCAAACAGTGTGGAAAACACGACGATTTTTTGGATCAACAAAGGAAGGTGGCAATTCAGGCTTATTTTTACGGATGGTACCAACTAATGTTAGGTTTTTTGATAACAAATACTTTGCAAGATTGTACGAAGTAAAGAAATTGTCTCAGGTGACATTCCTTCTAGAGTTATCAATTTCTTCAAGTAAACGTTTTACAAGCTTTTCGCATTGATTCTTGTCTCTTTCCTCTCCCTGCTTTCCAAGATAAATTTCCAGTTTCCATGCACAGGTTGTTACACTATCACAAATGGCCCAAAATTTGATTTCATATCGTCCAGGTTTTGATGGAATATATTGTCTAAAGGGACATCTGCCTCTGAAAGTTATAAGCTGTTCATTAACCGTCATACACCAATTTGGTACATTATGATATGGATTTTTCCCCGCAACATTGTGAAAAAAACTTTATTTTTGATTAAAACATTAAATTTTGATGACTCTGTATGTTTTGTGAAATTTTGTTATGAATCCTAATTTTATTTTTGATTTTGTGTTGATTTGGTTTTGACTAGGGATGTAGTTCGCCGTGTGGCCATGATATATCCTGAGACACGTCTTGATACTCGAGTAAGAGTGTTGCATATTTGTAGATAAACTTTTTATCTCTTATTTCAAGTAATTTCGGTTTTTGTTTTGAATTAAGTGTTTGTGATTGCTTAATTCATTATCGAATTTTTACGAGTTTGTATACTTCGTAATCTTGATTTAATAACATTTTTACTCGAGGTGTGTCTCATGTATTAAGAAAAAATATATTTTTTCGTGGGTTGAATTTTTATTAAAGTATTATTTCTTTATTGAATGCATTTATTGTATTATTGTTTGTATGAATTTCTATATTTTAATATTAGTTAAAAATAGATGACAAAGATAGTTTTTCGTTTCTAGTAATTTTTTTTTGTAACTATAAATTCTAGAACGTTTTAAATTTTCAAGGTTGGTGTTTTTATACTTGTGGTATCGCGCAGGTGTTTAAGATTTCGGTTTGACAGTTGTATCTGTTTACATTTTGAGTTTGTTTTCTGGGGTGATAGAAAAAAGTATCTTTGGAATTTATTAGTATTAATTTTGTTCACGATTCATTAGAGGACGTTTGAATTTGTTTAGCGGTCAATACCAGCAAATTTTGTTTACCTCTATGTGCTATTGTTATACCCAGCTCTTTACACTTTATAAAGAATCAATTTTTTTATTTTTTTTTATAATAAGCAGTCTTTTGAAAATTGTGATTTTTAATTATATTTAACACTTTTGTTTGAACTATTGTACTGGCGCCCGTTAATTTTGTAGCCGAGAAGTACCACGTTTTTCCTATTGGAAACCCGGAGAGGAATGCTGTCTCATAAAAGTAATTAACCGATTAAGCATCAAAGTTGGACAGTGTGGTGGTGAATAGTGGTTCATTCAACTACGAACTCACAATTCATAGCAATACGCATCTCGCAAATAAGTATTCCATAACTCAAAGCATTCCCGTATTGGTGCTTTTTGTCGCCACTCCTCTTTCTTCGTCTTTCCGCTGCAGCGTCGAATCTAAGTACACGAAGTATATTTTGTAATCTATTTCGAGCGATAATAGTAGCAAAGATTTTTCTACCATTGTTTTTGCTCCAAAGTTGTATTACATCCTCGTTATAAGATTTGTATACACCTATTATTATCAAAACTCCAATTTCTTCAATTCTTGGACATCCATTTTTATCCAATTTTTGCCGAAAACAATCTCTCCATCTTCATTCGTCCACTTTAGGAAAATTTCAAAAAGAGGTTTACCAAAATAAATCAAAAGAGAAGAAGCAGGTGTACCGATCTCGCGATTTCCAAAACTTGTTAGGCCTGAACGTTCTCGTAAAATATTGTGTCGTGGTTGTCTTCCATGATGAGGTAAAATAGGATCTTGGTACTTTTTTTTTTTTTTCTTTTCCTTTTTTTTTTCTTTTTTGTGTCAGGTGGAACGCTCATGCTCGCCTTAGCTTGTTCTCAGCTTAAGGCAGTGCGGGACTCAAAACGAATTTTGCCTACCCACCAAAACCACCTCCTTTGCTCCTCCGACATGCTGGAATCTACATGATCTGTATTCCCTCAGACATGTCGGGTGTTTCTTTAAAGTTTTCCTCTTTCCCTTTCCTCCATCTCATTGGTACGCAAAACCTCTCCTACATACTCGTTGATGTTATCGAAATATGTTTTACCACTTGTCATTATGTTGATAATACTTTCTGTACTCAATTTCATCCCTATCCTTTCCTCATGTTTGTTTCTCTGGGAGCTCCACCTTTCGCAGGTCATGACCGTGTGCTCTGGCGTGTCCCTAAGTCCACAGTAATCACATATGTCGGTTTGTGTGATACCCATTTTTTTGGTGTAGGTTCTGAACTGCCCATGGCCCGTGAGAAATTGCGTCAGATAGTAGTTCGTTCGCCTATATTCACATTTCACCCATACTGAGATATTAGGGATGAGGGACTTTGTCCATTGTCCGGTATCCCAGTGTTCGTCCAATATCTGTTGCCATTTTTTAAATGTGTGTTCTCTATATTCCTTTTCGGGCGTTCTCACAGATCGCCGTCCATCGACATATGCCTCAGTTCTCTCCTCCACCAGTAGCGGGATTGGCGGCACTCCAGCGACCACCTGTACAGCACGGGTGGAGATGGTGCGGTAGCCACTTACCACCCGGACCAACATCTTCCTTTGGGTAGATTCTAGTACATTCCGGTATTTCTTTATATTTAGAACGCTGTTCCATACCGGTGCTACATATAGTAAAATCGAGTTGACTACTCCGGATTTTGGTACTAAACAACTTGTTTGTTCACTACCTGATTCTTCTGCTGTGCTTGTATCACCTCCATCGATGAGGCCTTCGACAGAATCTACCTCTCTATCGTCATCCGAAGCTTGATATCCGCTATTGTATTCAACATCAGTCATTTCGGATACTATCGTCTCTAGCTGTTGTTGTGTGTTCCTCTTTCCACGATCCATTTTCCATAATGAGTAAAACGCAAAGTAGAAAATAGCAGAAATAAAAAATTCATTAATAACTACCTGAAAATTGATAAAAAATTATGTTAAAATATCAACTAGCACATCACTACTGAACAAAATTTAAATTTTGTCTTATTCACAGTAAAAAAGTAACACCACATAGATTCGGCTAGCACTAATGCATTGTTAACGACGTGCGGCTATAAATATGCTGAAACACATAAAGTCCCCTAAATCCGCATGATAAAGGGATTTCCCCTTTCTGTATACATCGGGGAATGCCGATGTTTATCAGCAGCGGGGAAGTCCGAAATTTATAAGCGAACCATTATCATTGTAAAAAATACTCGCTTTAGCTACATTTATACCCATAAACGACATTGGGGAAACTATTTTTATACTGCCAAAATGATTCTTTCTAAAATATTTTTTTGGACAAAATTTATCAGTACTAGGAAATTATCCCAACCATAAGTACGATAAAACAATGGCTAGAAATCGTTTCGGGTCCACGGACCCGGTAGTCCTAGGGTTAATTCCAATTTTTTGAGCCCTTATTTTTCCTTTTTGATAATTTAGAAAAGCTGAGTATAAATCTATATTTTTTGGACGCAAGATAATATAATTAGTTTAAAGTAAAGAGTTCATTTACATTTTTCGGTATTCGCCATTCCATGAAAGCTTTCTAGACTTGCTCGTATTTGTTTCTAGATTTTTCGGGCAGCAAATTTAAATAATGTACTTGCGCTGCCTCTACTATCTCAGAAGAAGTGCAAATTTCATCTGCTTCTCCGTCAGAGTCCATACTTTACAATTATGATTATACAAATTATAGCAAAATAATAATTGTAAATGTAAACGGCGTGAACAACAATTTTTAATAAATTTTATATGTGTGCGTGACGGTTCAACAACACTTCTAGAGCGCGCGGTAACATAATCGTAGTGTTGAATAATGTGAAATTCGGATCTGCGATTGGTTCTAAAGTGTTCAGTAATGAATACTCAGAACTGTGATTGTATTTAAAGTGTTGAGCCAGTGGCGGCTCTTGATGACGTTCGATGTGAGCTGCTGCACGGATGAGACTGCTTCGTTTAAGCTTTCATATATACAGAGAAGCAAGTAACCGTACCGAAATCTTCCGAAATAGTTCGAAGTTGTCTCATCCGTGCAGCAGCGCACATCGTACGTCATCAAGAGCCGACACTGTGTTGAGCAATTATTCAATATATTACAAACGGCGGCTTGAGCTGGATATCGGGATGTGGATGTGCCGTGCTAATAATAATGAAATTATTCTAAGATAAATAAAATAATTAGTGGTGCTGGTGAAGTTTCTTCAAAGGTCCAGGACGTGCGTGATGATTGTTAAGTAAAATATATATATAACTTACTTACTAAATAAATAAAACACATAAGCGTTGTCCTTAAAGTGTGTATTTATATTTACATAAGAAAGAAATGAAATTGTTATATTTAAAAGTAATTGAAACAAAAGTAATATATACACAAGGAGCGGCAATTAAGTAACTGAAAATTAACACAAAAATACTCTGAAACGAACGTTTAATTGAGTAGTAAATTAAGGGTTAATTGAATACGATTAATATAAAATAATCTCTGTATCGAACAATACAGAGTTACCTTTGATTTGCGGCGATGGGCGACCACTTGGTGCGTCGTATACCTGGACAGATATGCAGAGCGATGTTTGGCCGGAGGAACAAGAAATTAATTAGTTTAATTAATATGGATTCACTTAAAAGAATAATATATATAGAACAATACAGGATTACCTTTTAATTGCGGTGAGATGCAGGGGCACGTGGATCATGCCACCGGTACTTGACCAGTACGGCGGGCGATGTTGCGCTTTCGAGCGTTCTAACGAGAAGATCGGACTGATAGTTTTGTATCGAAGAGAACACTGGTTTTGAAAACGGTCTGTTTTATGATCTAAGTCGGAGAGAGGGTCGATAACTTGAGTTCTAATTAATTAAGAAGCGGGACCTGAAGAGGTGTTCTATCGATGGCATAAATATTATTAAAATAACCCTTGTGACATAAGCTTCCTAATGATATGAAACACAACATATAAAAGAAGATGTATGTAATAATTAAAACAATTTAAAATGAATTGTAAATAGAAAGAAATTCCACAGTAACGTTGTTGAGTCAGGTAGAAAACTAAGGGTCTCGGTTAAGATATAACAAAAGAGAAATGCTTTCTCTTTGTAACAAAAATGTACAGAAAAATGTCTTA
The DNA here is from genome assembly GCA_935421215.2 of Melolontha melolontha. NCBI lineage: Eukaryota > Metazoa > Arthropoda > Insecta > Coleoptera > Scarabaeidae > Melolontha > Melolontha melolontha. Next base: position 218,567,575 of record OW285236.1, read on the forward strand.
AGTTAATATTTTAATACGAGATATTTAAAGAAGAAATATTTAAAAATAAATTAAAATATTCTATATGCGTAGCGTAACAAATATTGAGAATAATGAATAATATTATCTCTCATAAATTGCTATGATAATGAGTGCATTACGAAATAGGCGTTGAAAAAAGTTTTTTTATTGTAATAAAACATATATAGTATATAGTAGTAAAAAAATACCTTCATAATAGTAGATTACATTTTTATCTAAATATCTTACAGATAAATTAATGCCATAATCATAAAATAATGGAATATCGTATCATGTAATGTTCGTACATAATATCCGGATAAAAATACAGTGGTTTTGCATAATCATATTTTATACAAGCGGGTACATGAGACCTTTGGGAAAACGAAACCATTTCAGCGTGTACACGCTGCCGAAACGCCGGATAGCCTATTAAAACTTTTAATTGAAACACCTTCCAATTTTATTGAACTCGTAATTGTGTAACTGTACAACGTGTAGTTTAATCGTGCTCGTAAAGTTTACATCAATAGTTTTTAAAGTAAATAAAAATAAAATTACTGATCTGTTTTGTAATGGATAATTTCTATTTATTTGTATAACTCTTCACTTGCTGATTTCTATTGTTTGTTTCTAGATGCATTTTTTCTTTTATAGCTTCAGAGCAGATTATGAATGAGAAAGACAGATTGGTGAGAAATTTTCGGATATCCCGTACCTATTCTAAAATTTACAGAAACGTTATTGATGAATGTGTCTGGTCTTAATTTTTCAATGGATTTTAATCTTTTAAATCTTCTCACTTCTCGGCTGTTGCCCAAATGATTCACGGCGTTTAGATTAATTTTTATACATTTTTAGTATTTAGCATCGCACTATTTTATTTCTTCGGGAACAGCTTACTCGTAAATCATGGCGAAACACACACTCTGTTGTAACATATTTTTGTGCTTTTACAATCTTCGAATAAAATATTTTTTATACTTTAATCACTAGCATTGTCCAACAGTTGAATTCCTTAAGCCCAAAAGGTTTTAACTCTGGATAGGATACATGAACTATATGCGTATTAATGGATACATGGGGTATTGAAAAACCTCACCCAGAAAGAAGACTATTATTTTTAAATAAATGTATATTGAAATACTTTGAACATAATTATAAACTACATTTGGATAATTGTGGCATATATTGCAGACATTTATATGATCTATATTTATGATTTTCTGTCGCTTGACCTAGGGCACAGATAGCATCTAGCGCTTTTGGTCAATTTAGGTGGTGGTTCTAAGTTATTAGGCTGCTCAATAGACAATATATCATATATAATTGTTTCAGCCTTTACTTGATGAATTTCCATTATAACTATTATCAGGATAAAATAAAACATATTTTAATGAATTTCACTTTTTAATTAACACTGTAACGGTCGTTTCGCTCCAACCTGAGCTTCATCAGACATATAATTAACTTATTTACAAATTTTTTAACAAACACATGTTTTATTTTAAATTGTTGAAGGAATGGATACTTTTTATTACTAAAAATAATTTGTTATAATAATTTGAAAGTTTTGAGCATAGACATTTTAGTAATAAAAAGTACCCAATCCTTCAACTATTTAAAATAAATCATGTGTTTGTTACCGTATACTTGTAAATTGTAAATAAGTTAGATATATGTCTAATGAAGCTCAGATTGGAGCGAAACGACCATTACAGTGTTAATTAAAAAGTGAAATTTATTAAAATTTGTTTTATTTTATCCTGATAATAGACAATATATTATGTATGTCTTGGTGGAGTTCCCGTGTCAAATTTGTTTGAAGCCTTCTTTTCATGTGATATCGTGCTAATTGGAATCCAAGTTCACACAGAAATTTTCTGCGAATAACTTTATCTTGTCTCTTAGTAATCCTGAAAAGCTTGAACCAACATTCCTAAAAAATATCGTAAAAGCTATCTTTGAGTTTTACGCGTTACGGTATAATAATGTACCATTTGATCAAAAGTATCTACTCTATACTTCGTGGAGTTGTAAAAGTCAATTATTTCTGGCTTCTTTGTTTCCATAAGTTTTTTAGCATATCATCTGCAAGCTTGATGGACGTAAACCAATTATCCATGGTGATGTTACGAAAAGTTCCATGTCTTGAAGCTGATAATGTTTTGACTAAATAGGAACCAAGAGGTTCTTGACGTTCCCTATTTTCTTTTTCAATATAACGAAACCATGCAAAAAATTCTGCTATCATTAATTTCAACAATTTTTATTCCATATTTGTCTGGCTTAAATTATATATATACACACGAAATGTGCAATGTACTCTAAATCCGAGCAATTGCTCATCAATAGTGTAATATTCATGCGTCGTGTAACTCTCAGTACAATTTGTAATGAACAACACCCATAATTGCCGTATAGGTGAAAACTTGTCCTCAGGATTTCCTTGTATTTTGTCATCAAATCGCAGTTTATCAAAAATTTGAAACTAGATTCACTTATAATGAAACGATGAATTTTAGTACTTTCTTTAGAAAACATTTCGCAAATCGAAAGATGCGCATCTTTGCGAGCACCTGATGTATATAGAAGCCCTAGAAATGCCAACAATTCATATTTGTCAGTATAATCAGTATACCCAGCACTTTTATAATTCTTCTGTTGCCTGGATATCTCTGAGTTGGTATGCTTTACAATAATATCTATCATAGCGTCATCAAAAAGAGTTTTCGATGTCCCTCCTTCAGTGGTAATATTCTTTGCAATTTCTTTTATACCGGGACGCTTCAGTACAATATTTCGCAAACCTGTTTTAATTGTAGGTGGTTCTTTTGTACTCCACTTGAAACCATTCTTGTCGGTAAATATAGCATAATTTTTTAAGTCCTCATCATCATCATTTTCATCAGAAATCGCATCTGCAAACACTACACTCCCATTATTAGACAAAACTTCTACATTATCTTCACATTCGCTGACATTATCTTCCCCATCAGTTTCACAATCATCCAACCAACGTAGCGCTGTCTCCTCGAAATCAGGATCTGTGCTTTTTACAGATTTTCTCTGCGACATTTTCTAAACAAGAAAGCGATTTCGCCAAAATATAACAATCATAAATAGATACAGGAGTATTTAAAATCCCTAACTGATCTGTTATTCACCTGCACAAACCGAAAAATATCAAACGCTTATTGTAAGATGTAGAACATAACCTCACATAAGAATACCTAGGTGCGCAGTTCAGCCAACCGCAAAGTAACAAAAATAATGAAAAACGGAATTTACTTTGGGGTATTTGAATACCCCTGTATCCTATCCAGGGTTAAAACCCCATTGTAGGCTAATATGTTATTATTAATTAGATTAATAATTATTAGAAGATAGATGGGACTTTTGCCCTAGTAGTAGAGTTTATGAAGCTTTAGGTATAGTCTTTCTCATTGAAGATATGGACTTCGAAAGTAAGTCGTCGATCTAAGAGAATGCCAACATATTTTACACTCTCAAATTTGAATTATCATTTATTTAATCAGCGTATGGTTCACACGGATTTAAATCTAGAGTTATATATACATCTACACAGAACAGAACAAAATTTTAAAATCAAGGTCATTGATTATAGTTAGTGACAGTAGATCTGCCTCTAACAAAACCATGTTAATTAATTGATAGAAAAGATTTTGTGTTGCCATATAGCTTCTCATAGATTACATACTCAAACAGTTTTGCAAAATTGCAAAGAATATTAATAGGTCTATAGTCACAGATATCATAACAATCACCTTTCTTAAATACAGGAGTTTCTACTGATCTTTTTTTCATCTTCTGTTAGTGACGTTTACTAAACGTTTACATATTCTGTAGGTAGAGAAGAAGTGGTAATATAATAATTAAAAATGGATTTATTTAAATCACTTAAAATAAAAACCTTAATATTCGCAACGGTTTTATCTTAATTTTATTAAATATTTTAATCTAGAATATCAAATAAATTTCGGTATTTTTTAAATGATTTATCATCTCACTGAAATACATCCGTGTCTATTACTAATTACGAGCGGCACACGCGTAATCGAAAATGATCAGGAAGATTTGCTTCTAGCTCATTATTCGAAATCCGGTTTATGGTCCGCTAGAGTAACATTTTCGGCGCTATTTTTTAATCTGTTCGTACTTTGTCGGGTATTGATACAGGACATTGTTTATTGATGTGCGGTAGAGTGTCGATGTAAAACCTGTCCAAATAAACGATACCATTTTATATGAAATTAAACTCAAACATCCGACTGGAACTTTGGATATGGTGAAAACTTTCCAATTTACGCCCTTGTTTAAATATATTAAATAATATTAAATTCTTTATAAATTCAGCATTGCAGTTATTATTTTAAAAGTACTGATATTATTTTTTTAACAAAAAAAGTAATAAATTTATGGGTAATAACTAGAGCAGACCAATTTCCGTGCGCGCCATGAGCGCCGGTATGGGAGCGTAATTCGTAATATATTAGAATATGCGATAGAATAGGGACGCAACATGAGCTTGTTATCGATATAAGTATAGAAGTAGAGACATTTATTCTATCAGAAATAATTAAATATACATTTGTTTTTTTCTGCTATTAAAGTAATATGCATAAACACACGAAACATAAGAATAGTACATATTATAGCAGCGTTGTGTGTACCTATAAATAAAATGGAAAATGTATGAAATCAGTGATTGTGTGCTCGACAGAGGATTTAAAAAAACACTTACCGTTTTAAGCGCCTTCCAAGGATTGACAAACTGGAGAAACTCGATTGTATATTATCAACATCAGATGCTTTTCTAAGGTTATTTCTGAAAAACATGTCCGCCGTGAGGAAAAAATATGTTTATATTCGGAAAACGAGCGTTCTACATCTAGTGTTGTTATATTCGCATAATCAAAATACTTTTTTAAGCAACTTAATGCATCTGTAGACGTGCCCTCACAAATACGTGTTAGGGTGTCAAAATATGCATTTCTATCTAAAACACTTTCAAATTTAATTAGAACACTTTCACTTTTTGCGTCTTCTACAGCACACAGTTGTGCGTGAACATCTTTAACGATTTGCAGTGATTCCTCTAACGAGAGCGACGAATTTTCTAATTTTGTTATTGCTTCTTCTAGTCCCAAGTAATTCTCACGAATACTTTGTAAATCCATTTTAATCTGGGCATCTTGAAATTTTTTCTGGCTTGTATTGATAGCTGCACTTTCTTTCGGATCGAATGATAAAACCACGTCCTTAATTTTTTCAAAATGTTCATGATAGTAAAACTCCGCCCGTAACCATGTACCCCAATGTGTCAGAATCGGCTGTGGTGGCTCAGGGGTATGGGGACACAATTCGTGAAATTTCCGAATACGTTTTGGAGATTTCAGGAATACTGTCTTTGTACTCGACATTAAAGCATCTACCTCTGGATAACATCTACGAACCTGTTCTGCCACAAGGTGTAGAGCATGGGGTTTACAAGTAATATGTAACAAGTTAGGACAATATTTTCTAAGAGATTGGCCTACACAACCCATGGTTGCGGCACCATCGGTCATAAACATTAATACTTGATCTTTCGAAAGTTTAAATTTTTCCAAAGTATCTAATAGCACCTCTGAAATTTTTTCGGCATTACATTGTTCTAGTCGTCTGGATGCTAATAAAATTGAAGACGTTGGTTGATGTGGTTCCATATTGCTCGCCATCACATTAACTACAGATTGTTTTTTGCTCTCAGTTGTTTCGTCCACACATAACCACAGTTTTTTATTTTTCAGTTCGGCTTTGATTTTATTTTGAACCTGTTTACTCACCGATGGTAAATTCCTTCGTAACGTTCTCGTGCTCGGTATAGTTTGATTGGCGTATTTATTCCAAAATGAAATAAATGAATCATTACTAGAGCTGAGGATGTTTGCGGTACGGCAGGACCGTATGTAGTGCATCCCCACCTTTAACTATTTATCTAAATATTCTCTGAAATGATTTGCCGGATCTCATAAATTAATAGAGTGATATTTTAGTATGCACTGGATATTGTTATTATACAAAATCATAATAGCCATTTGTATTTATGGATCATAAATAATAATACGCATGTATTTGTATTTGGTTGTGAATTCAATTTAAACTTAAAACGAATCGTAATATTTTAACGAAAAGCCGTCCTTACAATACATGCATTCGAGACAAAGTGTGCAACTCTACGAATAACTTCCATAATTGATCGAAATAGGACATTTTGGAGCTGAAGTAAAGCCCCTATTCTTAGAAAATTTTATTACTGTCGTTAAGAACTATTATTATAAACAACAAAGGCCTTTTATTAGTGTTGAAGTTTTAGTTTCATTGAATTTCCATGTTGTAAGTAGTCAATTGTAAAGTGTTCATTCACAATATTCTAAAACAAGGTGTAAATTTAACTAAAATCCAGAAAAACACATTCTGATAATATATTACTAGATTAGAAGCTGTGTTTATTAGTATTTATTATATTATTTTTATAACCAAATGCAATAAAAGCTACGAAAACAAAAGAAACCTCGATTTATTAAAATCTTGTCACACAGCCTTTCAAAGCCTGGCAGCACATATTTTGCATATATTTTATATATACTACCTACTTGAACTAGGTGAATGAAGTTAGAAGTTATAACTTATAACTTCATTCACCTAGTTCAAGTAGGTAGTATATATAAAATATATGCAAAATATGTGCTGCCAGGCTTTGAAAGGCTGTGTGACAAGATTTTAATAAATCGAGGTTTCTTTTGTTTTCGTAGCTTTTATTGCATTTGGTTATAAAAATAATATAATAAATACTAATAAACACAGCTTCTAATCTAGTAATATATTATCAGAATGTGTTTTTCTGGATTTTAGTTAAATTTACACCTTGTTTTAGAATATTGTGAATGAACACTTTACAATTGACTACTTACAACATGGAAATTCAATGAAACTAAAACTTCAACACTAATAAAAGGCCTTTGTTGTTTATAATAATAGTTCTTAACGACAGTAATAAAATTTTCTAAGAATAGGGGCTTTACTTCAGCTCCAAAATGTCCTATTTCGATCAATTATGGAAGTTATTCGTAGAGTTGCACACTTTGTCTCGAATGCATGCATTGTAAGGACGGCTTGTCGTTAAAATATTACGATTCGTTTTAAGTTTAAATTGAATTCACAACCAAATACAAATGGCTATTATGATTTTGTATAATAACAATATCCAGTGCATACTAAAATATCACTCTATTAATTTATGAGATCCGGCAAATCATTTCAGAGAATATTTAGATAAATAGTTAAAGGTGGGGATGCACTACATACGGTCCTGCCGTACCGCAAACATCCTCAGCTCTAATCATTACTTAACAAGGTAAACGGCACTGTACATACAATAATAGTTACACATAGTTCATATATAAACTGTTGTCGATTAATTTTGTTATTATTGTGCTTCGAACTGCTTACGTGTTCTTTACAATGTGTTTTTGACCAACACATTAGATATTTATTGCACACTAAACATTTAATTTTTTAACCGTCATATATTAAGTCCGGGAAATCCATAATAAACTTATTCACACGTCTGATAACGGTCGGTTTCTTGATTTATCTGTCGACGACATTTTATTACTTATGCTTACACTTACATGCAGTCTAAACAAGTACCAAACACATACTGAATGCTTTTTATTAGTTCTGATGCAATACAATCATCCTCACATCGGCGCACATGGCGCGCACGGAAGTTGGTCTGCTCTAGTAATAAGCTTGAAACTTGGCTATCTACTTAGTTCTAATTTTTAAATTTCAGATTCAGACTTGGATTTCTAGAATAATAGTTATAGATTCGTTTTATTTTTATAGTAGTCTTCTTTATAATAATAATAATATTAATAATATAGTATATAATATAATATAATATAATATATAATGTAATATAATATAATAATAATATAGTAGATATATTAACACTAATCATTTATCTAACAATAAATATTTCTTCTTCCTGCGAGGTCAACAAATTAGGGTGCTTGGTCTTCGGTTTTCAAATGCAGTGTTAAAGCACTAGAGCACTTTATCTTAATTACCCTAAAGGGTAATCTCTGCTAACTGAAAAGAGTCCTGTATCAAATTTTATTATTAATCAATTACCAGAACAAATGAAAAGGCATTAGAACAACTGAATAAGTAGTGAATATTCAGTACCTATAAAAATTACTAGAGATTGATACAACGCTTTATTTTACTACATCAAAATATATTCTTGAAAGTATGGTAAGCACAAAATTTAAACGTAAGTACATATAGTGCATGAAGTATTTCTTTGGAATACAAAGCCAAATTTATGACATAAGAATACCTCAAAATGATTAAGTGTATTTATGTTTGTTAGAAGGAGATGAAGTACAATTTGCGGATAGCACTAATACTGGACACAAAATCGTATGAACGATACTGGGAACAAAAAAGAGACCTCAAATAGAATATGTTAATGGTAAAGAAGAGCATCAATAAAGGATACCAGATCATGTAGATGTGAGACGATTGATTCGGATCACCTTCTAATGATTATGAAATGCAAAAAGACATATGCCAAAAGAGCAAATAAAAAGAATAAAGCATCAGTATAGAGAAATTAATTATCTGACTGTAAAATACCTCTTAGACGAAAGGTATTTTAGAGTCAGATAAGAGTTAGAAATAATAAGACTGCGTCCCATAACATCGGGGGTCTTCAGGGTAGCGTTCTTGGACCTATATTATACCTAACGAAGGATTAATTATCTAAACCTTTGCAGATAATACTGCCACTTTGATCGAAAACCATAACCCAAAGGTGGCAGCCAACAATTCTGCAGGAATTGTTTGCCACATACCCGCAATAGAATGGGTCAATTATTTAGGCCTACACTTAGATAGGATACTAACCTTGAAAGTGGACATATGGAAAAAACGTCAAACATTTGGAGCAAAATTTCGGAAACACTTTTGGCTCCTTGGAAAAGAAACCCAACTCTCTATTAGAAACTAACTTTTGGCGTATAATATCATCTTTAAGTTTATCTGGATTTATGGGCTTCAGCTATGAGGTACAGCAGCCAAATTCAATATAATTCAAAACACAGTGTGTAATTATTAATGATCTGTATTTAATAGGCAGGCTTGCTAAATTGCTTCTAGATGCTTAAATAAATGTAGATATTGTGCCAGATATGCATTCTAGGGTTAAGTAATTAGTTTGCCCCAACAAACCAACATCCTAAAGCGACACGTATGTCAACATTGAATGTGTCGTTACTGCCATTCCGCGCATTTTATGTAAAAAAGTGATTTCTACGAATTGACTCGTGTTAGCGCTTTCGTCGAGAACATTTGGGTGATATTGTGCTCCTTCAATAATGGTATTAATTCTACTTTACTCCGAATTGAAAATGATGTTTCGCGATATTGAGTTCTATTTTACAGAATAATTTGAAACATACTTGAGTGGGCAAAAACCACGAATTTTGTATAATACAAAAATATTTTTAATAATATAAAATATTATTAAATATCTAGTGTGAAGAACACAAGCACGTTCAGCGTTACGCTTCGGCTGTTTGCTAATATGCTGCGCTGAATGTACTTTCTACGCTTAATAATTTCTGTGAGATAGCGAAGTTGTTCTTTTCTGTGAATGTATCCTTTTCCAGTAGAGGCGTTCAGACGAATCTGTAGAAAGCTGAAATACGTATCTGCAACTCTGGAGAAAGATAAGTTCACAAAAATATTAATAATGAACTTGTATTGTGTTCTTCACACCAGATTTTTAAGAATATTTTATATTATTAAAAATACTTTTTTTATTTTACAAGTAAAATGCGTCGTTCTGAATGAAAAACGCTTTATAAATGATTAGTTAAATTTGTATTCAGCCATTATAGTTTTAGAAGTGATGTTAAAACATTAAAGAAATTAAAAGGAAGATTATATTCACTTTTGCAATCATATCGAAAGCTTGGCTGAACGCTGCTTTAATGCATTTCCATCGCCCGGGTATTTTTCGGATATTGCTTGTTTAAGCTCTCCATACTACGATAGTTATTCATCAGCAAAGTAGCTATTTTGCACCTACACGTTGTACTAGATATACTTGGTACATTAATGCATTTGTGTCAGTTCAGTGTAAGTTCGCAAGTACATTTTGAAATATTTCTACTTAATTAAAGACCATAAAAACAATCATCGTTATTTGAAAATATTGTTTATTGTGTATTTACTAGTTACAAATGAGCCTACTAAGACATAAAACTAAGGAAAATTGGGAAACTTTTTTACTAAAAATTACAAAATAAAGAACTATTTGTAAAATAAATTCAAGCCTTCCCATTATAAACATAAAAATCATAAAAACCTGTCAATGTCTTAAGCCATATTCATTAATAAAAGGTTGTATTAGGTATATGAAAAACAAAAAAAACTCTAAAATTAATAAAAATACTTTGCGGCAGGAGCTAAACATCGCGGTTGTTTACACATGTATTACAAATTGACTTTGAGCATTGTAAACAAACTGTTTTTCTACACTGCACACATAGATATTTCGTGACGAACTTTTTGCGCACTTCTCATCACTACTCCTCCTTTGTTACGGTTGTAGTACATGATAATGTCTGGCTTCTGGGTGTCTGGATCGGTAGATGCACCACTATGCATAGAAGAAACAAGGATGGTAGCCTTTCCCTTTTTTTCCACGTAAGATACCATAGTTTTCTCATCTCTAGATCCATAAAATGATGATCCTACCGCTCTTTTTTTGTTTGGCAAAAACTCGCTTGGTATTTCTCGCATATGTTAGTTTGTTTCTTAGTAAAATATCTACAAGTTCTATAGAACTAAACCAATTGTCGGCAGTAACATTTCGATTACTACCAATGAGAGGTTTCGCGAGACGTATTACTGCATGTGTTGGCTTAGAGAATTTATGTTCTTCTTCTCTTAGTCCAAGTCCATCGGAGCCCTTTCCGCTGTAAATGTAGGCATTGTATAAATAGCTTGTTCTGGAATCAGTTAGACACATAATTTTTATGCCGTATTTACACGGCTTATTTGGCATGTACATCTTGAAGTGTGTTCGCCCTCTAAAACTTACAAGCATCTCGTCGATTGTTACCGAATCCCCCATTCCATAGATATTTTGGCAGTTTTCAATAAATTTGTGAAAACTTGAGAAATTGCTGCCGTTGGATCTTCTTTTTTACGCTCGGTTCTTGTCCTAGGGTCATCAAATCTTAGGGCAGACAGCAGAACTGAAAAACGATTTTTTGCTCATCACCGCTCTAAATATATCTCTGCCTGTCCCGTCAGTAGCGAAAATTGTATCCATGTTTTCATAATTGGAATTGAATATTGAAGTATAAATCAAGAGTCCTAGAAAGGCCTTCAATTCTATCATGTCTACATCACTTACATGATATTTTTGTATATAGTTTGATCGCACTTGAAATAGTTTATGATTTGTCCACTCAACTATCTGAACTAGAATATCTTCCGAAAAAAGTAAATTCCATATAGAAAATGGATCTGCAGTTAGGCCAAGATCACGAGCACTTCCTTTGAGAACGGAAACTTTCAATACAATGTTGTGTTTTTTCACCCGCGATGAAGGAACTACCTCAGTAGTACACCATCTGTACTCGTTTTTTCCATATAAATAATTTTTGCTTGTAGAACTTTCACCATGTTCTACCACATTCTCACCAACATCACTATAATCAGGCGAGTCTTCCTCCGAAACTTTGGAAGCAGAATCATGTTCTGATTCTATATTTTCGTTCTCTGACGCACTGCCTATGTCACTTGCATCATCGTCTACTTCCTCAAGCCATTTCAAAACAGTTTCGTCAAAATCTTTATCGCCAAACCGAACTCTTTTCGACGGATCCGCCATTTCACGTCACACAATATTTAGTACACAAACACACAGGTGCCGTCTGACAGACTGTGACAAACTGAATTCTGTACGTAAAATTCGATAACTTCTTTACGAGTAATGATAGACTCATGGGTAGGGAGTAGTGGTGGGAGCAACAATAGAGAAATGATTAGATGGAGCGACCGATTTATGGACGGTCGAATTACAGAAATATCACATAATATATTTATCGCGTAGTCCGTCAGACGGCACCTTGGTGGTTAAGGCTTAAATGAGGAAAATCTTTTATAAAACGTGGCTAATCTAAGATGATTCAAATTTACGTAATCACAACTAGATTTGAAACTGCGAAGTTTCTATCAGAAAGGTGGACTGATGCAACTGTGCCGCTGTGCAACTTTATGCATTTTGTGAATTAGATATTTATGTTGGAGTTGACAGAAACTGGAATGCTCCTGCAAGGAAAATTTTTTCTGATGAATTTGCTAATCCCATATATCGAACCACGATGTACATATTTCGATTTGAAGAAATACGAAGATTTATTAAATTTGACGACAAAGGAACTGGAGAAACAGGTTTGTAAACACATAAATTCGCACTGTTAACGTGCATCATACCAGATACCAATGTAACAATTGGTGAACAAATTGGCTTCAGAAGTTTGTTGCCAAGTAAGTTGACAAAATATGGCTTGAAAATTTCTTGGATGTGCGAATCTAAATCTGGCTTTTCACTTGGTTTAGTTTATGTTGGTCTCCAATCCGATTATCCTGCACATAAGAATCTGGGGTTTGAAATAGTGAAACTTTAGTATGTAATATTCATAATTCTCGTCTGAATCTGGCAATTGATATTTTTTAATAAGGAGATGAAACCATCGATGAATCGTTTGGCTACATCTTTTCTATTTTGCTTCGAAAACAACGTAAGCATGGTATGTTCCGTACAAAAAAAGAACAAATGTGTAATTTCACTAACACTTCGCATCATGACACCGCTGTCAATGACAAACCAATAAAACAAGAGGCGGTTGCGACGTTATGGATCAAATGTAAAATACAAAGTAAGCGATAGTCTGTTCTTCTTGAATATAATTGACGTGGTAGCATTAAATGCGTTTATTGTTTTTACCAAACAACATACAAATTATAACGCTGTTGGCACTCATAAACGCAGTATCTTTCTGAAAGATTTAGCTAGAAAGCGGGTGATACCCTATATTGCAAGAAGATCAACTAATCCTAACATACGACGTAGCATTGTGGAGTGTATGAAAAATTTAATGATATCTCCGATCCACCTACAATAAAAGAGAATAAGAAGCTTAATGTGTCCTTTAAAAGTAAATCCGAAAAACGAAATGGTATATGCTATAGTCTATGTCACCCTAACTTCAAAGTATTGTTTTTATGGAGACGCATTATATGCACTATAGTTGCCAAATTTCTAATGTTAGGGTTATTTGCTTAATAGGTTGACTATACGTAAGATAGATACTTAAATTTGATATTTAAAACTGTTGTTGTTTACCTTCTAGGTCAGAAATTCTATGGCAATTCTGCACTTACAAGACGTACAATTTCATAAAAAGAACTAGAAATATTAACCCATTTATTCCCATAGTTGCGTTAACGCAACACCAAAAAAAAATTTTTTTCATACTTAAAAGTAATAATTTTAGATGTACTGTCAGTAGCATTGCGTTAATAAATATTTAAACAACCTAATAAACATTTTGGGAATGGGTAATCGCATTTTCAAATTTTGAATAAAAATAAAATAAAACTATTAAATTTTCAAGAAAAAAACTTGTGTATGTAAGTTTAAATTAAATAACATACAGCTTACTTTTTCATTTATCAGTAAGAGGTTTCGTATAAAAGATACTTCACGTAACATTATTTTTAAAAAAATCAATCCCCATTTTTCCGGAAATATTTCTCAAACGGATTTGAAACATAGCGGTGACAAATGGTGTGAAACTTTACTCATCTGATGAAGACAAAGACAAAGTTCAATTTGTCAAAAATGCGATGTCTCGAAACAGATTTCTCGACATAAAGCAGAACATTTATCTTGCCGATAACAATCAATTAGACAAAGCAGCCAAAGCAAGACCGCTGGTTGACCTCTTGAACAGCAACTTCTTGAAGTATGGTGTTTTTAGACATCACTTATCGATTGATGAGCAAATGGTACCATACTTCGGCCGCCATTCAGCAAAAATATTTTTGAAAGGGATGCCGGCACGGGTTCAAAATGTGGTGTCTGGTATCTAGTGATGGGTATTTATATCAATTTATTTATTATGCTTGAAAAATCGGTGAAAATGCCAAAAGAGAATTTGGTTTAGGTGAAACAGTGGTCATCAATCTTTTGAACGTATTAGAAAATAAGCCAACTCCTAAGGTATACTTAGATAACTTTTTATGAGGTACAAGCTATTAGTTCATGTGAAACGTCAAGGATACTTTGCTACTGGAACTGTACGTGAGAACAGAATGCTGAAATGCCCTTTAGAGACTTGCAAGTCTATAGGAAAAATACCTCGTGGTATAATGGATTCTCGTTACGATCACGTAAACGAAATAAGCGTGGTCCGTTGGAATGGTCAGAAATTCTATGGTAATTCTGCACTTACAAGACGTACAATTTCGTAAAAAACTAGAAATATTAACCCATTTATTCCCATAGTTGCGATAACGCAACACCAAAAAAAATTTTTTTCTCGTACTAAAAAGTTATAATTGTGCATGTACTATCAGTAGCATTGCGGTAATAAATATTTAAACAACCTAATAAACATTTTGTGAATTTGGGAATTCTGTGGTTACAGTAACAACCAATTGTGAGTCTGCACTGCCTAATGTGTGTGTGAAGCGGTACAATCGTAGAGAAAAAAAGACATCTCTATACCACAACCAAATATGATTGCCAAATATAACAAATATATGGAAGGCGTTGATCTACACGATAACGCAGTTGCAAATTACCGAATAAATATTCGTGGAAAAAATGGTGGTGGCCGTTATTTATAAATATGTTAGATTCTACTGTGGTGAATGCTTGGAAACTGCACAGACTTGTATACACAGAGAAACCCATTTCGCCTGTACGAAGCCTCATTAGTGCTAACAAATGTAAAACACAATCTGTTCGAGGACGTGGTTCCAGTGCGTCTCTATTATCCAGTGCACGTTTAGATAATGTGGGTCACCTAATTGAAATAAATCGTGAAAATTGGAGGAGATGTTGTAGAGTATGCAAAAGTAGAACCGTATTTATGTGCAATAAATG
This sequence comes from Melolontha melolontha, assembly GCA_935421215.2. Taxonomy (NCBI): domain Eukaryota; kingdom Metazoa; phylum Arthropoda; class Insecta; order Coleoptera; family Scarabaeidae; genus Melolontha; species Melolontha melolontha. The sequence continues at coordinate 218,582,840 of OW285236.1, forward strand.
TGGAGTTCCATTACATTCACACTGCTTCAAAGACTACCATAATTAATAATTGTAACATGTTTTTGTGCATATAGTCCCATTGTTGCGTTAACGTAACGCAAAAAAAATATAAGAATCAATGGTTTGTTTTTTTTTTTTTTTATTTTAAAGAATGTTTATAAAAACCTAAATAAAAGTTTATTCCTTAAAGAATTTGCGTTTTCCTTGATTTGTCTAATAGTGGTCCTAAATGCGTTAATACAAAAAGAGGTCTATGAACATAAAGACTAAAGACAAATGAAGGGAAAAATAGAAAAAGCTCAAAGAATGCGTGATATACACAAGAGATGACATACTGAATTTTCAAGTGACAAAGTACAACACAAAATACAAATATTCCCTAGATACAAAGTGCGCCAAATGAGTTGGCAACATAGCTAGTGTCAAAAAAGATATACGAATCGCTGGAAGCTAATAAGAGCGGGTTATACTCTACAAGACCCAATACTTTTAAATTGGGTTGCATGGACTATAATTGCAATATATGTAATGAACGAAGTGTGAAAATATGCACTATTTGTAGATCTCGGTTTCCGGGTTGGAACCGCGTTGAGTTAGGCGTAATTGTAAACGTTTCGTCCACTCTTACAAGGGACATCTTCGGGACTGTACGCAGACGTTCGTCGGTTCAAAGTAACTAGAAGAATAGCTACTGCGAAGATACTGAAGACGTTCCTTGTAACAGTGGGTGAAACGTTGGCAATTACGTCTAACTCAACGTAGTTCCAACCAAATACGGTTTGGAAAACACGCTCGATATTCCCGTTCTGCCATTTCCACGACATAAATCGTATATCAAGAATGTTTGTTTACTCATTATGATTCTCACGTTCAATGAATATGCCGACATATTCATTGAACGTAAGAATCATAATGAGCAAACGGAACAATAAGTAAACGAGAAAACACGAAAACTAACCAAGACTATACAAATAAACACGAAAAAACAGAGACTACAGGAAAATAGGCAAGTCGAATGAAGTAGATAGGTACGTAAGTGTCAAAATTTGACAGTAGTAATGTATTTGATTGGAACAACATTAGGCTGCCTACTTGTGACTACTTATTGTCTTACAATATTGTCAGGTGTGTTTTTCGTCGAAATAAGTTAATAAATATACAAATATTAAAAAGAAACTTTAAAATCGAAAAGAGATGTTTAACGAAAAAATAATAGTAATTTCTCTTTAGTTTAAATTATATCTCTTTCTGTCAACAAATATCGATTAATAATATTGTGATGTCGGAAGTGGCTGGTAGGATCGCCATGTGAGGTTGGTTCAGCAAGCGAGAGGTAGAATCGCCATGTGATGTTCCCTGGTCCTGGTCGTAGCTTCACTTCCGAGGCGGACTCACTAGAGGCCAGGTTTTATGGTTATAATAAATGATACATTCGGGAATAATATATAAGAACGTTTAATTAAATAAATAACAATAACAATTACCTTACAAGTTACGATGTTCAGTTGTATAACAACGTTACTATCTGATGTACAAGACTGACCAGATTGACAATACTCCTCAGTCTTTAGGTTATACATCATCTCTACTTACTACTCACCTAGTTAATGTGACCTGGTTACATACTTAAACTACAATGTCGAAAGTTGCAATAATTAAGCAGGACGTATTTCGATAAATAAGTATTACATTGAATGTGTGGAAATATACGTACTAATTTAGTTATTACAACACTTATTTAAAGATTTAAAGTCCGAACTTTAGGAACCTGGTGCAGATGTATGAAGCATAGTACAACATTTTGGTTCTAGGATTTTAGACTCCGAATTTAATGGACAACCTCGCCACGTGTAGTTAGTACGCCAATTTATACACACCTTGTATAATATCTATGTTTTTTTTTTATGAAATAATTTGTGTTGTAGCATTTTATAATGAGTAGTACAAAATAGTAGTCCTGTGAGGCACGGTTTATGGAAAAGTAGATATTGCACTAGATATGCAACCTAGGGTTAATGAGATCTATAACGTAAGTGATATTGGTAATAAGAAATAGGTAGTATATATTTATAATAATAGTTAAAAATATAACTATTTTGCGAGATGAATACGATTTTATTCCGTTAATTCTGCATCATTTATATTTAGCTTTAGTAAAATGTATAAGGCTGCCAGATTATTTATCTTGTTTATTCCACAAAACAGTTTACTAAAGAAGTTACATCGACAGGCAGTAATTTATTTTAGAAAGAGAAAGCCAGTCGTCAGTAGATATTATTTTCGTTCAACGATACTGTAGCGATGAAATATGTAATTTATCATCTTGTATGTAAACGAAGTGAGACTTTGTTCGAAAAATGACTTCCTTAAGCCAATCACAAAATATTTTATTGTCTTTCTATAAAGAAAGGCCATAAGATATTTTGGAATTGTCTCAACGAAGTCGTCATACTATTAACCCACTCTAAAATAAAACAATAATATAATGACCAGAATTCGATACTGAATTAATTTAAAGTATTAACTGTATAAACCGTGTTAATAGAATAAAAATATGTAATATTGTAGATTGATGAATACCTTCGCAGCATTTTTATTGAACTTATAATTTTTTAGTTTTTTTACAAGCAAAATACTCAAGAAATGTGAGTATATCAATACGTTAAGCACGTATTACGCTTTAGTTCCAAATGAAACAGACATGCGTTACACACATCTGTATCTGTACATATGGACATACACCCCGTATTTTGCAACAATTACTTCAGCCAAGGACAAGTGTTTCTGTCTCAATAGACTTCATCAGTTTAGCTAATGAAGTAAAGTTTGATGGATCGCCTTGCTACTTACCTGTGAGGCGATCCATAAAGCTTTATTGTGATATATATGTTTCATTTGTAAGCAAAATACTAGTGAATGGGAAACTATTACTACTACTATTGGGAAAAGTTTTCTTTTGAGACTGTGACTAAGTAAAAAAAGTATAAACTCCCTGACCACAATAAAATGCGTATCGTAAATACGTATTTCGACAACTAAGTTATCATACTCAGTAGGTAAAAATAACAGTACTGAACATGTAGACAAAGTAAAGCTGTTATGTGCCCCCACGAGCACAAGACTTGCGTCGACGAATATTACCTTATCCTAAATCTACCCAACTTACCTTCAACTTTATGGTTGCCCCGGAGATCTTATGGCTAAAGGGCTAACTCAGTTATAGAGGCGAGTTGAGGGGAGGTTCTTACATAAAAAAGGGCGCCACCATGTTTTCCTTTAGCCAACAAAGAACACAGACTCTGCCGCAGTAAGTGGATAAATTTAGTAATACTCAATAAGTTTTCAATTAAAAAAAACCCAGAGTTCATAACAATAACCACTGGATTTATTGATTAAGAAACCTCAATAACAAGTACAAGTAACATACTATATTCATGAATCCCAGATTCACCCTGTATTTATTCAATTGACAATTACTAAAATAAAACAAAATTTGACTTATAATAAGCACCTCTTACCAAAATTGTACACTGAGTGCTTAATGTTGCAAACAAAAAAATATGCTATATCAGAGGGGTATATGTATGGAACAAAAAAATACTATTCCCCAGTTGGAATACCATTGATCAAAATTAATTATCGTACCTAAAACTATATGGTATTGCATCGGTAATTCATTAAAGCTTTATTCAACCTTACACAGGTTCGATACACACAGTATATGCAATACGTACTTAGGTGGTACACACAAGTAGAAATTAATAATTCAATAAATAATTAACTGTCAATGTATTCATATAATTGGATACTCCAATCAGATAATTAAAACAGGTTCAGCCTGTAAATGCAAAAAAAAATGTGTTCAAGATATATAAAAAAAATCAACTAGAATGTTATTCTATAGTTGTGAATGATTACCACGTAAATGGAAAAGATTTTTATTTAAACAAAATTTAGATATTAAAATTACATTGGAATCCGTTACTGATTAAAAAAAAAGTACTAAATTTAATTTACTGAAATTTCTTTACTTTAAACAATCTGATATGCGAGATTGATACTATTAAAAAAAATACTACTAAAATTTGAACTAGAAAACTGATTACACGATTAATGTATGAAAATGGACTTAGTTAAATTTTACAATGAGGCAAAAGAAAAAAAAATAAAATGTGAGTAGTACACCATGTTTTAGAACGCCATGCGTTCCTTCAAAATCACCATTAACCCTTAAGTACTATCGTGTTTTCAGGTAACACAACTGCTATCGTGGGGTGTTTTGACACCCCACTCTTTAAAATTAATTATTTCGTTATTATCTTTTTTTTTCTACTTTTGAACTATCTGTGCAATAAACTAGTCTCTTATCTTGTAATTTGTTCAAGGAAAAACAAAACTTTATTCACAACAAAATAGAAAATTTACATTTATAAAAAAATATAAAAAATGTTCCCTCGTACAATTTTTTTTTTCACAAAAGTATCTGCAGTGTATTTTTAAGATGTCTTCCCTTTTTCTACTGTTGGAAGCCATGATCTTATTCTCTGTAAAAGAAAAGTGGCATTAATATTTCATATAAAAATTCTGACAATGACGTTGTGAGACGTATATTTTTTATAACAAAAATCATGCCGTTTTTTCATGCACTCAGATTTATACAAAATTCTTACAATTTACCTTTCTAAATATTCTCTGCATTCTATGAGTATCTCAGAATGGTCCTTGCAGACATGCTGACGACATTTAAGACACGTGGTTTTTATTTTCTTGTCTCTGCTTCGTCCACAGATGTGACACCTTTTGTAGGTTCTTACAGATCCTGCTTCTTGTGACTGTTGTGGTGTATCTAAACCTAGTAAATTTTTGATGATTGATTTTAGCCCAGATGACAATCCTTTTATTTCATATCTCCGTTTTACGTGATCATTGACGAGTTCTCTTCCTAAACGAATATAAAATTCTCTTCGTGTCATATTGACTGTACCGTCTGAAGTGGCTAAGAAAATTGTATAACTGTTGACACGTGAAATGTCTAACATTGCTCCGAATATGGCCATTGGCCATCGCCTGGTCCGCCTTTGGCTGGAGTACGTCAAACACTTCTGGTCCAAAGCATCGACTCCTCCTTTGTTACCATTGTAGAAATTTATAATTTCTGGTTTCTCATTTGCTTCAACATTTTCGTTGTGATGCATAGACGAAACCAACAGAACACAGTTGTATTTTTTTGGTACAAAGGAAACCAACGTATTATCGTGTGTAAATCCAAATTTACAGGAGTTTATTGGTATCTGTTTAGTTTGTAAAAATGCTGTTGGAATTTCGCGCTTATTCTTGCGAAGTGTCCCGACATATGTCAAACCAACCTTTTTCAATTCACTCAATAGTTCTATAGAAGAAAACCAATTATCTCCTGTAACATTTCGATTTGTGTTCATAATTGGAGAAACTAATTTCAGTACATTACGTGTTGGAACCGAAAGTTTGTTTGGATTGGGTTCGGTTGTCTTTCCGCTATAAACAAATGAATTTATCAGATAATGCGTTTGTGAGTCACATAGGCACATAATCTTGATGCCATATTTTTTTGGTTTACTTTTGATATATTGGCGAAAAGAGCGGCGGCCTCGAAATCCAACAAGCATTTCATCTACAACTGCATATTCGCTGCAACTGAAATTGTTCGTGCAGTTTGTATTGAAAATTTCATAAATTTTTGAAATTGCTGCAAGTTTATCACCATTGTCAATTCTGTTCCTCCTAGTTAGTTGATCGTCAAATCTCAGCGTTAACAAAAGAAACAAAAACCGTTGCTCAGACATAACACCTCTAAAAATATCTCTTCCCATACCATCCGATGCAAAAAACTTCTAGTGTCTTCATGATTAGACTTTAACACTCCATCCAGAATTAGAAGCCCCAGCAGTGCTTTTAATTCAATCAGGTCTGTGTGTCCCACATAACTAGCCGTCGGTCCATAAGAAAATCTCGTTTCCGTAATTTTTGCATTTGTATGTTCTAATATTTCATTTAGGATTTCTTCCGTAATAAAAAGAGACCATGCTTCAGAAGGTGTTCTAGGAGGAGTATTTACTGCCGGACCCTTTGCTCCTGGTCGATGACTGACTATATTAGAGGACCTGATACGCGAAGCAGCAGAAGGATTTTTGGACCACTTATACCGATTTCGTCCGTAAAAGTAACTTGCACTCGCACTTGCACTTGCACTGACATCATCCAAATCTTTAGTTTCGTCTTCAGATTCGACTTCAACATCTGAAGATGTGTCGTGATCACTATGTTCGCTTGCTGCATCACTCAAATCATTATCATGTTCACCAGGGCATGCACTTTCACTGATATCATCGTAAAAGTTTGCAGCAAGATTTACTAACTATTCGTTAGTCAGAAACTTTGTCATATTGTTTTTACTATTCAATATACGTTTTATGGAAGAGAAACAACGACCAATACTGACAAACACTATGGTTTTTTACGAACTGAATAAGAAATTTATTTGAGTCTTATATATATTGTACACAAACAGGGGAAATACAACTTTATTCAATGCTACATTAAAAAATCCCCCAGGTCGAATGTATATGAGTAAATCCCCAAGACATGTACGACATTATAAAAAATTCCCGAAGGCGAATGTAAACGAGTGAATCCCCTACACATGCACGACAAGTCTTAAACAAAGAGCTGTGATTCGCCCAAAAGAGGAAATGGATATTATCACTATAAAATTCTAAACAATGGGTTAGAAAAAGTTGCGCTATTTTTGAAGAAGTCGAACGTAACTGCTATCGTGGGGTGTTGAGACACACCAAAGGCTATTTTTTGCTATAACTGTAAAACATTGTAAATAATAGATTATAGAATATTACACATCTCATTCGTATAGGAGAATACCTGAAACCCTAGAAAGGTAACAAAAATAGTTTCGAAAAAATTTAGAAAAAAGTTACCTCTGGGGTGCCGAAACACCCCACGATAGTACTTGAGGGTTAATATTGTTTTCCCGGACTCTTAGATCCGATTACGCTGATTTCCTGTGTCCGGGTGATTAGCTGACTGCGGATGAATCAATCTCTCGTCTAATTAGTAGATTACACCTACGGAACTCACAGCATAACCAGTCTAAAGCAATTCCGCCTGTATTGTCGTTATTAGCAAATACTAACAGCCCTAAATAAATGAGAAAAAGAAAAAAAGAATAAGTGGAAGATTCCAAAATGGAGAACAATGCCGTGATATAATTACAGCCGTCCCTTTATCTCAGAACTCACCTGAAGCAAACACTTTGGCGTAAAACTTTCAAATCCCATTAAAATTGCACTACTACTAGTGAACTTATATGAATCGAACCAATTTGTCGAATCCTGCATGCCGCAGAGCAGCTAACACTGTATCAACTCAAATTGACTTCCCAGTTTTACACTCGTCGACTTACTTCAAAGCGGAACTAATAAGAAGAGAGCGCCAAGAATGATCGTCCTTTAATTTAAGCAGAGTTGACGGATACGTCATTGTTAACAAAAAAGGTGCCACATACGGGATATTGAAATAAAAGATTGATAATTACTCGGATATCATCACATGATTAAAAAGCAAATTAGGAAACCACAACCAAAAATTCATTAATTCGGATTATTGAAGGGTTTAGCAGCGATTAAATTATACCAAACGTTACAGCGATCTAGAGCTAATAGTTTAGGAGAGTCTTGCCTGGATGGCTCGCCAAACAAATCATAAATGTAAGACCTAAATTAAATGAAAAATGGGTATATGACAGGTTAACCCTACGAGGTTCATGGGTTTTTGGGCGCTAACTGATACAACTAGGTCTGCGCAGACCTACATGGAATTTATGTGTTAATATATAGGCAGGCGTATCAAAAGTGTATGTAAATGTGTTTAATGGTAGGAAAAATATGAATTAAACATAAAAACATATCTTTATATATTTTGGGTAACAATATATCATATTTTATTTATCATAGGTAATCAAATAAAAGTTAGGCACGGCATTCAAGGCACGCGTATTTGGCATGTGAATGTTGTAGACATACCGGTTTCTTACAATACATGCTATGGAACCGAGTTTTTCGCTGCTTTTTATCAGACTTATAGCACAGCGAGCACGATGGTCGAGTTGCAGAGGAAATGGCATGAATTGGTTGATCGTCTATCGGTGGGCCTGTCGCTACCTACAAAAAAAAATTGATAAATTTTTTCATAATTTTAATTGAATGTATGTGTAAATGAAATGCTTACCTATACACCGAATAATGCCATTGCGTGTTTGACGAGTTGAATACCTCGTACAATGGAATTCGTTGCTCTTTGCTCCATGTGTGGGACCACTAGCTGTTGTGCCAATTCCATAAGGAAGACACGTCTTCGATCGTTCCTCTTGACATGACCCAATTTGTCATGAATAACAAATGCAGCCAAGCCCGCCACGTCCGACATGTTATAGAACAGAGCTAACGGCCATCGGTTTGTGCCCGATGTACATACACATGTAGTATGCTACAGTGCATCATAGCCACCCAAATTATCTTCGCAATGATATATGACAATGTACACTTACAACTGTTAGTTTTGGTTTTATTGCAAATTTTGTTAAAATCTTGACAGTTGCAGCGTCTAACATTTTAAGACTTAGCCTGAAAATGGGTGCAGTGCCTCACTTAACTCTTTTGTTACCAATTTATGGACTAACACGTTATATGTTTTGAGGGTGAACAACGTGACAACATATACAGAGTGTTAAATATGTCGTTCCAAAGTTATCGAAGTTTAAAGGCTATTTTCTCTTTTTTTTTTTTAATTTAACCTATAATTCTTTTATTAGTCAACAAATTCCATGTAAATTTTCCGTTAAAATGGTACCAATAACATACTACTACTTATTTCTAGTATTTTCGAAGTTATAACTAGGGTGGAGCAATTCGGAGCGAAAGCAGAGGCGTGCCTAACGAATTGGTTCCCGCATGCGAAACATTATTAATATCTAGAGACATATCATGTCTAGAGACTATCACGAACGGTGCTGTTATTATATTAGATACAAAAAAAAAGTAAGACGGTTTTTCTAGATTATGAAACGTTCTCGATGATACGTATAGAAAATAAAATCTAAAATGTATGTAATTAGATTATTAAAAAAAAACTTAAGATGTATTTTTATTTTCTCATGTTCTTTTTTTGCATTTACTGTATTTGAAATTAATTAAATTTTGTGTTTTGAATTGATACTTTACTTCGATGTATTAAAACTGTGTATAAAAAAGTTATTATGTGTTTTTCTTTGCTTAAATAAAAACGACGTTGACTCACATATACACATTTATATGAAATTAATAAAATTTTGTTTCCAATTAATATTTTACTTCGGTGTATTAAAACAGTGTATAAGAAAGACATTGCGTGCTTTCTTTTATTCAAATAATAAATAATAAACCAAGAGTACTGGATCTCAGTATTTATTTTATAATTTAAGTTAAACATAACTAAACAATTCTGAATTCAAACCGCATTATTAAAGATTAATATCGCAAAGGTAGTAATTGACAATTAAAATACCGACTTATACTACCTATCGACGGCTTATCAAATTTTAAAACATAATTGTACTTGTCAAAAATTAGACATTAAGTTGAGATTCGCATATCCAATTCAGCACTGCCAACTTAATTTCTCGAATGCCACAGGAACTATTGTATGGCTACTAGATATATAGAAATTAGGGGTAAAGGGTTATAACTTCGAAAATACCAGAAATCAGTACTATGTTATTTGTACCATTTTAACGGCAATTTTACAAGGAATTTGCTGACTAATAAAAAAATTATAGGTTCAATTTAAAAAAAAAAGAGAAAATAGCCTTTAAACTTCGATAACTTTGGCACGACATATTTAACACCCTCTATATGTTGTCACGTTGTTCACACTCAAAACATATAACGTGTTATTCCATAAATTGGTAACAAAAGAGTTACATGAGGCACTGCACCAATTTTCAGGCTGACTTAAAATGTTAGACGCTGCAATTTTCAAGATTTTAACAAAACTTGCCATAAAACCAAAACTAACTTGTAAGTGCACATTGTCATATATCATTGCAAAGATAATTTGGGTGGCTATCATTATAATAACAAGAAAGTATAGCAATCTATTTAAATAAAAATTGAAAGTAGTTGCGGAACCCTGTAAATTTATAAATAAAAATAGAAAATGCACTGTAGCATAATACAAGTGTACGTAAAATTTCATTGCTACAACTTTATTAGTTTTCATGCTAATCTCCGCCGACACACTAGTGCCGCACCCGGTATAATTTTTTTTCATTTTGGCATTTCATGTAATTATCAGAAAATGAATTATTATTATTATTAAAATAAGTAAATATAATCAGCGCATTTATAGACCAACATAAAAAAAAACACAAAATTAAATTATACCTCTTTAGAGTGCAATTTAAATGAAGGATTTCGGGTATTTTTCCTCAAAGAGTATATCGCATTTAAGGTTCGATTCTAATAGATATTCGGACACCATTATGAAAACAGGCCTTCTAGGGAGTCCTGTGGTCAGATGTTTTATGGAATCTGCATATTCAAATTATCAATAATTTCCTCGAATTTATTTTAGCGAAAATTTCGGAATATCAATAAGCCGACATTTTACTTGGACCTTTTATTAAAACGAGAGTGCATGTTAATGTCATCCGGTATTAAAGTTTCTGATATAAATTGCGAAAAATTTCAATATGCTTCGCTTCTATCTTCACGTTAGTCTTACACATGCATATAGAATGCCTAGGTTTCTAACTTTCAAACGGCTCAGTGTTAACTATTTGAAATTTGATTTGCATATAATTTATTTTATAAGATTCTTCGGTGATTGAGTCATTTATAAAATAAATTAGTGACGCTTTATTTGAATATACGAGGCAGCGTTCCTAAGTTCGCGGAATGATACAAAAAAGAGAACACATTTTTCAGATCTTTCAATAGTTTATGTATGCCTTCATAAGAAAATGTTTTTCTTTGTCTGAAAAACACCTCGAAAATGCGTCCTTACTTTTTCATCGCTCGTAAATTTCTTACCACGTAGTTTCTTTTTTCAATTTGGGAACAGATATAAACCACTCGGAGCGAAGTCTTTATAGGGTGGATGATTCAAAATATTGAAGTTTACTTTATGCCGACTAACCAGCGCAACACGACTCTTTTGTGAACTGGAAAATTGTCGTGTAAAAACAGCAGCAAAATTAACAATTATGGACAATATTATCTAAGAATTGTGTGGTGCCACGTGGTGTTTCTCGAAATTATTTTTTCTGCTTTTGAACTTATGTACTCGGCAGCGAATTATGCCCCTCCACTATGACTAGAGAATACAATTCCGGGTTCCCGGCCGGGTTTTGATCCCGTAAATCCCGGAACTGTACTTGGCTAATCTCGGGGTTTTCGGAATTGCCAGTTTGCATTCCGTAATCCGTTGCGCCCTGACAATGACCTTACCTAGATTATATTAAGGGAACTTATTACATAACGACAAAAAATCAGCCTTAGGTACGCCGTACGATAAAAGAACTACACAGGTCAGCCCAAATAATATGTAACTTAGAAGGGACTTCTCCGCCCGGCATACTTCAATACAATACTGTTAAAGTAATTCCCCACCAGGGGAATCACCCGATAACCTCATATGATATATCATAATATTGTTGCGAGGGATTCCCCGTCGGGGATTCCCTGTATGAAAGTATAAATGCGCTTATTAGGATTTAATTTTTGCATTTATTATTCTATCAGCGACAAGGCTACGCCGGTTACGTCATTTAAATTTCAAAGTCATTTATCTGAAAAAGTTATTTTAAATGGCGGAAGACTTTGTTCAACATAAAAAAGAACAGTGATAAGTCGACAGCGTTGAGTTATTTTTTACTTGCGAAAGACGGGAATAGTGCTAAATGTAAGCGATGCCCTGCCGTTCTCAAGACTTTGGGTGGATCGACTAAGGGATTACATACGCATTTGTCATCAAAACATAACATTAAGATTTTAGCTGACATTAATCGTTTAACAGCTTCAACAAGTCAAGATTCTGAATGTATGAACACAGCACTGCCGCCAGCTAAACGAAAGTTAGAAAATATAAGATGTTAATTTGGAACAACCTCAGCACGCAATGCTGTACAATTTAATATGTTTACTGTCACAATAGAAATTCATTAGACATTTTACGATGTAGGATGGCTTAACACCTTAACGGACACTCATATTTTTGTAGTGGTGAATTTGGTGACGTACTGATATAAATGGGAAAATTAATTAAATATGTAAGATATTTAAACCAAAACATTTATTTTTAAAAAATAAAGACCTTTTACATAAAAAACTATTAGACGGCTATAGACGTCCATGTCATGCCATGTGTACTACAAGTTGTGTACTGTGACCAGACAATACAATCCCGGAACCCCGAATCCCGGTATCCCGGACGGGTTTTGATCCGCTAAATCCTGGGATTGTACTTAGCTAATCACGGGATTTTCGGGATTGCAAGTTTGTATTCCGTAATCCGTTGAGTCTTGACAATGACCTTACCTACACTATATTAAGGGCACTTATTACATAAATGCAAAAAATCAACCTTAGGTGAGCCGTACGATAACAGAACAACACAGATACAGCCCAAATAATATGTAACTTAGAAGGGACTTCCCCGACCGGCATACTTCAATATAATACTGTTAAAGTAATTCCCCAACGGGCCAATCACGGGGAATCACCCGATCACCTCATATGATATATCATAATATTGTTGCGAGGGATTTCCCGTCGGGGATTCCCTGTAGGAAAGTATAAATACGCTTATTAGGATTAACTTTTTTCATTTATTATTCTACCAGCGACAAGGTTACGTCTTTTAAATTTAAAAGTCAATTATAATTATTTGAAAAAGTTATTTTAAATAGCGGGAGACTTTGTTCAACATAAAAAAAACAGCGATGCGTCGTCAGCGTGGAGTTATTTTTTAGTTGCGGAAGACGGGAATAGTGCTAAATGTAAGCGATGCCCTGCCATTCTCAAAACTTTGGGTGGATCGACTAAGGGATTACATACATATTTGTCATCAAAACATAACATTAAGATTTTAGCTGGCGTTGATCGTTTACCAGCTTCACCAAGACAAAATTCTGAAAATCTGAAGACAGCACCGCCCCAGCTAAACGAAAGTTAGAAGATTATTTTACTAAAAGTGCCGACGATAGCCTGGATGATGTTTTGGCAAGAATGATTGCATTAGATGGATTTCCATTCAGTGTATTCATAACTTCAGCCGATTTGAGAAAATTGCTTTTAGCGAAATACACGGATTTACCAAAATCAGCCGTCACAATTAGAAAGCGTGTTATGAATTACAGTAAAAAAATCAGAAAGCAAGTAACTGCAGAATTAAAATATTTGAAAAGTGCAGGTGAAAGATTCAGTCTATCTTTCGACGAGTGGACGTCAGCGTCCAATAAACGATACATGGCTGTCAACGTTTATTCCTATAAAAAAAATTGGAGCTTAGGACTCGTTCCTATGCATGGAAGTATGACGGCTGAAAATTGTCTTCGTATATTGAAAGAGCGTCTAAGTAAATTTGATATTTCCCTGGAAACTGATATCGTGGCTACTGTAACCGACGGACCGAACGTTATGATAAAGGGACAGCTTGTTTTGTTTGCACTGAACAACAACTGTGTCTCGCACATGGTATCAATTTGGCCGTCCGTGATGTGCTTTATAAAATAAAGAATTATTTTCAAGACAGGCAAAACAGCCCTACGTCAGACTCAGATGATACTATAAATGAACCAGCTGTGACTGCTGATTATATAAACGATAGCGTTGATGATGACAATTTAGTAGACTTAGACTGTCCAGAATCAGGTTTAATCTTAATGTCACAAAATCGACTTGCGCGAGAACACATACCAGAGTTAACGAAAGATGAGAACATTAATGAGCTGATAAAGAATATCCGCAAAGTTGTAGTGTATTTCAAAAGATCACCACTGAAAACAGTACTTCAAAAATATGTGAAGATTGAACATGAAAACGAGCTGTCACTTCTTTTGCACTTTAAAACAAGGTGTAATAGTTTTTTAACCATGCTGAAACGATTTTCTCTTTTAAAAACCTGCATTCAAAAAGCTCTTATAGATCTCAATCATCCAATCACTTTAGAACATGCTGATTTTGACTTGGTAAATAAAATTGTTGTGCTGACCCCAATTAAATTAACAGTAGAAGCAATCTGCCGACGAGATGCTAATTTATGCACAGCCAATGCCGCTTTGAAATTTCCTATAAAACAATTGTCTGGCAAAAACTCAGTGCTCGCCAATAAAATGAAAACATCCCTAGTGGAACGTATAAAGCAACGATGAAATGATGATTTGACTGGTGTGTTGAATTATTTACAAAATTCACGAAAATATGATGAAAATCAATTATTATCGGATTTGGATTGGCTTGACTAATTTCCAGTTCCTACACAGGCTTTAGTGAGGGCGCAAATAAAGTGTATTGTTAAAAGACTAAATAGTCGAAATGACACGGAAGAGAAAGAAAGGTGAGGATCACGAACAGAAGATTCAGATAGTCTATGGACTAGTGTTGATCTATTTATGCGAAACTTGAATTTTAAATGAACAAATTAGAGGAAAAAATCATCATACGGCACATACGGGAAAGAACCGACAAAATTATAAGCAAAAACTTATGTTGTTCGTCCACGAATGGTGAAAGGAAAATTAAAATGATACAGAAAGCAGCAGTGGATAGAAAGAGAAGACGTGGTAGACCAAAGAGAACATGAAACAGTGAAATATCGAAAATGCTGAAAGAAAAGAACTTAATCTGGAAAGTACCTATTAGTAGCACTGGCAAGAAATCGTTAAGAATGGAAAGCCCACTCTATCATTACCTCTATACTGTAAGGTAGAAGAGGAAGGATTTCTATTTTTTTTTTGATGGTGTGTGTATGTCAGTCCAATGTCTTAAGCTGGAAACTTGTCAAGACACCAGGACCCTTTAGAGTGTATATGGTATCTGTAAAATATTTCTTGACTTTCACTTCCTCAACATTTAAAGATAACTGAAGATAACATCGACCCCGAAGAAAAAACACCTCACACGCTGGTCCCAAGATTCAATCCGTCGAAAAACGTCACTACAGTTGTGCGATTCTCTTATCACAAGCGCTGTTGCACAATGATCATCATCATGGTTATTTTTGTAACAGTTCTTCACATAATATGTCCATAATGACAATAAATGCTCCTGCTGATTTAGATTAACTTACAGGGAAACTCTCCCAACAAGGATTTGAATGACACCTAGGCAGTTAAGTAGCCATAAAAAATCTATATAGGACACCGAAATCCGGTTGGTGCAGTAAAAGTGTTTTAAGGCGTGAAAAGAGACCTTGAACTTCGGCTCATTTTTCGTTTTTTAGTAATAGCTTCGAAAAGTTCTAAGATAAATATATTGTTTAATATAGGCTTTCTGTAAACTTCTTTAAACTATAAACTTTCTGTAAGGCCTATACAAATGCGCTAAAATCAATGCCTATTATGTTTAAAAAAAATTACAACTGCCCAACCGTACTGGGTATATGAACGACTTAATATACAGGGTGCGGCAATAGTGTGTTGGCGGAGCTTAGCATGAAAACTAATAAAGTTGTAACAATGAAATTTTACGTACACATGTTGTATGCTGCTGTGCATTTTCTATTTTTATTTATATATTTACAGGGTGTTCCAAATTTCCGCAACCACTTTCAATTTTTTTTAAACAGATTGCTATACTTTCTTGTTATTATAATGATATCCGCCCAAATTATCTTTGCAATGATACACTTACAACTATTAGTTTTGGTTTTATTGCAAATTTTGTTAAAATCTTGACAGTTGCAGCGTCTAACATTTTAAGTCTTAGCCTGAAAATGGGTGCAGTGCCTCACGTAATTCTTTTGTTACCAATTTATGGACTAACACATTATATGTTTTGAGGGTGAACAGCGTGACAACATATACAGAGTGCTAAATATGGCGTGCCTAAGTTATCGAAGTTTAAAGGCTATTTTCTCTTTTTTTTTTTTTAATTGAAGCTACAATTTTTTTATTTGTCAGCAAATTCCTTGTAAAATTGCCGTTAGATTGGTACAAATAACATAGTACTTAATTCTGGTATTTTCGAAGTTATAACACTTTAATGGGATATATCTATGTTTATACTATTCAATATGCGGTGCTGCATCTAATAGTTGGTTGGTTGGCCATGAAATGATATTAAGCAAAAATTGCTATCTAACCAAATGTCAAATACGAGGGCTATTCAGAAAGTAAGGAACGTTTTGGAATTTTAAAGAAACCAAGTACAAGAAAAACTTTTTATTATATACATGTGAAAGAGGGACTAACATACTTCTTTTCAACATAATCACCACACAAATTCAGGCACTTATCATAGCGGTGAACAAGCTTTAAAAATCCAGTGTCATAGAATTCTGCCGCCTGTGATCTCAAACACTCAGTGACGCGTACTTGGAGCTCCTCATCGTCGTCAAAACGCTGTGTTGCTAGCCAGGTCTTAATTTTCGGGAATAAGTGAAAATCACTTGGAGCAATATCTGGACTGTAGGGGGGGCGAGGAAAAACTTCCCAGTTGAACGAGTCCAAAAGTTCTGCTTAATAACGTATCTACTTAAAAATTTCCGTATAAAGTGTTCTTCCGTAGTTCCTCTTTGCTGTATTCGCGTTTAATTGTGATAATTTACGTTCGGCTAGTTAATTATTAATTTTCGTTTGTTCGTTCTTAGTTATCTTGTTGTCAGTTATATCGTTTTGTTGTCATTATTTTTTATTTACATGCCGTAATAGTTTATAGTTGTGTTTCTTTAGAATTAATTTTTCGAAATAGGAGCTAATGGACATGGTATTTGTTCTTGGCGCTAGCAATAGAAATCCACTTTTAGCATCAAGAACATATGCTATGGAGTATCCTCACCGAAGAGCACCAGATATTAAGACGTCTGAAAATTTGTTGACAAGGTTTCTTCGGACGGGTTCAGTGAATTACGTCAAATATGAAAGAACTAAGACACTGGTTACAGAAGATAATGAAGTGACAGTCGTCCAGTCCGTTGTGGGAAATCCGCGCGTATCTACAAGGATAATTTCGAAAGAACACGGGATAGAAGTCAGTGCTGTAAGAAGGATTTAAAAAAAAAACATAAATTTCGGCCTTACAAAATTCAAAATCATCAAGGGTTATTACAAACAGATTTTGAAAGGAGACTTTTTTACTGTGAATGGCTACTTTTCCAACTACGACAAGATCTAACTTCTCTTGTGCTTTTCACAGATGAAGCAACATTTGCTAATTGTGGAATAACAATCAGAAAAAATTCTCATTATTATGACACTAGAAGCCCTCATTTTGTGCAACCCATTTTATACCAACAAAAATGGAGTGTTAACACCTGGGGAAGCATCATAGGAAGCACTATTATAGGTCCATTCTTTTTTAATACTACTTTAAATTGTGAAATCTGCACAAATTTCCTACAAAATAATTTACCGTTGCTCTTAGATGGCCTACCAGATAACGTCATAAGGAGATTGTGGTACCAACATGATGGTCCACCTGCATATTACGGTGCTGCTGCAAGAGCACATTTAGATAGGGTATTCACCAATAGGTGGATTGGGAAAGGAGGCTTTATAAGATGGCCACCGCGATGATCAGATCTAACCCTTCGTGATTTCTTTTTGTGGCCTACTGTAAAAGATATTGTTTACGAAACACCTCCTACAACGGCAGAGAACATGCAGAAACGAATCAGAAACGCTTTTCTTCAATTAATTGAAAACAATATGTCTCAAAATGTAAGTCTGTCGATGCAGAGGCGATTAAGAGCATGTGTAGAGCAGAATGGACATATATTTGAACACATTTTAAATTAATTTTGTTTTATTATAGAAAAATTACAAATTGTAATTCTAAAACTAATAATAAAGAATTAAAAAACAGGTGTTTGTAAAAGTTACTTTGTTTGATATCATTTCATGGCCAACCAACTATTAGATGCAGCACCGCATATTGAATATTATAAACATAGGTATGTCCAATTAAAGGGCTATAACTTTGAAAATACTAGAAATAAGTACTATGTTATTTGTACCATTTTAACAGCAATTTTACAAGGAATTTGCTGACTAATAAAAAAATATAGGTTCTATTTAAAAAAAAAAGAGAAAATAGCGTTTAAACTTCGATAACTTTGGCACGGCATATTTAACACCCTGCGTTGTTCACCCTCCAAACATATAAAGTGTTACTCCATAAATTATTAACAAAAGAGTTACATGGGGCACTGCACCCATTTTCAGGCTAGGACTTAAAATGTTAGACGCTACAACTGTCAAGGTTTTAACAATATTTGCAATAACACCAAAACTAACAGTTGTAAATGCACATTGTCACATATCATTTCAAAGATAATTTGGGTGGCTATCATCATAATAACAAGAAAGTATAGCAATCTATTTAAAAAAAAATTGAAAGTGGTTGCGGAAATTTGTAACACACTGTTAAAATATAAATAAAAATATAAAATGCACTGTAGCATACTACATGTGTACGTAAAATTTCATTGCTACAACTTTATTAGTTTTCATGCTAAGCTCCGCCGACACACTATTGCCTCACCCGGTATACATCACTCGACTAACAGATATTCTTACTTTTTTTTTATTTCGTAGACACGCCTAAATAGAAAGTATTTGTGTATGTTAACGTTCCCGAGCTGGTCGTGAGACAGATATATTTACTTAATTTTGAAGACTGACGGCTATTTACGTCGTAGCCATTATTAACGCTGATCAAGTTTAATGAAAATACAATTAAGTTTAGTAGCTGGCAAAACATAAGATTCTTAATTGTAAAAACTTTTCTCATTTATTTTTCTTAAAGAAGTTTTGCCTACCAAAACAACTACTGTTCCATTTTGCGTATAAAAAAAACTATTCCAGCGGGTCTAAAAAAAATGATGGATCGTTTCTGAAGAAGAAAACCGTAAAAGTGATTTTTCACATCGTCTGTAAGAAAATATTCTCGAATATCAAGGACGTTCCAGTCCATTCATCTGTTACAAGATCACACGAATGAATGAAAAATACAATTATGAAATTATGGGAAAAATTTACTTCTCTTGCTGCTTTAAAATTCAAATTTAATACATTTTCGTATTTTAAAATTGCTTAGTTGTTTAAAAACCTTTTTGTTCGTCTATTGTTTTAGTACATATATTCGTATAGTATGTCTTGTGTTTGTTATTTGTTTACACTTCTATAGCGAGTTATATGTTTACTTACCGTTTTAAATTGCAGAAAAATTATAGTTATAGTAGACTTCAAATTAAGTTGGGTATGACTTAAAGTTATCTGAAAGTCTTCAAAAGAAATACTTTTAGCAGTACGAGGGGATATTGATATCAATTATCGGGATAAAATAAAACAAATTTTAATGAATTTCACTACTTTTTACTTCACAAAGTAACGATCGTTTCACTAGCACAAGAGCTTCATCAGACATATAACTAACTTACGAACATAACAATTCCTTTCATAAATATACCGTAACAAACACATATTTTGGAGAGTTGAATGGATGAGTAGTCTTTATTATTTAAGTGTCTATGAACAAAAACTTTCACAAAAATATAGAACTACAGTTTATACAATACAGTTTATAACGTGATAAAACTAAGGTCTACATTATGTTAAAGAGAGGAAGAGCAGCACTTTGGAAAAATACAATATATTTGCGGTCTGAATAATCAGATAAATAAAGTAAGTAACGGCGAATTATTAATTTCTAAATGATTATTGAGGATATTATCGGCTTTCTTGAATTTATTAATTTCAAGTGACTCTAATAAATTAAGCTTTTTGCCCTTATTTTCTTTGTGTAGTATTTTAAATTCTTTATTAAAGTTATGGATTGCTAAATTAATATGAGACACATATGAAGAATCACTTTTATTATTTCTAATGGAAAAAAAGTGTTCTTTGATGCATCTTTCAAACGATCTGCGTGTCTGTCCGATATACTAATGGGGCAACTAACTAATAGTTTGAGACCGGACACATCGGGTTGAAATGACGTGGTCATTACGACGGACGATATAAATAGTCTACAACATCTGTAAGTACATCACGCTGTTATTGAATGGACTATTGATCTGGCTAGCGCGCACATCTGTTTTCATCGACAATTGCGACGTTTTTTGTTAGATATTTACCGTTTCTTTTTCGTAAGATAAATAAAGTGCTCTGAGTTAGTTTCTTGTTTTGATAGTTTTAATTGTTAATTACATCATAATTTTTGTGATAGATCCTGTTTAATATCGTTTGTTTGAATCCATTTCTCCCAATTATATCGACGTAAGTGTGAATTGAATTTCGTTCAATTTCAATAACTTACGCGTACATTTTTAGTTCCATTTATTTAGATCTAGAGCATTGTTTAAATTACTTTTTCAGATATGATATGGAAGAACGTCGAGAACGGCATGGTAAAACAATGGCGAGTTGGATTGACAGTCCATTGTATGTCCATTGTCAGTGATTCCGAAATTTATTGCAAAATTTATAAAATATATTTAAAAAATTCCATGAAACCGCACGTACAACGTCACTTAGCATCGCAAATACATGCACAGAAATTGGAACCGTTGGAATCTGACAATTTTAATGAAGAACTCTGTGAAACTTTTATGTTGGCTAATATTCCATTAAATAAATTAACAATTCCACTTTCAAAATATTTCTCCAAAAGTATACTGGTCGAAATGTTCCGATGAATACACCTTACGCAAATATAATGTTTCTAAGTGCTACACGAAAGCTGTAGAACGCATTAGAAGCCAACTTTCAAATCAGTACCTCTGGATAAGTGCCGACGAAACTGTCGATATATTAGGATGCCGTGTGATAAATGTTGTAGCTGGTGTACTACATTCAACTATTCCATATAACACATATGTAATAGCAACAAAAGTTTTAAATACAGTTGATGCGGAAACAATAGCTGGAACCATTAACGAGAATTTTCAAAAAATACTTCATTCGGACGACAGGTACAAAGAAAAAGTACTTTTATTTGTAAGTGACAGTGGTGCATTTATGTTAAAAACAGGCAGACTATTAAAGGAAACATATCGTAATATGCTGCATATTACTTGTGTAGCACATGCTCTCCACAGAATCTGTGAATATATCAGACAGCTTTCCAGAAGTTGACAGACTTGTATCCGCTTTTAAAAAAGTTTTCAGAAAAGCACAATTGAGAGTAGTTCTTTACAGGGAAAAACTTTCATCTTTGTCACTACCTCCTCTCCAGTAATAACTAGATGGGGGTCATGGTTGGAAGCTACTAGTTTTTATGCAGAGAATTTCGATAGTTTACAAAATTTCGTTGCATGTTTAAATGACGATGCTCGGAGTATTTATGAGTGCAAGGAACTAACACAAATTCCACATTTAAAAAAACAGTTGTACTTTATTCAGGAACAATTGGAAATTTGCCAAAACTAATCACTTATTTTGAAAATCGAAATCTCAAATTAAATGATGGTTTAACGACATTAGATGTGGCTATTAATAATTTAAAAAGTATTCCAAGTGGCTTCGGATGTAGCCTTCGGCAAAAGTTAGACGCAGTGTTTAATAGAAATCCAGATTTAATAACATTGCGGCAATTGTATATAGGGACAATGCCACAATATCTAACTGCAAAATACGCTGAAATAAAGGAATATTTCCAGTATGCACCTATAACCAGTTGCGATTTAGAAACGCCGTTTTATATTTACAAGGATGTATTTCATTCAAAGATAACAAATTTTACAGAAGAGAACCTTGAGAAAGTATTGCTAGTAAATATTAATACTCCTTTACTCAACTTGAACTACAAAATGAACAAATAAAAATGTATTTCGTATTTTGTAGTCGTATATATACCCTTTTTATTATAAGCATAATTATATAAATAAAATTAAAAACTTTAAAATTACAAATGTTAAATAGTACGCTCGTGGGCGATGAGTCATCAAACTCTCGTGTCCGGTGTCTAGTTATAATGAAACCTCATCAAGTAAAGGCTGAACCAATTCTATAGTGATATCTAGTTAGCCTAGGTCATTTTCCTTGAACAGAACAGAATTTTGTATTAATAGCGAGACGTAATGACATTTTAAAAGTATTACTGTTAAATCTTACGTCAAGAAATTGAAGTATTGCTGTCCAGTAAAGTTATAAAAAAGCATGTTGAATGCAAATGCGAAAATCTAGTATGGAGGCATCATCAAATACTTGTATTTGATGGGAAGTTAAGTGGTAAGGAAATTTACGGAGATTTGCTTAACACGCTTGGCGATTAGCGCTCATCGTATGCGACTGTCAAAAATTGAATTGCGTCGTTCACAAAAGGAAAAGTTTCCGTAGAAGATGAGAAGCGACCAAGAAAGTCGATTTTAATGTCCACCCCAAAAAATATTAATGCAGTTCATGACATAATATTATCAGACCGTCGAATTGGGCTGAAAGATATAGCTGAGGCACTAAAGATTCCATATGAATTGGTCCATCATATAGTTCACGTCGATTTAGATATGAAAAAAATTTCTGGAAAATGGATTTCTAAATGCTTGAACTCCGAACACAAACGAGCAAGATAGAAAACATTACGACTGTGCCCGTTTTGAAGGAGATACAGACTTTTTGGGCCGTCCTGTGTATATGACAGAAACAAAACAGCAATCTATGGAGTGGAAACATCATCGTTTACCAAGGCCTAAGAAGTTTCGATATTAGTGGAATAATAATAATATATTTGTACCTAACAGATTTATCCAATTACAGGGCAACTAAATTGAAATTCAAAAGTGATACATCTTGCTAACATGAAGAGAAAAAAATACATTCTGTGTGCTCATAAATAGAAAACAAAAGCACTGCACATAATAAGTAAGTATTTCACAAATTACCCGTTAAAAAGAATTTGTCATCATACAGTTTATCGGCATCCACTAAAGCATGCGTAAGGGGCGATTTTATCTTGATATTAGTTCTAGCACTAGGTACAGAGAATATGGGAATGTTTCTTGTCGAAAGGCGAGGCTCTGAAAACTAACTCGAGAAAACAAACAGGGCAAATCAATCTCTTTGTTAATAATTTTCTTTAACATTTATGTGACTGGGAAAAATAACACCTTCTAATGACGACGTAGGTACCCGGGTACCCCACGTTGAATATACGTTGCAGCTATACATATACGGGAGACATTGGTGGGGAGACATAAACTGCGTTGTTATGAACAAGATTAGACATGTCTGAAAATCAGTAACCGTCCATTTTTCGAAGTGCTCGTATATAATTGGTTCGCTACAGTACATTTACTAAATATTTTTAGTGTTTTTGGTAACAACAAGTGCAAATTTTATTATTTTTATCGGAATGTGTGATAATACGCCTGGTCCTAGTTCGGGTTCGTTTACAAAAGCAAGATGGAGGAGAACCAGGTATGATATAGAAGTTAATATAATTACAAATCCTGTAAGAGTAAAAGTAGTAGTAATAATAAGAACGTAATGTGATATTTTATGGCTTTCAGACTGACATCAGTAGAATTACTAGCAGCAGCGGAAGAAGCATTAGAAGAAGAGCCATTTACTGCTTCAGATGAAGACGAATACATTCCGGAAATCGAATCTGAAGAATCTGATGCAGAAATAGAACCTGTAATCGAACAAGAGGAACCTTATTCAGATGAAATTAGTGATGAAGAAGAAACGCCTGCACAGCCTACTGCTTTAGTTGCAAATGATGGAACTCATTGGACTAATACTCCATTACCACAAGCGCAGACAATTACCCGAAATATCTTGCGCGAAAAATGTGGCGCACCAAGTTTTAGTGCATTATTTACTGCTAAAGAAACTTTTAAATCTATCATGTCCAATGAAATTTGTACCATAATTTTAAGGGAAACTAACAGAAAAGGCACACAAGTTACTAGAGATTATAATGAAAAACAAGCTCAAAATTACAAAGATTCTAAGCGGCAACCACCACCACGAAAGGTTTTCAAGGCATTTACTGAAGAGGAATTCGATGCATTTTCAGGAATCCTAATTGCAGCTGGCGTACATAAATCTAATAAGGAACATATATCTGAAATGTGGAAACTTGAATCCTTACCTCTTATTCGTGCGGCTATGTCTCGTGATCGCTTCAAAATGTTTTCACGATTTATTCGTTTTGATAATCAGAACACACGTGCTGAACGATCTAAAAGTGACAAAGCTGCTCCAATTCGTGATATATGGATAATGCTAAATAGTAATTTAGAAAACAACTATAAGCCGTCTGAATGCATAACGGTCGATGAGCAATTATTTCCTTATAGAGGACATACAAAATTTACCCAATACATTCCTTCAAAACCGGCAAAGTATGGGATAAAAATTTTTTGGGCTTCTGATGCGGCAAATGCTTATCCTTTACAGGGTAAAATTTATACTGGAAAACCATCAGACGGTGAACGGCAAGTGAATATTGGAGAGCGTACAGTTCTAGATTTAGTTACTAAATACAAAGGTTCTGGAAGAAATATAACGACAGACAACTTTTTTACAAGTTTACAGTTGGCTCATAACCTAAATTCTTGGAACTTAACTTTAGTAGGAACCGTTCGAAAAAATAAAACTTTTCTTCCTTTCAATATGCAATCCAATAAAATGTGCAATCCACTAATTTTGCATTTACTAAAAGAGCAACTATATGTTCGTATGTTCCCAAAAAGAACAAATCTGTCATCCTATTATCATCAATGCATACAAGTGGCAAAGTAGAACATACTGGTACTGCAAAACCTGAAATTATTAAATATTATAATAAAACCAAAGGCGGCGTCGACACGATGGATAAAATGTTATCAGATTATACAGTAAAGCGTAGAACAAATCGTTGGCCCCTATAATTTTTTTACAATATGGTCGACCTTGCTGCACTGAGTGCATACATAATTTACACGGAGCACAATCCTAGGCTTACATCAACCGACCGACGACGGAGATTTTTGAAAGATCTTGCAAACGAGTTATGCATGTCTGCTGTACTAACTCGAAGCAGTATTCCAAGAGTTTTGGGCAATCATTTTACACGTACATCACTAGAAATGGTTCTAGGACGCCAAATTACACAACCAGTCGTTACAGCAGTCAGAGATCAATCATCTCGAGATACTTCTGGGGGTATTTTGGTAGTTGGAAAATGTTATATTTGCCGGGAATTGAATCACAGACAAAGAAAAACGCGAAAAGCATGTAATTCTTGTTCAAAACCAGTTTGTAATGAGCATTCTGTTACTAAGGCCGTATGCGATACCTGTAACCAACAGGCAGTTTAATCCTATTATTATTTATTTTCGTTCTTTTTATACATCTTTTTTATAACATATATAAATAAAAAAATGTAAAAATGCTACTTTTGTTCTTTCACATCCATCCATATGTAATTTTAAACGGAGGTACCCGGGTACCCATACCGGTCTTAGAGGTTGTAATAATTTCGAATGCCATTTTTTCGTTAAAAATTAAATCTAAATAAGGAAGTATATATAATAAAATGTAATATAAAACAAGTTTAGAGATGTCACAGAATTTCCAAGCTCAGCAAGTTCAAACACAAAAAATATTAATATTTAAATCTGAAAAAGGCACTCGGGTACCCTTCCAGTCACATAAAGGTTAAAAAGAAAGCACTTATTTGCTCTCTACGCGCACTCAACGATTGCATGTATCATAGATTACCTAAAAAAGGATCAGACCGTCACTGGAGATTCTTATTCTAAATTACTAACCACGCTGAGAGAGAAAATTAAGGAAACATGACGTGGCATATTAACGTAAGATATGTTATTTTTACAAGACAATGCCCCTGCACACAAATCGTTTATTACCATAAATACAATTTGGAATCTAAGGTTCGAATTACTTGAACACCCACCCTATTCGCCAGGCTTAGCCCCCTCAGAGTATTATCTGTTCCCTCGATTGAAAAAAGTTAAAAAGGACATGAATTTTTGTGTAACAAAGAGGTAATAGAAGCTATGTAGGGCTGGTTTGCACACCTAGAAGAATCTCTTTTTTGGAAGAGTTGAAGACGTTGCAGGATCACTGTATTAAGTATATTAATTTCAGGAGACTATGTTGAATAATCAAATATTCAGTCACAACTTTAAGTTGTTTCAATAGTAGGCTAAGAATATATCAATGCGCCCTCGCTTGTTTTACTAAATTTAGAAGATGATATTATTCAAATGACTAAATGTCTGTTAAAATAACATTTAATGTACTTCCTGTAAAGTAAATTCTTGTAAACCATACACGTTCTTAATTGCTTGAACGAGTATTGTTTGAATGCAAAGAATGTTCTAACATAACAGTGCTCGCAGAACTGTAACAAAGGCGAAGGTGGTATTGTTCTGTTCCAAACGACGAACACAGCTAACTAATAGTCTAATTGGCAATTATAGAAAATTAATGCTACGCTTAAGTGTTTTGCGTGCCACTAGTTTGTGTATTACATAATAATTGAGGGTACGTGTTGCAGTTATGTACAATTGTACTATTATCATATAATAGACGTAACCGAATGCCTTTCGCTATAAGCAAGTGTTATAAATAGATTTAATAGCTAGTAGGCAATAAAATAAACTAATAAACTACTACTTCCTAACTACGATTACACGAAGTGCCATTAATTTGCTAAAGTAGTATTGCGATAATTTATGTTTCGCTCTGTATAAAATCCCGTATGGAATTTTGGACTACGCGATTCCTAAATCTAGCAATAATAACAATCGCATTTTTATTTTAATTTCTCCACAATTATCTTATATACAGTCGAGTTTGCTACGCACAACGTATAAGAAATAAAACTTGCAAAAACTGGCTTTAATAAATTTCGAGATCCAATGGCCTCCGTTGGTTTCAAGTTTCAAGTTAAGAAATACACCCAGTATATGGAGATTGTGTATGTCCGAAGAAGCTCAGTAGTCGTAAAAAGTAATAATAGTATGGATTCCGGGACAGGGAAACTGTAGAAGTAATGGAAAAACAAACGAATTTGCTGGACAAACTTCATCCATGGCTTTTATAAGACCGGAGCCACTTTGCGGGATTGCAAAAAGAAATATCAAAACAGTACGGTAATTCAAAATAAGTTAAAAACATATTTGTGTAAATGTAGGTGTAGATTTTCGCGGTCGTTCTCTAGATGTAGATCTCGGTTTCCGGGTTGGAACCGCGTTGAGTTAGGCGTAATTGCCAACGTTTCGTCCACTGTTTCAAGGGACATCTTCAGGGCTGTACGTAAATTTTTCAATTGTGTTGTGAACAGTCGTCTCAGTTGGCCGATGATGTATGTCGTAAATGGGTCGAAGCACTTTGCTAACATTTTTAACCGAACACTGAGTTTACAAATAAATTTCCATAATTTGTAGACGCTGCTCGGCTGTAAGGTTTTGCATTATGAAATGCCAAACAATGCTGAATGAAATGGCGGTATGACTTGTCAAATTAACTGTTATAATGTAAGAGTTTCTCCCTATTGAAAAAGAAAGGTATTAAAAAACACACGTTACGTAGGAATATTATTGTCTCCAGCAGTATATTTATTGTTCAGTTTCCAATGGTATCGATAATATCATGCTGTGTAAAACGACGATAAGCGGATAACTACTAATAGTATCGTACTCAAGTGACGCATTATCGGAATTTTTAGGAAGATAAACTTCTGCAAATGTAGATACGAGAGCGTCAACAATTACTTGGAATTCTAGACATGTTTCGTTTGAAATGAATGAAAGCCCAGAACTCACACGGATCATTAAATTTTTTTTTTCTATGTCGTGTGCATAACATGTATAGCTCTAGAAATTTCTGTTTTAATAATTTTTAGATATTCCGATTTGTAATAATTAATGTAACTCAAATATGCAAAGCGCATATTTTGCATATATTCCATATTATTTGTTTTTTTAATACATATTTGCATATATCCGTAATAAATAGCATATTGTGCATGATTTGGCAGTCGTCTCAAGAGTTCAAGGTAAACAATTTCATAAATCTTCCATTATGAAGTAATTTATTTTATTATTAGAGAACGGACGCAATTTCCATAAAACGCAATCGGCAATTGGAATTGTGTATAACGTCGCTCAGAACATCCCGGCGTAATTCAATGAAGTATTTGTTTGACTTACTCGGACACCTGGTCTCGCCGCGATAACAATGGACAAGCCAGCTATTGTATTCGGAGAATATAGTGTTTTTTAAAGTGTTTTCATGAGCGTAGATAGAAGCAGGGTTTTTATAATGTATTTTATTTATTAGTTTATATTTCGTAAGATAAATAAAGTGCTGTGAGTAAGTTTCTTGTTTTCATAGTCTTAACTGTTAATTACATCGTAATTTTTGTGATAGATTCTGTTTAATATCGTTTGATTGAATCTATTTCAACCAATTATTTCGACGTAAGTGTGCATTGAATTTCGTTCAGTTTCAATAACTTACGCACACATTTTTAGTTTTCATTTATTTAGATCTAGAGCATTGTTTAAGTTACTTTTTCAGACATGATATGGAAGAATGTCGAGAACGGCATTGTAAAACAATGGCGAGTTGGATTGACGGTCATACTGATTGTATGTCCATTGTCAGTGATTCCGAAATTTATTACAAAATCCGTAAAATATCGTCAAAAATTCGTCACTTAGGATCGCAAACACATCTGAACTCTGTAAAACTTTTATGGAGGCTAATATTCCATTAAATAAACTTAGCAATCACTTTAAAAATATTACTGAAAAAATATACTGGTCGAAATGTTCCTGATGAATCAACTTTACGCAAACATTATGTTTCTAGGTGCTATACAAGAACAGTAGAACGCTTTAGAAGCCATCTTTTAAATCAATACATATGAATAAGCGCCGACGAAACGGTGGATATGTTAGGACGCTGTGTGGTAAATGTTGTAGCTGGTGTACTACATCCAACTATTCCCTATAACTCATATGTAATAGCAACAAGTGTTATAAATAGAGTTGATGCGGAAACAGTTGCTGAAACCATTAAGGAGAATATGCAAAAAATGCTTCATTCGGATGCCACGTACAAAGAAAAAATACTTTTATTTGTCAGTGATAGTGCTGCGTATATGTTAGAAACAGGCAGACTATTGAAGAAAACATATCCTAATATGCTGCATATTACTTGTGTAGCACATGCTCTCCACAGAATCTGTGAATATATCGGAGACACTTTTCCGGAAGTTGATAGACTTGTATCAGCTTTTAAAAAAGTTTTCAGAAAAGCACCATTGAGAGTAGCTCTTTTCAGGGAAAAATTTCCATCTCTGTCACTGCCTCCCACTCCAGTAATAACTGGATGTGGAACATGGCTGGAAGCTACTAGTTATTATGCTGAGAATTTCGATAGTCTAAAACATTTCGTAACACTGCTAAAGGAGGATGCTAGAAGTATTGGTGAGTGCAAGGAGCTCACACAAATCCCAAATTTAAAAAATCAGTTGTACTTTCTTCACGAACACTTTGGAAAATTGCCAAAACTAATCACTTATTTTGAAAATCGAAATCTCAAATTAAATGACGGATTAACTACATTAGATGTGGCTGTTAATAATTTGAAAAGTATTCCAAGTGACTTCGGATGTGGCCTTCGGCAAAAGTTTGAAGCAATTCTTAATAGAAATTCAGGTTTAATTACATTGCAGCAATTATGTATGCCACAAAATCTAACGGCTAAATATGAAGAAATAAAAGAATTGTTCCAGTATGCACCTATAACCAGTTGCGATGTAGAAAGGACGTTTTCTATATATAAGGATGTACTTAATTCAAAAAGAACAAAATTGACAGAAGGAAACCTTGAGAAACTATTGCTAGTCAATATTAATACTCCTTTACTCAACTTGAACGATAAAATGAACAAATAAAAATGTTCCAATTATAGAAATAAAATTAAAAACTTTAAAAATACAACTTTTCAACAAATAAATATGTATTTCGTAATTTTATAGATCACTACCCGTTCGTTTCCCAATTATATAAATAAAATTAAATATTTTAGAAATACAACCTTTCGCCAGTACTGCACTGGGTGGTAAGCGTGTCCGTTCTCTATTTATTATATTTGCCATTCTCAATAAAAAAAAATTATGTACAAGAGTATGGGTATTCCCGAGAATCCAAAATAGACCGTTTTAAACCGTTAACAAGGGTTCTATTGTACCTATATTTACTACAAGTAGGTAAATAATAAATCGATTTCTGAATTTTATTTCTGATTGTGCTTTTGAAGAGATAACATCGATTTGTGTTTTGTAGTGTTGTGGTGTTTTATTTATTTTTATTAGTAAAATGCCGAAACTCAGTAGGGCGTCAATGTGGGTTAAGCCATACAAAGAACTACGTATAGATATAGGAAAAGTCTACTGTTCTGCGTGCGTTGAAATTGTAAATATAATTTTTAAATATTAAATATAGAGGGTGGTGCGAAATCGGTCGATATCTGTTATTTTTTGAGATAAAAAAAAGTAAAAAGCAAGTTACATTCTTTTTGAAGGACATACATAATGAAAATACAGAGAACTGTACGGGGCGTTTCAATTTTGCCCTGTCAGTATTAACTTAATCTTTTATACGGAGCCCTAGCATATATCGACCGATCCCTAGGTATATCGACCGATTTCGCACCATTTGAACACTTGGGACGCTATCGTTTAATATTTTGAACTTATTTGTTACGGATTTAGATCTAAGTATTGATATTATTGCTTTTCAGTTTGATATTTCAATTTTTTTGCCATTGCATACAGCATGCGAAAAAAAATATCAAATAGATCAACACGTGAAAACTTCTGTCTCATATTACTAAATTGGGTGAGATGAAATCTGGAGACGTGTCAACCCACATTAACTCAATCTTTCCAACCAATGTTCAGAAAGCTAAACGAACAAGACATCTTTAACCGAGACCTAGGTCATGCAATGATGACGTCAACTATTCCCTTGCCAAAGCTATGCAACAAAACTTCACTTCTTTTCTCCAGAAATATTGCAAATTCAATATCCCAGTTGAAACAACACTACAAAGACGCGACGTAAGTTCCTTGTATTCAGAGATAATTGAGTAAATTAAAGCTAAAATTTGAAACAAACGTTTTTACATATTGCTATGAATAGTGGGTTAGTAGTGAGATGTACCACTATTCACACCAACTCTGTCCAGCTTAGATACTCAGTCGGTTACTTTCTTTAAATGGGACTGCTTTCCTCTCCGGGTTTCCAATGGAAAAATAATTTAATTAATTCCACAATCAGGCGCCACGCAAAATTTATTTGTGAATATTGTTAGTTTTACTGAAGTTACTGTTAAGCACACAAGTAGAATAAAGGTTTAAATTCAAAAACACAATGAATTTTAAATGAAAGTTTATTACAATAAAAAAAAAAAAAAATTTTAATGAAGTATTAAGATAAATATTGCATCATTTAAACAATATTTTTAAGGTAAAATTATTATACGACAATGACCGTTACGTATAATTAAACTTCCTTATTGACTCCCGAGCAAAATTATATCTAATAAATTGCAAAGATGTATTGTAAATCTCACCCCTAATAAACAACTTCAAAAGGTAAACAACCAAAACTGACAGACCGAAACAAATCTCTAACACATGCGCAGACACATGCAATAAAAACTCTGCCCTTGAATTCCAACGTGCAAAATTTAATGTTATAGAAAATGTTTATAAAAATTTTAAAATACATTCTTTGTCATTTATATATATCTAAGATAAAATGTATATCAAAATTACCACCATGGTAAAATACAAATCAATACATATAAGCAAATAATAATAAAGATAATAAGAATAATTTCCTTTACTTACTTAAATAAAATAGACCTTTTTTATACGAGACACCAGAGTTAGAAGAACGTACAAAATTAAACTACGAGTTCTGCACACTCGCAAATAAATCGGTATGAAATAAGGCACCAAAACAAATTAATAAAAATCACGAAGCTACTCAAACTAAGATAAAAAATATCTTATAATTCACGTCTTCACAACTCTGATAACAATTTGTGTCTGAAACGGATATTGCATGGCAAATCGGCGTATTACAACAACATAAGTCAAAATAAAAATGAAACAAAATAACATCTGCATTCATATATAAATTTCAAAATTGTACAGTGGCAACCAAAATAAATGTCCAACGATAGATCACTAAATTTTTCAAAAATGTTGCGGGGAAAAGTCCATAGCAATATGTATTGCTGAAACCACCGATTCAATAGGACGTTGTATTGCTCATTTATTAATTGGTGTTCTTAGGGACGAGATTTTGACAAAATCTTACCTAATTGCTTCTCAAGAGTTAGAAAAATCAAATGCACTCACTATGGCCGGATTTGTTCATGAGGAACTAATCAACATTTTTTTCTTCCTACGCCTACTCCTGGATATAATTTCTTGCTCATCTTGTCAGATGCAGCACTGTACATGATAAAGGCCAGGCAAAATTTCAGAATCTTTTATCCGAACTTGATACATGTAACAAGTTTCGCTCATGCTTTAAATAGGGTTGCTGAAGAGATTAGGAAACATTTTCCTGTTTTAAATAGTTTAGTTACCAACAAGAAAAAATCTTTTTTAAAGCGCCTGTAAGGGTTTAGTTCTACAAAGAAAAACTATCAAACACTCCTCTTCCACCTCAATCTATTATTACAAGATGGGGCACTTGGTTGGAAGCCGCTTAAAAGATCTAATTTCAGAAGTCTGACGAATCTTTCCAATCCCTCACTATGTTAAGCAATTATTCTAAAATAAAATAATAAAACAACTTTCGTTTATAAAAAACAATTATAGCTTTGTTTCTAAAACGATAACACAAATGGACGAATGCCATTAACCCGCAAAGTGTAGAACTAGTAAAACAATCTGTAGCAGCTTTTCAAAATATCCCAGGCAAAATGTGAGACAAAATTTTTCAAAAATTCAAAAAATTCAATGGAAAAAAATTGTGGATTTCGGATTCTTAGCCAAGTAGCTAATATTTTAAAGGGTGAATTTACTGAATCCAGTGATTCGGATTTTGTAGTACCAAGCAATTTTAAAAACGCCTCTATTATATCGGTTGATGTGGAAAGGAGTTTTTCTATTTATAAACTTTTATATTCAGGCATAAGACAATTTCTTTTAATTGAGAACTTCGAGAAAAATTTAGTGGTTTACTGTTTTTACAACTGACGACAAACTGCTTTGTGTAATAAATGCATATTTTAGGTTTAGTTCAGTATGTAGATAAATTAAAATGTCTGTTTATTTTTAAATGAATTAATAAATTTATGTATTAAAAGTATTTTTTATTTGCATATTTTCAACAGTTTTGTGCATATTTTGACTAAATGATTTGCATATTTTCAACATTTTGTGCATATTTTGACTAAATGATTTGCATATTTTGTATTTTCCACTTGCATATTTGGGTTGCCCTAGTAATAATCATTACCAGTAGATTTCCACTTCCTATGATAATGACGCTTGAACAGAAAATATTTCTAATTATTTTAAAATAAACCACTAAGGGTAGTTTTATTTGCAGAAGATCTTTGCACAGGAACAGAAAGGTTTAAAACAGAATAAAGTTGATAAAAACACACAATGTTGTATTAGATTTACACTTTATTTAATAATATTTAATAATGACTATATAACAGCTGTTTCACCGTACAACGGTTTCTTCGGATATAACAACTACATTAGTAACTACATCAAAAACAATAAAAGTAAAACAGCACATCATAATAAGTCAGGTGTGTATAAACTAACTTGTGGCACATGTACTAAAACATATATCGGGCAAACAGGTAGAACGTCAAAAAGCGAATATACGAACATTATTATTCGTTTAGAAATGGGAAAACAGTTTCAGCATACTCCAACCATTTAATTGAAGAAAGCCATAGTTTTAATAATAATTTCAAGATCCTACACGAAGAAAAGAAAAGTAAGAAACTCGATTTATTAGAAGCAATGCAAATTAATAAACAAAAATTTTCGAATAAATTATTAAATGACAAAACAGAGCTTAATTCCTCCCCTCTGTTGAATTTATTTCCTATTTTTTATTGAAATATTTTGTTAGATATGTGTCACTTATAATATAATTTATGTTATCTATATGTATCCCTACTAAAAGAGGCGGGTAAAAATATTTCGGTTTCCAATTTCTGAGAATACCATTAAGTAATAAAATAAAAAATATTTACGTTTAAGTAAAATGTTTTTATAGTACCGCTTGTTATATCCGAAGAAACGGTGAAACAGCTGTTATATAGTCATTATTAAATATTATTAAATAAAGTGTAAATCTAATACAACATTGTGTGTTTTTATCATTTGATATGGATTTACATCAAGTAAAGGCAGAATCGATTCAATTTCAGAATAAAGTTTATCATAAAAAGCAACAAGACACTCGTCAATATTAATATAACCATCTAGGAAAGATCAGTCAATTTGGAGTAGATCAGAAAACAGTTTTCTAAAATTATCCCTTTTAAAGCTAAATCAGATATTACTATTTGACAAAAATGGACGTGTAGGAGATGTGAACCTACCCATATCATCGAACCATAATGCAGAATGATGTATTTGTTGTAATAGGGAATGTTTTGAAAAAAAGTGTAATAAAATATTTTGTTTTATTGTACTAGGCTGAATATTAGGCGAACACCCCTGGTATTATTATAAACATTGTTAGGGAACTGTTTCTGATTATTTTTTTTATTTAGAATTTTTCTTATATGTTCTCTAAAATCCAGAAGGAAAAATAAATAATACGTTTGTCATGATATTACCTTTGATATTAAGATTGATAGCAACAAATAACTGACAACTAATTTGATGGCTGATTAAATATCCATTGATGCGACGCAGCGCTTAGTTGGAAGATGTGTATTTGGAGCTTACGTAAGTAGAGAGGTAGATTTTTTTCGTAAGCTTTACTTGCAGAATTTGAAAGCTCCTTTGGGAATAAAGGAGGATTTATGTGAAATCAATTTCGTTTGTACTGTTTTACAAGGAAAACCTGCCCATCACGTCGGAAATACTATTATTTCTTTAGTCTGCAGAAACAAGAAGCACGAAAGAAAATAAAACAATATTGGAACTTTTTTATTGCGCTGATATTACGTTTAACCGCATTTCGCTATAGATATTTCTTCCGTATCATCCGGCGCGCAGAAAAAAAATGAAGAAATCCATTTCGAAACGAGCAAGGTGTGCAATCTACAGCAATAAAATAAAAATGAAATTTACACTTTTACATACTTTTCTGCCATTTCAACACGAGTTTGCTGTAATGCTATAAACGTAAAAAGGGAATTAAACAGTTGGTATATTTTACGTTCATCATGTTTTACTAAGAAATGTTGGAATTAATGTTTTTCTCTATATAATTTCACTGTAAATTACCTTTTAAATAAACCAATTTATAATAGAAATAAAACTAATAGTTAAATCTTCAGTTTATTAATATGTGATTGAAAAACGATAATTGTTTATCCGACAGAGTGATTTCATCAAGTGCATACTGTAACAAGTTACAAATTAACATAGATAGATGAGGTATCGAGCGTCTCTGATAATTTATTAGCCGTTCATTTAATATATCAATTGATAAATTCTTGTAATTTTCGGCTTTTATATTAGATATTTTAAATATTTTGAAATTAGTGTGTTATATGGCGAAGCAAATATGAATGTAAACATTGCTGTCTGCAAATTACAACGCAAATTATACGAAATTTTATTTGAAAAATTTTCGGGGACTTGACCCCAAGTCTACGGTTTGCCGATCCGTCGCGTTAACCAACTAAGTCACGAGGATGTTGGACGGCTAAGAAATGAACTCTATATATTAATAGCTAAGGATGAAAAATTAGCAATTTCAAACATTCAAACTTTCAAACTGACATCTGAATATTAACATCGGCGCCTTATAAGGAGTTTCCAATAGACTTGAAACCTACGACCTCGTCGCTTAGTTGGTTAAAGCGACGGTCCGGAAAACCGTAAAGTTGGGTTCAAGTCCCAGCGTGGACGAAAATTCTTCAAATAAAATTTCGTATAATTTGTGTTGTAATTTATAGATAGGAATGTTTATATTCACAATTACTTCGTAAAATAACATACTAATTTGAAAATATTTAATATAAGGGCCGAAAATTTCAAGAATTTATCAATTGATATATTAAATAAACGGCTGAGAAATTATCTCTATATATTAATAGTTAGGATGAAAAATTAGCAATTTCAAACATTCAAGCTCTCAAACTGACATCTGAATATTTACATCGGTGCCTTATAAGGCGTTTTCAATAGACTTGAAACCAACGTCCTCGTCACTTAATTGGTTAAAGCGACGGTCCGGCAATCCATAAACTTGGGTTCAAGTCCCAACGTTGACGGATATTTTTCGAATAAAATTTCGTATAATTTGGGTTGTAATTTGCAGATGACAATTCAAACATTCAAACTTTCAAACTGACATCTGAATATTAACATCGGCGCCTTATAAGGAGTTTCCAATAGACTTGAAACCTACGACCTCGTCGCTTAGTTGGTTAAAGCGACGGTCCGGAAAACCGTAAAGTTGGGTTCAAGTCCCAGCGTGGACGAAAATTCTTCAAACAAAATTTCGTATAATTTGTGTTGTAATTTATAGATAGGAATGTTTATATTCACAATTACTTCGTAAAATAACATACTAATTTGAAAATATTTAATATAAGGGCCGAAAATTTCAAGAATTTATCAATTGATATATTAAATAAACGGCTGAGAAATTATCTCTATATATTAATAGTTAGGATGAAAAATTAGCAATTTCAAACATTCAAGCTCTCAAACTGACATCTGAATATTTACATCGGTGCCTTATAAGGCGTTTTCAATAGACTTGAAACCAACGTCCTCGTCACTTAATTGGTTAAAGCGACGGTCCGGCAATCCATAAACTTGGGTTCAAGTCCCAACGTTGACGGATATTTTTCGAATAAAATTTCGTATAATTTGGGTTGTAATTTGCAGATGACAATGTTTACATTTACATTTATTTCGCAAAATAATATACTAATTTGAAAATACTTAAAATATTTAATATTAAAGCCGAAAATTCCAAGAATGTATCAATTTATATATTAAATGAACGTCTAAGAAATTATCTCTATATATTAATAGCTAAGGATGAAAAATTAGTAATTTAAAACATTCAAAATTTAAAACTTGCATCTGAATATTAACATCAGTGCCTTATAAGGCGCTTCCAATAGACTTGAAACCAACATCCTCGTCGCTAGTTGGTTAAAGCACCGGTCCGGCAAACCGTAAACTTGGGTTCAAGTCCCAAAGTGGACGAAAATTTTTCAAATAAAATTTCGTATAATTCGCGTTGTAATTTGCAGACGGCAATGTTTACATTCACATTTACTTCGCAAACTAACATACTAATTTGAAAATATTTAATATAAAGGTCGAAAATTCCAAGAATTTATTAATTTATATATATAAATCAAAAATATTTCATTTGTTCTCTATAGACTCACAAACTATATAATAGATTTTGATAAAATTTGGTGTGTATGTTCCTTATGTTCTGTGAAAGGATGTTTTCGTATTTTTTTTTCCGAATTTTATCGCCAAATGTTAAAGAATTAATAATATGTGAAACATGAATTTCTATTGGAAAAAAATCGTAATGTAATTTTAAATCATTATATAAAAACCATGACAACGTGACATATAAAATATGACAAAATATAATACGAGTATACGGTCAGTTTTTATAATTATATGTAATTGAATGCTTATATTAAAAAAAACTCTTTGACAAATTCCATAAGTGCCGAAACATGTAAGAGTTAAAGTATCTTAAATAAATAAATATTCAATTAAAACAGACCTTAAATCGCCAAATAAAGAAAATCTCGTATACATATATTGTACGGCTGTGGCCTTTGAAAACTCAGACACTCGATTTTGACGTGAATGTCAAAAATTAAAAAATTTTTAATGTGTAAATCAAATTTAGTTATTTTGATGACAATGTCACATTTGACAAATCCATGGTCTGTTTATTTTTTAAAATGCCGCAATTATCAGAATTACAAAAATCTGTTATCAAAACCAAATACTAATTTTGAAGTAACGTGTTGTATTCTGATATTCGAAATGATATTTTTGAAATTTAAGTAAAGCAGTACACTATCTGCAGTTTTATTAATCATTTTTTATTCAACTTACTATTTTTGCAATACATTTTGTAGTCTACGCCAATAATTATTAATTATTATTAATTTCCACCGCTTAAGATGTATTTGTATTTAAGTGTCAGGATTTTCAAGGGCCACAACTGCACATATTGCTGTGAACTGTGCCTATGCTTATGAAAGCAGTTCACAACAAATGTCCGGATAAACTCAGTCGTCTAATCTTCTAGCTGGAATCTTCGTACCTCAGGTCTTGCTCTCGAACAAGCAAGAACGCGTAAAGAAAAATACAAAAATAGCATTAATAAAAGTTCTCAGTTTTCCTTAATAATATTTATTTAAAAAAAAAATCCAAAAAAAATCCCTTTACCAAATGTAAAGAGAGCTATAGCCAGAATAACTAAAGCTAGGAGGAGGAAACAGTCTGTGTGATAATTACACGCACACAGAGAAAAACCCCTGTGACTCGCGAGCAAACATAAAAGCTAATAAATAATTAAGAAAATTGTCAAATTTGACCTCTAAATTATAACCCCTACATTGAAATGTCAACAGAAACCAAACTATTGACTACGCGTGTCAAAATTAAGATCATGCGCAACATAACATGATAAAAAATATATATTCCCTCCAAAACCAACCTGACTACAAAACGATCTCGAACATCTTGACATAACAAAAAAAACTCCCTCATAAAAACATGACAATTTTCTTGAATATTCATATACTACTTTAATATCAAAATTATGAAAATTATACTCTATAAATACAATCATCAACAAATTATCGTACTAGCAATTATATAAGACAAATGTGTCCTGTACTTACATCGATATAAACACATTTACATAAAGACTAGGCGAGAGATACCAATACCTAATTATCAAAGAAACAACGAGATCACAAATCCTCGTAAAAATCGTAATTGAATTTAAATGCACAAATAAAAGCACTACAAAACAAATAACCCGACTTTAATCAAATACATCAAGACAAAAAATGAAGTTTTTTATCCATCCACATGCTTTACTAGCTCTGGTATCTCTGTCGAAAATATCCCGGAAAATCTCATACATCGGGAACATATAGTACATAATTCTACCGAGTCCACACATTTACAGTCTAAAATAAAATTGTACAGTCCCGATCGTAATAATAAATTCAAACATTATAAACATTTAAATATACACAATAAAATAAAATACATTTTAATTACATGTCAAAAACAATATAATGTTCAATATAAATCTTCGTTTCTTCGGGGAAAAATCCATTACAATATG
Organism: Melolontha melolontha; assembly: GCA_935421215.2. Taxonomy (NCBI): domain Eukaryota; kingdom Metazoa; phylum Arthropoda; class Insecta; order Coleoptera; family Scarabaeidae; genus Melolontha; species Melolontha melolontha. The sequence goes on from OW285236.1 coordinate 218,622,644, forward strand.
TATACTGTTTTCAAGTTGTGTCTTGGCAATTGTCTCGACAGAATGGCAACTACCTCGACATTGCGGTGAGCTATGCATTTTTGTCTGCAAGCACAGTTATCGAATTGCTATATGTGATTACAACAGCTGGAAATTATAAATCCTCATGTACTTATGTAACATGTTTGCAAATATGGAAACTATCTGATCTCTTTGTTTATGCACCAGATGGAATAACGTAGAATATTGTGTATCCGAAGGTACTGAAGTGATATATTGTTTATAATAAAATATCATTGATTCGCTGTTTAGCTAGAAAATAAACAAAAATTTTATATCGGTTAATGGCAGTTAACACAAAGCAAGTTTTAATTTTTCTATAGAATGTGGCCGAGCAACGCCGGGCTACGGCAGTTAGTTCTAAATAAAATGTTTGTAATAAATGATTTTTCCTCACTATTCTCCGACAACCCTTTAATATCGCCGCGACCCCTAGGTTGAGAAATACATTTAAATCATGTGTTTAATAACTCTAACATAAGTTGTGGGTTTAAACGCGACGCAATTAAATATTCTTTTCCCACTCCCCTTATAGTAAGCATAGCATTAATACATTGTTTCTATGGACGTAAGTTGGTTTTACTGAAATGACTGTGATTGTTATGACAACGGGGCGTAAGTAATTTACTTACGTCCTCTAGGGAAAAAAAGTGCATCAAAACACGTGTTCTATTAATTTATATTTATGGTAATATTACAGTTTGTACAATTAGTAACATTATTAACAAAATTGGGATATTTATTTATATTTCTTGATAATTCAATGTTATTATCACCTACTTTATCAGCAACACTTAATCCCGTGGTTTCATTTGACACTATTGAATTGTCAAATTTCGTTTTATTTGTGTTTATAATCAATTGTATGTAGGAACTGCCTAGTATCGTTTCAGATGTGTCTAATTTATTAAATTCCTAGATTGTTCACCGTTACTGTTTATCATGATTACATTTAATTTTTGAGGATTTTATTGTCTGGGGAGTGGGAAAAATGTTATAAGCAATTCGGGAGGTAACATTTACCAGTCTCGAACTCTATTGCAAGTCCTCGGGCAAGCCCTCGGACGCAAACTCGTCCTCGACTGGTAAATCTTACTTACCTCCCTTATTACTTAAATAACTATTTATCAATTCTCTTTAATGAATGATTTTTTTTCTACATTAACTACGTAAAACTCAAAAATGTCAAAAATATTCATTATTAGTATAGATAAAAGCCCTTAAAGTACGAAACTTTGTATTTTTTTTTTACGTGGAAACTATTGATTCTGGCCATACTTGTATTAAACTTTTTAATTGTTTTTGTAACATTTTATCTAGTTTCAAAAGAACGGCATAGTGTATAATAGTTGTTAGGCACTTTGTGTAATATATTAAAGCAGAATTTTTAGAAATTTAAACTCTGCACTTGAACGTTGTATTATTTTTTTTATCCAAGTTTAAGTTGTGTAAACCGAAATCTAATTACAAATTATTTGTTGCAGTGATTGTCACGCTGAATACGGTGTGCTCCTCATCTGTATGTCAACTGGGTTCAGGTACGTGATGACACGTCTTCCATTAAATTACGCTAAACTACATAAGATCTTGTGTCAACCGTGATTTAATATAAAGTAACACACCCCACACACCAAATATTTAAATAACTCGAAATTAATTCTCAGACGTCCTAATGCGAGTTAAATTATAGGATTATGTTTGAACATCCTTTCTAATTCTACACTAGTACGGTACGGAGTATTAATCAAATATTAGATGACAAAGTACTGAGTTTCCGGCACTTTTCAAGGAAACGCCCCGACGAACTCAAATAACTGGCGAAACGATAAATTTGAAATATGAGTGAATTAGAAAATCCTGCGATACCATGAAATACGTTAGGTGACTTGCTTCTCACAAACCCACAGAGAATATTTTAATTTAAATTTTTTTCGTACGTTTTTATATAAGCATAGCGGTCGGTTTTTAATATTTAATGTAAAATTGCAATTAAAATTTAGGAAATGTTCCACGCAGGAGCATGTAAGCAGAAAAAGTAAAGTCTGTCTTAAATCGCTAGTAACAGTACTAAAAATAACAGGAAATTAAGAGAGATTTTTCGTGGTGAACCGCTTCCAGTATACTAGACGCGTTTGATAATGCATTAACACAGTGCTGCTCAAGTAACTTTTTGAGACTTGTACAACATTTTTTATGAAAATAGGTAACCCTCCTACTGAATCTACTACTAAATCACTCATTTGGGTATCATTCCATACTCAGCTTCAGCACGTTTGTAACCTCGACACATGCGCGAGTGAAACTCTTAATTTCTCCACTTGTACTGTAATATACACTGATGGAAAAAAGTGACGAGCACATCCTGTATAATCTGAACGTGTCAAGATAAATGCGTAGATTTAGCGGAGCACTAAGGTTTCCTCTAGACGAGTTTGCGCAGCGAGTTTTGACTTTTTCTATAGCTGCATTTTTTATTGAGTGCCTCCGATAGCTGCAAATATGTTGTCTCCATGGAGACCGATGCGGGGAGGGAGTAACCGGTTATTTTTAGTGTGGTGGAAGCGGGTGGTTGTAGTCGTACTTTGTGCGTGACGGAAGGACGTTCGCGTTATCTGAGTGAGTTTGAGCGAGGAATGGTTGTGGGGATGTACATGACAGGAGTATCTTTCCGTATTATCGCGCGCCGTCTCGAGCGGTCGTTATCAGCAGTGCAGCGGGTATGGCGCGAATGGATGGAGCAAGGACATACACGCCTGCAGCCGCGAGTGGAACGGCTTCGCACGCGAAGATCGCGCCCTTGTGCACAGCACTTTAGCGTCGCGTACGTCTTCCTCAAGGCAACTTGGAGCTGTTTGGCCAGCAGAAGGGGAAGGCGTATTCACTACGCGGACTGTACGGGGGCGTTTGCTAGAAAGTGGACTGCGAGCATGCGGTGCGTTGCAGCGGATTCCACTGACTCGAGAGCACCGTCGCACATGGCGCCATTTGGTGGAGGCTAGACATCAGTGAGTTGTCGAGTGGAGGCACATTTTGTTTTCCGACGAATCAAGATTCGAATTGAGCACCGGTGAGGCGCGAATTTTTGTTCGATTGTTTGTTGTTTTGTGTAGATGAGGTGTTACGGCCCTTTGTGCTTCCCTACGTTCAACGGCGCCTAGGTCTTCTATACATGCACGACAACGCCCTACCGCACACTGCACTTGTTGCCCAGACCTTTGTGGAAGAAAACCATATACGGATGCTTCCATGGCCGGCATGTTCTCCGGATCTCAATCCGATCGAACATGTCTGGGATATGATCGGTCGGAGACTTCAACGTTATCCGGCTCCCCAGGGTAACGTTGGGGAGCTATGGAGGCGAGTTGAAGCAGCATGGTTGGATATCCCTTCTGCTACTATACAACGACTTATTGACTCCATGCCCCGTCGTGTACCAAAGGTACGCGCCGCTCGCCGGGGATATTCCCGCTATTAGTGCATCCCTTCCCAGCAGCGCTGCGACACTTTCCAGGTAAGGGTAAGTTATGCTATGTTAGTATTACTTCCATACCAAATTTCATTGCGTTAGAACCACATCTTCAGATTATACAGGGTGTGGTCGTCACTGTTGAGAAATCCAACAGTGTATTCTTCTGTTGTATCTTGTTGAAATTTTCATCGTTTCTTAATATGAATAAAATGCGTCTTTCCTGTAAATTTCATTAAAATATATCTACGTTTATTGGGTGTTCATTTACTTATGGTGGCCAGTATATATTGAAAAAATGAGGGAGTGAAAAAGTATCTACTACCTTCATTCACTTCCTGCTATGTATAAATGAATGTTAAATAATAGAATGGACAACGCTTTCAAATTTTATATCTATATAAGAAACAGTAAGTTTCAATAACAGAATTGAACAAAATATTTTTAATAATATAAAAGTATTATTGGCAGAACACAATACATGTTCATTTTTGTGTTAAAATATTTATTACTGCATGAGTAGACTACGGCTGTCTAAGGAATATAACTGAATTGTTAAGATAACTTCACGCAAAGGTATATCTGTTTGCCTTGGTTGATTAATACTGATGAATGCTATAGCAAAAGCAGTCGGTAATTCTAAATTTTGTCTCCTGTTTGGTTTTAAATAAGGTATTTTATAGAGTTTGCTATTTAAACGTTTTTTCACACTACTACTGTATTTTTAGGGAAATTAAACAACCAATTCTTAGTTTGCGGTATCGTCTTGCTATGACTGAAAATTATGACTTAATAATCTTAATAAATAATTAATTAACCAATTAGTCAATAAAAACCTAGAAAACAACAATACCAATTGTACACATTGTAAATATATTGCATGAAAAATATAAGATGTTAATTTGGAACAACCTCAGCACGCAATGCTGTACAATTTAATATGTTTACTGTCACAATAGAAATTCATTAGACATTTTACGATGTAGGATGGCTTAACACCTTAACGGACACTCATATTTTTGTAGTGGTGAATTTGGTGACGTACTGATATAAATGGGAAAATTAATTAAATATGTAAGATATTTAAACCAAAACATTTATTTTTAAAAAATAAAGACCTTTTACATAAAAAACTATTAGACGGCTATAGACGTCCATGTCATGCCATGTGTACTACAAGTTGTGTACTGTGACCAGACAATACAATCCCGGAACCCCGAATCCCGGTATCCCGGACGGGTTTTGATCCGCTAAATCCTGGGATTGTACTTAGCTAATCACGGGATTTTCGGGATTGCAAGTTTGTATTCCGTAATCCGTTGAGTCTTGACAATGACCTTACCTACACTATATTAAGGGCACTTATTACATAAATACAAAAAATCAACCTTAGGTGAGCCGTACGATAACAGAACAACACAGATACAGCCCAAATAATATGTAACTTAGAAGGGACTTCCCCGACCGGCATACTTCAATATAATACTGTTAAAGTAATTCCCCAACGGGCCAATCACGGGGAATCACCCGATCACCTCATATGATATATCATAATATTGTTGCGAGGGATTTCCCGTCGGGGATTCCCTGTAGGAAAGTATAAATACGCTTATTAGGATTAACTTTTTTCATTTATTATTCTACCAGCGACAAGGTTACGTCTTTTAAATTTAAAAGTCAATTATAATTATTTGAAAAAGTTATTTTAAATAGCGGGAGACTTTGTTCAACATAAAAAAAACAGCGATGCGTCGTCAGCGTGGAGTTATTTTTTAGTTGCGGAAGACGGGAATAGTGCTAAATGTAAGCGATGCCCTGCCATTCTCAAAACTTTGGGTGGATCGACTAAGGGATTACATACATATTTGTCATCAAAACATAACATTAAGATTTTAGCTGGCGTTGATCGTTTACCAGCTTCACCAAGACAAAATTCTGAAAATCTGAAGACAGCACCGCCCCAGCTAAACGAAAGTTAGAAGATTATTTTACTAAAAGTGCCGACGATAGCCTGGATGATGTTTTGGCAAGAATGATTGCATTAGATGGCTTTCCATTCAGTGTATTCATAACTTCAGACGATTTGAGAAAATTGCTCTTAGCGAAATACACGGATTTACCAAAATCTGCCGTCACAATTCGAAAGCGTGTTATGAATTACAGTGAAAAAATCAGAAAGCAAGTAACTGCAGAATTAAAACATTTGAAAAGTGCAGGTGAATGATTCAGTCTATCTTTCGACGAGTGGACATCAACGTCCAATAAACGATACATGGCTGTCAACGTTCATTCATATAAAAAAAATTAGAGCTTAGGACTCGTTCATATTCATGGAAGTATGACGGCTGAAAATTGTCTTCATATATTGAAAGAGCGTCAAAGTAAATTTGATATTTCCCTGGAAACTGATATCATGGCTACTGTATCCGATGGACCGAACGCTATGATAAAGGTGGGACAGCTTGATTGCACTGAACAACAACTGTGTCTCGCACATGGTATCAATTTGGCCGTCTGTGATGGGCTTTATAAAATAAAGAATTATTTTCAAGACAGGCAAGACAACGCTACCTCAGACTCAGGTGATACTATAAATGAACCAGCTGTGACTGCTGATTATATGAACGATAGCGATGATGATGACAATTTAGAAGACTTAGACTGTTCAGAATCAGGTTTAATCTTTTAATCTTAATGTCATAAAAACAACTTGCGCGAGAACACATACCAGAGTTAATGGAAGATGAAAAAATTAATGAGCTGATAAAGAAAATCCGCAAAGTTGTAGTGTATTTCAAAAGATCATCATTGCAAAATGAAACAGTACTTTAAAAATATGTGAAGATTGAACATGAAATAGAGCTGTCACTTCTCTTGGACTGTAAAACCAGGTGGAATAGTCTTTTAACCATGCTGGAACGATTTTCTCTTTTAAAAACCTGCATTCACAGAGCTCTTATAGATCTCAATCATTCAATCTGTTTAGAAGATGCTGATTTTGACTTGGTAAATTAAATTGTTGATGTGCTGACCCCAATTAAATTAACAGTAGGAGCAATCTGTCGACGAGATACTAATTTATGCACAGCTGATGCCGCTTTTGAAATTTCTTATAAATCAATTGTCGAGCAAAAACTCACCGCTCACCAATAAAATGAAAACGTCCTTAGTGGAACGTATAAAGCAACGATGAAATGCTGATTTAACTGGTGTGTTGAATTATTTACAAAATCCTCGAAACGATTATGAAAATCAGTTATTATCGGATTTGGAATGGCTTGACTTATTTCCAGCTCCTACACAGGCTTTAATGAGGGCGCAAATAAATAGTATTGTTAAAAGTCTAAATAGTCGAGATTACACGGAAGAGGAAGAAAGGTCACGATCACAAATAGATGATGGGCCAAGGCAACAAATCTCCCAACCCCAATTGACACTAAAGGAAAAGTTACAGCTGGAAATTAGTAAGAGCATGGAATCCCCAGATCTTGAAGTACAAAATGAATCGGGGTTGGTAAATAGTATTAGATGCGATATGAGCCTGTTCGAAAATGGAGGAGTTCGTGGATATCACTTAGAATTAGCATATAAGTATGTATTGTTTATTCTTCCAACCAGTATAGAACCTGAGCGAGCGTTTTCAGCTGCTGCTGATGTTGGCAATACACTACGGAGCAGGCTTGGAAGTCAAACATTGGTTGCTTTGATATTTCTGCGATTGTATTTTCGAAATTCTAAATAGTTTTTTGTATTGTCTTTTTTGTTCCTTATTTTAGTATATTATATATTGTGTTGTGCAACAATATTAATAAATAATTTTTAAGAAATTACTTAAGTTTTTTTTCATTTGAGCCCAATTAGAAACCGCATAGTCTAATCCCGGGTTTAATCCCGGGATCCCGGGATTACGCTTCAAAAATCCCGTAATTCCGGGATTAAAAAACATGCTCGGGATTGTATTCTCTAACTCTGACGGAGCGGCTATAGACATCCTCACAGTTTTCATTACTAACTAACCCAATGATGTATCCCATTCCTCAAAACAAGGAGCAGGGCATAATGGTGGACTTTCGGGGCACTTCTTACACCTGTAGGATGTTTCCCTTCTAATTTTATTACATGTACACTCTCTGCATTTCAAAAAATATGTGTGCATTTTGTAGTTTTCTGGTGTTGGGATTTTTTCAGGAAAATGCTATTGAAATAGTCTTGCTTCTGTTGTTGTCCTTCTTTTGGTTATCAGTTTCCTACCATAGATGACGTTTTCTGCCAAACCTATCAAGTATCTAATTACCTGGTCATTTTAGACATTGTATTTTATTTTCTTGACACCCTTACAGCAAAGGGAAAAAGAATTCCACATATACATATTGCAGTGGAATGTGCTTTTAATTGCTTATTAATCTTTTTTGTTCACACTACAACTTATGCTTCCGGCTGTTCAGTCTTGGAGATTTCCTTGAGCTCACGTCTCTCGGGTCGATCCTTACGGATGTAGGTTATTTCATAAAATAAAACACGAGGTGTCAGATAAATTATACACACATTTTCCCTTTACATTATATAATAACAAAAAAATAAAAAAAAAATCAACTTTACAAAGTGCAAAGTTGAACTGTTAAAGACACAGCAAATCGAGGATAAAAAAGATTTGGATATCATATGAAGATACAAATCGTTAAAAAACCTCACTATGACAACTCACGAGCAAAAATAACAAAATTAATAATATCCAAAAATTCATCAGATGCAAACAATAATATTAACCCAACAATTTAAACGTCAAAGTAAAGAATTGTTTACTCTGCGCGCGAAATCAAAATCTGAACTGTCATGAATACAATCACATGACATCACACAAACTCGTCCCCACCTTCCTACGTATTGAAATATTCAAAGTGACTAAAAACAACCCAACTCCACAAAAACTTCTAATAAATTTTCTAGATATTATTCTGAATACATAAAAAATTCACAAAAATTTTACAAGTTATATATATATTAATATATATTAATAATTATAAAGATACCTACATTAATTAAAGTAAGTCACAATTAAACATGAGAGATTCCTTTTCTGTTTAGATAGGTGTTTCATTTAAATAAAATTACAAATATTAAAAGATCTGTAAATTCACGATAAATTACGTTTAACTCACATACGACGCACCAAAACTATCAACGAATTATTCAAAATTTCAATTATATTAGACAAAATTAAGTCGTGTCCAATATACTCTTATACACACCTATCTTCAAGGACATTCAAATAATCTCTAAAAATGAAGTTCCAGAATCCACACGGATATCCCCACCAACTATAAAATCAAGATATAGAGAAAAATATACATCTTATTACAATATGATATCCGGGATGGCGGCAGCTTTAAACATCTGACCAACCTAAATATACGAGGATGGATCAAAATTACAAATATAATAAAATTCATCACTTAAAATTAAATATATTTATAACGATCCCCGTCTGAAATAAAATAAACACCAAAATGAAATACATAAGTTTAATAAATGTACTACACAAAAATTTTTAATATAGTTCTATTATTTTCCTTTCTTCTCCATGGAAAAATCCATGACAATATGTCAAGGAGGTGAAAAATCACTTTCTTGTACCATCGGATACTTTTTCTAGGGCATGAGTAATAACTGAGCATTTGGTCGCTTTTATCCACACCAGAGATATTTTTATTACACCCTGCGATTTCTAATGGTTTGACTTTTTCGACCCCATATCGATTAGTAACTGTAACCAATTTTGGTTGATATCCGGTGATAAATGCAATGACATCTCGTTTTTCTTTCCATTTTGATACGTAAATATTATTTTTCTTTCGCCATACATAATCGCCCTTTTTCAATTTCCTTGCAACTACTGCAACAGGATTCCCACGTTTATTAGCGCACAAGGTCCCGGTGAGTGGGTTTTACAAGAAATGAGTTTGGATGATAATAACACACTATTGTAGAAATTGTCTATATAGATATGATGCCCTTTGTCCAGATAAGGTTCTAATAGCCTCAGAACCAGTGATTCTGTTTTGGAAGTGTTAGCGTCGTCATTGTCTGATTTTCCTCGGTAAATCTCTATATTCAAAATATAGCCATCTGCTGAACATACTTCATAGAATTGTATCCCGTACTTGGCCTTTTTGTTTTCGATATATTGACGGAAGCTCGGCCGTCCTCTAAACAGTAGCATTGACCCGTCTATAGATAGAGCCTCGTAAAGATCAAAAACAGCTTGAATGATTCTTATGGCTAAACGTAAAAGGACACTAATTTTATGAAGCCGATCATTTGGTTCATTATCGTCGCTGTTAGCACTTAGGCATCTTAAAATTTATTCATATCTTCGTCCCCTTAATGTTGATAGAAATATGGTGTGATAATATAAAGGATCATATGTAAACAGCTGCCGTATAACCGGTACTTTTATTTGCTCTTGTAACAAGCAGAGTCCAAAAAACTTTTTTAGTTCGCCTATAGTGTCACCTTTAATTCTCTGGAGCAACTATTACCTGTCTGAGAACGTTACACATTTTGCAACTGTCTGCCATATTTATTAGTACTTTCTAATATTAGAGTCAATATTTCATTGTTCCATAGATTTTCAAAAGCTTCAAAGTGTGATTTATTTTACATATCGATTTTTATTCCAGATTGGACTTCGTCAAATTCGAAGTTAGGTATTTCTTTTTCTGTATCCTCCCATTCCTCAATTTCATCATCATTATCCTGATTTTCCGATCCTGACTCTAAAATATTGTTATAGTTTTCTGGTAGTAGTCCTTCTTGTTCATTTCCTAATTCATCGCCTTCGTCTTGTTCATCAAAGCTGGACTGATCGCCAACAGTTTCTGGATTTGAATTCGGATCCTCACATTCACCACCATCACTAAAAGGATCGCATTCTGACCTTGTTTCAACCTCATCAAACCACTGCAGAAGCTTCGCTTTCTCTTTTGGGTCCATTGTGAAATACAATAAACTCTAAGAAATAAATTACTAATACAAGCAAGAACGCCTAAACACTGCATGCAAGTCATACCTCATGTGGCACCAAGTAAACGGAAAAGTAGCGAGACTGTACCACAAAATTCACTCAAAAATGTAAGAACAATCAATTTTCGCATTAAAAAATCTTTTCGCATAAATAACTTATCTGCTTCGCGCGCGAAATGAATACCATGAATACTAAACACGGAACATATAATATACTAAACATATAAATCTAGTTTATGAGATGCATACACACGCGACATTCAACAGCCTCGTAAAGATCAAAAACAGCTTGAATGATTCTTATGGCTAAACGTAAAAGGACACTAATTTTATGAAGCCGATCATTTGGTTCATTATCGTCGCTGTTAGCACTTAGGCATCTTAAAATTTATTCATATCTTCGTCCCCTTAATGTTGATAGAAATATGGTGTGATAATATAAAGGATCATATGTAAACAGCTGCCGTATAACCGGTACTTTTATTTGCTCTTGTAACAAGCAGAGTCCAAAAAACTTTTTTAGTTCGCCTATAGTGTCACCTTTAATTCTCTGGAGCAACTATTACCTGTCTGAGAACGTTACACATTTTGCAACTGTCTGCCATATTTATTAGTACTTTCTAATATTAGAGTCAATATTTCATTGTTCCATAGATTTTCAAAAGCTTCAAAGTGTGATTTATTTTACATATCGATTTTTATTCCAGATTGGACTTCGTCAAATTCGAAGTTAGGTATTTCTTTTTCTGTATCCTCCCATTCCTCAATTTCATCATCATTATCCTGATTTTCCGATCCTGACTCTAAAATATTGTTATAGTTTTCTGGTAGTAGTCCTTCTTGTTCATTTCCTAATTCATCGCCTTCGTCTTGTTCATCAAAGCTGGACTGATCGCCAACAGTTTCTGGATTTGAATTCGGATCCTAACATTCACCACCATCACTAAAAGGATCGCATTCTGACCTTGTTTCAACCTCATCAAACCACTGCAGAAGCTTCGCTTTCTCTTTTGGGTCCATTGTGAAATACAATAAACTCTAAGAAATAAATTACTAATACAAGCAAGAACGCCTAAACACTGCATGCAAGTCATACCTCATGTGGCACCAAGTAAACGGAAAAGTAGCGAGACTGTACCACAAAATTCACTCAAAAATGTAAGAACAATCAATTTTCGCATTAAAAAATCTTTTCGCATAAATAACTTATCTGCTTCGCGCGCGAAATGAATACCATGAATACTAAACACGGAACATATAATATACTAAACATATAAATCTAGTTTATGAGATGCATACACACGCGACATTCAACAACTAATCACGTTCTTTATAGTGACCCCACCAATGATTATATTTTCACAAATTAGTGAACACAATGTGACATTCTATCCATATTACACATAAATTCGACGTCTCCAGCCGTCTGCGTCAGTAAATTAGCAAAAAATTCAAGATTGATGTGCACGTTGAAATACATTTATAAGACATCAATAGACAGACGATGGCTATAGACGTCGCTGCTGTCAGCGTGTTAAACGATGGAAATATTTAACTAATTTGAACTAAATAAAAATATCTGATTTATAACTTCTCTGTAGAGAGCGACTAGAAATATGAGTCAATGTAGACCATTACTAAAGTATTGTAAATTATGGAAACACAGAAAGCCTAGAGATCTTAAATATCTGGTGAAACTTAAGAGACTGCCACGAAACCAGCAAGGTAAATTCTCTGAAATATATTAGACGACGTGCTCCAAGCAGAGAGAATATTTTAATTTGAAATTTGTTCATACACCTATATGCGTATCTGCTGCTTTTGAAATATTTGATATGAAATAGTAATGGAAAATTCGAGAAATTTCCTCAGAGGATTAGCAGGTAGGTAGAAAAGAAAGTGTGTCGTATTACTTTGTTTTAGTTGAAATTCATTTATTATTCAATTATTAATGTATTCAGCATTTACAACCGAGGATTTGCGAGTAGTGTTTAGTTAGTGAATATATTCAGTCATCTTCAATTGTGTGACTATTAAATATAAAGATGAGCGATATTTCACTACCAGTGATTTTTTCACAGTTACTAAATTGTCGCGGTTGACAACTATTGTTGAGGATACATTTAATATCCTTTCATAATATTTTAATTTCAAACATTTTCTATTGTTAAATATAAGTAGATCGAAGATGTAGAACTTTTCCAATTTTGTAAAATATTTAGCGTTCATTTTCGAGTTTAAACAAATGGAATAACATACTTTTATTAGCAAAGTGATATTTTATTTATTTATTTATTTATTAGTAAGAACTTTAAAACACTATCGTAAACCTTAGGTATATTGTTGCTCGAAGGTACCATTACTACGCGCGAATTAACAACACGAAAAATTCCCAGTTATGACGTCAAACAAGACAATGTTTAACGATTACGCGCATTTGATATGTAATAGTTAGGGGTAGCAGTATATTTTTATCTATAGTATGTGCAGAAACATATCGTTGACTTTTAAGTATAATTTAAATCCCGTAATTAGGGCAGCCACTGTCTCTTCTGACGACATGAACCTTTGACTACGCAGTTCGTCCTTGATTTTCAGAAAGATACAGAAATCGTTGGCATTTAGGTTTGGACTCTACGGAGGATGGTTTTAACATTTCGACGTTTTGTTGCGTTAAAAATTCAATTGTATTGCGAGTTGTGTGCAAACTTGCATTGCCTTGGTGGATGATTCGTCGTTGTGTATTGGTTTCTCGGAGTTCAGCGACATGCGGCAAACAAATGCTTGTATACCAACAGTTCTTTGATCTTGTAAAGAAATTGTTGCTAGATGACCTGCTTTTGAGACAAACGTCGCGACTATCTCTTTGGAGACACTTCGAGAACGGTTGAATTTTGTCAGCTTTTCTTCACCTTGGAAAACCCAATCAGACGACTGGCGTTTTCTAGCTCGTATGAGTACATCTAAGTTTCATCACCACTCACGATATTGTACGCGTATTTTCGAGTCGCCTTAGCGATATAGAGTTTTTTAACCGTTTTCTGTTCTTCGGTTAACAGAATTTTTCTACTCACAATTCTTCATGCAAAATTTGTTGCATATTTTGAATTTGCGCACAGCATCGATGTTTTCCTGTGTGACTGCCGTTTTGGTGCAACTGTTCTTGGATCGTCGCTAAGACTAATCCGCCTACGTTTGAATTCTAGAACAGAAAACAACTAGGCGAGGCAGTCTTGTTGAGATAATTGTCTTCGATAATTAAAAAAAAATAATAGCGTGGTTTGGTTTAATTTTTCGACTAACTTTTCAATTTTGATAGTTCGCTGCAGCTAAAACACTCAACGTATCGCACTGAAGTTTTGGATTCAGGCTAACTAAAGATGGAAGTTATGCAGTATGCAAAACATAAAAGACATCCCTCGTATAGGCTTCCAATTATGCGTATTTTTCAGCCTAGTCCCGTTATTTAGTTGTCATATCTCGTATATTTTTCACTGAAGAAATAACAATTACAGTTGCCAAAAGCGATACTAATATGTAGTTATTTTTAGAGCGTAAACGATTTGTATTTAGTTGATGTCTCTTCTTTCCAATAATACTTTGCAGAAAATCTATTATAATTTTATATAACTGAAAAGATTGTTGCGTGTCCGTAACGCTCATCGCATCGTAACGCTTATTTTGTTTAATACAAAGGTATTTTTAATAATATAAAATATTATTCAAAATCTGGTGTGAAGAATAATATTAATAATATTTCATATTATTAAAAATACCTTTGTATTATACAAAACTGGTGGGGTTTACCTAATCATGTATGTTTCAATTATTCTGATAGCTTATTTTGTTGTTAATTACCATTCTCTTTATTTTAATTTGCTCCGTTTCCAGCGAACCTATCTGTATATGTTTCGATCGTCGTTTATTTGTATAATATATTTGGTTTCTTTCAAGTATTTCTTTTTTCTCGTACTCCGGTTCTTGTTTTTTGGAAGTACGATATTCTCTCCCCGTACGCAGACGTAAGTTATTGCCGATCTTGGGCAGATGTGACGGTTCCTCAATCACCGGTGTCTATAAATGTGGCTTAAGTAAATTCTATTAAGTAATTACGGCCCCATGCTGGTTTTAATTTATAGACACCACCATTAGTCGTTGAGCGATATCTCTTTGAGAGGATTTGGGTGATTTTATAGGAGAACACGTCGACAACTAACTATTAGTATTTTGCAATTTCATCGAAAGTCTCGTTTCGGTGGTCCTACCTAGGGACGAACAATAAGCACCAAGTACTGTCCCGTGTGTTACGCCCCATCGAAGGAAACGCACCAGGAGACGCAGGACCATACAGATAAGAGTTATTTGTCATTAATTATCAAACCGGGTTTTTTTTTATTTGTTCCATTGCCGCACATTTATTCCTAAAGATTTTTGTTAGAAATTCATGGCTTATTGCCAATGTTAACATTCGCACAGGTGTTTCTCTTGAGGAAGAAATAACCTGTTCCGTTCGTCTAGGTTTTTTTCTTTTTTTTTGGACTGCAACACAAAGAGTTCAATGCTATTTTATGCTTGTATATTTTTGCGTATTTTTATTAAAACTATTTATATATGTTGCATATATTAAATCTTACGAGTGTAATTTTGAGAGAATTTACTCATTTAAAATTTAATAATTAGTGTAGATTTAGTCCGCGAATTCTAGTATTTAATTTAAATTTGTGAACCGATCAAAAAGAATAAGTATTTTTTATTTAGGTCGATTGATTATTTTAAGCACACTGTTCAAGTTTTCATTTGAAGTGTTACTTATAAGGCCATCTGCTACTTTTTTGTTATTCTCTCTTTGTCCGCTTATAATTACAATTAGCAAAATTAGTTAAGTACTTTTTGTAACTTTTTTCTCTCTCTATCCGTATCAATAAATAGGGTGAATCTTTGTATTCACGAAGTTTGTTTTCGATCCACAGTAGTGGAACTAGTTTCAGTCGGCGGGATTGGCCCCTCGTCCCGTGCGCGACTTGTCCTTTTCTATATTTTTGGAAAATCGAATTTTCAATACCATTTTCCGAATTTGCGACGTCCAGCGGCATAAAATTCGGTGGCGCCCTTGACCACCTGTATAGTGATTTTCGTCGTTTTTACCTCTGGGTCTCGCCACCCCCTGGGCTGAGGCAGTCTCAGGAGCAGGGTGGGACGTTGGACCTTGGCAGAAACGGGAGGGTGGGCAATTTCAGTCGCCCGAGACCGGGTCTGCTCCGTTTGCTTACCTTTGTCTTTTGCCTATTAGTTTTTAGCAAGCTCGTCGTTACAGGGCGTAGCAAGATGTTTCAAAACTTCCAAGATATATAGGTCTCTATGATCTTCAAATTGATTCCATTGAACTATGATTTAGGAGGCATTAATTATTGCTACCTGTGACACTTAGGAGTGCTAGCCTGAGTATGTGACTTAGCCGTCTACTAATTCCTTTTTTCTTAGTTTTTGGCCACAATGCGCTTCTCATGAGTCTAAATATCCATGTGTACAGCCATAGAATCACTTTGGGATAATGTGCCTAATTTTTTCCGCATATTCGCTGCCTAAGGCAAGGTGTAAGCGAGTGTGTGAAAAATTCATCATTTCCTGCTTCATTGGTGGCTCCTACGATGTGAGAATTCCATATAAGGCTTTAGTCAAACAGTATCCTGAAGTTATTAATTTCCTTGACGAATGAAATTTCTGTATTTACGAGTACACTGCGCGACATATAAAACCCGTACAACTCTTATATGAGCATAAAATCAGAGTTTTTTAGTTGCGTAAACGGGACAAATATATTCATACTGTCGCTTATAGACTTCACAGGTTATATTATACATACACCGCTAATATCTATAACTTAAGTCAAATTTGACATATCAAATAAGATAGGTCAAATTTGATAAACCTTAATATGTTAGTGTACGGGTTTTATATATCGGGCAGTGTACTAGTGGATGTAAGCCTTGTAGCGCCCTCTGTTTTGTAAATGCTACTATTTGTGTTTTCTGAGAGTTTGTTGTGTTACATCAGTCGTCGTCTACGATATTTAGGGCATTTTTGCGCACCTTCTGAAATAACTCTTGCAAAACTTTCTAGGCGCAATTGCTAGGCTGTCTATATATCGCAGGCAGTGAAACCCTTCGTTGGATAGTATTTTAAGGAAATCCATTTACTAAGATCGTGTTATGGTCGTGTGTCGAAGCATGATATTAGATTACATTTCTATACATTGAGTTTAACTACCCTGGTAGCGCTTGTGTATAATTGACCAATGCACGACGGTGACGGACAACGCTGGACGACGCTCGACTCTATGAACATACATATTAAGATCGTGAGTGTAATATAGACGAAATAACGCCTTCGTCTCATTTTCGTTCGAGGTATTGTGCAATACCGTGTTAAATTTCCAATAAAAGAACCTTTAGAGGGGATTTATCTGTCTTAACCGATCGGTGATGATATTTGGTAAAAACATTTTGTTGGTTCAAACAAATACAGTGACCGAATTGATCGTGTTCATTTTTCAAACGTCAGTTAACAGTTATACTGTTAACCACAACGAAATAACTACAGAGCGCTAATTAAAGAATCTTCTGCGAATTATTACCTATTCAAAGAAGTAGGAGCTGTACCCCTTTTTTTAATCGGCTGTCTGGTGCAGGTTTGAATTTCCTTCGAGCAGGGCTGAATTGTGACGGTTTATACAATTATACCTTGGCAGATAAGTGTTTTGTAGTAGCATTGCTTTTCGTTGTTTATGACTGTAAATAGTATTTCAAATTTATTGGGATCTGCGGTAATAATTACACCGAAAATGTACATTTGACGAGAGATAGATCTCCTTATGTATTTTCTTCCGCTGACTTCGAAAATCAAGGTTAAATTTTTTTTTATGGAACAGTTTTTGAGATATTGTAATTTTTTCATTTTTTACCATTTTATTTATTTCTTACAGGTGTAAATATGTCTCTAAAAATCCATTTCTTGCATTCGCATTTGAATTTCTTTCCGGACAATCTTGGTGACGTAAGTGACGAACACGGCGAGAGATTTCACCAACAAATTAAGACCATTGAGCGGCGCATTCAAGAATTTAAGGATGAAGCAATGTTGGGAGTCTATGTATGGTTTCTCACTAGAGAAACGGATCCCAAAAGCAACCGAAGACAACGCAAGAGCCACAACTATTTCTAACACACAAAAATGTCAAGAATGTATTGCAAGCGTTTAAACCCAATCCGGACAATCTTGCTGACGTAAGTGACGAACACGGCGAGAGATTTCACCAACAAACTAAGACCATTGAACCATTCAAGGATTTAAGGATGAAGCAATGTTGGGAGTCTATGTATGGTTTCTCACTAGAGAAACGGATCCCAAAAGCAACCGAAGACAAAGCAAGAGCCACAACTATTTCTAACACACAAAAATGTCGAGAATGTATTGCAAGCGTTTAAACCCAATAAATTGTCGAAAAAAATAAAATATTCGGAAAATATGGGATTTGGATTTATTCTCTCAATTGCTTATAACTTTGTCATTTTTCGGCCAATTTTCTTTTGGTTGGTCTTAGTTCTTACGTAAAAGTATCATCTTTACGTACATGAACAGAAACCAGACGTTTCTTTAACGATTTGTACTTTTCTGTCGGCACAGAATCACTGTAAAATATGATTTTTTTAAAATGTGCCTTATTTTCATCGATATATTTTGAACCGCTTTACCAATCAAAGATCCGATTATACATATTTGTTCGTCATCTCAATACCTTGCATTTGGGTACCAAGAACGACCCAATCGGACATTTCTAGCTCGAGATATGATTTGTCAAGTGAAAAAAGGTCGAAAAAATGAAAAAATTACAATATCTCTAAAACTGTTCCATAAAAAAAAATTTAACCTTGATTTTCGAATTCAGCGGAAGAAAATACATAAGGAAATCTATCTCTCATCAAATGTACATGAAAAAAATGTCATTTTGTAAACTAGTGTTATTCTCCCTTCGGGAGTGTTAAAATTTTAGTTCTCTCATTTTTATATACAAGTTCGTTTATATTTATATAGTTATATATTTGTTGAGATCTTTCGGGAAAACGTATTTGATAAATATTGTTACAGTATTATGTCATTGTGTCGTTATTGATTTATATGTTGGACTGGGATACCTTTTTTAAGCATTATGGCTTGTGGGTACATTTTAGGATATACGTCCTCCGTATTAAGTATGAGTTCTAGTTACAATTTAACCGCAATTCACGGTGGTGCCCTTATTCTCTTTTATTATACTCAGATAAGAACCCCACGCCGTCTTTACTGATCGTAGCCCGGGTACCGGCTAGTTAAATTGTACCTTAACCACCAACGGTCCCACAGACGTAAGTCTTTGGACCGCTGAGGTATTTATGAATTATATCATAAAGCATCTGAAGTCAGTTTCGCGACGTCTATTTTTGTTATTTATCGGTAGCAATCACCCACAGGAGAGGCGGCAGCACGTCTTCAACCATCCTCCTATAACAGATGCTACCCCTTTTTTTGTCTAATGTTTCAATTAAAGAGTTCGTCACAGCATTATTAAATGCTTCTTTTATGTCTGAGAAAATGGCCACCGTTGAATAAATAAGCAACAAATTTTATAAACTTCAAGCTGTGAAACTTGAAAAGCTGTAAAAAGTCTGTTACATAATTATTTATGTATATACACCCTTCACCATAAAATAGATGATGCTTTTATGGAGAGAAAGATAACACTCCGCAAAAAATTCCTATAAAATCTTCCTATAACAATGAGTAAAATATTTACAATATCACTGACAAAGGGCTCCACGAACATTCGGGAAATTTCACCAGAGGATAACACAATAAACCAGATGTTGGATTGACTGTATTTTAATGAGATGTAGAGGAAATGTGCTTACGCATTTAAATTAATGCGGGAATAAAAGTTTTAGGAAACCCGTCTCGGTTAAACGTTAGGTTTAAGCGACGACATGCTGTCGTCTATATGTCGAGGGGAAAAACTAGTTAAACAGAATTGCGCTTTTTTTCAGTAAAGGAAGTCGAAATCTTGACTCGACTCAAAATCCAGTTAACATTTTGTACATTGTTTGTATTCATTTTCTCAATACTTTCTCACATCTAACAGATGCGAGGGAATCTCGGTTTTATTAAAGAAGAAAAAGAAAACACAAGCGTTCCGGGTCTTTATCCCTTATCGATCAGGATTGATATAAAGATATTATGACATACCTTTCCTTTAAATTACGAGAAAATACGTATAAAAACGTACATTAATCTAAAATATCCTGACTTTCTACTTTATCCATGAGGATTACTATAAATGACACGCAAGTGTAATATATTCTCGGTCTGACATAGACAACATAAAGTTTTGTATATTCTGTAATTTTTATTTTTCAATACAATTTTCACTAATTTCAATACGTTTATTACACGAATAATGCACTTCAAATACTGGTTTACAATGCATCTGGAGTTTAAATACACAGAAGCATGTAGCAATGTTTTATACATGTTAACCGATTACTTTTTCACAATTTAGTAACAAAGTATTACCAAGATATCCGCGAATTTGTACATGGCTATAGCTTCAGACACGGTTTACAAGCTTTCTACACTTCTATTCCGTAATTGTATTAAATATGTGTCCCAAGTACAGCAGCTTGTACGTGTTTCAACTTGTCTCAGCGTACGATGACTTGTTTGTAGAGTTCACTCAACCACAGAGTTTATATTAAGTGGTACAGCCCTTGCGGAGTCACAACATTTCGTGCAAACACCGTCCTAAGCTCTTATTATGTGTTAGTTTTCTTTTAGTATGGCAGCAGAAAGTGCAAAAACAGTCCAGGCTTATTTTGCGTCATTTTTGAAATTTTTAAATTTCAACGCCTGAGGTTGAAAAAAATCGCGAAAATTTCAAAACGCCATAACTCCCTTATTTCTCATCCGATCGCCGCGAATCTTGTGCCAAATTAAAGATATCGTCATTAAGATTAAAACGCGCATACAATGTGCTAGTCTAGGACCAACCGTTTGGTCGCTACGGCCAGGCGAATTTTTGCAAAATCGACATTTTCGATTATGAAATTTACAGTTTTCCTGGCATAACTCGAGAAGTAGGCGTCCTAGAGCCTTCTGGTTTAGACCAGTCGATTCAGCGCGTCAAAACGCGTCGGACAGTATATGATAGGTCATCTAGAGCCAGCTGGTTTCCGAGAAACAGAGAGGCGTCGAAATCGACCATCATATTTCGGCGAAATTTTCGCGATTTTCAAATATTTTCAATCTGGAATTTCAACTCAAAATCTAACCTAAGGTTTTCGGTGGCGCTAAAGAAGAAGGTCTAAACGATTTTCCGCTGAAAATTCGCGATTTCGTTTTTTGTACTTTTGACCTGTCGACACTTTTTCGTAAATATCTCGAGAACCAAGGCAGATAGCGAACTCTAGTTTAGATTGTCGTAATCAGCTGGTCCGATTATATATAGTTTTGATGTCAAAACAGGGAAAATCTACAATCGTCATTTTTGAAATTTTTAAATTTCATCGCCTGACGTTGAAAAAAATCGCGAAAATTTCAAAGCGCCATAACTCCCTTATTTCTCATCCGATCGCCGCGAATCTTGTGCCAAATTAAAGATATCGTAATTAGGATTAAAACGCGATTCAGCGCGTCAAAGCGCGTCGGACAGTATATGATAGGTCATCTAGAGCCAGCTGGTTTCCGAGATACAGAGAGGCGTCGAAATCGACCATCATATTTCGGCGAAATTTTCGCGATTTTCAAATACTTTCAATCTGGAATTTCAACTCAAAATCTAACCTAAGGTTTTCAGGGGCGCTAAAGAAGAAGGTATGAACGATCTTCCGCTGAAAATTCGCGATTTCGTTTTTTGTACTTTTGACCTGTCGACACTTTTTCGTAAATATCTCGAGAACCAAGGCAGATAGCGAACTCTAGTTTGGATTGTCGTAATCAGCTGGTCCGATTATATATAGTTTTGATGTCAAAACAGGGAAAATCGACAATCGTCATTTTTAAAATTTTTAAATTTCATCGCTTGACGTTGAAAAAATCGCGAAAATTTCAAAGCGCCATAACTCCCTTATTTCTCATCCGATCGCCGCGAATCTTGTGCCAAATTAAAGATATCGTAATTAGGATTAAAACGCGATTCAGCGCGTCAAAGCGCATCGGACAGTATATGATAGGTCATCTAGAGCCAGCTGGTTTCCGAGATACAGAGAGGCGTCGAAATCGACCATCATATTTCGGCGAAATTTTCGCGATTTTCAAATATTTTCAATCTGGAATTTCAACTCAAAATCTAACCTAAGGTTTTCGGGGGCGCTAAAGAAGAAGGTCTGAACGATCTTCCGCTGAAAATTCGCGATTTCGCTTTTTGTACTTTTGACCTGTCGACACTTTTTCGTAAATATCTCGAGAACCAAGGCAGATAGCGAACTCTAGTTTGGATTGTCGTAATCAGCTGGTCCGATTATATATAGTTTTTATGTCAAAACAGGGAAAATCGACAATTGTCATTTTTGAAATTTTTAAATTTCATCGCCTGACGTTGAAAAAAATCGCGAAAATTTGAAAGCGCCATAACTCCCTTATTTCTCATCCGATCGCCGCGAATCTTGTGCCAAATTAAAGGTATCGTCATTAGGATTAAAACGGGTATAAAATGTGCCAGTCTAGGGCCAACCGTTTGGTCGCTACGGCCACGCGAATTTTTGCAAAATCGACATTTTCGGTTAGGAAATTTACGGTTTTCCTCGCATAACTCGAGAAGTAGGCGTCCTAGCGCCTTCTGGTTTAGACCAGTCGATTCAGCGCGTCAAAATGCGTCGGACAGTATATGATAGGTCATCTAGAGCCAGCTGGTTTCCGAGATACAGAGAGGCGTCGAAATCGACCATCATATTTCGGCGAAATTTTCGCGATTTTCAAAAATTTTCAATCTCGAATTTCTACTCAAAATCTAACCTAAAGTTTTCGGGGGCGCTAAAGAAGAAGGTCTGAACGATCTTCCGCTGAAAATTTGCGATTTCGTTTTTTGTACTTTTGATCTGTCGACACTCTTTCGTAAATATCTCGAGAATCAAGGCAGATAGCGAACTCTAGTTTGGATTATCGTAATCAGCGGGTCCGATTACATATAGTTTTGACGTCAAAATAAGGAAAATCGACAATCATCATTTTTTAAATTTTTAAATTTCATCGCCTGAGGTTGAAAAAATTCGCGAAAACTTTAAAATACTATATATATCAAATTTTAAGCTCTGATCTAATGTGTTTAATTTTAAATCCAGGAGGTCAATACTGTAAAATTGATATTAGAATGGATTGAATTTATGTAGTTCAGAAATGTTTGTAGTTGTCTATGAGTACCTTTAAAGCAAGCTAGGATGTCGTCTACATACCGATACAAAAATTTAATATGTTTTTTACCTAGTTGTGACGAAAGAATTTTTTTCTTCTGTCATGACAACTAGGTAAAAAAAAAATTTTATATTTTGGTATCGGTATGTAGACGACATCCTAGCTTGCTTTAAGGGTACTCATAGACAACTACAAACATTTCTGAACTACATAAATTTAATCCAATCTAATATCAATTTTACAGTAGAAATAGAAGAGAATAACAGTATTAACTTCCTGGATTTAAAATTAAACAAATTAGATCAGAGCTTAAAATTTGATATATATCGTAAACCTACTTTCACTGATTGCATTATTCCCAAAGATTCACTACACCCTAAGACAAACAAACATTCATTTTTTAATTCTATGATACATAGAGCATTAAATATTCCTTTGTCTAATGAATCTTTTGTTCGTGAAATCAATACTATAAAACAAATAGCGGTAAACAATCGTTATAAAAGTAGTGTAATTGACAGTATACTAAAGAAAAAACAGTTACAAGTGGCCCTTAGTTTAGTATATCCTAAAGATAGTGCTAATTTGAAACAATTTGTCTCGTTAACTTACTTCGGTAAAATAAGCGAGCAAATTGGAAATATAATTTCAAACAATAATAGTAATGTTAGTATAGCTTACAAACCATATGTAAAAACAAGTAATTTCATTTTCAACGCGAAACCAAAAACAGATATCAATAATAAATCAGGAGTGTACAAATTATATTGTAATGATTGTAAAAGTGTATATATAGGTCAGACTGGTCGAAGTTTTATTATACGGGTAGAAGAACACATGGGGTCATATAAACTAAAGAAGACAGATTCTACATTCGCAAACCATATTATTACAGAAAGGCATACATTTGGTCATCATAAAATATTGCATTTGGCCGAGAAAGTTCGTAAATTAAATCTTTTAGAGTAACTTGAAATTGTTAAAAGCGGAAAGGCACAATAGATATTAACGACCAGTTAGATCTTATATATACACCTCTTTTCCAATGTTGTATATAATAGTTACGTATATAGTAGTAATTTTAAATAACATCATAAATCACCCCCATATATTTTTGTGTCATTTATAAGATCTATGTAGGCCTGTAACTTTTGCAGTTCGATAATGATATTGTATGTCGAAACCGCGGTCACTATTACATGTGAATAAAGTGGTAAAACAAATATGAAACAAACATGTAAATAATTTACATATCTGTAACTATGCACATGGACAATACACCTCGTATTTTCAGCATTTACTTCTGCTTAATACATATGTTTCTGCCATCTAGGCGTCCTCAGTTAAGCTAGTGAAGCAATGTATACACATTAATACAAACCTGTTATAAACAACTGGTTTGTATCTGTATTTAAATTTACTGAAATAGCCCGCATAGATCAAGCAAGTTCCGTCCTATAAGAAGACAACTATTTAATAATTGACATCTTACAGGCGAAAGAGACTTTGTCTGGAGGGCTACCTATCGTTCGAACAGCTAAGCTGCTACGGGAAACGATAAAATGCGTATGTAGATGTAGTCCATTAACAACCAGCCAGATGGCGGTAAATATACAAAAAGGTTTTGTTTAAGTATGACAATACGTTAAGCACGTATAAAGCGCGCTTTATACGTGCTACATACGCATTTTATCGTTTCCCGTAGCAGCTTAGCTGTTCGAACGATAGGTAGCCCTCCAGACAAAGTCTCTTTCGCCCGTAAGATGTCAATTATTAAATAGTTGTCTTCTTATAGGACGGAACTTGCTTGATCTATGCGGGCTATTTCAGTAAAGTTAAATACAGATACAAACCAGTTGTTTATAACAGGTTTGTATTAATTTGTATACATTGCTTCACTAGCTTAACTAAGGACGCCTAGATGGCAGAAACATATGTATTAAGCAGAAGTAAATGCTGAAAATACGAGGTGTATTGTCCATGTGCATAGTTACAGATATGTAAATTATTTACATGTTTGTTTCATATTGTACACACGCTTTATACGTGCTTAACGTATTGTCATACTTAAGCAAAACCTTTTTGTATGGTAAAACAAAGTTATTGTTTTATTTTATTTTATTATTTTCATAATGAATTACCACAAAGTTACGGCTACCAGTATTAATTATATTTTGAAAAATTATTAATAATGAAAATTTGTATTTAGTATTAATATTTAGTAAATTTATATAAAGAATTGTAAAATTTAAACATATGCAAGTGAGTGGTTTGAAATTGATAATTAATCGTATGAATATTTTATTTTCAAATTGAAATTTAGAAAAGGCTTTTCTGATTACTGTATGGAAAACTAAATGGCATTTAAAAACTAATTTACTTTGATAAAATGAAAACATTGAAAATTAATATTTAGTAAATTTATGTAAAGAATTGTAAAATTTAAACATATGCAAGTGAGTGGTTTGAAATTGATAATTAATCGTATGAATATTTTATTTTCAAATTGAAATTTAGAAAAGGCTTTTCTGATTACTGTATGGAAAACTAAATGGCATTTAAAAACTAATTTACTTTGATAAAATGAAAACATTGAAAAACCATGGCAACGTTATAGAACCTTTTTTTCAATACGATGCCATGTTATTATTATTTTCTCTGTAAAAAAATGGATGGAAATTTTTAATCTGAATTAAAAAAAAAACGTTTTGATATATGTATATATCGCAGATTAATAAAAGAAGAAATAATATTATTGAAGAACAATCCCCCACTAGTACCCACTAGGTATTCAATTTTCTTTAAAAAATATTAGATAAATTATATTATGGTTAATTAGTTATTAAAACATACCTAAACAAGGATTCAGAAGGCTGGATCATCGTTTGTTTAAATACCTTGACCACATGTAACCGCGTTTAGTGCATTTCGTAAAATAATGTTCTAGTCTCCGGAGGATAATTATTAATTTGTCTATGTATAGAAGAGTTGGACATATAATAGCTGTTTTATCAAGTATATCCATAAATATTACGAGTATAATAACGATTGATTGTTCTCAACTTGACTACCAGATTCCTCATTGTGTGTTATTGTTCTCTTTCAACAATAACTTCTATAAATAAACACATGCCACAGCTATGGGCAACCCTCTATCACCTTTCTTAGCAAACCTATTTTTGAAGAACCTTGAAAACAAAGTCAAAGCTAATTGTGACATTTTTGGGCAAGATATGTGTAGATGATGTGATTGCAGTGATACCCGAATCTTTCAATACGGAGTAGTTAGTATAGTTAAAAAAAACAGTAATAGAAATTTAGACATGTGAGAAGCCACATACATGAAAAAAACACAAAATTATCTTCTAAATAATAATATTTCACACCTCAATAATAAACTGTTAGCATATATACCGACATCATTAAATACTTAAGACATCTTGTAAACAGGTACTAAATTCTTCGTTCACGTTAATATTTTATATTGTGATCCCTAATCCCTTTGCCGTTAGTCCAACCCGATGCCCACTTTGTTTCATAGATATTTGGTATTTCCCCATGAACTCATTCTCAGAAATTGTATTAGTTTTGAGATTCATTGTAATTTTTCATTAATTTGTTTTCACCCTACCTCTAATTTTTCTGTATGTGATGTATTTTCATATTATATATTGTCTCGTAGATATTATGTTTAAGAGGTACTACTGATGTGTGCAGAGCACACGAAATGTACACTTAGTTTATTAACACTATTTTTGTGAAAAAAGTGTTTTGTTTTATTTCATTATTTCAATATTTCACAAATGCTCAACATATAATACAACTATTTTAAATTTAATTTCTTCAGGATAATAAACATATATTATTGAAATATAATCTTATAATCTTTAAATTTAATTTAGCTAATACTACAAAACTTATATCCTTTAAAAATGTCCTTACCTGTCTAAACTAAAACCGTTATATAGAACGTACCTCTGAGAAAGATAAAATTCTCTTTCTCTCCAAGAAGCAAGAAGAGTTTGGAGAACATTTTCTTTATATTAGTTTGAATATAGCATATCTGTTATTGACCGTATTGTTGGTGTTGTATTCATCGATATACCATGGCATTTGACACATCAATTTAAATATAACAACATATTATAATCGACATACGTCTATGTTTAATTATTAATAATTATTTCTTTGCTAACTTATTTTCATCGTTTAGAGCGATATTTCTTATCTTTATTATATTGTATTATCTGCAGACCTAGTTTTATTATCGCAGTGTTTTATTCATAGCATTAGTGTTGAATATGATGTTTTTAGAGAGTAAATAATGAATTTAGTGATTGTTTCCATAAATATAGTTCATATTTGTAAGTATCTAAAATCACGTCTTGTCTTTTTATAATATGACTAAATGTATTCATTTCTTGCAGTGACCTTGATGAAGCATAATATATATGCCAAATATTGGAACGAAAAAATAAGGAACTAACTTATAAAGATATTCCTTCTGCTGGATTCCCTGACAGTTTTCGTCAATTCTTATATATATATATATATATATATATATATATATATATAAGTGTTTAGATAATTTCTTAGCCGTTTATTAAATATAACAATTGATAATTATTGGAGTTTTTCGGCTTTTATATGAAGTATTTACAAATATCAAATTAGTATGTATGTAATTGAAAAGTAATTGGGGATGTAAACATTGCTGTCTACAAATTACGAAGCAAATCATACGAAATTTTTAATTGAAAAATATTGTCTATGTTGGGACTTGACTACAGTTTGCCGGACTGTCGCTTTTACCACTCAGCCACAATAGACCTTGGTTCAAGCTATTTAGAAAAGCATTATAAAGTAACAATGTTAATGAATCAGATGTCAGTTATTGAATGTAGATGTCAAGTTGAAAGCAGAAGTTAGTTTTGAAAGCTGATGTCAGTTTTGGTAGCAAATGTCAGTTAGTGAAAGCAAATATCAGTTATAGAAAGCAGATATCTGTTTTTGAAAGTAAATGTCAGTTATTGAAAGCAGATGTCAGTATTTTGAGAGCAGATGTCAGATTTGAATGTTTGAAATTGCTAATTATTACTCCATAGCTGTATGAGTGTTTAGATAATTTCCTAGCCGTTTATTAAATATAACAATTGATAAATTATTGGATTTTTTCGGCTTTTATATGAAATATTTACAAATATCAAATTAGTATGTATGTAATTGCAAAGTAAGTGGGGATGTAAACATTGCTGTCTACAAATTACAAAGCAAATCATACGAAATTTTTAATTGAATAATATTGTCTATGTTGGGACTTGAACCCAAGTCTACAGTTTGCCGGACTGTCGTTTTTACCACTCAGCCACAATAGACCTTGGTTCAAGCTATTTCGAAAAGCATTATAAAGTAACAGTGTTAATGAATCGGATGTCAGTTATTGAATGTAGATGCCAAGTTGAAATCAGAAGTCAGTTTTGAAAGCTGATGTCAGTTTTGATAGCAAATATCAATTAGTGAAAGAAAATATTAGTTATTGAAAGCAGATGTCTGTTTGCTTTCATAACAGACACCTGCTTTCAAAAACAGACATCTGTTTTCAATAACTGATATTTTCTTTCACTAACTGACATTTGCTTTCAAAAATGGCATCAGCTTTCAAAACTGACTTCTGCTTTCAACTTGACATCTACATTCAATAACTGACATCTGATTTATTTACACTGTTACTTTATAATCCATTTCTAAATAGCTTGAACCAAGGTCTATTGTGGCCGAGTGGTAAAAGCGACAGTTCGGCAAACTGTAGACTTGGGTTCAAGTCCCAACATAGACAATATTTTTCAATTAAAAATTTCGTACGATTTGCTTTGTAATTTGTAGACAGCAATGTTTACATCCCCACTTCATTCAATTACATACATACTAATTTGATATTTGTAAATATTTCATATAAAAGCCGAAAAACTCCAATAATTAATTTATCAATTGTTATATATATACATATATACATATTAATATGTATATAATATGTATATAATATTATACATATTAAAAATAATAGACTTTTTATTGGTTTAGCGACCTTTTATTGAATTTTGATGTTTTATTCTACGACGTTTCGACTTTTATTATTATTCAGTCTTTTTCAAGTAACTAGAAACAAGAATTAATACAATGAAAACATGAGAACTGTGTTTGCTTTTGTGAGACTGAATTAACAATTAAATTAACAATTAAAATTAAAATTAGATTAAAAAACTGAATTAACCAATTAAATTAACAATTAAAGTTAAAATTAAATTAAAATTAGATTAATGATAAGTAAGGAAAAATTAAGGTGATTGCATCTGTATAAATGAATTGGAAATTTGTATTAAACTACAAATACAGTAACGAAAGCAATGAATGACAATAAACTCACCGTTTCTTTTGTTGAGTTTCAAAAACACGCATTCTGTGCAACATGTGTTATCGGGGACATCCGAGAATAAAACATCAAAATTCAATAAAAGGTCGCTAAACCAATAAAAAGTCTATTATTTTTAATATTAAGACACGGCCAATAAAATAAATAAGAAAAATAAAATTCTTATAAACACTAAATATATATATATATATATATATATATATATATATATATATATATATACAGATTATGTTTGGTGTTCTGACATCAGTGAACACAGTTGTATATAACGTGATTAATACGTATCATAATAGACCTTCAATACAACACATCTTTTCGAAATAGTTGCTACGGACAATTATTACACGGATAGAATGCTAATAGTTTGCGTTGATGAGTTTGGGTCCAAGTAATTGAATACTGTTCGAAATATAGGCAGATCGATAAATGACCCTGCCCTTCTATAAAGTTAGCTACATTGTTTATCACTTATCTTACTTTATGTACTTGCAACAACGATCGTTTACCTATACCATTAGCAAAGTTTGATATGGTCATGTACACGGCAAATTAAACGTTCTCTTGAGCTACTCGACATCAGGTTGATTCGAAAAGCAAACTCCGTTTAATACTCGAGAATTAGTTTATCTTTTGCTTTAGCAAATAAATTCTACTAACGAACTCAAGAGGAACTTGGTATCTAATATATTGTAGTCATAGATTTAGCATTTATTACCGTACTCTAAATGCTTTGGTTTTATTGAAATATGTTTGTAGTTAAAGCTTGAATATTTTTGTCAGACCCTCGGGCACGTGCGGTGAAAAAAGTATATGGGAGCGCGCGGTGTGTCTGTGAGATACGTTGACATTAGACTGTTACATATTCCAAATAAATTTTGTAGCAGGCTTGCAGTTTGGTAGGTTTTCGTAATAATTGAATCAGTTTTGATTTTAGTATATTTTGTTATTATTTATTAGAAGTTCAATGGAAACGTTTTTACTAAAATTTAAAAAAAAAATAGATAATTTAAAATATTTTTTCATTTCTATGATCAACTGAAAGCTAATCTGAGATTGATAAACAGTCAGCACATACCATACAACAATGTCCTAAGCATAAATATTTACTGCATTTTTGGCATGCGTATTTAACAAAACGTGTTTTTTACTGACTTGATAAGGATTGCATCTTTTTTGCTTTTGTCCAGAAGTTGGGGAAAGTGCATTCGATGTTGTGATTTCATTGATATTATTGTCTACAGTGTTAAGATTTTGTGTTACCTTTTCGATATATTTTCTACGTAGTATATGTGCCCCGAAGAGTTTGTAAGTCTGCCTCTCAAATATTTGCGTATCAATTCTTCACCTAAACTTTCAAGAAAAATTCATCTTCTGTCGGTTGTTCGCCCATTCGTTTTCAGTATTACTTGAGCATTAATCCCTGCCATATTTAGCATTGAATAAAATAGGACCAACGTTTTGTATTTCGGTGAAACCTGTAAGTTTCGCATAATTCATCACTTGTGTCAACGCTTCCTTTTGATTGATTGTAATAGCTGACTATTTCAGGCTTTCTTTTTTCTATGGTTGCAGTATCAATAGCTGCATCATTATTAGAGCAGACCAATTTCCGTGCGCGCCATGAGCGCCGGTATGGGAGTGTAACTCGTAATATATTAGAATAGGCGATAGAATAGGGACGCAACATGAGCTTGTTACCGATATAAATATAGAAGTAGAGATATTTATTCTATCAGAAATATTTAAATATACATTTGGTTTTCTGCTATTAAAGTAATATGCATAAACACACGAAAAATAAGAATAGGACATATTATAGCAGCGTTGTATGTACCTATAAATAAAATGGAAAATGTATGAAATCAGTGATTGTGTGTACGACAGAGGATTTAAAAAAAAACACTTACCGTTTTAAGAGTCTTCCAAGGATTGACAAACTGGAGAAACTTTTCAACATCAGGTGCGTTTCTAAGGTTATTTCTGAAAAACATGTAGGCCGTGAGGAAAAAATATGTTTATATTCGGAAAACGAGCGTTCTACGAGATCTAGTGATGTTATATTCGCATAATCAAAATACTTTGTTAGGCAACTTAACGCCTCTGTAGACGTGCCCTCACAAATACGTGTTAAGGTGTCAAAATCTTTATTTCTGTCTAAAACACTTTCAAATTTAATTAAAACACTTTCACTTTTTGCGTCTTCTACAGCACGCAGTTGTGCATGAACATCTTTAACGATTTGTAATGATTCCTCTAACGACGGCGACGAATTTTCTAATTTTGTTATTGCTTCTTCTAGTTGCAAGTAATTCTCACGAATTCTTTGTAAATCCATTTTAATCTGGGCATCTTGAAATTTTTTCTAGCTTGTATTGATAGCTGCACTTTCTTTTGGATCGAATGATAAAACCACGTCCTTAATTTTTTTAAAATGTTCATGAGAGTAAAACCCCGCCCGTAACCATGTACCCCAACGTGTCAGAATCGGCTGTGGTGGCTCAGGGGTATGGGGACACAATTCGTGAAATTTCCGAATACGTTTTGGAGATTTCAGGAATACTGCCTTTGTACTCGATATTAAAGCATCTACCTCTGTATTCGTACGGATACGAACCTGTTCTGCCACAAGGTGTAGAGCATGGAGTTTACAAGTAATATGTAACAAGTTAGGACAATGTTTTCTAAGAGATCGGCCTACAGAACACATGGTTGCGGCACCATCGGTCATAAACATTAATACTTGGTCTTTCGAAAGTATAAATTTTTCCAAAGTATCTAATAGCACCTTTGAAATTTTTTCGGCATTACATTGTTCTAGTCGTCTGGATGCTAATAAAATTAAAGACGTTGGTTGATGTGGTTCCATATTACGCGCCATCACAATAACTGCAGATTGTTTTTTGCTGTCAGTTGTTTCGTCCACACATAACCACAGTTTTTTATTTTTCAGTTCGGCTTTGATTTTATTTTCAACCTGTTTACGCACCGATGGTAAATTCCTTCGTAACGTTGTCGTCCTTGGTAATGTTTGATTCGCATATTTATTTCAAAATGAAATAAATGAGTCATTACTTAACAAGGTAAACGGCAGTGTACACACAATCATAGTTACACATAGTTCATGTATAAACTGTTGTCGATTAATTTTGTTATTATTGTGCTTCGAACTGCTTACGTGTTATTTACAATGTGTTTTTGACCAACAGATTAGATATGTATTGCACACTAAACATTTAATTTTTGAGCCATCGTATATTAAGTCCGGGAAATCCATAATAAATTTATTCACTTCGTCTGACAACGGTCGTTTTCTCGATTTATGTGTCGACGACATTTTATTACGTATGCTTACACTTACATGCAGTCTAAGCAAGTACCAAACACATACTGAATGCTTTTTATTATTTCTGATGCAATACAATCATCCTCACATCGGCGTACGTGGCGCGCACGGAAATTGGTCTGCTCTAATCATTATGCATACTGGATACAAGAACCACATTTTCTTTTAGGTTTTGGCACATAGGAGACAATTGTAGATTTGGTTCTAAAACCAAAAATACTCGATAATACTGCGCGATCTTTCATGTCTTCGATCTCTTGAATTTGTGTCTGGTTTTCCTTTACTTTCTTCGTAGCTTAAAAATATCGCGAAGTATAATGGCTTTGACATAGAAATAATCAATAAATTAATTAGAAAAACGAAATTAAAAAGGCAATGCGCAAATCCACAACTTTGATATCTCAATCTAACCAGGAGAAAAACTACATATTGCTATGAATAGTGGTTTATAGATTAAATGCGCCACCATCCACAACTAGTTTACCCAACTAGGTTACTCAGCCGGTGAATTTTCAAAATATGAGACTTCTAACTTCTCGGGTTCCAATCGGAAAGTCGTGACTGTTTCTACAAAGTTATTTAAGCGCCAGTAAAAAGTTCACAATTTTTTTACTTATTTTATATATATTAAGCTTGAACAGCAATATTGATGTTATAGTAAAAATGAAACACAGGATAAAATTTAAACTGAATATTTAATACAAAAAAAATCAAAAAAGAAAAAAAATCTATCTTTATAAAATATAAAGATTCTGTATCTTACAAAATACATGAGGTAAAATATGTTCACTGTAATATTGACAGCTGAGTGAATGAAAAAACTTGCTCTTAATGACTCCGATCAAACTTATCTAAAAATAATAAAGTTTATTTTTAATTTCCCCCCAGAGAACCACACTGTATAATCAAAATCTGAAGCACGTTCTAAATTTATACATGCGCAACTAACATGTACAAAAAAACCCTTGACTCCTCTCGAACAAATTATAATTATAATATTAATATAGAAATGTTAATAATAATCTTTATTATTTATTTTTAATAATTAAGACTCTTATTTTTTATTAAGACTAATTATTTTAATACAATTGAAATACACTTTTAAAAGCTTTTTGAACTAAGACGGCTTATGAATATAATTTTACTTACATAAAAAGAATTACTGGAGACACGTTTACGAGAAAAAGTTGTTTAATCAAATACTATATCAAAATTACGAGAATAACAATCTCGTAGAAATATCGGGAATTAAATATAAAAACCAACAACAAATGAACACTATCAAAAACAACCCGAACTAAATTAACGATATATAAAATATATATCTCAAAAAACACAACTTTTTCGTAATACAGCAAATCTTGGTCTCCTCGAATTATATTAGGCTCCAAGAACACATTGGCCTCGAATATCAAACTAGTTTTTATCTCACACATGAAATTTTAAAACATATCGGATATACACATTAATCCAAAAATAATAGTATATTTATTTTAAATAATGTTTAATATTATTTTAGAAAAAATGTTTACCATACCATTCTGTCACGAAAAACATTAATAGAGATGTTAAAAAACTAGATCTCTAAGTCACCTTTCGCTCCGAAAATACCATCAATAGTCTCCTAGGGAATACCAAAGATAAAGTTAATTTGAATTTTAAGTCAGACATATACGAAATTAATTGCGATGATTGTTATTTTGAAATATATGGGCCAAATGAAACGATCAGTAATAACTTGATTCAAAGAACACATACCACACATTACATTTAATAGACCAGAAAAATCTAACGTTGCCAATCATTCTTTAAATACAGAACACAATATGTCGATTAAATGGTTAAAACTTGTCAAAGCCATAAATAATCCCCGAGATCTTAACGCATATGAAAGCATTCATATCGTTAAAAATAAAGAGAACACCATTAATATAGACAACAGTCTGATTCCATATAGTTGTCTCTTTTCATTCACCCAAGTCGTCCGAAACGATAAAGACGATGGTGATAAAAGAAAAACAATCCGCAAAAGACTAAAACTAATTACTAAAGACGGCAGACTATGTGCCCAAACAGTAGCGTGATGTGGAGGGATCGAGTAGAGGCGTACGACGATTAATTCAGTTGTCGTTGATACGTTGTAAGCGATACATTGTTAACACAATCGTGTTGAAAATGTCGGGAGTGCGTAGAAACAATGCATCGACTCGGTTGCATGCTAACGTAGTAAAGAAATTTTTACATCGGTTTCCCGATTTAATATATGACGGTACCGTAGCGAAATGTTTAGTTTGTGAAACAACTTTATTAACTTGGAAAGCAAGTCAGTGCCAAAGACATATAAATAGTGACAAACATAAATCGAATAATAGTGGACGCAGATCATATAATAAATTTGTGTGTGATTTAACAATGATGTTAATTGCGACCAATATACCAATGCAGAAAGTGGAACACCCAATGTTTCGTCAGATTTGGACGAAATACAATCCTACGTGGAAATTACCAGCAAGAAGTATGCTACGGAATTACGTACCGTCAGTGCGTGAGAGAATTGTAAATTGTACGAAAAATACGGTAAAAAAAAATTCCTGTGGTTAACAATAGACGAAACTACAGATATTAAAAAACAGTCCAAACCTAGCCATTCTAGTACGGACACTGACTCCGAATGGACCTTCTCCTCCTTATTTACTAACCTGTAAACGAATGCAAGGGTGTACTGCCAGAGCGATGTATGATGTATTAATAGAAACACTACACAAATTAGAGATTTTACGGAAGCAAGTGTTAATGTTAGTTACCGATGCTGCCAAGGTTATGTGTTCCACGGCAAACTTACTCAAAACTATTCAACCAAACCTGCTGCATGTCACATGTTTGCTTCAATCTTTACACCTTGTAACAAACACTATACGTACAACTTATCCTGATGTGGATCAACTGATAGGACAAACGAAAGCGGTTTTTCTTAAATCTCCGAAACGGATTTGGCTATTTCATTCGCTGTGTCCTGGTATACCCGAGCCGCCGCAACCAATTCTTATACGATGGGGTACTTGGTTAGAAGCAGCATTTTATTATTATAAACATTTTGAAAAAATTAAATCAGTGATTTTACAACTAGATGCCAAAGAAGCAGCTGCAATACGGCTCAGCCAGGTTCAATTTAACAATCCTCAAGTTGAAGCAATTTAAAAATTATTTACGACAGTTACGTTCCAATACTGGACGCAATAAAAAATTTACAGAACACTGCGCTGTCCTTATCGGACTCATTAGCAATTATTGACCACGTAAAACTAGTGCTGCATATCCTTGAAGATGAAAAAAGTGATTGTGTTCGTGAAAAATTTAACAGTGTATTAGATAAAAATGTAGATTTTACAAAATTAGGGCAAATTTTTACCAATACTGAAGATCCGTTGTACAGATACAAAGAGCGCTTTAGCTATGCAAATATAACATCTCTCAACGTCGAACAATCCTTCTCTGTATATAAACATATATATACGTCGCTACGTACGAACCTTTCCGAGACTAATACAGAAACATTTGTTATGGTGCAGTTTTTTCATCGCGCACATCCGCATTTTTTTTGCAACAATGTAAACATGTTGGGTAAGTTATTTATGTTTTTTCTTAATTTTTTGTATAGGGATTCGATATATTTATTTTTAAGTAAGCGCACTGTTATTCTGCTAAACTCTCCACGCAACGCCACTGCTGGGGCACATAGTCTGCCGTCTTTACTAATTACACTTTATTTTAATTAAGGAGACAAAATTTCAAAATTAAACAATACCAAGCGGTAGTACGTATGCGATGTCTATTAAATAATTATGCACACCAAACAAAAAAAGAATGCGAAACCTACTATGTACGAAATGAAAATACTGGCTAAACTCTACCCAGAAAACGAAAACCCCGTCAAAATAAGTATTTATCTGGTTCACATTTATAACTACAAAATTATAAACCCGATTGGGCAGACCTGGTCTATGTCTGAAGTTAAAATTTACAAAGTTGAATATTGACATAAATTAAACAAAAGTTTGAGTTATTATAATATTTAAAATAAAATGAATAAATGATTAATTAATGCAAACACAATCAATACTAGAGAAAAATATAATATCTAAATTTGAAATCATAAATTAAAAAAACTTAGAAAACTAAATTTATTCCAACAGGATATGTAAGAAACACCTTGTTCATATTTTCGTCTTAGCGCAACCAACAAAAAAAAACCCGATGAAGAGATCGCTGGGTTTTACGCAAAAGTTGGGTTTTGTTAAAGAATAACATGTGTGAAATTACGTTCTATTCTAAAATAAATTTAAGCGAACTAATCAATGAAGAACTAATCAATGAAGTCTTAAATTAATTTAAAAATTGATATATGAATAGAATTACGTAGTAGCAAAAGCAAATAAAGACAAAGAAAATTTGAATAGATATAAATAAAGACTAAATCGGAATATTTGCAAAATGAAAAATAAATAAATTGAACAGTAGTTAAATAAATAAGAGATTGATAAATAAATTCAAAATTAGAAAACTCTTAGCTTATTAGTTAGTCCGTTGTTTGTAATTGGTAACGTGGCCTTGATGGATGATGTCGAATTGTCCTTTGTTTCAACGGTAGATCAGGAATCTACTACCTTAGGCAGTGGAAAAAAATAACGATACCTCGTTAGAGAGAAACGACACCCTCCTGTCACCGTAAAAAATATCCCCCATGGGTAAAAATGACGTGGTGCTTAAGAAATCCCTTTAGTCAGGTGGCTCCCAGAACGATACTCCTCATTAAGAGATAATTAAACGTCATAAATAAGCAACCACGATGATGCACGAGAGCGGTATCACACGGTTATATATCGGGGTCGATCTTACATCTGAGCGGAAGATAACTCGCGCTCGGGAATCGAAGTGGGAAAGGAAAGCAACAAAATAAACTAATACACAATCATACCGATAGATAATAAAGGACCGTCCGCAGATGCACTTACAGGTAGGTTCACAAGTAGAAAACAAAATAATAAAGAAAGTCGCTAATTTGCGATAAAATAAATGAGTGTCTGCGAACACGTAACAGCTTCCTTAAAGGATAATGCCCGGTTATCAAGCCAATAATCATTTTAATTTATTTTTTATTTCTACGAATTAGGTTGGCTGAAAATCTAGCGTCCAGCTCCTCTAGAACTGTCTTAGTATAGAGTTGACCTTCCATTAGCCTCGACTTCTTCTCCAGCCATAACCAGATCTCGCTTCTAGCGGAATCCTTGACAATTTCATTTACAGGTTCACGACCAATGAAGTACCTCTTAGAACCTCTTTTGACCAGTTCATCTGCTATCTCGTTGCCTTTCATCTCCTCGTGTCTTGGCAGCCATATCAGTGACACACAGTATTGTCTTGTACCAGTCCATTGGGGACCTGTTTCAGTGAAACCACCAATATATTATCCATTACATTGACTTCTTTACAATTAATTAAGTTTCATCCGATTCCTCGACGACGAATAACAAAAAAAAAATTAACAAAATGAATACATAAATTTTAAACGTTTTGTAATAGCAATTTTAATTTAAAAAAAAGCAAAACTGAGAGAATTCGTCCGTTTATTGTTTCTCGCCTTTTTTTATTTTAATACAACGCTATTAAATGTTTAAAGTGATTAATTACACCGCAAATTATATCGAGTTGAAACAGAATACACACTCAAATTAAATTTAATTAGCGCATTTGAATGGTCAGATGTCATAGAAAGGGTAAAATACACAATCGTTCTGGAAATTTAATTTAGAATTTCTTTCGCCCCTTGCAAACTTTACACATAAAAAGAAATTCTCGCTGTCGATCCGAAAGCTCTTTCAACGAGTAAC
This sequence comes from Melolontha melolontha, assembly GCA_935421215.2. Lineage (NCBI taxonomy): Eukaryota > Metazoa > Arthropoda > Insecta > Coleoptera > Scarabaeidae > Melolontha > Melolontha melolontha. The sequence goes on from OW285236.1 coordinate 218,661,268, forward strand.
TCGTTAAATCTGTCTCTGTCTTTACGTTTGGAAACTTTAATTATATCTAACAAATTGGATGACGCACACGTACGCACAAAGGAACACGTACAGAGACGTGCGGTCTTGTACACGTATGTTTACCAGGATGGAATAGAGATGTCTCTCTTTCGAAAAGAAAAAAAACGAAACCTTGATCATTTGTTGGCGAAATCTATTAAGAATTTAAATTCGAAACGTCAGGTTGCTTAATTGGGACATGCCAGCGTTTTAATTAAGTTCGTACAATTTGATAGGAGTAAAAGAGTTTTTGGTGTAACATCTATACAGTTAAAACTGATTCAGTTAACGAATTGAAAATCAAAATCGCACACGCTTTTGAGTTTAAATTACAAGCTAATTTTGAATCACAGACTCCACCATTTTCTCAAAAACTAAGTTGATAAAAATTTGAGTATAATTAAAGATCTTAACCCTTAGATTACCACGTCGGTTCTTCTGGGGACCCCAGAACGCATGTTTTACATCTCATTCGTTTATACAGCAAACCCTGTCAACAAGGGCCACCAAAAAAAGACACAATATCGGCCGTTATTGTCAGGTTTTCTTCTTACAAATAAAATATATAATTGGCTTCTAAAATGTTTTCTTTATTTTATTAATTAAAGTAAATATTACATAAATACAGTACAACATGTCTTATCCGGACCAGTGATATCCGGACCCTCCCATATCCGGACGTATCTCCAAACTAATTTTTCAATTTTATTTAACGAAATTTATGTGTGAGACAGCTGGAATGTTGCTTGCGCGCCTAGTCTGCGCATATCCATTTAAATACATACATACATAACATTAGCAGCTTTATGCCGTGCGCATGCGTCATAGTAGTGCGTAGAGCAAATGTTGTCGATATTATTAACCACTGTTACTGTATTTTATCTGTTATTTTTTATTGTTATTCTTTATCGTTGTTTTTGCTAAAATGGCGGAGAAAAGGAAGAAAGCTGTTGTGTGAAGAGGTGGGATGCTGGTGAAATAGCTAAGAAGATTATTGCTGATATGGGAGTAGAAACAAGCACTATGATTGACTGGAAAGAAAAACGAGAAGTGAAATTGAGAAATGATGCTCATAGCAAGCTTCAACAAGTGGGTTAAAAAAACTAAAAATGATGAAAAAAGCTACCAACAACCAAGTTAATTGGGCTTTATGGCTTTGGTTTACTCAAAGATTAGGACAAGGATTGCCTATTTTAGGCTCTTTGCTAAAAGAAAAGGGTTGGCATTTCGGAGCCGATGAACAGTTTAAAGCAAGTGAGGGATGGTTAGAAAGTTGAAAAAGTCGTTATGGTGTACGAAAACTGCAGATCAGCATTGAAAAACTTTCTGCTAACCAAGAAGATGTTAACAACTTCAAAACGTTTCTACACAGCTTTATAGACGAACATAGGACTTCAGGAGAACAGCTCTACAATTGTGACGAAACTGGGCTGAACTGTAAAATGCTGCCAACCTACACTTTGGCTTCAAAATAAGAAGATAGCGCACCAGGGTATGAAATGAAACAGGAGAGAGTGACCATTTTAGCTAGTAGCAATGCTATAGGATTTCGAAAACTTTCTCTGCGATTTATTGGAAAATCTAAAGTCGAGGGCTTTAAAGATTTGCCTTCCCTGCCAGTTTACTGTAGACACCAACGGGGCGCATGTATGAACTGTGAAATATTTACGGATTAGTTTCAGAAGCGGTTTGTGGAACAAGTTGAAAAACATTTAGCAAAAAAGAATTTACTAAGAAAAGCAGTGCTCCTGCTATACAATGCACTCTCACACCCAAGCGAAGATGAACTGAGAAATGGTGACATAAAATGTGTGCTTTTACCTCCAAGTGTGACATCCCTTTGTTAACCTATGGACCAAGGTATGATCAAATTTCTGAAACGTACCTATCGCTGTAAGTTATTATTCTGTTGTTTGCTGGAATGTACGATAGTGAAAGTATTATGAAATACTGCCATTCTCCATTAAGAAATTGACCACTTCGGAAATATGCTACAACAATAATACATTGTGTATCTAGTAGTAAAAGCCATACATTCCCGGACGACAATGTAAATTGTTGGCCGAAGCGTTAAGCCGAGGCCAACAATTATAGAAGTCCGGGAATACGCTTTTTATGATATTTTAATGATATTTGTGTCATTGATATCACAATTTTTCAGCGCGTGCTTTTGATTAATTCATTATTCAAGACATCGATAACTTCGATCCCTTTCTCCAGCTGATGGCTAATAAAACAAAGCTTTCTTATAGACCAGTGTTCGCTTCTACACGAATTCCTCCTTCTGTTCAGAACCTTCGTAAGATACACCTCTTATACCACGTGCTGTACCAGCATGATGCATCATGCCGCACGGCGTCCTTCGCTTCTAAGCACCGCTCTACATACTTGTCCAGGTACATGATGCACACCTCTTGGCTGTTCCTGTGTTTTATTTAGTTAACAACATATTATTGTCAGCATTATTACACACGTCCTGGACCTTTCACATAACTTCATCACCACAAATATTTATTATTAAACAATGTATTTTATTGTTAGCACACCACCAACCAGCGTGTTGGTAATAATTTTGTAAACAATCGAAATTGTCTGCATAAAAACTAGTAGCTTCCACGATCGCCATCTAGTTAGTACTGGAGAGGGAGGCAGTGACAAAGATGGACTTTTTCACTGACAAATAAAAGTTTTTTTTTTTTGTACCTGTCATCCGAATTAAGCATTTGGTGCATATTCTCGTAAATGGTTTTAGCTACTGTTTCCGCATCAACTGTATTTATCACTTTTATTACAATTACGTATGCCTTATAAGGAATAGTTGGATGTAGTACACCAGCTACAACATTTATCATACAGCGTCCTAATACATTGACAGTTTCGTCGGTTACTTATCCATAGGTACTGATTTGAAATATGGCTTCTAATGCGTTCTACTGCTTTCGAAACATAATATTTGCGTGGGGACTGCCGAGTTGTACCACGCTTACCTGAGTTAATCCGGGCAGCGTAAAAGGTTGCCCTTTTTGACGACCAAGTTGTACCACAAATTATATTACCCGATTATAATATTAATTCTCAGTAATTCTCTAATGAGGGTTGGGGGTGATAAAGTGGGGAGAGAAAGTTTATTACTGCTGCTTGCTATTTATTTCTAGTCCTGATAGCTAGGTGCAAGTGTCAAGTATCTTAATACAATGGAAATTAAAACTATGTTTAGTGAAAAGGGTGCAAAATAGTGATAGTGTTAAATAAATTATATGGAATTTATAATAAAACTGTTAAGCTTACAATTAATATGAGATTTTATTATTAAACCGTTAATCCTATCTAGAAATTCGTTGGTACAACTAGACGGTAGGATTATATCTACCTGATATCCCGTGGTACAACTCTGCGATCCCGATTTTGCATAAGGTGGATTCATCAGGAACATTTCGACCATTATATTTTTGGAGAAATGTTTTGAATGTGAGATTGTTAAGTTTACTTAATGGTATATTTGTCGCCATTCAAGTTTCACAGAGTTCTTCGTTAAAATTATCAGATTTCAACGGGTCTAATTTCTGTGTATGTGTTTGCGATTCTAAGTGACGTGTTACGTGAGATCTCTTGGAATTTTTTAACGATATTTTACTGACTTTGCAATAAATTTCGGAATCACTGGCAATGGATATACAATCAGTTTGACACTTAATAAAGCTCGCCATTGTTTCACTATGCCATTCTCGACTTTGTTCCATATCATATCCGAAGAAGTAACTTAAACAATGTTCTAGATCTAAATAAATTAAATTAAAAATGTGTGCCTAGGTTATTAAAACACACTGGACACTTTCGTATATATTGTAAAGTATTTATCTTTCCGGGTTCTTATATAAAACTTACGGTAATTTATATTTATATAAGATCGCTCGACGATAATTTGGTGTGGAATGGCCTAAATCCCTCTTGAGTGCTATTTATATTCAAGGGAAAACTCTCACATGTTCGATTTCTCGATTCATCCGCATCGGCATTTTCCTAGACGGTGCTAGGTCGTGTGATGCCTGACGTATCATCGGATAATTCATCAAAATATGTAATTAACAGTTAAAACACTGAAAAAAAGGAACTAACTCACCGTACTTTATTTATCTTACGAAATATAAACTAATAAATAAAACAAATTACAAAAACTTCTACCCCTTCTATATACGCCCATGCAGAAAGGAATTTAAGTATAATATTGAAGTATGTGCGTCACGATTCCACGACAAGAAGCAGATGTGCGGTTAACCAAATGAATAGTGCTATTCAATAACTGTGTGTTTTACTTAGCAATGTTATAGACTACTTATATGGTACATTGTAATTTTGGCCTCTCGTGTCCGGTTACTAGTAATAATGTAGGTAAATTCCACAACAATGACGTTAAACATAAACGCGCATTTTGTTATGTATTGGTAGGGATAGTGATATATTTTCTATCTACTTGTAACAGAACATTCTCATTCTGAATACAACATACGCATTCTTAACACAATACAGTACAGAACAAGACGTACTTTCTCAAAACAAACAGTAAATAATGAAGTCTAAGTTTACATTAAGTGCTACGTTGCGAGATTTATCTTAGGAAATTAGGCTTAAGAGTTTTTTGTAAAATAAATAAAATATTCAGAGAACATACTAACTTTCAATATGCTGCCACCAACCAAAATAAATAACCAGCTTATAGAAAAGTTACGCCCCGTGAGTGGTGGGTCAAACACCAAATTATACATGGTCCTTCGAGGGTTCGATTCAACGCAATATTTGGTTTTACGAAAGCACATTAACAGTAACTTTAGTACATTACATTTTTTCAACATTCTGTATATTTAAAAAATACTTTAAATGATGACTCTTTAACCCTAATTTTCATGTCTCAAATTTTATTACAATGGCTTTTTTAATTTAACAGATATTTACATTGTTCCAGACATTTGCCCATCGGTGTATAATGTACCTATTCTCAGGCCTAGCCTGTTGGGCATTAAAAGATATTATTATTACTATTATTATCAATATAGCAGTAATGTATATGATTGTTTCGGCCTTTACTTGATGAAATTCCATTATAACTATTAAGATAAAATAAAACAAATTTTATGAATTTCACTTTTTAATTATCACTGTAACGAATCGTTTAGCACCAACCTGGGCTTCGTCAGACATATAACTAACTTATTTACAAAATATTTTTTATATTAAACACACGTAAACGGTAACAAGCAAAAACACATGTTTTATTTTTAAAAAATTAGTCGGAGGGATGGGTGCTTTTTATTACTGGATGTCTATGCACAAAACTTTCACTACGGTTTATACAATATGTACTGTTCTTAAGTAATAAAACTAGAGGTTTACATTATATTACAGGGAGGTAAAGAATTCTATGGAAAAATACAAAAATACAAAATACAATATGTAACTGTCTGCATATCAAATAAATAGATTGAGTAAGGGTGAATTATTTGTTTCTAATTGATCATTTAAGATCTTATCAGTTTTCTTTAATTTATTAATTTCAAGTGACTCTAATAAATTAAGTTTTTTGCCCTTATTTTCTACATGTAATATTTTAAATTCTTTGTTAAAATTGTGGTTCGTTGAATTGATATGAGACGCATATGAAGAGTCACTTTTATTATTTCTAAATGAAGAAAAATGTTCTTTGACGCGTATTTCAAACGATCTACCTGTCTGTCCGATATAAGTCATAGGGCAACTACCGCAGGTTAACTCATAGACCCCTGACTTTGTATTGTTGTTTGTTAAATCCTTATTGTTTTTTATAAATTTGGATAAATTGTTATTAATTCTATACGCTGTATTAATGTCAAACTTTCTTAAATATTTACAAATTTTTGAGCTTGAAGAGCCTATAAACGTGATCATTTTAAATTTTTGGGTGTTATTATTTAATATTGGGTAAACTTGTGATATGACTTTTGTAAGGAGTTTTTTATTTAAAATGTTATCTATTATATTACTTTTATATCCATTATTGATAGCTATTTGTCTAATTAAATTTAACTCTTTCTCGAAATTTGTTTGGTTCAACGGAGTATTTATTAATCTATGTATAAGACTGTGATAAGCCGCTAATTTGTGTTGTATCGGATGGCAAGAAGTGTTATGTATAGTAATATCGGTAGTTGACGGTTTGTGGTAAATTGCAAAGTTACATTTGTTGTTAATTCTAGTAGTCGTTAAATCGAGAAAGTTAATACTATTATTTGTTTCCTGTTCCATTGTAAACTTAATATTTTGATGCAATGTATTAATATAATCAAATAATAAATTTAATTGTCTATTTATTCCTACGAAGCCCAGGTTGGTGCGAAACGATTCGTTACAGTGATAATTAAAAAGGGAAATTCATAAAATTTGTTTTATTTTATCTTAATAGTTAGCAGTAATGTATTAAAAAATTATGATGCAAAGAAAAAAAAACTAAACAAATTTCTCGTTAAGAAGATCTACTTTGACGAGAAACTTTCTTGCGATGGTCGAAATAAAAAATTCGTGATTAATTTTAGAGAAAAATATGAATTTCAATCCTGGCGTCCAACCATTCAAGTGTGCATTAATTAATTTTAATTTCAGTAACGGTTTTGTTTCAGTCTGTCCCACTTTGGGGAACAATTAGTCATTACAATCATTTAAGAATAAAACAGCGGAATGAAAAGAAACGGGGAAAAGAAAACAAACGCGAATATTTCCTCGTCATTTTTTATTAAAGCGAAAGTTTTTGAAATACTCTCCCCTATCAAGATTAAATTGTAATTAAAAAATGGCAAATAATTCATCGAGTTTTTATTAAAATTTAGCAGTCTCGAATACAAACGAACATCTTTTATTAAAACATTCTTTGTCGACATTTCCTGTCTTCGTACTTATTCTGCTTGTATCGAAGTTGAATTGTAAACATTTCCATTTAAATTTTTATTAATTTTTAAATATCTCTTCGTCTGTTTCAGTGACTATGATATAAATTCTCGTTCTTTAATGAAATATTGATATCAGTTTGCTTCTTTTGTATTTTTATAGAAAATGGATGAAATTTAATTTGAATGTCTTGCCAAGATTTATATTAATTTTAAAATATATGTATCTTTCCAAGCTGCTACATTATACAACTTATTTGATGTAGAAATCATTGTCAGCCGTTGTCACTTTGTAAATTTAATATTTTTCTACTAGCGCTTTAAAATGGTATGAGGGAGGAAATGAATTCATGATATTCAAGACAATGGAAAAGAAAATAACAGACGTGTGACAAATCTTAAGGTAAAAATATACAGAAATGGTGAAATTATAATCACAGAAGAAGAAATGGACGTAGGTAATCTGGGCGCAAGAATAATCCGTTTACCTGCATGTCTAAAAGGATCTGTTAGGTCTGTAGGTAAATTAGCGCGGAGACTTTCTTTAATGACTTAAATATTAATCGAATTTTAAATGCGCGATCATTAACATTAATCGATTAAAATGGTCCGAATATGCAAAACCAAAATTAGATTGGTTCCGTGTTTTCCCGGTCTAGTTTATTTCTTTGCTTGATAGCGAATAGATCGGAATACACTTGTATGTTTTCATAGTTTAGTTCTCTTTTTGATAGTCGAAATATCGGAATACACTACGAAAATGTCCGTGTCACTTATAAAAAGTGAACGCGGAAAGGATTTGCTATTATACGAAACTTTCACATTTTCAAAGGACAAAGTGTTATAGAGTGGTGAAACGTCGTGGAGATATTACCAAAAACGACTGCATTGTAAAGTCAAAATTTACACAATTAACCTTTATGTGTCTGGAAGGGTACCCGGGTGCCTTTTTCAGATTTAAATATTAATATTTTTTGTGCTGGAACTTGCTGAGCTTGGAAATTCTGTGACATCTCTAAACTTGTTTTATATTACATTTTATTATATATACTTCGTTATTTAGATTTAATTTTTAACGAAAAAATGGCATACGAAATTATTACAACCTCTAAGACCGGTATGGGTACCCGGGTACCTCCATTTAAAATTACATATGGATGGATGTGAAAGAACAAAAGTAGCATTTTTACATTTTTTTTATTTATAAAAGTTATAAAAAAGATGTACAAAAAGAAAGAAAATAAATAATAATAGGATTAAACTGCCTGTTGGTTACAGGTATCGCATACGGCCTTAGTAACAGAATGCTCATTACAAACTGGTTTTGAACAAGAATTACATGCTTTTCGTGTTTTTCTTTGTCTGTGATTCAATTCCCGGCAAATGTAACATTTTCCAGCTACCAAAATACGCCCAGAAGTATCTCGAGATGATTGATCTCTGACTGCTGTAACGACTGGTTGTGCAATTTGGCGTCCTAGAACCATTTCTAGTGATGTATGTGTAAAATTATTGCCCAAAACTCTTGGAATACTGCTTCGATTTAGTACAGCAGACATGCATAACTCATTTGCAAGATTTTTCAAAAATCTCCGTCGTGGGTCGATTGATGTAAGCCTAGGATTGTGCTCCATGTAAATTATGTATGCACTCAGTGCAGCAAAGTCGACCATATTGTAAAAAAATGCTAGGGGCCTACGATTTGTTCTACGCTTTACTGTATACTCTGATAACATTTTCTCCATCGTGTCGACGCCGCCTTTGGTTTTATTATAATATTTAATAATTTCGGGTCTTGCAGTACCAGTATGTTCTACTTTGCCTGTTGTATGCATTGATGATAATAGGATGACAGATTTGTTTTTTTTTGGGAACATACGAACATATAGTTGCTCTTTTAGTAAATGCAAAATTAGTGGAATTTATAACTCTACTTTTATTGGATTGCATATTGGAAGGAAGAAAAGTTTTATTTTTTCGAACGGTTCCCACTAAAGTTAAGTTCCAAGAATTTAGGTTATGAGCCAACTGTAAACTTGTGAAAAAGTTGCCTGTCGTTATATTTCTTCCAGAACCTTTATATTTAGTAACTAAATCTAGAACTGTACGCTCTCCAATATTCACTTGCCGTTCACTGTCTGGTGGTTTTCCAGTATAAATTTTACTTTGTAAAGGATAAGCATTTGCCGCATCACAAGCCCAAAAAATTTTTATCCCATACTTTGCCGGTTTTGAAGGAATGTATTGGATAAATTTTGTATGTCCTCTATAAGGAAATAATTGCTCACCGACCGTTATGCATTCAGACGGTTTATAGTTGTTTTCTAAATTGTTATTTAGAATTATCCATATATCACGAATTGGAGCAGCTTTGTCACTTTTAGATCGTTCAGCACGTGTTTTCTGATTATCAAAACGAATAAATCGTGAAAACATTTTGAAGCGATCACGAGACAGCCGCACGAATAAGAGGTAAGGATTCAAGTTTCCACATTTCAGATATATGTTCCTCATTAGATTTATGTACCCCTGCTGCAATTAGGATTCCTAAAAATGCATCGAATTCCTCTTCAGTAAATGCCTTGAAAACCTTTCGTGGTGGTGGTTGCCGCTTAGAATCTTTGTATTTTTGAGCTTGTTTTTCATTATAATCTCTAGTTACTTGTGTGCCTTTTCTGTTAGTTTCCCTTAAAATTATGGTACAATTTTCATTGGACATGATAGATTTAAAAGTTTCTTTAGCAGTATATAATGCACTAAAACTTGGTGCGCCACATTTTTCGCGCAAGATATTTCGGCTAATTGTCTGCGCTTGTGGTAATGGAGTATTAGTTCAATGAGTTCCATCTTTAGCAACTAAAACAGTAGGCTGTGCAGGCGTTTCTTCTTCATCACTAATTTCATCTTAATAAGGTTCCTCTTGTTCGATTACAGGTTATATTTCTGCATCAGATTCTTCAGATTCGATTTCCGGAATGTATTCGTCTTCATCCGAAGCAGTAAATGGCTCTTCTTCTAATGCTTCTTCCGCTGCTGCTAGTAATTCTACTGATGTCAGTCTGAAAACCATAAAATATCAAATTACGTTCTTATTATTACTATTACTTTTACTCTTACAGGATTTGTAATTATATTAACTTCTATATCATACCTGGTTCTCCTCCATCTTGGTTTTGTAAATGAACCCGAACTAGGACCAGGCGTATTATCACACATTTCGATAAAAATAATAAAATTTGCACTTGTTATTACCAGAAACACTAACAATATTTAGTATGTACTGTAGCGAACAAATTATATACGAGCACTTCGAAAAATTGACGGTTACTGATTTTCAGACATGTCTAATCTTGTTCATAACAGCGCAGTTTATATCTCCCCACCACTGTCTCCCGTATATGTATACCTGCAACGTATATACAACGTGGGGTACCCGGGTACCTACGTCGTCATTAGAAGGTGTTATTTTTCCCAGTCACATAAAGGTTAATAACCTAGTCACAAGAAAGCGCGATGTTTACAACCATGCAACAGACGAACAAAAGGTTACAGGAAAAGTAATTTCAGATACTTGCAAGAGAAAAGCTGATGAGGACATATTCGAAAGGCCTTCAAAAATTATTAACAAAGCACTAGCATCCAATTTACCACCATCCCTCGCAACTGCTAATGTCGGTTACATTAGATGAAACATTTACCAGGTCCAGTGCCTAAAAACAGAGAAGAAGTCCATGGAGCTCTCAGTGCGTATAGTGAAATGCTATTAGCCAATAAAAATGAATATTTTTTGTTTATTAACGACAAAATCATATTTTTGTGTTTACATGTGAAACAAACATTAATATTTTAACAGAAATGGATCAACTCTATATGGACGGCATATTTTCCTTTTGTCCTAGTTCTTTCAATATTTCACAATACATGGACTGCAAATGGCCACTATATTCCCTTAGTTTTTCGTTTGTTACCGAGTAAGACTACTGAATATTACAAAACTTGTTTTTCTTTATTAACCCTTAGCTGGCGTTGTGGAGTCCCTGGGACTCTAACTAGTATGAAGTATTTATTAACTTTCATATTTTTAGTTCAGTAGCTTTTTATGGTGGGACGACCCATCGCATGTGCAAGCGACGTCAGTCTATTATCAAGTCAAGTAGTTATAACAACGATACTAGAGACATAGAGTTTTCAGACCAAGATGGCGATTCTGAGAGCAACATTTCTATCGAAAATGCTTTTGTAAGTGATCACGAAACAGCGAGTGAGCTGTCTGGCAATGAATCTGATGACCAAGATGAGATGCAGGTGATTGAAACTGAAGAGGACAGTGATATAAGCGATTCAGGTAAAAAATATTTCTACTGTAAAAACTGATACAAATGGACTGCCACTGAACCAACCCGAAATGTAAGAATGCCAGCCCACAATATATTAAAGTTGCCAGGAAATAAAAACGCTTTACCAACAATTAAAGCGCTGAAAGCATGGCAGCAAATTTTCTCACAAGATATAATAGATATTGTGTATTATACAAATTTAAAAATTCAAGAATTTCGTAAAAAGGCAGACAACCAGAATCGCACAGAATGCAGAGACACAAACGTTGTTGAAATTAATGGCTTACTGAGACATTTGTTATTAACTGCTGCTTTTAAGTCTAATAATGAGGCCATTGAATCAATCTTTTCAACAGATGGGACTGGCCGAGAAATTCTTTGGCTGGTAATATCAGCAAAAAGTAGGTTCGCTGTCTTATTGACTTGCCTTAGATTTGATACACAAGAAGAGAGAATGCTAAGAGTAAATACTGATCCTGCTGCTGCGATCTCACATATCCTTGATAAATTTAACAAAAATTCACAAGCGGCTTACTGTTTGGGAACCAATGCAACTGTTTATGAAATGCTGATCAGCTTTAGAGGCAGGTGCAAATTTAAAATGTATCTACCAAGAAAATCCGTAAAATATGGTTTTAAAGTCCAATGCTTATTTTATGTTCGCACCCATTATATATACAATACTTACATTTATTGCGGTAAAGGCACTGATACCTTAAAAGATGTCACCGACGATGAAAAAGGATTTTTTATACCAACGCAAGCTGTTATTCGTCTTTCTAAGCCAATATTTGGAAGCAATAGGATTATTACTGGTGATAATTGGTACTCTTCAATAGAGCTAACAGACTATCTTTTCAAAAATAAACTTACTTACATTGGAACTTTAAAAAAGACAAACACGAAATACCCCAACAATTTCTACCCTCTAAATTAAGACAGGTGGGATCAACAATATATGGTTTCACAAGAAACAAAACATTAATTTACAGAGTACCAAAGAAAACTAAATGTGTTGTGCTAATTTCGTCGATGCATCACTCCAAACAGGATGATAACGGCTTGGCAGAAATTATAGCATTATATAATAATACTAAATCTAGAGTTGATGCTGTGGATGAAAAAACTACTAAGTATTCCTGTAGCAGAAGAACGCGACGCTGGCCTATGGCTATATTTTACAGAATCGTAGATATGTGTTCAGTAAATGCATATATCATCCACCAATCTTGTGCCAATGCACAGAAAGTAGATAGACTCGATTTTCTTACATTATTGGCCAAACAATTGTATGAACCACTACTTCGTGAACGATCACAGAAAGCAAATGTACCAAGAGAGCTAAAAGCCAGTATTTTCAGAATTTCGAAAATGACATATGAGGCAGCAAGACGTTTTGCCTAGAAACCAGAGGAAGTACTGTGTGATGTTGTGTTGTTTGTGATCCAAAATTAAAAAGAAAAACCCGTTATTTATGTGCTGAATGCAAGCAACCAATTTCTTTGCAATGCAAAATTGTGTTTCATGCATTCAAAACCTAGAAGACTCCTAAATATTGCTTTTCTCTATGAGGTTTTAGGCCGTTGTCAATTTTTTGAAATTTTAATTTAGAAATAAATGTATTCTCTTTTTTTGCAGTTTAGACCTTAAGATACATGTTTTCGATACGAAAAATTACTATCTTTTACTATTTTTAAAAATCAAAGAAACACTACGTTTATTTGTAATAAAAAAGTTATTAACAACATAATTTGAAACATACTTGGGTAAGTAAAACCTACTAATTTTGTATAATACAAAAGTATTTTTAATAATATTATTAAAAATGGGGTGTGAAGAACACAATACAAGTTCATATGTATTATTGAATGTATCTTCTCCAAAGACGTAGATACGTATTTCACATTTCTACATGATTGTCAATACGCCCCTGTAGGAGAAGAGACACATTCAACAAACATAACTACCTTGCTATCTCGCAGATATTATTAAGACAGAGCGTGAAGGAATATTCAACGCTGTCTATATAATAATCGCAGAACTAGCCGTGGTGTTCCTTATAGTCGGTAACCACCGTATCTATAAAACACGTATCTACGTCTTTGGAGAAGATACATTCAATAATTCATATGAACTTGTATTGTGTTCTTAACACCCCATTTTTAATAATATTATACATTGTTAAAAATATATAAGTTGGTTTGTATTTTATCAGTTCGAAATTCAATTGTTTTCCATAAAAACCATAAAAATGTCATCTTTATTTTTTAAAATAACTATATCAAACCTTATATCATTGTAATCAGCAAAAAATAATCTTTTTAATGATGTCAAAACCAACTATGGTTTCCATTTAAAAAAACACAAGTTTGTGTCATAACTCGATAATGGTGAACGAAGAAAAAATATTAGCTACATAGTTTTATTTGGCGTAAAATTGTCTAAAACTTTTGTCTGAACACTTTTTCTCTAAAATTACTATTAACGATGCTAAGCATGTTTAAAGAAAATCGTAAAATTTAGTTTTCTTTGAATATCTAATAAGCCATGAAAGTTATCGGAGAAACAAAAGCAGTTTTAAATCAAACTCGTAAAACTGCGCATCTTTCCCCATTTAAGCGTTTTTCTATCTCCAGTAGTTTCTGAGATCCCAATGCTAAACATTCAAAAAAACACCCTGTATAGTTACCTATCTTTACATTTGTTCAGTCATCCTCTTAAACAATGGTAAGTTGTCTTACCGAAACGTATGTTAGAGAAATCGAATAAAGTAGTGTCAAGTGATTTAATTTATTTGAACATGCATAAGGTTTCACCAAGGCCTACTGTAGAAAGAATTAATAGAATAACTTAAAGGTCAACTTAACAAATGTAGACGCAAAAGCTCAACTCAGCAAATATAAACACCATCTAGCAAGGTGCCGTTTGACCGACTGAATTAGTATAGACGTAGCTCACGCCATCTAGTGCTATAGAGCTGTGCTACTATCCCTTCGCGCGCCACACTCAAATTCCGGGAATTTCTGGGTAGCACCTGGCATGTCAATCCACCCTCCTACATCGTGGAATCTCTTTTTCCTAATACTGGATTATTCTTCAATTCTAAAATATTATTTGCCTAAGATTAGATAAGCAAATTTTGCAAAAATATCACCTAGAGCGTATTGAAATAAACATAAAAATACAGGCTATTTTCACCCTTCATCGTCTATATATTAAGCATTCGTTTTTGAAATAAAAAAATCGAATGTGTATTAATAATACATATTCACTATTGTGTCATGTACGCTATGAAATAATTTGCGTTTTTAACTACACGTACCAATTCGTACGTGACCCAGCGTCAATGAAAAAAAATTCGAAAATGAAAAACTCCATTGCAGTTTTTCAGCTTCAATAACTGATTGACATGTTGATTCGGTGGTCGGTATGTGTTGTGTAGACGGCCCACAGAGAAACTCATTAAAAAGTAACAGTTACCGGAATTCGTTGAATTTAACGCGCTTTTGTTCCAATTTTAATAAAGTAAATTTTGCATATGGCATTATATAATTAATGTAGGGTTTACATACTTTGTTGCACAATTATACTAACAGAGTGAAATATTAAATAAATAAATTAATCGAAAAGCTTTTTAATAGTGTAAAATATTATTAAAAATCGGTTTGTTTTATACAGAATTTGGCGAGGTTTTACCTATTTGTGTATGTTTAGAATTACTTTGTTAAATAAATAAATATTGAAAATATCAGGACATTTATATTTTCATATTTTGCAATGACTGCTAATGAGAAACATATGCAGAACTCCCGTTCTCGTCAAATGTTTAATATTTAATAAATATTAACAAAAACTAAGCAATATAATAAAAATGAAAAATAATATAGTAAGCGCAAAGTAGTTCATGGGAATAAATCTTTCCGCCTAGGTTTGTATACTATTTTACTCACGATCGGTTAGTAATTAATTATTATATAATCTATAAATTCACTAAATTTCTAACATATAATAGTATTAAATTTCCTGGAATTTTGATAAATGCTTTTGAAAGGTACTGTTGCTAAGTAACGTAATAATTACGTAATAGTGATGTTTACTGACAGATTACTAAATTATTATCCTACGATTTTAACCACGGTCTTTCTCTAACAGTAAACAGTAATGGAAATTCTAATGTAGCAATTAATAATACAAAGGTATTTTTAATAATATAAAATATTATTAAAAATCTGGTGTGAAGAACACAAATACAGGTTCACTATTAATATTTTTGTGAACCTGTCCGTATTTATTATATAGTGTATTGCGAGCCCGCTGTGCGTTGCAACGGATTCCACTGACTTGCGAGCACCGCCGTATACGGCGCCAGTGGGTGGAGGCTAGACATCAGTGGGTTGTCGAGTGGAGGCACATTTTGTTTTCCGACGAATCAAGATTCGAACTTAGCACCGGTGACGGGCGTGTATTTATTATATAGTTCATAAAGTATAAATTTTGAGTTCGTACTGCCCAAGTGTGAACCGCAAATTGTACTTTACCTCTTTTTAGCACACATGAATACACGCCGTAATACTACACACGTTTGTCCAGTGGCGGCTCTTTAATGAGAGCAAGTGAGTAATTGCACCCCCTGGAATTATGAAACAAAACAAACCAAGCGGCGACTAACTGTGAAAGTATTTATTTATTATGTATTCATACTTTCATAGTTAATGACGAGGAACGTGGCACGCTACGAACGTACATACACCAATCGTCGTCACAGATATACTGAGCAAAGCCTAACTCTTGCTCTGTTAAGGCATTAACATTACATTGATGGTGTATTTTGCCGTACATCAATGTGGTATAATACATAGCGTTGGAGCAACTGAACCAGACTGCTCTCGGGCGTTGTTACAATAATTCCGTGTCTTTTTTAGAGAACAACGCGTTTTCGCGTTAACGTATAATGAAAAAATCGCAGTAAAAAATCTTAAACGGCCGATGCCTCAATTATGTTTAGAAAATAAACAATCTGTTAAAGGTAAAGACGTTATAAGAAAATTCAAAATGAATATTTATCAGAATGTGGATTTGTGGGTGTGAAATTAAAAATACTTTGTTTTGTTTTCCGTGTCTTTTGTTTGGTGGTGAACCGTCTTGGTCAAAGAACGGAATAAGAGACTTAATTCATCTTAGTACTAAAATTATTAAACATGGAAATTCCGAAGGTCATTTGAAAAATGTATTTAGTTTAAGAATGTTAGGAAAAAATAACATTCAGAATGTTTTAGCTTCATCATATAGAAAAGCAATTCAACAACACAATGAAAAGGTAACAAAAAATATACATGTGTTAAATTTAATAATAAATTGCATTAGATTTTGTGCCGCGTTTGAACTGGCACTTCGGGGTCATGATGAACAGCAAACGTCGAATAACAAGGGCATTTTTCGGGAATTGATAAATTTTACTGTAGAATTGGATAAATCGCTCAGAGATCACATCGACGCAGCACCGGTTTTTAAGGGATTATCAAAAACGATACAGAATGAGCTGCTTGATGCAATGTTGAACGTGTATCATGAACAAGTTGCCAGTGAAATTAAAGTAACCGACTCGATATCTGTGATAGCTGATGAAACCACAGATGTCTCCAATAAGTTTCAGTTGGTGGTTGTTTAAAGATATATTGTGAACGCGAGACCGGTCGAAAGATTTTGGAAATTTCTTCTGGCTAGTGGACATGATGCAAATTCTTTACCTGCCTCCATCCTTAACGAAATTAGTTTGCTTGTTGATGACCCAGAAAAACTGACTGCACAGAGCTATGATGGGGCAGCAGTCAGGAGTGGTGCTATAAATGGCGTTCAAAGACATGTCCAAGACCAGTATCCAAGGGCTAATTTTGTACATTGTTATGCACATCAGACAAATCTAATTATGTCACATGCTACATCGAGCAGTAGTAATTGCAGAATTTTTTTGCCAATATGACGGGATTATGTACATTTTTCTCCACTTCAACACAACAAGCTGCAAGATTGGAAGAATTTCTTCAGAGAAAAAGCTTACCTCGTTCTTCAAAAATGATGGAACTTCAATTCTAGGACAGTGGGTACAATATATGAGCACCGAGAAGAAATAATTGAAGCTCCAGAACAAATCGAGGGAGAAGCTAGTTTACAAACTACCATTCATCAAGCTAGGGCCAATTTGTGAATTTTATAGGAGGAAAATTTTATCTATTGGTTAACTTTCTTTCATAAAATTATGCCACATGTGGACATATTGTTTAATCAATTACAAAATGTCAATACAGATGCATTAAAAATCAAGAATAATTTAGATAATTTTGAACACGCTATTGGAAAAATTCGAACCGATATCGCTGACACAGATAATCAGTTGGTTAAACAAAATGACACAGAACTGACTCCTCGACCATCAAAGCGGCGAAGAGTAACTGATGGTAGCTAAAGAAGGAGGGAAACTATTGAAGTGTGCGATATTATTTTGCTAGAAATAAAAACTAGATTTAGGTATACAGGGCACTTAATATTAGCAAACTTAATTTCTTTTAAACAATTCTCCTCTTTTCAAAAAAAAATTCCGGAAGATTGCTTTAAAGCAGTAAAATTTTAAGCGACACCTTTAAAGAAGTTGTTACACTTTTAAAAATTGTCATTATAATTCCAATGACAACGTCCGAAGCGGAACGCCAGTTTTCACGGCTGAAGAGAATTAAAACTTTCCTGAGCAATACAATGAAAGAAGAGAGAATAAATGCCCTTACTATGTTATCTTGTGAAAAAGAATGTATAAATGATTTTCCAAACTTTAATGAAAAAGTACTAGAACTGTTCTGCAAGTCAAAGACACGTAAAATGGACTGCGTTTATCGTCAGATGTAATTAAACTGTGTAGTGTAATATTTACTATTCCCTCAAAACAAACTACAATGAACAGTACCTGTCTGGAGCAGTACGTCGGTGAAATTTATAAGGATTGGGTAAGCGTTTTTATATTACACTTTTTAATTTTGAGATTATGCACTCCCTATGTGAACCACCCGGAGCCGCCACTGCGTTTGTCATTTTAAGTATAGACGTACGTGTTTGAAATATTATATTAAATAAAAGGATAGGTTGTCTAGGAGATAGTCGTATGATATTTAACTTGTTGTCAGATTATTTCAATATTGTTGCTTATTGACTTTGTTCTCGGTATTCTGACATCTAGGTTAAGCATTCTTCTAATTTGAATATTTAGTTTGCCATAAAAAATTACGAAATCTGTTCTTTCGAGATAATTAAAGGCCGAATTATATGCAAAAAAAAACCTGAAAATATACGCATAAATATGCAGATTTTTTAGCCTAAATATGCACTTCCTTATGAAAAATATGCAGGTAAAAAAATACGAGGAGTGTTAGAAAATGAAATACCGTAAGAAAAATTTTACAAGTTTATTTAAAACATTTTACAACATGATTAGCTATGAAAACAATTTACAATCACATATTCCTCAAAGTTTCCAACAGAAAAATTGTGACACTTGTCTGAAAACATGTATTTATATATTGACAAGGTTCGTTCTATGTCGACGCTTGTTATAGGAGAATATTCCAAATTCGAAACATCACCTATTGTCAACTCAATATTTTCTACTGAATTACCACACACGATTTTAGCAATGTCCTTTAGCTTTTTAAAACCCTCAACTTTTCCTATTACACTTCAAAATTTTTCATACATGGACTGTCCCACTCCTCCATATATCTATAAAATTTATCGATAACTGCATATGTTTCAAAAATTTAGATTTTAGATTTCAAGTAGATGAATTAATAATTTGGCATTAACAAGACCAATTAGATATCTTAGTATGCCCATAGATGGTATATAAATTATGATAGTAAAAGAATGACTCAGTACAAAATTAATATTTATTTTATGCTCAAGAAATTATTAATATAAAAATTATCCGAGGAAAATTTAAATTAGATAAAGAAAAATTTAACAATACGGATTACTTTTGTCCTTTTTTTCCCTATTCGTCTAAGAAGGTAATGAATTCTTCCGGTGTATTGCTGTTCGGTGGTTTAGATGACCATGAACTGCCCTGGATGAAGAAGCGATAGCGTGCGTGGTGTCTTCTGCGGAAAGTTAATTATATTTTTCCGAAAACGTCGAAATAGAACGCCAATCAGAAAAACCCAAAGTCGGTTGATAATTTTCTCCGACCTTCTAAATCGCAAGCGACAAAATTGGCTGTTCTTAAATATTCGCACTCATACGTATTAAATGATACGCAAACAAAATAAGATACCGGGAGTCGTTAATAAATATTTTATATTATTAAAAATACCTTTGTATTATACAAAACTGGTGGGGTTTACCTACTCATGTATGTTTCAATTATTCTGATAGCAATTAATATTAATTTCAAAAGCGAATAAATTTTGTATTAAAACGTTGTCTTGTTATTTACTTAATAAAGATTTGTGAATAGTTTTCTTATAGTTTGATTTACTTATTTAAATGACACTGACGTTTCATGAATACTGAAATGACATTACCTAGCCGGTAAAGTGACATAAGCTAGTCGATCAAGTGCTATTACCTACCTCGGTATGTAATAACATATCTTCTAACCGGCTTGAAGGTTATAGATGTTCAGTTTACTAAGCGATCGTTAGTAAACAATATTACACTGTTGGTAAAAAGTGACGAGCACACCCTGCATAATCTGAAGAAGTGGTTCTAACGCAATGAAATTTTATATGGAAGTAGTACTAACGTAGCATAACTTAGCCTCACCTGGAGAGCGGCGCAGCCCTGCTGGGAAGGGATGCATTAATAGCGGGAATATCCTCCGCGAGCGGCGCGTACCATCGTTACACGACGAGGCATGGGGTCAATAAGTCGCTGTATGGTAGCGGGAGGGATGTCCAACCATGCTGCTTCAACTCGCCTCCATAGCTCCTCAACGTTACCCGGGGGAGCCGGATAACGTGTTTGATTGAAAAAGATTGTACATAATTTTCACATTAAGCCTTGCATCTAAATACTCTAGTTCGTTGGTGCCATAATGCCTAGTTTTACTTGGAAATGAACGAATGTGGTCGTATATTTTTTTACATGTCTCTCCAGAAATCGCGTGAGATTTAACGTTATACTGTTATACCCTCTTTTGTCTCGTGGGGTAGTATTTTGCTTAAGTAGAGTACAGATACGGAAAACACGTTTCTGGCTAATAACATGCAGATTCAGAAAAGCTTTTCGGCATACCTGGATTCTATCACTTTTCCGTAAAATGAAAAATTTGAAACTAGCCTTACGCTTCTCCTTCTTTCCTCGTCGACGTTTAATGTCAAAACACACAATTAAACGTTGAAAGTGTAGGTCTTGTTCATTTTTCGATTCCAAATCGTGAAACTGGGTCAACACCATTATCTGATCTTGTTCAAAAAATTTGCGGTAACATCCCATTTTACAACTGAAAGTCAAAATATGTTTAAATAACCGTTCTTCCTTTACAAGTAATATATTGTTCCCCTTTCAGTTTTTTAAATTTTCTAAAGTTACACTTCCAAGTCTCAGGTTCCCTAATTCGCTTTTTCCCTATTCGGATGATATCAATGTTGCCTTCTTCAGCTTTCATTTCAAATACACTTATCGATACTTTTCGAATATTTCGGTAAACGAATGTCCCACCCAACGTTGCACAATATTATAATATTTTATAGGTTACAATATACAAAGCGCATTTACAATATAAACCAAATGCGCATATATTTATGTATAAATATAAACAGCTGAGTCAGTCGCGAAATTGGGATTAAAGGGAACTAACTCCGGCACTTAGTTCCTTTCTCCACCGACTCGATTTTAACTGTTAGATGAAACAAGGTAACGTCAAATCGGAGTTAGTTCCTTTCATCACCATTCGATCCGTAGGGTTTCAAAATATACTAATACACGTAAATCTCAAAATGTCGAGATTGTGGAGTTAGTTCTTTTTAATACTCACCGATTCAATTGTTTCGACACTCAGTGTCTTCTTCGGATGGAATTATATTGCAAACTAAAAGGTTTAGTTTGCAATACAATTAAGTAATATTGCGGTTTCATTTTTATTCCATTAGTTTTAAATTTCGATCAAGTGAAGGCTACATCGATTTGAAATCTAAATAGGTAAATTAAAGATACTATCATAATCATCAAGGCTGTTAAAAAAGCGCTGCGTGCCATAGGCGTATGCATCTCAACAAGAGAAATATAAATAATAATAGAAAGTAATACATAGTAATACATAGTTACAAATGCATTCAAGTATATCAGTGCATTCAGAATTATAAGAAACTAACTTCTAATGTGTTTACAACTGTTGTTGCACGCCCTGTGCTGATAATTATCTCATTGTTATTGAATGGATAATACCTAATACGAATCCATTGGCCGTATTAACTACAAATAAGGGTCTCATATTTAATTACCACAGGTAACCTATATATTTGACTAAGTATGTGAGGTAGCTAATGCAAAAGGAACAAATACGATTTATTATTTATAATTTTGCAAATGATATTATTGTATTACTCTGCACTATAAGTATTGCAAACCGCTTAATGATTTTTAATTTATTTCTCCTAAAATACCAGAACTAATGAAATACATTTTTGGAAATTCATAAAGTGCGTTAATATGAACTGAAATGTGCAAAACATACAGGATGTCTCATTTAAAAAAAATACTTTAATATCGTCAAACTTATATGGGCCACCTTGTACGCTCAAAAATATTTTCCTAAAATAGAGTCTTACAAATTCAATAGATTGACATATGAACGAAATTCCTCCTTTATTGGTTGAGGAGCTATAGACAGATGCGCGCTTAGCTGACAACCCGGTATCTATATTACCACACGTTTTGTAATATTCTTTTTACACAAAAAAAGCTGACGAGGCGTATTTCTTTTTTTATATTTTATTCGTTGGATTCGTTTACTGCAGGTAGGTAAAGATCCATTCAATAATAATGAGAGAATTATCGCCACAGGGAGTGCAACAACAGTTACAAACACATTAAGAGTTAGTTTCTTATAATTCTGAATGCACTATATACTTACCTTCTTAACTAGCGTGATGAACTAGCATCATGATCATCCACCCCACGAACTCGAGATGATCCGTAAAAACTTTGCAGCATCAGGTATGTTTCCATACTTGTCTCAGAGAGCGATGTCCGCAGTTGTGAAAATATGCTTTTATATTTGGAGAGGGATTGTTCGAAGTCTACTGATATAACACAAACATACGTAAAATAGTCTTTGTGCGCTATCACTATTTGAAATAATATTGCAAACTTGTTTTAATCAGTTAAAATTGTTACCTTTCTTTAACACACTTTCGTGCTTTTGTTTGACGCGCATCATCTATAGCGCATTGCAGTGAATTTACTTTGCCAAATATTTGCAGGAATCCTGCTAATGCCATCGCATTATCTTGTAATTTATCTATTGCGCCAGTCACTCCTTTATAGTTGCTGTGAATAATTTTAAATTCAGTACCAATGGAAATATCTCGAAATTGTGTCTGACTTTCTTTAAGCGCTGCAACCTCCACTGGATTAAACTGTAGTATATCTAACAGTTTCTGCTTGCTGAAAATATTCAACATAATAAAAATATGCTTTCAATCATGTTTCCTAACATGTAAGAATCGGCTGTGGTGGTTCGGGCATTCCTGAAATTTTTTTATGAAACTCGCGAAGACATTTAGGAGATTTTAGAAAAACTTTTCTGTACTCGCTATTAAAGCATCTGCCGTAAGAAAATATAGTCGAACAGTTCCTCCACAAGATGTAAAGCATCTACCAAAAAACGATCTAGAACCGTGTTGTTAAAAAAAACGCCCAACCGAACACATTGTCACCGCACCATCGGTCACAAACAACAATATTCGACTTGTTGACACTTTAAAACACCTCCAACATAATCTGAGTAATTGTATGTATCAATACACCCAGTGAGTCTTTCGCTAACTAGTAGCAATAGAAATGTTGATAGCCGAGGTACTATAGCATTGACAATAGATTTTTTTTACTATCTGTCATCAACACATAACCACAGTTATCTATTTTGTAATCTTCTCTAATATCTCGTCGCTTACAGTCGGTATACGGTTCCATAATGTGACGCAGCTTGGTAACAGGAACTGTGGGACGTATTTGTGCCAAAACTTTCTAAATTGTTGTTTATCTAATATGTTAAACGGGATATCACAGACTATTAACACTATTAACAATAAATCACACCTAAATTTAGTGTAGAACCGCGCTATCTCACAGATTTTGTGAGATAGCGAAGTTGTTATGTTTGTAAATGTATCTCTTCAGCAGGGGCGCACCGATGATTCTGTAGAAAGATGAAATAAGTATGCGTCTCTGGAGAGATATCTTTAAAAATATTTGAATTTGTATTGTGTTTTTCACAGCCGATTTCTAATAATATTTTATACTATTAAATAGACTTTTTGATATATTATATTGTTTTCACTAAGTGCTTTATAGATTATATAAAAGGAACATCGGTCGTATATATTCTATGATACTTGGCAACTAGATATTTCTAAGTATGGCATACAAAATGTATAATAGTACATTATATACCGCGGGACTGAAGTAGTACATTTAATCCTGAAGGTAAAGTTTATGGCCCGACCGCAGGGAGGGCCATAATTTACCTGAAGGATTAAATGTACTTCAGTCGCAAGGTATATACGATACTTTTCGTACTTCCGGTATGATTTTATTAATTATTTCAATAATTTCAATCAGTTTTTTCTCTCTTCAACTCATTTAATAAACTGTCTTTGAAATAAGTTACCATAGTAACATTGCGTTGTGACAATTATAATTTAGAAACATTGTCATTACTAGTGTCATTGTAAAGAAACATTGTTATTGATAATTATTGGTATCATGAGTGAAGAAGGTGTATCTGATATTGATAAAAGAGCAGCCGAAGTAGGTGAAGAATTGTTACCACCGAAATCTAGAAAACTATACGAGCAGCAGTACGATGCTTTTAAAAAGTGGTGCCGCTTAAAAAATGTGAGACAACCTACTGAAAATGCGCTGTTAGTCTACTTCAATGATAAATCAAAAGCGGTTTGTGCCTCAACTCTCTGGGCACATTACTCAATGCTGAAATCGGTTATTAACATTAGAGAAGATATTGATATAAGTAAATTTCCAAAATTATTAGCTTTTTTGAAGAGAAGAAATGAGGGATTTAAGCCAAAGAAGTCAAGAATTCTCACGTCTGAGCAGGTAGATCAGTTCTTACGGGAGGCTCCGGATGATAAATATTTAATGCTTAAGGTAAATTTGGAAATTTGTTTATATTCAGAAATTTTAAGAAATCAATTTTTTTGTAGGTTGCACTTATTTTGGGCGTTGCGGGAGCTTGTCGTGGAAAAGAGTTGGTTGATTTAGAAATCGACGATGTGAGAGATTTGGGCGATTCCTTCCTAATTGCGATTAGAAACACCAAAAATAAAATTGACCGAAATTTTGTGATCAAAAATTCAGAAAACAGTGCCATCAGTTTTGTGGCGATATTTCGGAAATATGTGGCATTGCGAAAGACAGGGACACCTCATTCAAAATTTTTTGTTCAATACATCAACAAAGAATGTACTACGAGAGTAGTAGGAAAAAACATGTTTGGTACATTTCCACGGCAAATAGCAGCTTTCTTGAAATTAGAAAATGCGACGTCTTATACGGGACATTGTTTTAGACGCACATCTGCGTCTTTGTTAGCTGATTCGGGAGCAACAATAGACCTGCTGAAGAGACATGGAGGATGGAAATCCTCCAACGTGGCCGAGGGATATATTGAATCGTCTATTAAAAATAAACAAAAAATTTCAGATAAAATATTTGGTCAAGTCGCCGATTCGTCCACTATAGTTATGCCACAGTCCTCATTCTCGCTTCCTGTTTCCGCAGGATCTTCGAAACAAACACCAGTTCAATATGAAAAGGACCTATCTGTTACTCGTCAGTTACCTGCTGCATTAACCCAGGAAAGACTGGTCAATATGACGAACTGTCACAATATTAATTTGAATATTAACGTTAATTACCATTCTAATTAATTATATTTTTCAATAAAATATCCCTTAAATTCGTTTGTTTTTGATTTAATCGTTCCGGGAGTTTCGTCAATATTTAATCCCGGAGGGATTAAATGTGACACTATAGTACCTGTCACAAGGGAGTGAAGTTGTCACTTTAGGCCCGGAAGTACGAAAAATTTGTGTTTAATTATTCCAATTCGGTAAACCTATTCTATCAGGAGTCACTTTTAATATAGACCTTCCGTAAATAATTCATTTCATTAGAAATAAATTGAGACTATCGTCACGCAGAAAAGTATTTAAATTAAAGTCATTGACTTCCAGGAGTTCAATCTGTAAATAAGAAAAGCGTCTTGTTCTTTTTCCGAATAATAGCGAAAGTTCAAAAAGTTTTCTTTAAACTTTCCCCAGGCGAAAGTTTAAAACCGTTTCCCATCGATAATAATTGGTCCCAATAAAGGGGAACTCAAATCGAAGTTGAAATTTCTGAAACAGCGGACCTTGAATAAATCCCTAACCTTACAAGAGTAGGTTACAGTGCAGGGACGAACTAATAAAAACCGATTCTTGAATTCATCATTTATAAAATAAATTGTTGTTTTACGAAGAATGTTCGCTTAATGTTGGATCTAAAACAATAAAAAAAAAAATTCTTCATTACATTTCTATAGATCTTTTATTCGGAGAAAACTAGTTTTGAAAACAGTTTCTCATCTTACTGGAAGTATAGTCATTCCTCTTTCTTTGGGCAGTATAAATCACCAATTTTCCGAAGTAAAATGTCTTTCTCGCAATATCTTATCTCAGACGTGTTGGAATAAAGAAATTGTTTGCTGCCAACTGAGGGCCAGATGGTGGATAACCTATTAGTTTAACGTTGTGCTCGTTTAAACATCGTACTGTTAGATCAGTGATATTGCTACCTACACACATACAAGCAACAATACCCGCGAAAACTGATTTTGATAATTTTTGCAAAATAAAACAGCCCTCCGTGGACTTACCTTTCGTGGGCGGGTTACTGTTCAACACACAAGTCCGCCAGCCAGTACCAACGGCGTAGCTCGAGTGAAGTTGGTGCGGGTTGTTAACGAAACGTTGTTAACATAACTGTATTTAATACTGGTAGCCGTAACTTTGTGGTAATTTATATTGAAAATAATAAAATAAAATAAAACAATAACTTTGTTTTACCACTTGATTGGAATAAAGTGGTAAAACAAAGTTATTGTTTTATTTTATTTTAACTGTGTTTATATTTAAAAAGGGTACCACTCCGATAACTCATCGCCCACGGGCGTACTATTAAAAATTTGTATTTTTAAAGAGTTTTTAATTTTATTTATATAATTGGAAAACAAACGGGTGATGATCTATAAAATACGAAATACATTTTTATTTTTTCATTTTGTACTTCAAGTTGGGTAAAGGAGTATTAATATTAACTAGTAATACTTTCTCGAGGTTTTCTTCTGTAAAATTTGTACTCTTTGAATGAAATACATCCTTGGAGATAGAAAACATCCTTTCTACATTCCAACTGATTACAGGTGCATACTGGAAATATTCTTTTATTTCAGCGTATTTAGGAGTTAGATTTTGAGACGTCGTCCTCATACACTATTGCCGCAATGTCACTTGGTATATTTTTGAAATTATTAATAGCCACATCTAATATGGTTAATCCATCATTTATTTTAAGATTTTGATTTAAAAAAAAGTAATTAGTTCTGGCAAATTTCCAAAGTGTTCCTGAAGAAATGATAACTGATTTTTTCAATTTGGAATTTGTATTAGTTTCTTACACTCAGCATCGTCATTTAAACATGTAACGAAATTTTGTAAACTATCGAAATTCTCTGGATAAAAACTAGTAGCTTCCAACCATGTCCTCCATCTAGTTATTACTGGAGAGAGAGGCAGTGACAAAGATGGCTGTATAGAGCTACTCTCAATAGTGATTTTCTGAAAACTTTTTTAGAAGCGGATACAAGTCTATCAACTTCTGGAAAGATGTCTCTGATATATTCACATTCTGTGGAGAGCATGCGCTAGACAAGTAATATGCAGCATATTGGGATATGCTTTCTTTAATAGTCTGCCTGTTTTTAACATATAAGGAGCACTGTCACTTACAAATAAAAGTACTTTTTCTTTGTACCTGTCGTCCGAATGAAGTATTTTTTTAATATTCTCGTTAACGGTTTTAGATATTGTTTCCGCATCAACTGCATCTATAACTTTAGTTGTTAGTACATATGCGTTATATGGAATAGTTAAATGTTGCACACCAGCTACAACATTTACCAAACAGCTTCCTAATATAACGTCAGCTTCGTCGGCACCTATCCAGAGGTACTGATTTGAAAGATGTCTTCTAATGCGTTGTACTGCTTTCGTGTAGTACTTATAAACATAATATTTGCTTAAGGTGGATTCATCAGGAACATTTCGACTAGTATATTTTTAGAGAAATTGTTAAGTTTATTTAATCGAATATTGGCAGCCATTAACGTTTCAGAGTTGTTATTTAAAATTGTCAGATTCCAACGGGTCTAATTTCTGTGTATGTGTTTTTACGATGCTAAGTGACGTCTTACGTGTGACATCTTGGAATTTTTTAACGATATTTTACAGACTTTGCAGTAAATTTCGGAAACACTGGTAATGGGCATACAATCAGTTTGGCCCTTAATCCAACATCTCCATTGTTTCACGATGCCATTCTAGACCTTGTTCGATATCATATCTGAAAAAACTAACTTAAACGATGTTCTAGATCTAAATAATTGAGGATTAAAATGTTTGCGAAAGTTATTGAAATTTAACGAAATTCACTGGATACTTAAGTTAAAACAATGAAAAGAAGAAACTATCTCACCGTACTTTATTTCTTTACGAAATATGATCTAATAAATAAAATAAATTTTAACCCTCAAGTACTATAGTGGGGTGTTTCGGCACCCCAGAGGTAACTTTTTTCTAAATTTCTTCGAAACTATTTTTGTTACCTTTCTAGGGTTTCAGGTATTCTCCTATACAAATGAGATGTGTAATATTCTATTATCTATTATTTACAATTTTTTTTTACCGTTATAGCAAAAAATAGCCTTTGGGGTGTCTCAACACCCCACGATAGCAGTTACGTTCGACTTTTTCAAAAATAGCGCAACTTTTTCTAACCCATTGTATAAAATTTTATAGTGATAATATCCATTTCCTCTTTTGGGCGAATCACAGCTCTTTGTTTAAGACTTGTCGTGCATGTGTAGGGGATTCACTCGTTTACATTCGGGAATTTTTTATAATGTCGTACATGTGTTGTGGATTTACCCATATACATTCGACCTGGGGGATTTTTTATATGTAGCATTGAATAAAATTGTATCTCCCCTGTTTGTGTACAATATATATATAAGACTCAAATAAATTTCTTATTCAGTTCGTAAAAAACCATAGTGTTTGTCAATATTGGTCGTTGTTTCTCTTCCATAAAACGTATATTGAATAGTAACAACAATATGACAAAGTTTCTAACTAACGAACAGTTAGTAAATCTTGCTGCAAACGATGATATCAGTGAAAGTGCGTGCCCTGGTGAACATGATAATGATTTGAGTGATGCAGCAAGCGAACATAGTGATCACGACACATCTTCAGAGGTTGAAGTCTAATCTGAAGACGAAACTGAAGATTTGGATGATGTCAGTGCAAGTGCAAGTGCGAGTGCAAGTTACTTTTACGGACGAAATCGGTATAAGTGGTCCAAAAATCCTCCTGCTGCTTCGCGTATCAGGTCCTCTAATATAGTCAGTCATCGACCAGGAGCAAAGGGTCCGGCAGTAAATACTCCTCTTAGAACACCTTCTGAAGCATGGTCTCTTTTTATTACGGAAGAAATCCTAAATGAAATATTAGAACATACAAATGCAAAATTTACGGAAACGAGTTTTTCTTATGGACCGACGGCTAGTTATGTTGGACACACAGACCTGATTGAATTAAAAGCATTGCTGGGGCTTCTAATTCTGGCTGGAGTGTTCATGTCTAATCACGAAGACACTAGAAGTCTTTTTGCATCGGATGGTATGGGAAGAGATATTTTTAGAGGTGTTATGTCTGAGCAATGGTTTTTGTTTCTTTTGTTAACGCTGATATTTAACGATCAACTAACTAGGAGGAACAGAATTGACAATGGTGATAAACTTGCAGCAATTTCAAAAATTTATGAAATTTTCAATACAAGCTGCACGAACAATTTCAGTTGCAGCAAATATGCAGTTGTAGATGAAATGCTTGTTGGATTTCGAGGCCGCTGCTCTATTCGCCAATATATCAAAAGTAAACCAAAAAAATATGGCATCAAGATTATGTGCCTATGTGATTCACAAACGCATTATCTGATAAATTCATTTGTTTATAGCGGAAAGACACCGAACCCAATCCAAACAAACTTTCGGTTCCAACACGTAGTGTACTGAAATTAGTTTCTCCAATTATGAACACAAATCGAAATGTTACAGGAGATAATTGGTTTTCTTCTATAGAACTATTGAGTGAATTGAAAAAGGTTGGCTTGACATATGTCGGGACACTTCGCAAGAATAAGCGCGAAATTCCACCTGCATTTTTACTAACTAAACAGATACCAATAAACTCCTGTAAATTTGGATTTTCACACGATAATACGTTGGTTTCCTTTGTAAAAAAAAAAAAACTGTGTTCTGTTGGTTTCGTCTATGCATCACATCGAAAATTTGAAGCAAATGAGAAACCAGAAATTATAAATTTCTACAATGGTACCAAAGGAGGAGTCGATGCTTTGGACCAGAACTGTTTGACGTACTCCTGCCAAAGGCGGACCAGGCGATGGCCAATGGCCATATTCGGAGCAATGTTAGACATTGTACGTGTCAACAGTTATACAATTGTCTTAGCCACTTCAGACGGCACAGTCAATATGACACGAAGAGAATTTTATATTCGTTTAGGAAGAGAACTCGTCAATGATCACGTAAAATGGAGATACAAAATAAAAGAATTGTCATCTGGGCTAAAATAAATCATCAAAAATTTACTAGGTTTAGTTACACCACAACAGTCACAAGAAGCAGGACCTGTAAGAACCTACGAAAGGTGTCACATCTGTGGACGAAGCAGAGACAAGAAAATAAAAACCACGTGTCATAAATGTCGTCAGCATGTCTGCAAGGACCATTCTGAGATACTCATAGAATGCAGAGAATGTTTAGAAAGGTAAATTGTAAGAATTTTGTATAAATCTGAGTGCATGAAAAAACGGCATGATTTTTGTCATAAAAAATATACGTCTCACAACGTCATTGTCAGAATTTTTATATGAAATATTAATGCCACTTTTCTTTTACAGAGAATAAGATCATGGCTTCCAACAGTAAAAAAAGTGAAGACATCTTAAAAATACACTGCAGATACTTTTGTGAAAAAAAAAATTGTACAAGGGAACATTTTTTGTATTTTTTTATAAATGTAAATTTTCTATTTTGTTGTGAATAAAGTTTTGTTTTTCCTTGAACAAATCACAAGATAAGAGACTAGTTTATTGCACAGATAGTTCAAAAGTAGAAAAAAAAAGATAATTAACGAAATAATTAATTTTAAAGAGTGGGGTGTCAAAACACCCCACGATAGCAGTTGTGTTACCTGAAAACGCGATAGTACTTAAGGGTTAAAAACTCCTCACGCTTCAATCTACGCCCATGAAGATAGGAATTTTGCTATAATATTGAAGTAATTGCGTCACAATTCAACGACAAAAAACATATATGCGTTTAACCTATTGGATAGTGCAATTAATTAACTGCGTTTTGTACTTAGCGATATTATAGACTATTTATATGGTCCATCGTAATTTCAGTTTGATGCGTCCGGTCTCTAATAATAATAAAATGGGTACTTAGCAAAACTTAACGATGGGTGAAGCCCAATATATGTACTGTTATAGTTCTTTCTGTTACCAGTAACTGGAAGAAAAAGAACACATATGTTAGAAGCGTTAGAATAAGTATTATGAAAGAAGGCCATACACTTACAGTGTAAGATATTAACCCTGCAGAACTCGCGCCATTCTGTGGAACGTGAGCCCTCACGCGTGAGCATTTTTCTCACGCTTCATATTTTTTTTTATATAACGTCAGGATGCAAATAAAACTAGTATTTTTTAAGTCAAAATCAATATTTATTGTTTTTTTAAACATGTTATTTGCTTATAAAAGTTTAAAATCTCTAACATTTGCTAATAAAATAAAAATAATAAAATTGTAATCGAAAATAAATTGCAAAAAATCCTGTATTCTCTAAAATGCTAATCACTCTGATCTGAGGAACTATTGACCTTGGAACATGAGGGACAGACTTATTTAGCATGTTCTTTACAAATCACTTTATAGCACTTCTCGCAATATTTCTTGCTTTTTCGATTTTTTCGCCTAGGACAAAACGCACAAAAACCTGAGGCAACCTCTCGCACAACTGTTGATTCCTTCATGTTACAAATTTTTCGAATTCGGGTACGTAAACTCACCGGCAAATTCTGTTTTGAAGAACGATTTATCAAATGTGGTTTGATCAATTCTTGAGCCAACTCTTTCAAATATAATCTGCGGTCTTGAATAATTTCGGTATTATTTTTATATATTATTTGAGAGTTGATACCGCCTATATCCAAAATTGAGAAAAATAATCTTAGAGGCCATCTACAACAGAACCTAGAGACAGAGTAAGTTGACTTCAGCTCATCTACAACATCGACTCCGCCTTTTGTCAAATTATAAAACGTGATTATCTCCGGTTTTGAAGCATCTCCAGATTCTTCATCGATTTTATCATCACTATGAAATGTAGATAACATAGAAACAATTTTGTTTGGTTTCGGTTTGTATAAAACTAAAACCATAGGCTTGCAAAATGCAAATATGCTGCTATTTAGTGGTCTAATTTTAGTATTCAACATCAACGGCGGTATCTCTTTTTTATTTTTTCTTAACGTTCCGACAAAAGTTGCTTTCATTTGAATCATGTCTTTGGCTAGTGGTATAGATGTGAAATAGTTATCCATCGCAACGTTTCGGCCTGTGTTCAAAATTGGTTGCGTTATTCGTTTTACTACAGAGCTTGCCGAGTTATCCAATTTAAATGCGCCTTCAGGCTGTTTACCTGCATAAACTTCTAAGTTGCATGTATAAAACATTCTAGAATCTACTAAGGCCCATATCTTCAAACTATATTTTGCTGGTTTATTCGCGATGTACTGCCTGAATTTGCACCGGCCACGAAAATTTTCCAGCATTTCATCGCCTGTGCAGTATTCACCAACTTGATAGTTGTTTAGGCATTTCTCCACAAATTGCTCGAATACTTGCCGAATTGGAGCTAAATTGTCATATTTCTTTCTTTCCACTCTGTCAGTTACGTTATCAAATCTAAGAGAGCGTAATAAAAGGTGAAATCTCTCTCTAGACATTGTAAGCTTGAAGCATTCTGGAGCCGTGCCATCGTCCGACCAGAGTTCCCGAGTGTTCAAATATTGAGCCATTTTTATCCCAGCCATA
The DNA here is from genome assembly GCA_935421215.2 of Melolontha melolontha. Lineage (NCBI taxonomy): Eukaryota > Metazoa > Arthropoda > Insecta > Coleoptera > Scarabaeidae > Melolontha > Melolontha melolontha. The sequence continues at coordinate 218,694,279 of OW285236.1, forward strand.
TATAATAGTCCAGTGAGAGCATATATTTCTGTCTCATTTGTTGCACGACAATCCCTATCTCGCGTATAATTTGGGCGTACCTTGTCTAGGAATATATTTGTACAGTTCACAATATGTCGAATCATATCAGGCGGAAAAAATAACTCCCAGCATTCTCTTACAGCTTTTGCATTTTTTGCAATGGAGGTGACACCGGGTAAATGACTAACAATATTATGTCTCGGAGTGCGAGTGTTAGGATAAGGTGAGTGGGCCAACCAGCGAGTTGTGCCATCTTTACCAATATAATGATGTTCTCCATCAAATTGAGGCTCTGTGTCAACTATCATATCATCATTTTCGTTATCACGATCTGATTCTTCTGTGTCTGTATTATGGTCACTGTGTTCACTGACATTGTCACTCTCCACTTCATAATGATCTCCATCATCAAATAAATTTTCTGATTGCTGGTCAATAGCTGGTTGAGTATCCATCCATGTTGGTTGTGGATTTAATTCTGCATATTGTTGTCTTGCTAATTCGACAATTTTCTGAGTTCTACTCATTGCCATTATACTAAAAAAATAACATCGTCAAATAAATATGTCATTTTCACTAATATAAAACATTTAGTACACGACTAAATACTAATAAATGCAATACTTACATAAATAAGGTTAGAGAAACACGTCAATGCTATAACTCGCGTAGTGAGAGAAACGTCAATTGGCAAAACAAAACTCCAATGCCGGAACTAGCGCCGTGAGCGAAATGCTCACGCAGTCTGCAAGTGATTGACAAGTTCTTCCTAGAAATTGCTACAGACGACTAATTGGTGTTTAGGTTGAATTTATAAACAGAAGTGATACGTAAACTCAGCTAGAGGGCGCCTCGTTCCTACATCTCAACCCTCTTTAAAAATACAGCAATTCTGGCTTAAGCGTGAGCAAAATGCTTATAGGCGCGAGTTCTGCAGGGTTAAACAAGTTAATACCGCGGATTTAATTGGAAAATTTATTTGGTATAATTTTATTATATATGTAGATCACTTTTCATTATCAAAATTCATTAATTTATTTGTAATTCCGAAAATAATTAACTTGATTGATAATATTAATATCATATGGAAATCTATTTTGTCGACCGTAATATTTTTTGATTTGAACTAATTCACCGCGGAAATTATTGATTTTAACTTACATACATATGACATTAATAGCCATAAAAAAGAATGTAATTACAATTATTTTTTTTTATTATAACGGTAATGTCAATTAATATGAGATATAAAATAGGTCGATTAGAATAAATACAAAATTAAATACTTGTATTAAGCAAAAATAAATCGTATGCAAGCCAAGGAAACAAAACAAAAAGATAAGAGCGTCGCTTAGGTGTTTGTAAGAATAAACTACGTTAAAAATTATTGTAAAACTTAAAAATATTATGTAAAATACAAAAACTGTTGTATACTAACCGAACACGTTCTCAATACAAGAAGACATCGTCCGAACAATAAGATAGAACAGCATTCCTAATTTATACGGACCAATCCTACAAAAAAACTATTGGTGTCATCCCAATATCTGGTTGCCTCAAACATATATATATATATATATATATATATATATATATATATATATATATATATATATATATCGGCTTACAACGTTTTACGTCTTCCGATTCCTAATCGCCATTCCCCTCTGTTCATCCATAGGCCCTCCTCCAGATCCGTCTCTCGAATTTCTTTATCCACTCCGTCTCTCCAGCTTCTGCGCGGTCTTCCTCGTTTTCGGTTGCCTTGGGGGTTCTAGTTTGGCACTTTCTTTGGGATTCTGTGTTCTGGCATTCTTTGGACGTGCCCATACCATATTAGCTGTTTGATTATAATGTCATCTATAATGTCATGTTGTAATGTTTCTTGTTTAATGGTTTCATTTGGGACTCTATCTCTCCCGGATTTTCCTGCCGCTCTTCTCCAGAAGTCCATTTCTGTGGTTTTTATCTTTCTTTTTGTTTTTTCTTTTATCGGCCACACCTCCGAGCTATATGTTAATATACTTTTCACGATGGAGTTGTAAATCCTTTTTTTATTTTCTTTTGTAATGGTCTTGTCCCACAGAATACTGTTCAGCATGGAAGTAGCTCTTCTTCCTTGTATATTTCTGTCTGATATTGCCTCATCTAGTGTCCCATCCTTGGATATTTTCATTCCTAGGTATTTGTATATATTGCATTGTTTGAAGATCTGTCCCGTTGCTAGGTGTAGGTCTTCTTGCTGTCAGCCTATGCACATGTATTCTGTTTTTGCTATGTTAACATCCAGGCCCCATTTTCCGTATTCTTCGATGAGCAAAAGAAAGGGTATATACTGTCGTGTCGTCATCCACTGGCATTCCCATGTTATTGCATTTCCATTTCCATGTCTTTAGTGCATATTCCAAGTATATTTTGAATAGTGTCGGAGATATACAGCAACCCTGTTTAAGACCCTTGGTTATTGTGAATCCGGATGTTAATCCTTCGTTGGTTTTGACTCTAGATGTGGAACCCGCATATAAAGACTTCACGGCTTTTATTATTTCCGTGTTTATGTTGATATGTTGAAGAGCCTCCCATAATTTTACTAAAGGTATACTGTCGTAAGCCTTCTTCAGATCTACGTACAGGAGATGTACCTCTTGATTTCGTGCTGTTTTCTTTTCTAAAATTTGAGTTAGCGTAAACAGGTGATCAATTGTGGATTTTCCTGCTCTGTAGCCTGCTTGTTTTTCTGCCTCCATATTGGCATATTCTTTCTCTATCCTGTTCTTTAAGATTTTCCCATAAACTCTACTTATAGCACTTGTAACGGCTATTCCCCGATAGTTGTCACAGTTACTCTTGTCCCCTTTTTTATGTATCGTCGTAAGGTGTGATGTCTTCCATTCCGTTGGTACTTCGTGCCTGTTAAGGCATTTTTGGAATAAATTTCTTAATAGTCCGTAGAGCTTATCTGTGTCGTATTTTAGCAGTTCATTAGTAATATTACCTGGTCCTGGGGCTCTTCCATTTTTTAGGTTTTTACAGACTTCTTTAACCTCCGCCACAGTTATACTAATTGGGGATCCTTGTATAACAATCCCCTGGTTCTCGTTTTGGATGTCTTTGAATTGAAGTCTGTCCTCTGTCAACATCTCTTCAAAGTACTTGTTCCATTTTTCAGGTGTTATAGGTGAGATTATGTCCTTCGTTCGTCCTCCTCTCATACTTTTGAGGAGCCTCCAACTTTCTGTACTCTTCCTTCCTCCAATGTATGTATTGATCTTTGAACACGTCCTTTCCCATTGGTTGTTCTTCTTTTCCCTTATTTTCTTCCGTACTCTCCTTTGCGATTCCTTGTATTTCTCCTTGTCTTCCACAGCCTTCGAACTTAAATATACGTGGTACCTTTTTCTTTTTTCTTCTATTTCGTATTCAACTTCTTCGTCCCACCAGTATGGTTTTTTCTGTTTTCCTCGTTTTTCCTCGTAACCCAATGCTTCCTCTGCCGCTGAGCATATACCCCTCTTTATGTATTCGTATTCTTCTTTAATGTTTGTGAATTCTGTATTCTGAATTTTGCTGTCCAGTCTGGAGTTGTATAGTAGTTTTGTACTTTCGTGTTCGAGGCTGTTAATTTTAAATCTTTTTGGGGTTTCTTCGTTTATTATTTCACCCTTTTTTTTGGGATTGTCCGGTTCTTCTTTTGTTCTTATTGGTGACATTAGTGTTCCTTTTAGTAGGTAGTGGTCGCTTCCACATGAGGCACCTCTCTGAACTCTTACATCTAGGAACTTCAGTCTGGATTTTTGTTTAATTATTATGTAGTCAATAACGCTTTTTAGATTCCTTGTTGGCTGTGTCCATGTGTATTTATGGATCTCGCGATGTTGAAAATGACCATTAAGAATGGTCAACTGATTTTGTTTACATATTTCTATTAACCGTCTTCCATTATCGTTGACGACTTCTTCTCCATACTTTCCCACAAACAGGTCCTTCTGCTTTCTTCCTGTTCTGCCGTTTAGGTCTCCTAGAAGTATTATTTCTCTTGATGTTCCTATTTTTCCTATTTCCTCATTTAGTTTTTCATAAAATGAGTCTTTATTGTAGACTAGTTCGTCGTCATTAATGGCATATATTCCCAGGATAGTCACATTATATCCAAATATTTTGAGATTCATCTTTATCATTCTTTCATTAATCGGTTCCCATGTGGAGATGTACTTTCTCATTCTCCTGTGGATTACTATGGATACTCCTTGCTTAGCTCTGTTTTCCTTGGGTACTTCGCTGTAAAAGTGGTCGTAACTCCCCCAATTTTCCGATCCTTTTCCTTTCTTTTTCGCCTCTGTTAAAACCGCGATGTCTACTTGGAGATTTTTCAATTCGCTGGCAACTTCGTTTGTTTTGTTGGATAGGCCCTGTACATTCCATGTACCGCATATCGTTGTCCGTTTTCTTAGCTTGGTTCGTCCTTGTGTGTTATCCATCCCATTCCGAGGCAATTGATTAGGTTTTTTAGCAGGTATGTTTTTTTCCGTAGGGCAGGGAGCTGGCCTACCGCTAGAACCCTCCTCCTTCATCCGGGCTTGGGACCGGCAGTGACAGCTATAGAGCTAATCAATCCACCCCACAGCTGCCTCAAACATACCTGCATCAAATTTCCGTCTGTTCCTGATCAAACCCTATATCACCAAGAAAATCCTTGTAATAGACGTCGGATCACGTAATTACAAATAAAAATCTTTATTTTATATCCATATTTGCATAACATAACAACATAACCTCATTATTTGTACAATTGTAATAAAATTTAAGACACAAACATTAATTAGACTAAACTTACCTGAAACTAGACGGTCTTTTTCAAATGATATTTTCGCAAATTTATTAATCAGCTAAAATCAATAGCTTAAGTAATATTATTTACATTTTACCAACGTTTCGTCCACTGTTTCAAGGGACATCTTCAGGGCTTTACGTAGATGTTCGTCGTTTCGCCGTAGCTTGAAGAATTCTTCAAGCTACTGCGAAACAACAAACAAAAAAAGCAGTAGCTTGAAGAATTCTTCAAGCTACTGCGAAACGACGAACATCTACGTACAACCCTGAAGATGTCCCTTGAAATAGTGGTTGAAACGTTGGAAATTACGCCTAACTCGACGCGGTTCCAACCCGGAAACCGAGATATACATCTAGAGAACAACCGCGGAAACCTACACCTACATTATTCACATTTATTACACTATATGTCTATTATAAATACGTTTATGATTTATAACCCTATTATGTCACGTGATTTACGCATAATTATCTGCTAATTCAAATATGTTGTTAATTCGAACCATATATAAAAAAAATATATTAAATTTCAATTTCCACAAATTACATACAACATTTTTATTTACTGTTTATCTGACTTAATGCCGTATACTTGTGATATTATATTTTAAACTTATTTTAAGTGTAAATGCTCGTGATTGTTTAAGGAGACCAAATAATATTTGATTTTTAAAAAAGAAGAATCAACTCCTGTGAAATAGAGCTTGCTCTACCGCTAAGTTACCGAATATTGTATAATTTTGTTCATTTGATAAAGCATTAGATGAACTGGAGCCCATATTTCTTAAAAAATTATTAACATAAAAATTATATATTTAATCTACACCTGCCAATGTATATAGTCAGAGCGACATCTACTAAACTTATGTCAAACTAAGCTAGACGACAAGGTAGGCATCCTTATAATTTACATCATAATTATTAAAAGAATTAAAACCAATTCAGAATCTTTCTATCTCACATCCACTTGTAAACATATATAAACAATTCATAAACCTATTCTTATCAATTCATAATTATATTATATATTTAAATATATATACAATCAATGCAACGACATGAATATTTATAAATAAATATCTCTTTGGGTTCGGTGGTCAAGTGATCTAACAGTTCTTTGCTAATGGATAAGCGATTTCCTTCTTGTTCATCAGAGAAGTTCTTGGGCACCAGTTTCAGAAATTTTTCTCATGCCTAGTTCCTCTGTCAAAATTCTATGAACAATATCCTTAATCATGTTTACCCTATGTGCAATCATCCCGAAGTTGTTAACCGTCTGTCTCGGCATCTGAACCTACCTTCGACACACTTTCATCAGTTGCCATGATGTCATCGATGTTTACTTTGAATGTTTTCACGCCCCGCCTTGGAAAAGCCTTTTGCCATCTGAAAGCTTTACTGAAGATGAAGCAGCATCTCCATATTGATGTCATTTACATTTAAAGAGTCTCTGAAATAATTTTTTCCAGTTTAGCGCAAAATTTAATTGCATATGACTGTTCGATATTTTCCTGCATATTTCGTATGATGCGTTATTGAAACAAAACTGTAAAAACTAGCGATTACGCCATTAACACTGAGCTGAGTGGACTGTACCTTTTCTGGTTGCATACCTACCCCTGTCACTCACATCTAGTCGTCTCTAGCCTAGTGCAGTGTTTCCACATTGAGCGTAAAAAATAATCCTCATTACTTCTGAGACATTCCTCGTGCATTGAAAGCGTTTTGTGATTTTTGTGTATTAGCTTTACTGTCTCAACACTTTTCTTCCTTCATTCTGAAAATGGCAGCTTAGTTATCAAAATACGTATATGGAATACGAATATGATTGTATTAAAGGGTTTTACGCCTTTTTTAAATGGATGTGAACATGAATTTTGATCAAGTAAAGGCCGAATGATTTCAATATTTGTATGAAATTGAGCAATAATTCAAATATTTAGCTTGTTCTTTAGGATTATTTATTTTTTGTTGTAGTTGATGATCCAACATTTAAAATTTGAACAATATAACTAATAGAAATCATAAATAAGTTTCGGAATTACTCAGACTTTCTTATTAATAATTTCTCCTTTGCAGGTGACAGATATATAAGACAAGTGACGTCCCGTTTAGGAAAAGTTCACGTGAAAAGGGATACCTCAGACCCATCAGATCCATGCTACGATTTTGAACACGGCGATCCAGATAAGCAGGTGTTCTGTAGTCCCGGATATCCGAGAAGAAATTACTCGAACAACACCAATTGCTTTCGGGTCCTCGAAGGTAAGCAAATTACAACAACTTAAATTTTTAATCAAGACCTTTAATAACGAAAATAAGTACCTCCTTTTAATTCTCCGCAGACCGAAGGTATTTACGGAATAAAGTTATCCTTCTATTCGGGTTCGCTCAAGTTTATTAATATTTTACTCGTCAAAATACAGCGAATAGGGGATATATAAACGCGTGTCCCGGTATTAATTCTTTATTCTGCTCTGAAATATTAAAACGTTGTGACCTTTTGAATTATAACATATTTCCAGTCGTATTTAACATAAACACTGTATAGTTTGTGTGCTTACATTTACTTTCGCCTCTGTGAGTGAGATAATATGATAAACTAGGTATTGTAAGTGGCTGAAACAATGGAGTGGAATATTGTTGAATTATTTTAATGTTATTGGAACAGTAGCAAATATATGGGCATAAAGTAAAGGAGGTCACAATGACTAATTACACTGGTTATCAAATGTTCCTTTGATAAAAAAACACAAACACTGTTGTATTAGATTTACACTTTATTTAATAATAACTATATGACAACTGTTTCACCATACAGCGGTATCTTCGGATATAACAGAGAGGTACTGCAAACATTTTACTTAAACGTATATACTCTATGACTTAATGGTATGTATTCGCAGAAATTGGAAACCGAAATATTTTTACCCTTGTTTATATAAGGGATACATACATTACATAATTATATTATACATAAAGCACAATTAACAAAATATTCTAATCAAAAATAGGAAATAAGTTCAACAGTGGGGAGGAATTAAGCTCTGTTTTGTCATTTAATCTGAAGATACCGTTGTACGGTGAAACAGCTGTCATATAGTTATTATTAAATAAAGTGTAAATCTAGTACAACAGTGTTTGTGTTTTTTTATCATTTGATATGGATTTACATCAAGTAAAGGCAGAATCGATTCAATCAAATGTTCCTTTTTTAATTTTTTTTTAGAAATTATGTACAATTTTTGTTTCTTAGTTCTAACAATAGTCATAACAACAAATTCATTCTGGCACGTAAGGTTTTGGGAAAAAAATATTGAAAAGTAAATGAATTTTACTGTTCCACTTGCCCTGATGTTTTTAAATAAAAGAAATGTCATGATAAAACATTTCGCTATGTTTATTACGCACGTCGCCGAGGTTCCGGGGAAAGAAATCCAGATACGAGTGCAAAATAGTATATTAAAAAAAAAGTTTAATAAGGCACCATTTTGCCACAGGAGTTTTCTAAAGAACGAGTGCGGCAAAAGGCCTTATGAAACGAGTTTTTATACCATTTTTTCTATTTTGCATTTTTTACATTGGTAAATTGAAATTATTTAATTTGACAGTTTAGAGTTCTATTTTTATATAAAGTATGCAGTTGGTCACATTGATACTTGGCAATTTCAAATTTAAATCTTGCTTTCCGCGAAGTACTACAATATAACATATTATTTATTAATTTTCGATTACTTGATTACTGATTATTTGATATTTTATTTAAAAATGTAACCATGAGCGACATAGAAACTAATATATTTTGTTGTGAATTGTACACAATACAATATACGTTGTTTGTGTAGCCTACGTACATATATCATATCTGTCAAATATACTTAACCCTAGAAGGTATACCTGGGTTACGAGTGACCCCAACAGAATTGAATTTTCCCACTTATATTCTTATTTCGCGCTTGGTGGCGCTGATAATTTAGGTAAGGTTTGTCGATTGTGAATAGTATAAACACGTGCAGTGAACCTTACGTTGTCGGTTATCGTTTTCTCAATAAAAATTATTTGGGGTTGTGAGTGACCCCAGGATACGTTTGTGTATTGTGAAATAATACTGTTTGTAATTTCGTGTGATAGAATATTTGTGAAACATGTCTAAAAAAACCGTGAGTGCTCTAGATCCGGACTTTGAAAAAACTGTCTTACAATGGTACGATGAAGCAGAAAGCGATATTGAAGACAATTTTGCAGAAAGTGGCAGTGAGGACGAGGTGGAAGAGTTGTCGGAACACAACGATGACACTTCTTCTGAAGATGATGAGTTTGAAGAACGTCCACTTCAACGTGAAGGAATTTTGCAGGGCAGAAATGGTTTTGCATGGAGTTAACGAGAACCTGCAAAAAGCAGAACGCCTTCAAGAAACATCGTGGTAAAGGTACCTGGAGTAAAGAGTGCACGTGTAATTACCACAGAAATAGATGCGTGGGCCATTTTATTCACTCCTACAATTTTAAATGAAATTATAACTCATACAAATGAAGAAATAGAAAGACAAGGTGTCAAATACCAGCCAGCTACGAAATACGTACATTCTACAGATAATGTAGAAATCTATGCCCTATTAGGCCTTTTGTACATAGCTGGTGCTCGAAAAGATGCACATCTATCTGTAGAACAAATGTTTTCTTCACAAGGACCTCTAATATATATATGAATTATACCTGAAATACGTTTCAAATTCTTATTGAATTGTCTAAGATTTGACGATAAAGAAAAAAGAAATCGTGAAGACAAATTTTCACCGATAAGGAAAATATGGGAGGATTTTATAGAAAATTGTACAAAGAGTTACTCTCCTCACTGCTACGTAACTATAGATGAGCAGCTACTTGGTTTTACGGGCAAATGCCCGTTTCGTGTATATATAGGATCTAAACCTGACAAATACGGAATTAAGGTTGTATGTACGTGTGATTCGCGTACATATTACATGATAAGTGCTATTCCATTGGAAAAAACACCAATCCAATCAACGAATCTGTTCCAATGCATTTAGTGAAAGAGTTATCCAAATCTATTCATGGAACAAATAGAAACATTGCAATGGATAACTGATTTACGTCTGTTCCATTAGCCAAAGAAATGCTTAGCAACAAACGTCTAACAATCGTGGGAACAATAAGACATAATAAAAGAGAAATACCACCTTCTTTTTTACCTTCTAAAAACAAACCCGTACTAATTTCCGAATTTGCTTTCTCAGACAATTTGACGTTGGTTTCGTTTACACCAAAGAGAAATAAATCTGTCACACTAATCTCGACCATGCACGCTGACGAGAATGTTAACGAGGTTTCGAAGAAACCAGAAATTATTGAGTTTTACAACTCCACCAAAGGTGGAGTGGATACATTCGATCAGATGGCTCACAACTACACCGTATCCAGAAACAAGAAGGTGGCCACTTAGATATTTCTATGGGATGCTTGATCAAGTCGGGATAAATGCCTTTGTGTTATATAATGTGTCGGGTAACACTAGCAAAATTACCCGAAATAAATTTTTGCAATCACTCGGACTGCAACTAGCTAAACCTTGGATGGAAAGTAGGCTCTCCAAAAAGATATCCGGTAAACTGCAAAGTGAAATACGAGAAGTACTGGGACTAACACATATTCCAGAAGAGGAACAACTTGGTCCAGGCCAAAAAAACTCAAATCGTCAAGATGTTATGTATGTCCTCGTTCACTTGATCGAAAATGCAGAGTTGTATGTTATATGTGTTCCAACAATGTATGTAACGAACACCGTACTGATATTTGTCTAAACTGTAAGAGAAATACTTAAAGTTGCTATTGGCTTCACTAAATAAACGTTTTCAAAAAATTTTCTTTTATTTTTCCAAAATTAATTTCTGGGGTAACTGGTGACCCCAAGTATACGTTTTCAAGTGTGTTATTTTGGTATACCTTCTAGGGTTAAATTCTTAAAATCAAATGACAGCAATGATATTTATTTCTGTGTTCGAACCAATGAACAAAATGAAAAAAAGCGTATCGAAATGAAGCTCATTTCGATACTGTTTTGGGTTTCATAATGAGTTCATTACGAATGCAAAATAGAAAAATGTACAAATTTATTGCATTTTCGCGAAGTAAAGTAAATATGATTTCTACATTTTACGACGCTATTTATTCAATTTTTTAATAGGTCCCCATGGATGAAATAACGGGTGTTCATTTGAAAAGTCAATCTAGTAGCATGTGATTTACTGAGAACATTTTGAATTATGTCGTAAATTAAAATTTACTACTTAACCTACGAAGTCGTATATTTTGACAGTTTCATACATACAAATAACTAACAAATGTGATTGACATTATCAAATGTCATTTGGATTTACGTTTACGGAACAACAAACACATACTAATATATATGGGTCTTATTCTATCAAAATTTCAAAGTAACCTAGATTGACTTTTCAAATGAACACATGTTATGTAGACGTCAAGGCATTATGTTTCCTCGTGTAAGATACAAAAGTGCATCTGCCAATATTCATATTGAACTTGTTTTTCATGCACCATTCAACTACAACATTCAGTGCATTCTGCAGAAAAATGATGTCTAGTTCATTTAATATGGTTCGGTAAATCTTAAGGTCATCTGCATATGCCAAAACTGCACAAGGTATGGAAGTTAGCAGGTCAGTAATAAACATAATGAAAAGCAGTGGTCCCAAGTTAGAGCCTTGCGGCACACTAGGGTGGAAGTTTAAGGCTCTGATCTAAAGCCATTGAAATACACGTAATTGTGCCTATCCTGAAGACAACTATGAAGTAACCTAATCAAAGCATTAAACAGACCAAATGCACTTAATATCTGCAGCAATATCACATGGTCAATGGTATCAAAAGCTCGTTTAAAATCAGTGTATATTACAACAAGTTGACCGCCCCCATCGAGATCTTCAGCTATCTCCTGTGTAATAATAGCAAGATTTGTTGTAGTAGAACGACCAGTCATAAATCCATGTTGAGACGGCGAAATATATACTCTAACGTTCTCCATTATAATATTGTGCAGCAGATGTTCAAAAACTTCAGAAAAATTACTTAGGATGGTAATAGGTCTGTAATTCAGGACGTTGGCAGCATCTCCTTTTTTAAAGACAGGACAAATTCTAGCAATCTTCCATTCACTTGGAAACTTACAAGTACTAAAGCCAGGTTAATAATTTTCGATAAAGGCGCAGAAAAGATGCGAGCACAATCCCTGACCAGGAAGCTTGAGATTTTGTCGTGACTAGCAATACTCGAATTCTTCAACTTTTCAGCGCATACAGCCACGTCATCAATGTCAATATCAATAATGGCAGTCGGAGGAAGGTTAGAGAGCATATCAGGTAATGTTGTTACAAATGAAGGCGGCAGAAATACTGACGAGAAAGCAGAAGAAAATGCGTTCACTATGTCATGGGATTTATCATAATGCGTATTGTTATTTTACCAGGAATTCTGGAGGTATCTCGTTTCGATTGAATAAATTACTAGAAAGTTTTAGGATCAGAACATATGGTACCTTGCACATTCTCAAGGTAATTCTTATACGCCATAGAAATTTCAAAGTTCAGGTCTCTCCTGACACGGTAAAAATTTTCTTTGAACTATTGACTGGCCGTGGATCGTCATCTGCTTATTCGCTATTTATAATGCCCAATCTATACAGTAAATTAATTTTACTTACTTACTAAATGAAATCTGCAAATTTTATCGCTTATAATACCGGCCCTAAAAGTACTTTTTATATAGATATTTTTACGTTCAAGACAAAATGTTAATATTACATATTACCTTATTATTGAAATTTTTGACTTTCTTTTATTTTCTATTCTTTTACGTTCATTCATATATTTACAGCGACTTCGGCAACATTATTACATTCTGCGACTGTCGAACACTGCAATTAATAAAACGCATTCTTTGCTTAAATTGAGATCTAAACAAGTTCCTACGCTTTTCTTATTGATGATGGTGTAATATACGTCTTTTGTTCGTCGGTTGCAAATTTCGTACACATAGCAGAACCTGTCAACTCCATTTTAACATTGATGAAACAATATATGCACTGTTATTTATAGGGACTGTAAAACTTCACAAAGCAAGCAATGTCAATTACGTAGAGCTTAGTTGATTTATTTATTAGAAATGTTTTACTCGTTACACTACCATATAGTTTTCCTTGTATACAGAGTGCTTGCAAATCTTCTTGCAAATCAGTTGAAATTACATAAATTCTAAGAGTTTTTCTTTTATCTTATTTGAATCTCAACTAATTACTAAATATTTTATATTAGTGTATAGTTAATGATTAGTGGGGACTGGATACGAGAGGCCGATGACTACTATTGAAAATTTATATGTTTAAAGAGTTTTTAATTTATTTACATAATTGGAAAACAAACGAGTGGTGATCTATAAAATTCGAAATCCACTTATGTTTGTTCATTTTGTGGTTCAAGTTGAGTAAATGGGTATTAATACTAACTAGCAATACCTTCTCAAGATTCTCTTCTGTAAAATATGTTCTCTTTGAATGAAATACATCCTTGTATATAGAAAACGTCCTTTCTACATCGCAACTGGTTATAGGTGCACCCTGGAAATATTCTTTAATTTCAGCGTATTTAGCAGTTAGATTTTGAGGCATTGTCCCCATATACAATTGCCGCAATGTTATTAAATCTGGATTTCTATTGAAAACTGCGTCTAACTTTTGCAGTCACTTGGATTATATTTCAAATTATTAATAGCCACATCTAATGTGGTTAATCCATCATTTAATTTGAGATTTTGATTATCAAAATAAGTGATTAGTATAGGCAAATTTCCAAGGTGTTCTTGAAGAAAGTACAAATTATTTGGATTTGTATTTGGTCCTAGCACCCAGAAATACTTCGTGCATCGTCTTTTAAACATGTAACGAAATTTTGTAAACTATCGATTTTCTCTGCATAAAAACTAGTAGCTTCCAACCATGTTCCCCACCTAGTTATTACTGGAGAGGGAGGCAGTGACAGAGGTGTAAAGAGCTACTACCAATGGTGCTTTTCTGAAAACTTTTTTAATTTTGAAAGCGGATACAAGTCTATCAGTTTGAGGAAAGATGTCTTTGATATATTCATTGATTCTGTGGAAAACATGTGCTACACAAGTGATATATGGCATATTAGAATATATTTCCTTTAATAGTCTGCCTGTTTTTAAGATATATGTAACACTGTCACTGAAAAATAAGTGTATTTTTTCTTTGCACCTGTCGTTCGAATGAAGGATTTGATGCATATTCTCGTAAATGGCTTTAGCTACTGTTTCCGCCTCAACTGTATTTATAACTTTTGTTGCTATTACATATGCGTTATATGGAATAGTTGGATGTAGTACACCAGCTACAACATTTACCACCACACAGCGTCCTAATATATAGACACTTTCATCGGCACTTATCCATAGGTACTGATTTGAAAAATGGCTTCTAATGCGTTCTACTGCTTTCGTGTAGCAATTAAGAACATAATATTTGCGTAAGGTGGATTCATCAAGAACAATTCGACCAGTATATTTTTGGCGAAATGTTTTGAAGGTGGGATTGTTAAGTTTATTTATTGGAATATTTGCCGCCATTAAAGTTTCACTGAGTTGTTCGTTAGAATTGTCTGATAGTAGAATAGTAGAAGATAGTAGAAGTGTCGAATATCTGTGTTTCTGTTTGCGATGCTAAGTGACGTTTTACGTGCAATTTCTTGGAATTTTTTAACTATATTTTACAGACTTTGAATAAATTTTGGAGTCACTGGCAATGGACATACAATCAGTTTGACCCTTAATCCAACTCTCCATTATTTCACGATTACATTCTCGACGTTGTTCCATATCATATCTGAAAAAGTAGCTTAAACTGTGTACGATCTAAATAATTAAAAATTAAAAATGTATGCGTAAGTTATTGAAACTTAACGAAATTCACTGCGACACTTACGTCAAAATAATTGGGAGAAGTAGATTCGATGAAACGATATTAAACAGGATCTATTAAAAAAATTACGTAGTATTTTAATTAACAGTTAAAACAATGAAAAACATAAACTAATTCTCCGTACTTTATTTATCTTACGACATATAAGCTAATAAATAAAATAAATTATAAAATAAATGATAAAAACCCCGCTTCTATTTACGCTATAATATTGAAGTAATTGCGTCACAATTCAACGACAAAAAAACAGATGTGCGGTTAACCGAATGATAGCACTATTCATTCGGTTAACCGCACATCTGGTTTTTTTCAATAACTGCGTATTGTACTTAGCGATGTTTAGACTATTTATATGGTCCATCGTAATTTCGGCCTGATGCGTCCGGTCTCTACTAATTAGCATGTATTTTATATTAGTGTATAGTTAACGACTAGTCTTAATTTTTTTTTGTGTCTTCAGCAAGGCTCTTAACCTTGCGATACAAGCAATCAAAATTTTTCATGAACACAGACAAGCTGACGGATATATTATACTTGTTGTATAATAATAATAATAATTGTAAGTTGCGACCTTCAACTTAATTTTTTTATATGGAGGCATTTCATTATTTCATTTTTGAATTTTGCCTTGAATTATAAGCATGTTCCATGTACCATGTCCTATACCCAAATTCAACAATTATCGAGAAATTTACTATTGAACATATCTATAACTGAGGCCGTATCCTATAAGATTTCTTTCACCCTGTGGTCTGTAAGGGGCCGATTTATTAAAAAAAAATACAACTATAAATCAAATTAAATCCTCAAACTGTTGATTATTAACTCCCTGACGATAGGCAAGTCGAAATTCAATTTCTCGTAACACTTCAATTAACGATTGTGGCTGGATTTGTTGTATTTCGGCCATAATTCTATTCTTGAATTCATCAATATTTTGCGGTTTATTGAAGTAGACTTTGGATTTCAGATAACCCCATAGATAAAAATCTACTGGGATTAGGTCTGGAGACTTAGCTGGCCACTCATAAAATCTCTCCTTCCGATCAATCTATTTGGGAAAATATTATAAAGATATTCTCGTACTTACTTAAAAATTGGGGATTGGCATTGCATATATCTATCATTCTAATCTGCGGTCAAGATCGTCTTCAGTAAATTCCCGAAATAAATGTATTTTGTATGAGCGCCATTTGTTCTTGTGTAAATATTTTAGAACAGACGATTTACTTACTGACTGTTCTGCAGCTACTTCGCGACTTGATTTGTAAGGACTTACTTGTAACTCGAGCAAATCATTAAATTGTGTATTTTCTGGAAATGTAACATACATGGTTGATTTTGTACTTGTCTCTTACGTGACCAAAGTCTCTAAATTTTTTTCTATCTTACTAACTACTGATCGTGTAATAGGCCTCTCCGCGTATTTATCATTAAACAATTCGCAAACTTCAGCTTGTGTTCAAGTCCTGTCGCCATATCCTACCATGATCAAAATTTCTTATTTGAAGTGAAATTGTTACACATTGTTACACAGTCAACAATTAAAAAAAAACAAAATAAACACACATTTTAATGCTTTGCTAGGTTTACAAAAAAAAAAAAATTAAAAAGCAAGTCGATAACAGTTAATTTAATGTAATTTCTAACTCTGTTTTTTTAATAAATCGGTGATTTTCAGACCACAGAATGAACGAAATTTTATAGGATACGGTCTCAGTTATTGATGTGTTCAATCGTAAATTTATCGATAACTCTTGAATTTGGGTGTACGACATTGGGGTACATGAAACATACTTAGAATTCGATGTAGAATTCAAAAATAAAATAAAAGATACCGCATAATTTTCATATTTTAGCTACTTTTTTCCATTATTTTCAAATTTTTCCAATTTCATATTTCTATATTTTTTAGAAATTCTCGCAAAATTTTCAGATTTTAGGGATCTTTCCTATTATTTTCATATTTTTCCAATTTCATATTTCTGCATTTTTCAGAAATTCTCCCATAATTTTCAAATTTAAGCGATTTTATCCAATTATTTTTTTTGCTGTTTTCATATTTTCCAGTTTTTCAGATTATTTCGGTAATCTTCGCATAATTTTCATATTTTAGCGATTTTTTTCCAGTATTTTCAAACTTTTCCAATTTCATATTTCTAATTTTTTTAGAAATTCTCGCATAATTTTCAGATTTTAGCGATTTTATTTCATTATTTTAAATTCTGCTGGTTCCACATTTTCCAGTTCTTCAGACTCTTTAAGAAATTCTTGCATAATTTTCATATTTTAACCTTTATGTGACTGGAAGGGTACCCGGGGCCTTTTTCAGATTTAAATATTACTATTTTTTGTGTTTGGACTTGCTGAGCTTGGAAATTCTGTGACATCTCTAAACTTGTTTTATATTACATTTTATTATATATACTTCGTTATTTAGATTTAATTTTTAACGAAAAAATGGCATCCGAAATTATTACAACCTCTAAGACCTCTATTTAAAATTACATATCGATGGATGTGAAAGAAAAAAAGTAGCATTTTTACATTTTTTTGTTTATATATGTTATAAAAAAGATGTATAAAAAAAACGAAAATAAATAATAATAGGATTAAACTGCCTGTTGGTACAGGTATCGCTTACGGCCTTAGTAACAGAATGCTAATTACAAACTGGTTTTGAACAAGAATTACATTCTTTTCGCGTTTTTCTTTGTCTGTGATTCAATTCCCGGCAAATGTAACATTTTCCAACTACCAAAATACGCCCAGAAGTATCTCGAGATGATTGATCTCTGACTGCTGTAACGACTGGTTGTGTAATTTGGTGTCCTAGAACCATTTCTAGTGATGTACGTGTAAAATGATTGCCCAAAACTCTTGGAATACTGCTTCGAGTTAGTACAGCAGACATGCATAACTCGTTTGCAAGATCTTCCAAAAATCTCCGTCGTCCGTCGGTTGATGTAAGCCTAGGATTGTGATCCGTGTAAATTATGTATGCACTCAGTGCAGCAAGGTCGACCATATTGTAAAAAAATGCTAGGGGCCAACGATTTGTTCTACGCTTTACTGTACACTCTGATAACATTTTATCCATCGTGTCGACGCCGCCTTTGGTTTTATTATAATATTTAATAATTTCGGGTTTTGCAGTACCAGTATGTTCTACTTTGCCTGTTGTATGCATTGATGATAATAGAATGACAGATATGTTCTTTTTGGGGACATACGAACATATAGTTGCTCTTTTAGTAAATGCAAAATTAGTGGAATTTATAACTCTACTTTTATTGAATTGCTTATTGGAAGGAAGAAAAATTTTTTTTTTCGAACGGTTCCTAAAGTTAAGTTCCAAGAATTTCGGTTATGAGCCAACTGTAAACTTGTGAAAAAGTTGTCTGTCATTATATTTCTTCCAGAACCTTTATATTTAGTAACTAAATCTAGAACTGTACGCTCTCCAATATTCACTTTCAAATTCTTTCAGTAATCTTCACATAATTTTCCAGTTCGTCAGACTCTTCAGAAAGATGTTTCTATTTGAAAAAATGAAGTTGATAGTAGTAAATTTGCTACGTTAAAATAAAATTAAAAACTAAATAAAGAAAAGAGAAACTAACTTATAAATAGACTGTATAATCCCTACCCAGGGTTCACATGGGCGTGGACCTAGATACAAATTATAGACCATAGTTATATGGTCTATTTATCTATGTAATAAACAAAAATTGAAATTAAATTTTCCAAGCTTTCTAGGAGTGTGAAAATTGGTACAGATTAAAAATAAACAAAGTTTGATCAAGGTTCCCTAATATCTTAAAGTGAATTGATTATTTAATTAGGACAAAAAAACGTAAAGTAAATCTACATTTAACGTTGTAAAACTCCAGGAAAATAAAATGAAATTTATTTTGTCAATTAAATGTAAAAAAAATTCGTGTCTTTGATCACGTTTACGACTTGCCCAAACAGAAAAAGAAAGCTACAAAGAAAAACTTATATTACCTACTCGAAAATGTCGTTTTCTTAAAAAAAAAACATGAGTGGAAATTACATCGTATTTCTTAACAATGGAATTATGTAGAACTTTAAATATACAAAAAAAAAATTCATGATGTTGGAAGTTAATTTAAATTAAGATTGTTACGCTCGAAAAATTATCCTGAGACCTCTTGGGAATTTTTAATGAATTAACTACTTTATTTGCTTACGTTAAGTCGTCTTAGGCTATTCATAATTCAACATTTTCGTTTATTTTGATTTTATTTAATTTTGTTATTAATTATCGCTCATTTTAGGCTTCTTCAAACTCTGTTATTTTCATATAATTTTCATATGTTCAAATTTTCTGGATGTCACTATATCCATATTCTTAAATGGCTATTTTTCTAAACCTCGACGCAGGTCGACATTTTGGAAATTTTTATGCGTTGCCGTGCTTTGTATATTTTTAATATTATTTCAATTTTTGTTTCTCCTTAATCGATTTTAGCATTGTTTTTTTTTAATTTTGTGAATCTATTAGGGTGCTTTATTTATTTGTTTAACCTTTTATTTAACGTAATTTTGCGTACTCCATTTCTTTCGCTTGTTGCGCCATCTTCTCGACATTTTGTTGTTCTTCCGATTGCAGATCCCTTGACGATTGAGGTCATCCTTTTATTGTCTTTCTAGCCTTTATTGCCGTGAATTAATTTTTAAATTTTCGCTTGATAGCTCCGTCGATCACTCTTAAACCTTGTTAGGGTTTTTGGGAAATTATTCTCTTTTCTTTCAAGTTTTCCGTCCATCGATCTTGAGTGTGACGTATGTCGGGCGGTGATCGTTTCATGGAAATCTTCTAACGACCGGTACTTTGATCGAGGTCCTAGTCAGCGTTGGTTCTGTTTTATTTCTATGTAAGAACTTAGTTTTTGCGGATAATTATTTATTTTGGTTGAACCGCCTATTTTGTGTACTGCTGTACACCAATGGAGTCTTCAATTAAACCACGTGAAGGTCTGGACGAGTGTATTCACGTTCCCTCGTTGCAGATCATTTAATTCACGTAAACTTGAAGGAAATTCTGAAGGAGAAAAACCTCATATCATCCTCAGATGCAGATTTAAATTTCGGCGTGGTCTACAAAAAAAAGGAAGCTTCTAGAAGGATTTTGCTAGCGTCCAAAATGGCGTTCCTTAGTTTAATGGCGGCATAATGGCAGCTATATTTCGATTAAATCAACGGAATTGTCTTACCTGTGCTCTCCTGTGAAGGCTAACTCAAAATAAGTTTGAAGACGGGTCGATGTAAGGGGCATATTAAAGTAGATGTTAATTTCTATTACTTGATGATGGTTATTGCTTAACCTTTTGCAAACCATATTTATATTTAACTAATTTACTGCTTGATTACTCTTAAGTAAAGCATTAGAGAAGATATTCCCTTTAACTTGGGCAAACGATGTAAGTTAACCCTTCCTATCTTTTACAGTATCGTAAGACCTAGATTGTTGAAATCAGGTTAGATAATAGGGTTCGTCCTTGACACAAACTTGCTGATGTATTGTAAACATTTATTATTTGCTGTGCCTCCTCATACATTTTGATAGTAAACCTAGATAGCAAGCTAGGTATTTTTATTATATATTAGCAGATAGGTGTCTGAACTTCGGAATTCAAGCATTGGCTTTTTATATTATTATTAAACTGGTTGTCTAGCTTCACCAGCAGCCAGGAGAAGTCGGGCCTTCGTACAGATTTATCATTAACTTGGGGTACGTGATAGATCTAACTACTTTCTTATTTACTTTGTAAACGTTATGTAAAGAACTACCAATTACGTATACCTAATTTGTGTTCTACTTAGTTCATGTTTGGAATTTTAAATCGATTTTATCTTTATTGTTCTTAGAACTACTACCTGATTATACAGGGTGTTGATATTTTGACAGGTGTATTCCTGTTTTAGTAAACTCTGTATTGCGCCTAGTGCGATTCCTTTGTTATCAGGGGAATTTATCTGGGTAATTTTGAGTTTTTTTTTTAATTTAAACTAGCCTAATTTTTGCCTTGGCGCATTTTGTTTTTTTTGGCGTTACATTAAATTAATTGTTGAATTGCTTGCTATATCCATTTAACTTGCTACTGTTAACTTCACTTACGTCTACTGAAATACTTGTCATAAAATTTATTCTGAGCCTACTTTGTCATAACATTAAATTTTGTTATTGCTGATGTCATGTGTTTTTTTAACCTTTACCTCAAGTGTTTGAGAGCAAAGTATAGATAGAATTGGGTTACCAGTGGTAAAGAGGCATACCCTTTTGCGATTGGAGCTACCAGAGTCCCACCCGCTTCCGTGTTTTCGGGGGACTTTGCAGGGTATTAATACGGTGGCGTCTTATCCTCCATCTAGCGACCTAGGAACTCGCGACACTCTCCGAATCTCGACAGAGCTGGCCGGCAGAGTATTTACTCCGGGACGTCCTTTATCAGATAGGTCCGGACAAGAGAGGGTTGCCCTGTGGAACATCTCACAGCCGCGTGGATATTGGTTTTATTTTGTTTAGGTCGCAAAAGCGTAGCAAGATTAAGAATGAAATTACGTAGTATTCAAAAAATTAATTTACGTGTTAAATATGAATATTTATATAGCTTAAAAATAGATGAAACAGTAATGATTAGGTAAAATTATGAATTAGATCTTTTAAATGATGTTCATAGCGTCTACAAAATTGTTAATTTTGAACGATAGTAACTAATGATTCAGATAAACAAAAGAAAGAAAAAACGAAAGAAATAAAAATACTTAGCTGTGTTTAGCTTACTTTCTTTCTTTCGTTCGAGAATGGAATGGGATACTCCTTCAATAGGTCTTAAAAAAAGGACTGGAGATAGTTCAATCTACTATATAGATAAGAAAAACCCAACCAAAAAACCACCTGTTCAAGGGTACACAAACGAATGGTAATTACAAGAAATGAATTAATTACAAAAAAAGAGATACCTACCAGTATGTAACAAGTGGTTTTGAAGACACAAAAACTTATATTCCGGTAACTTGGAACAAACCCTTCTCGCCATCTTAAAATCCCCTTACAGATAGAATTGGAAATTCCATTAAAGTCGCGGAACTTTGGACTCAGGAGGGTACAATATCGATACCTCTTTCAAAGCGATAATAAAGCCCTTAACATTCAAATAACCACGTGGTGGGTGAGTAAATTCAGTAAATAGGATCAACGACGGTGTCGGCCTTACATCTGAGCGACAAATACGCTAGATAAATACGAACAAGTACGAAGACAGCGCTAGTACAAAGGAATAACTATAGGAAGTTTCTAAATGAATAAAGCAAAATGGTAAAGAAAGACCCCTAATTCGCGAAAAAATAATTAAGCCTCTGCGAACATGTAGCAACTTATTTTTAAGCCACTCTGTGGACATGAATTTACCGTCAGAAAAACACCAGCCAAAAATAAAAATCCGAACGAAAAATGTCCGAACGTTTTTCCAAAAAATAAAGCCATGCATTTTTCATTTGTTCCAACCCACGAGTCCTCACTGTATAATGTTAGTTCGTAGAATTTATCGACCAGAAAAAAATAAAATCCAGGTCAAATTTGATTCACCCTCGTGTGGAAAGAACACAATTAAAAAACTTTAATTCTGAAAAAGAAAATAATTTAATATTTTCCGGAAGTTTTTGGCGGAGTATTTACGTTTACCTTAATAGTGTCGTATTTTTCCCATTAATTAAAATTGCATTTTTACATTTCCCGCCTCGAAAAGAATCACACGGTCGGGTGAAAGAGCGTACAAAAAAAGCGCAGCATAACAAAGGAATTTAATTCAACGTAAGGTGCTTACAATGTTAATTGAACATAAATATTTAAGCCCCGGAGGAGTTTCCATGTGAACACGACGCGAAATAAAATTACCCCCTAAAAATTCTTTATCTACAACAAGGCCGCGAAACCTGCAGAGATTACGTTATATTTATTACACGGACGCAGTGAATTCAATATTTGTAGTCACAGCAATACGGTATCTTTGCCAAGTCTGCTGTAGTTGAAATAGTGGCGGTACACTCCCTAAGACATATTTGTGACATAAAACCCATGTTTACCGTTTTTATTACTCGCAGACCGTATTTCTGTTGCTTATGTGGCATAACCTTACGCAGCCGTTTTGCTTTTTTTATTGTCGCAAGCGAAATCCTCATGTTTAAAGTTAGATTTTGTGAAAAATAATATACGAGATCAATTAAGTTAAGTAAAAAAGACAAAAATTGCATGGAAATTAATTTTATTCCTTTTGATGTAGTTGCTAAACTATGAAATTTTATTGATTCTTAAATACACATGGCAAGTTTATGATTTTTTTTACTTTTATAGTACAGTTTAGTATTTAGTTGACTTATTTCTTTGAAATAAATATTTTTTATCCATCCGAGTATTAAGGAGATCGTTGATTGACGAAGGATATACTTGTTACGTTCCAGAAAAACTTCGCGAATGTTGATATGGATATGTTGATGGGAAATTGATATGGACACTGCTTAGGATTTTTTCTAGAGCCATTTTTACTAATTGCACTATCTTCGTTGGAACTCCTAATGCAATCATTATCTGCGTTATTTTTTTTTTTCTAAAGACTGAGTCATAGGCTTTTTGGAAGTCCAAGAAAATTACACTTCCTGGGATATTGTATTCTAAGCATGAGGTTAACACTTCTTTCATTGTGAAAATCTGGTCCGTTGTTCCTCTTCCTTTCCTAAATCCGGCTTGATATTGTCCTATCAAATCTTTTGCAATGGGTTCCAACCCCTTTTTTATTACTATCGCCAGGATTTTGTATACTGTATCCAATAGAGAGATTCTTCTATAATTATTACAGTTCTCAGAATAGGTATGATTATGGAATGGGTCCATTTTTTCGGCATTTTTTCGGTTGTCCAAATATCTATTATTAACTTTTTTTATTTTTAATTAATTATTTTTATTTTTAATATTTAATTTTTTTTATTTAGATCTTCTCCAGCATACTTTATGTTCTCATTTTTTACTCCATTTCTTCTTGGACATTTATTGTTTTTGAGCTGCTCTATTACTTTACTTATCTCTTGTCTGGTGGGCTACGATATTGAATTTGTATTGACCGTCCATTCTGTTTCTAATCATTCTTGTGTGCTTTCTTCTTCTTCTTCTCCCTTATTTAACACGTGCGAAATATTCTTTCCACCTTGCTCTTATTTCCTCTTCGTCTCCTATTAAATTACTGATTGCTGATGGCAGTGAAACCCAAAAACTTAATAGTTTAACCAGTTAATGGTTTAAGCATTAGTTAAGGCAAACATTAACGACCCGCAATATTGGCAGATTTGAGTTAAATTATAATCGAAACCAATGTTACCGATGGTATCAGCACGGGATATGTTACAAATGGTGTGCAGACTGGTGGTAATATTACAAATGGTGGCAGCGGAGGATTTTAACGATATTAATGATTTTAACGATTTTAATGATTTTAGTAATTTTAATGGTATTGATATATTTTATTATTTAACTTAATTAGCTTTTTATTGTTCCAAATATATTAGCGTATCCTTTCTGTTCAATTAAATTAAAATTATATTGATAAAATAGTTAAAGTGCAGTGATTTATTTTTCCTAACAGCGGATATACAATATAATAGCAAATTAAACTAATAATATACAAATGGTGTGAAGACTGGTGGTAATATAATAGAAGCAGTTTTGTTTACTTAGATTTCAATATCCTCAATACGATTATATACAGAGTTTTTTTTAATGTTTAGCATTGGGATCTCAGAAACTACTAGAGATAGAAAAACGCTTAAATGGGGAAAGATACGCAGTTTTACGAGTTTGATTTAAAACTGCTTTTGTTTCGCCGATAACTTTCATGGCTTATTAGATATTCAAAGAAAACTAAATTTTACGATTTTCTTTAAACATGCTTAGAATTGTTAATAGTAATTTTAGAGAAAAAGTGTTCAGACAAAAGTTTTAGATAATTTTACGCCAAATAAAACTATGTAGCTAATATTTTTTTTTCGTTCGCCGTTATCGAGTTATGACACAAGCTTGTGTTTTTTTAAATGGAAACCATAGTTGGTTTTGACATCATTAAAAAGCTTAGTTTTTGCTGATTACAATGATATAAGGTTTGATGTGGTTGTTTTAAAAAATAAAGAGGATATAGACATTTCTATGATTGTTCACTTTATAAGATAAAAACTTAAAAAAAAAATGTTTGGTGTTTTGTAATTCAAAGAACGAAAAATCTGAGTTACAATAGTGTTCGTTGGAGCAGTCGAGATAAATATACTAACATTGCTTTCACATTGAGTCACAGAAGTGAGAGCTGTTAATTTTTACTTTTAAGTCAAGTTAATTGTCAAACATTGACAATTAACTATTAATTAATTTAATTGTAACTTAACTATAAGCGGTGCAAAGGCCGTTAATCATAAGTTTGCATTGGCTATGGAATTTTCTAACGTAGAAAAGCGTGATATTGTTGAATATTACATTCAGTGCCAGAAAAATTCTACTAGAGCTGCTGAAGTTTATTTTGAAAATTATTTTGATCGACGTCAGCCGTCGCTACCTACTTTTAAGAGATTATGGGATAATTTAGCAGATTATGGTTCGTTCGTTAAACCAAAATAAATGGATGAAGATATAGAAATAAACATATTAGCAAGTGTCGCTCAGAATCCATCTACATCAACCCGACAAATTTCAACAGAAATGGGCTCCTCTCAACGCACTCTTCTATCAGTATCACAAACTTTATATGAAGGTGATAACATCAGACGAATAGCTTTTTGTAGATGGTTTAAAGATCAGTGTCAAAACGATCCACACCTTTTAATGAAAATATTATGGACTGATGAATCTCGTTTCACAAATTGTGGAATGTTTAATAGGCACAATGAGCACATATGGTCTCAAACAAATCCACTTCACGTTGAACATAGGAGACCACAAATTAAATTTGGGTTTAATGTTTGGTGTAGTGTGATAGGATCAACTGTTCTTCATCCTTTTATTTTTGATGGATCACTAACTGGCAATCGTTATCTTAATTTTTTACAACAAGATTTCGAGGAAATGTTTTAAATTTAAGAACCCGAGCATTGCTGCAATGGTTTCATCATGACGGAGCGCCTCCGCAATCAACAACAATCAACTGAATATTAGAAATTATTTAAATTTTAACTTCCCTAATCAATGGATAGGACGAAATGCACCCATTGAATGGCCGGCTAGATCCCCTGATTTATCAGTTTTGGATTTTTTCTTGTGGGGTGTACTAAAGGACACAGTATACAAAAGAACATATGAAACAATCGACGATTTAAGAGAAGCTGTCTTAGTTGCTTTAATAACATCGATAGGCGTAAAGTCCGCAATGCTACAAATTCTGTTGTGAAGAGATGCAATTTGTGTATTAATAATAATGGAGGTATCTTTGAACATTAATAATGTTGTGTGCCCTTAATAAAAGTTCTTATAATTTTCATTTTATTACTACATAAGATTTCAAAATAAGTTTTCGTTTGGTTCGTATTTTATTAGTTCGAAATTCAATTGTTTTCAATAAAAACAATAAAAATGTATATATCCTCTTTATTTTTAAAAATAACCATATCAAACCTTATATCATTGTAATCAGCAGAAAATAAGCTTTTTAACGATTTCAAAACCAACTATGGTTTCCCTTTAAAAAAACACAAGTTTGTGTCATGACTCGATAATGGTGAACGAAAAAAAATATTGGCTACATAATTTTATTTGGCGTAAAATTATCTAAAACTTTTGTCTGAACACTTTTTCTCTAAAATTACTATTAACGATGCTAAGCATGTTTAAAGAAAATCGTAAAATTTAGTTTTCTTTGAATATCTAATAAGCCCTGAAAGTTATCGGAGAAACAAAAGCAGTTTCAAATCAAACTCGTAAAACTGCGCATCTTTCCCCATTTAAGCGTTTTTCTATCTCCAGTAGTTTCTGAGATCCCAATGCTTAACATTAAAAAAAACTCACTCTGTATAGTGTAGTTTAATAAGCCATTCAGACCCAGAGCTGTGTAATATTTTTCCATATCTTTCGATCTTTCGCTTTTATCTTCCAGTTTACCACATCTTTTTCTCTTAGGTTTTCTAGCACTGCTTCCCTCCATCTTTTTCTTGGTCTTCCTCTTTTATTCTTACCGACCGGCTCTCTCCACGCTATTTGTTTTAGCATCCTGTCATCCGTCATCCTTTCCAAATGTCCCAGGCATCTTAGTCTCCCAGCTATTATTACTTCGTCTATTCTTCGTCCTCGATATATACTGTATACTTCCTTGTTCGTTCTTCTTATATAACCTTCTTCCGTTCTTTTTCCTCCAAGGATTCTTCACAGAATTCTTCTCTCCCATCTAATTACCCTTTCTTTCTGATTTTTATTTATCACCAATGTATCACAGCTATACAGTAATGTGGGTCTTAAAATAGATTTATATATTCTGAATTTAGTTTACCTTGATAAGTGGTTTGACCAGATTAGGTGGTTTACCATTCCTGCACTTTTATTACTGATTCTTTTATTACTGATTTCCTTTTCTTCTTGGCATCTGGCTGTTATTAGTGCCCCCAGGTAATTAAATTCTCCACTCTTTCAAATTCCAAATTTCCTTTTTCAGTCATTTCTTACAGATTCCATCGTTATGTTGCTTTCCAATTCTTATAATTTTACGTTTTTCCTGATTTATCTCTAAACCCATCTTGCGTGCCACTGCTATCAGCTTTTTTGTTATTTCTAACAATTCATATTCGTTTCTTGCTATTATCGCCATGTCATCTGCATAGCAAATGACCTGATTACTTTTGTTCATCAAGTGTCCCTCTCTATTAAAGTTGCTATCTCTGACAATCTTTTCTAATGCAATAATGCGAGGATGCAGGGGATCTCTTTGTCTGAGTCCAATCGTAATATCAAAGTCTTCTGATGTCCCTTCTCCGATATGAACACTACTTAGGGTTTTTTCTAGCGTCATTCCTACTAATTGCACTTCGATGGAACTGCAAATTCAATCATTATCTGTATTATTTTTTTTCTAAAGACTGAGTCGTAGGCTTTTTGAAAGTCCAAGAAAATTACACTTTCTGGGATATTGTATTCCAAGGACTTCTTTCATTGTGAAAATCTGGTCCGTTTTTCCTCTTCCTTTCCTAAATCCGGCTTGATATTGTCCTATCAAATCTTTTGCAATGGGTTCCAACCTCTTTTTTATTACTATCGCCTGGATTTTGTATGCTGTATCCAATAGAAAGATTCCTCTATAATTATTGCAGTTAGATACGTCTCCCTTTTTTAGAATAGGTATGATTATGGAATGGGTCCATTTTTTCGGCATATTTTCGCTTCTCCAAATATCTATTATTAACTCGTAGATTCTTTTATTTAGACCTTCTCCAACATACTTTATGTTCTCATTCATTACTCCATTTCTTCCTGGACATTTATTGTTTTTGAGCTGCTCTATTATTTTATTTATCTCTTGTCTGGTGGGTTCCGATATTGAATTTTTATTGACCGTCCATTCCGTTTCTAATCTTTCTTGTGTGCTTTCTTCTTCTTCTCCCTTATTTAACACTTGTGCGAAATTTTTTTTCCACCTTGCTCTTATTTCCTCTTCCTCTCCTATCAAATTACCTTCTACCATCTTTTATATACACGATCTGCCTGGGTCTTTGTTTTCCCCTCTTGGCCTCACGATCGAAGTTTCTCATTTCCTTTTTTTGAAAATAATTTTTCATTTCCGGTGCTCTTTGTTCATTTTCTGCCCTTTTGCTTTGTTTGTATAGCTTTTTTGTTTTTAGACTTTGTCCTTTATATGCCTCTCTATCTTCTCTTTTCTGTGTGTGTATTGCTTTAATTCTTAGTTTATTTCTTGTTTCTGTTTCAATCTTACAATCTTCGTTCCACCATTTCCTTTTCTTTGTTTTTTTTTTTTTTAATTATCTTTTCTGTCGCTTTTTGGATTATTTCCTCCATTCTATCCCATTTTTCGTCTATATTCTGCGGGTTTTGGTGTTGTATCTTTTGATATTCTTTCCTTATTTCTCCTTCATATCTTTTGTGTATTTCTTGGTGTTGTAAAGCCTCCATATTGAATTCTTCTTTTCGTTTTATTCTATATTTTCTTATTTTGGGTCTTTTTATTTTCATGACAGTTTTCACCACAAAATGGTCAGAATGAATGTCCGCCCCTCTGCACAATTTTACATTTTTTATTATATTCTTGTGCTTTGCATTTACCATTACATGACCAATTTAATTTGTGTAAGTCCCATCCGGTGAGGTCCATGTTCCTTTGTAAATATACTTTCTCTTGAAGTATGTACTCATGATTTTCATATTATATTCTTCGGCAAATTCTATTAATCTTCTTCCATTATCATTCCTTTCGAAGTGTTTACTTTCTGTACCAATTATGTGCTTGTACAATGTTTCTCTCCCTATTTTGGCGTTAGCATCGCTTATTACATTTTTGATGTCATTTCTGCTTATTTTTTTGTCTTATCTTCTTATCTTACCTTCGTCTGTTTTTTCTTCCATCGGGGGCGTCCATGTCCATGTCGTCTCATAATTCTATGTAGCATATCCTTTCTGAAACCGGTTAAAATTTTTTTATTTTGCTTTTGTTTCATTGCTCATCAAAAATCCACACCCATATCGTCGCGTTTCTCCACCACTTCTAAAGAGCGGATATTTTTCAAGGTTAATTATGTCCGTTTCTTTAATACGAGTCTCCTGTAAGACTAGTAAATCGATTTTATACTTATCTGCAACCATTTCTAAATTTTCGACTGCTCCTTCCTCGACAATTCCTCTTATATTCCATGTTGCCATTCTCAGCCACTTCCATCTTAATTTTCACTTTTTGCCTCTTTATTCTTGCCTATTCTCTTTGATTGATTTCTCAACAGTTCCTCTCTTCTACTTGTATCCTCCTTATTCTTTATTTGGCTGTTTCCTGTTGTTCTTTTATTTGTACTAGGTTTTGTACTTTTACCTATTTTATATCCCCTATTGTGTGTTATTATGTACTTCCTCTCTTCTATAAATTTTCCCTTTATCGTGTCCTTTTCCTTGGCCTCCTCAATATCCGTAATCCCGTCCTGAAGTCTTTTTACTAGTTGTTTGCTTTTTCTTCAAATTTTCTTTTTTATTCCATCTCCACTCTATTCCCTCAATGACTATCCTTTTGTATCATATTTGGACTGCTTTTCCC
The DNA here is from genome assembly GCA_935421215.2 of Melolontha melolontha. Lineage (NCBI taxonomy): Eukaryota > Metazoa > Arthropoda > Insecta > Coleoptera > Scarabaeidae > Melolontha > Melolontha melolontha. The sequence continues at coordinate 218,724,456 of OW285236.1, forward strand.
TTACGTCTCTCCTCCTGGGCTCTGTTCCAGATTTGTCAGCGTTGCTCTCTTTCTTTCTTAGATAAGTTGTTATCGATAAATACTCTATCTGGCTCCAAGTCCTTTAGTTTTGGTATGTTCTGCATAATTTTCTCTTTATCCTCTTCACTTTCCAATTTTATTCTATTACACAGATTCGTTCTCTCATTTCTTTAACTTTTCTAACTTCGATGTCAATTTTTAAATGCGCACCGAAGAAATTCTGCACTCATTTCTTCATTATGTCTGCATCATTTGTATTCATTTTTAGTCCTTTCAATACAATATTGTTCTTTCTCTTATCTTTCTCCATCCATTCCACACTTTTCCTAATATTTTCCAACTCCGTTTTAATATTCTTATTTTCTCTCATTATTGCTTTGTTTTCGTTCCTGATTTCTACGTTTTCACCTTTCAATTCTGCATTTTCTTTTCTTAATTTCCTGAGTTCCTCACTGAATATACCTTGCTGTTTTCTAATCTGCTTAATTTCACTCATTATTTCGCTGTCCCGTTTTCATCTGTGACATCATTACCAACATTTGATTCATTTTACTTGTTTCCAATATTTTACAAATTTTACCAGCTTCCAATTCCAACTCCTTGCCCTTTACAGGTGTTCTAGGTGTCTTTTTCTTTCTTTCTGCAAATCATTTCGTTTCCTTCTACGCACGTCTTTTACGTATATTATCCTCGGTCGAATTATCATCACTATCCGTTGTCATACTTTCTATATCTTTCGTTTATAACTGTTTCTTAGTTTCAAGTCAGGCCCTGTCTCCTTTCTTTTTCCACACACCTGTATTGATTAACTTTTTCATTGCAGCACGATAAAAACTGTCGCGCGGTTCAACAACTCGGAGGCTCGTGTTCGCACACACCGTTCGTTTATTAAATGTATCTTTAAAATAATTTAGTACTATTTGTCTAACCAATTATACAATGTGAAGCGTAGTTATTTACTTAACACTTGAGACACTACTTCCGTATTAATTCACTCGAAAAACCCCAGATTTAGGTAGTAAATTTCGGAGCGATTTTTAAACAACCATGCACTAGAGCAAGTTGCGATTACATTACTTTGTTGAAATAATCGCTTAAAAAATTATATCAGTTAATTTCCAAAGTGTATTCTCGTGTTCACATGCTGTTATAACAAGTGTTCATTTGAAAAGTCAATCTAGGTTACTTTGAAATTTTGATAGAATAAGACGCATATATATTAGTATGTGTTTGTTGTTCCGTAAACGTAAATCCAAATGACATTTGATAATGTCAATCACAAATATCAGTTAGTGCATAAAATAATCGTGCGTCGATTCTGGTTTAAATAAATTGCTTTTCAGTTTTAAAATGGCTTTCACTTTAGAACATAAAATTTTTTTAGTCCAGGCTTATTTTCGAAGTGGAAATAAAATTTATGGTTTATGGGATTATTCAGTTCAAGATTGCATGGTAGAATTTCAAGTTGAGTTTCCACATTTTGTGATAGATTATATATAATTTAAGAATACTTTGAATCGAACTTTAAAACTTTTTTCTGAAACTGGTAGTCTCTTAAGAAAATCAGGCAGCGGAGCAGTAAAGAAACGTACAACTCAAGTTGTCAATCGTGTTGAAGAAATAATGGAAAATGAACCACAAACATCTGTTTGACATTTGAAAATTGATTGGTTTGTAAATATGAACAATAATGGAGAACTTTCGCAAAGAGTGATCTTTACTGATGAAGCATGGTTTTATAAAACGGGATACCTAAATTCACAAAATACAAGAATTTGGAGAAATGAAAATCCACATGTAATTAATGAAGAATCGCTACATCCAGAGAAAATTGGTGTTTGGGCAGCGATAAGCCAAAGGCGAATCATTGGACCAATATTTTCTCAGGGAACGTTAACTGCTCAAATGTATCGTACGGAAATTTTACAACCATTTGTCAAACAGTTGCATGATGATGAACTTCAAAATGCATATTTCCAACAAGACGGAGGCACCTTGTCACTGTACTGCAGAATCTTTGGATTATTTAAGAGAATTTTTTAATGAGCGTATAATTAGTCGAAGTATTGAAATTGCCAGGTCTGCACGTTCATGGGATTTAACACCTTGCGACTTCTTTTTGTGGCTTTATCTAAAAAATAACATTTTTCGAACACCTATATTGAATTTGAATGATATGCTACAGAGAATCGAACAGAAATACATGGAAATTAATAACAATCTAGTAATGTTGCAGAATATCATCAGAAATTTTGAACGGAGGATTTTAAAGTGCATTTATCTTGAAGGACAACATTTTCAACATTTGTTATAGTTTTCAATAAATACTTATTATTTGTTATTTATTTGTATGTATGAAACTGTAAAAATGTACGACTTCGTAGGTTATGTAGTAAATTTTAATTTACGACATACTTTAAAATGTTCTCAGTAAATCACATGCTACTAGATTGACTTTTCAAATGAACACCCGTTACTTCAAAATGTTCTCAGTAAATCATATGCTACTAGATTGACTTTTCAAATGAACACTGTTACATGCATATACATATATATTTATTGTTCTTGAGATACTATATTTTCTATTCTCTTCTATAAGGGATTGTTTCTGGTTTCGTTTCTTTCAGTGTTATTTGTTTACAATGTTTATTATTTTAAAAATTCCATTTTATATTGTTATATTGTATATTTATCCTTCAATTTTTTATAAATTTTAAGTTTCATTTACTACCTTATTTTTAGAGAAGTTTTCGTTTCTTCTTTTTAGTCCATTTCTTTCTGTTCGTAGTATCTCTCTTTATTTTCATTAACTATGGAGAATTCTCGTAGGGCAAAAATGGTAGGATGGATTAGAGACCATACAGATTGTTTGCATATTCGTAACGATACCGAGATATATTGTAGTGCCTGTTCATTAAGTTTAAGACGTCCACAAAAGTGTAATGTGCAGAGACATGTTTCTTTAAAAACTCATCTAGATAACATATGTCCATCTGCACCTGACACTTTTAACGAAGAACTATGTGAAGCTTTCATGGCGGCCAATATCCCATTCAAAAACCTTAACAATCAAGAGATTTCTTACAAAATATACTGATCGTCATATATCAGATGAATCTACTTTACGTAAATACCACTTACCAAATTGTTATTTGAGAACCATTGAAAAAATACGAACCAACCTATCTGGTCATTATCTTTGTGTAAGTACAGACGAAACATGGAGTGTAATGGGACGTGTAGTTGTTGGTATTCTTCATCCGACAACTTCATACCAACCATACTTTATTGCAACTAAAATATTGCCAGTCGTAAATGGTAAAACAGTTACAGAAGTAATTGATCAATGTATTCATAATATTCCGTCATCGGATAACTACTGTAAATACAATATGCTATTATTTTTGACTGACGCGGCAGGTTATATGTTAAAAAGAGGGAAGTTATTAAAGCAATCCTATCCCAATATATTACACGTTACCTGTGCAGCACATGTACTACACTACTACACAGATTATGTGAATACGTCAGGTGTCATTTTCAAAATGTTGGTAAGTTAGTTTAATCATTTAAACATATATTTCTCAAAGCTGAGACAAAAAGTTGATGCCATATTTAGCAGAAATCCAGATTTGAATATATTATATCAATTCTGCGCAGAGCCAATTGAAAAATCTATACATTTGAAGTGTGATACACTTCTGCAACATTTTAATCATGCGCCCGTCGCCAGTTGTGATGTGGAACTGACATTTTCTATTCTTAAAGACGTTTTAACATCTAAAAGAACTAATTTAACAGATAAATACCTTGAACAAATTTTATTTGTTCATAGTAATGTTTTTCACTTACAATGTTTTACAGAAAATACGTAGTTTTAAATTTTGTTCTTTGTAAATTACTTTGATTCAAAATTCGGTACACAATTTGCTTGTTAGCATAACTTTTGTTGTATTAAAGATATTCAGATGGATTCATACATTTTCCTAAACCTGTATAATTAGGATACACTAAGTAATGATATACAGTCGAAATTCATATACGTACTGATTTAGTTGCTTTTTCTCAAAACTATGTGCTGCGTAAATACCTTATTGACCCACTGTACCTTCTAAATTGCCATTGCCAAATGAGACAATTCAAATAATTTCGTATGCCGTTTAGATGCCTGTATTCACAATTATAAAGCTTAATTACAACCGAATCTGTTTACAAATCGCCCTTAAACATCCGTATTAATTACACAACGATGTCAGCAAGTGAATATCTGTGTAGTTATCCGAAACGAAATTCTATATATATACACACACACACGCATATATATACACACACACACGCATATATATATATATATATATATATATATATATATATATATATATATATATATATATATCACGTTTTATTAGAAGGAACTCCTGAATCATTACAGATAAACTAAATTACAATCCATACCGGGGTAGATATGGTTCATTGAATAAATTAACGTATCCCTGGGCGCATCTTAAGTGCTCTAGAACAGTGTATACTCAATGATCCTGCCTGATTTACTCACGCAACTTAATGATGATTATTTATGCGAGCACGATTTCGTTCCGCTTGCTGCTGAAAATGTACCGCTTCTGAAATAATGCAGTATATTAACTGCCTCGAGTTATGAACTACATAATTTAAACGTAACCTTATCTCTTGAAGAAAATAAATTTGAATGTCGTGGCAATATAATACATATTGTAAACAATGGGGAACGTATTTTTGTTATCGGTGTGTAAAACTCTACAGCTACCTTATATAGGGTAATTTAGTTTTGTTGTATCTCTTCTCTCTATACAGGGTGATTCTAAATATATACGACAAATTTTGTGGACTGATTTCTAGGGTTATTATGATCATAAAAGTTCAAATGAGTGTTCATCTTAAACAGGTTAGTTTTAAAGTTACAGGATGTTTAATAGTAAATTAAAAGTTCATAGAAAACGTACTAATACAAGAAAATTAACTTATAAAAATGCAATGTAAGCCTCCATCGTTCGTTGTATTGATTGGTAAGTGCGTTCAAGAACACCGGGGCTGTTTCGAATTGTATCAAATCCTGCAACAATACGACTTCTTAGTTCATCAACATTTTCAATGAGTACACCAATAACTAGCAGTCATCAGGTCCTCAACAGACTGGCACAAGACAATATAGTGTCGCTGATATGGGTGCCAGGACATGAGGAAATTAAAGGCAATGAGCCGACAAACTGGCCAAAGGAGGTTCGAATAGGAACTTCATAGGACCTGAATCTGTATGTGGAATCACTAAGGATTCCGCTAAAAGGGAGATCTGGTTATGGCTAGAAAAAGAACATAAAAATAAATGGAGGTTAGCAGAAGGTCAACTCCATACCAAAACACTACTAAGGGAGCTGGACTGAAAGTTTTCAGCCAACCTAATTCGTAGTAACAAAAAAGAAATTAAAATAATTACCGGGTTAATAACCGGACTTTGTCCTTTAAGGAAGCATTTGTACAGCATGGGCTTGGTTAGCGAGCCCTGGTGTAAGAGATGTGAAAAGCAGGAGGAAACTAGCCTTCATTTAATATGCACGTGTGAGGAACTGAAGGAACTCAGACAGAAATATTTCGGGAGAGATCTATTGGATCCTTCGAGTGTACTCAAACTTCCCCTGAGGAGGATTGTGGCTTTTATCGAGGACACAAGACTAACAGAGTGGAACTGAGAGATCTATTGGGGATAGTACAAAGAGCAGTGTGCTCAAGTGCCTGGACGTGCTGGCGTCCAACCCAAAATAGAAGAAGAAGAAAAAGAAGGACTAGCAGTCATTAACCATTACTTTTTTACACTTTAAAAATGATCCTTATACCGTTTGGGCATTTTTAATAATTTATTTAAATTAATTGCTAGTTCTAAGTCATCATAGGCTGTTCAAAATTCAATATTATCGTTTAATATAATTTATTTACTTTAATTGCTAATTATCGAACATCATACGCTATTTCAAACTCTAATATCTTCATGTACGTTTGTATGTTAAAATATTTTGGATGTCCCTATAACTATTTTTAATCCGTAGCTTTGAATCTAGTTAAGTGCAAGTTTGACATTTTGAAATTTTACCCGAAAAAATGGTTCGTATATTTGAATTTATATTTCAATTATTGTTCCTCTTAGGCAATCTTAGGTTAACAGGACATGGTTATATTTTTTATTAGAATTTTGTAAACCTATTAGGATGGTTTAATTTATGGAATAACCATTTTTCACTTAATTCTGGTCTTTACATTTTTGATTTGCTTGGAGAACCATCTAAGCGAGACTCTTTTAAACTTTTTGTTGTAGATCGCTGTAACGTTTTGTATAATTTTACTCATTACCAAAACCCTTAATTACTGCGAATTATTTAATGAATTTTTAATGTTTGTTTCCTCAATTGCTTTTTAATCATGTCAGGATACCTGAGTAATTATCAATCTTTTATTTCAATATCTCGTATGGGGGTAGTGCTTTTTTTGTTAATAATGACGTATCCATCTTGCTGCTTAAATTCACGGACAATCATTCCTGACGTTCTCCTCTTAATAATTCCGCTTTGAAGTAAGTCGACGAGTGTTAAAACTAAAAGTCATTTTGAATTGAAACAGTGTTACTGTTCTGCGGCATGCAGGAATTGACAAATTGACTTTATTTCACATAAATTCACTAGCGTAGTGTTATTTAGTCGAGGATATTTTTTGCCCGGATTTGAAAGTTTTACACCCACGTGTTTGCTTCAGGTGAGTTCTGAGATAAGGAGACGGCTGTAATTATATCACGGCATTGTTCTCCGTTTATTATATCACACTGGAATCTTCCACTTATTCTTTTTTTTTCTCATTTATTTAGGGCTGTTAGTATCTGCTAAGAAAAGCTGCTATGTTCGTATCGGCTAATGTGAAATCTACATAATTAGACGAGAGATTTATTTAATCCGCAGACATCTAATTACCCGGACAGAGGAAATCAACGAAATTGGATCTAAGGGTGATCTTTCACGCAAGGTAGTGTGTAAAGAATAACATTTTTGTGTCAGAGTCCCGAAAAGCAATATAATAGTGATTTTGGAGGAACGCATGGCGTCCTAAAACGTGGTGTTCTACTCACCATTTTATTTTATTTTTTTCTCTTGCCTCAATATAAAATTTAACTAAGTTCATTTCATATATTAATCGCTTAATCAGTTTTCTAATTCAAATTTTAGTAGTATTTTTTTTAATAGTATCAGTTTCACATGTCAGAATTGTTTTAAAGTAAAGAAATTTGAGTAAATTAAATTTAATATTTTTTTTATCAGTAACGGAATCCTATGTAATTTTATATCTAATTTTGCTTAAATAATATATTTTCCATTTAATTGGTAAACTTTCACAATTAATATAGAATAACATCCTAGTTACATTTTTTCTTTAACTTAATCATATTATTTTTGCATATACAGTCTGAACCTTCTGATTGGAGTATCCGATTATGTGAATACATTTTGGTTTAATAATTTATTGCATTATTAATTTCTATTTGTGGGTACCACCTAAGCACGTATTGCATATACTGTGTGTATCGAACCTGTGTAAGGTTCATTAAAGCTTTAATGGATTACCGATGCAATATCCTATAGTTTAGATATGATATTAATATGATAAATGATATTCCAACTATTTAAAAATATTTTATATGCTCCATACATATACCCCTCTGGTATAATAACATGAGAGCAAAATGAATTGAGGTAGTAGGAGGCTGCGGTTCGCTGATCGTATTTCGTGAATTATAAAATAAATAAATCTTACTGACAGCACTTAAATGTCTCCTTGATACAAATTTAATTTACAACTTAAAATATTTATGAAATGTCATACAAATGTCATGTTTTATAGTTTATTGAAAAGTTTACAATAATTGTTGAAACTGTTGTCCCTCGGCATTCAAATATAAATTTACGCGCCGCTTCAAATAAATCCGTCTACTAACTCGCACTGTCGCACGATATTGTTCCGTAAATCGTCTATTGTATGCACTGGATTTTTTTAAGTATGGAAATAAAAAGTAATCCAGAGGAGTTAAGTCACACGATCTTGGCGGAAAACGGTCAACACTAATAATTGTTTCATAAAAAAATTCACGTAAATAATTTATTGTTTCACGGGCAGTGTGTGGTCGTGCGGAATCTTGCTGAAAGAAACCTAACTGTAACTCGTCATCATGCAGTTGATTTATGAATGTTTCCAGTATATTATTGCGATATCTTTCACCATTTATAGTTCCTTCGAAAAAGATCGGACCAATAAGCCTTCTACGTGACATGGCACACCAAACCCCTATTTTTACAGGATGCAACGTTGTTTCCCTATAATAATGAGGATTGTCTGTTGCGCACATACGCATATACTGAGCGTTTATGTAGCCGTTCAGGTGAAACCACGCTTCGTCGGTGAAAAACGTTTTATCCAAAACATCGTCGTGGTTAAGATTTGCATTAAAGAATCGACAATAGGCAACTCTTCGAACGTAATCTGGCGGCAATAGTTCTTGATACAATTGAACCTTGTAAGGATGCATACCAATATCGCGTTTAAGAATACTGCGGCAGGTTCCATAACTTATATCCAACTGTTGTGCCAGTCTTCTGACAGATGTTGTAGGTTGTTCTCTAATGACGTTCCTTGCATTATTAACAACATTTTGGGTCCTAACTCGAGAAGATCTTCCCCCTTTCCATTGTCTTTTTACAGACCCAGTTGTTCGAAAGTTATTTATAATTCTCAATAGGTCACGAGAAAAGTTCTTATTTACTAAAACAACTTCAGGAAAACGTTGTTGGAATTCTTCCTTGCACATTTCCATTGAATAATACATTTCGCCGTTTGGCAAACGTCGACCGTTACGAAAGTAACATTCTAAAATGAACACCATTTGTTCTTGAGTAAACATTCTGAATGTGTTTATACTATTTTTTTTTTTTTTTAATTGTATTGAAAGAATTAATAATTCACACTGACAGTCTGTCATTAAATGTTTGACAGAAAAAATATTGTGAATATAATTCACGAAATACGATCTACGAAGCGCAGCCTCCTACTACCTCAATTCATTTTGCTCTCATGTTATAGATATATATATATATATATATATATATATATATATATATATATTTGTTTGCTTAAATAATAAATATAGTTGTTACTGTTATGAACTCTTTTTTTTTATTTAATTGATTGTAAACTTATTGGAGATTACTAATTTATCCACCGACTACGGCAGAGTCTGTGTTCTCTGTTGGCTAAAGGTAAACATGGTGGCGCCCTTTTTATGTAAGAACCTCCCCGCAACTCACCTCTTAACCGAGTTAGCCCTTTAGCCAAAAGATCTCCGGGGCAACCATGAGTTGTAGGTAAGTTGGGTAAGTTTAGGAAGATATTTATCCACGTAAGTCTAGTACTCGTGGGGGCATATAGCAACTTAAAGCAACATTTTGATATAAAAGACGACATGCTTTGTGTAAGTATATGTGATTAGATCGTGCATAAACCAATCGTTTTGTCTATAGAAAACAGTGATTTACTTTACTCAATTTATACCTATTTAACTAATGATAAAATTAAAGTCAAAATCATTTTAATTTAAATGGGCACGCTGAGTGACACTTTCCCGCGTAAGAATATTATTGGTGGAGAGTTACTAGGCGATCTTATATATTTAGTAACCTTGGTAAATACGTACTTCGTGTTGTCAAAGTCATTTTTGTGCGTACCTAAAAAAAAATAGGCGGATACATAAATAGTGTCAATTAAGTGAGATACAAACAATAAAAATCACAATCAAAGAAGTTAGGTACTGCCTAAATATAAATACGAGTATCAGAAAGAAAGAAGATTTCCAGAAAAGAAAGAGCCATTTATCACCCACTAACGTGAGGTCAAATAAATGTCAATTTAAAAACACATTTTCATAAACGTCGAATTATAATTATAGAAAAATATATAATTCAGAAACGAAATTCGAAAATAAGAAATTCACTTACAAAGAATCGATAGAATTTTTCGTATTAGCTGCTTTTTGTTCTTGTTCCTCGAGAATCGACGAATCTGATTTTAAATTAATAAATTCTGAAATAAACCTGAGATAATTAAATACCAATGTACTCACCACAGCAAGAGCTAGCTGAGGGAGAAAATTAAGAAGAAGATTACATCCACCATGCAAGAAATTTCAAATATATTTGCTATAACATTTATTGTTTCTGTGAAATAAAAATATTTAGAAAAATAAGTTTTTTTATTGTATAAAACACATATAGTAAAAATAATGCTTTCGTAATAATATACTCAAATCTAGCGATAGCAACGCATTGCCGCTAGTTCAGCTAGTATTATAAAATCTTGCTATTTAAAGCTGTTGTATTGAAAAGGTTATGTTATATAAGATCAGGGACTGATTTTTAAATTTAAATTTGTAAAAAGTATGACAAATTATAAGTCAACAAGCAAATTAAAAAAAATAATTTGTTATATTTACTTTCAACATGGTATTTGCTATTACTGTCGAATAAAATACATTTATTGTAATAGCCTACTTTAGAAGCGGCTTACAAAATGAAGATTTCTTTATTTTACGTTTATTATGCAATATGTTTATACTTATATTTATTAACAATGAGCATATCTAATTTAAGATAAAAAAGGCGTGAGAGAGCCTTATTCTACTAAATATAACTATATGGTACAGTTTCAACGTTCATGAGTTTATAGCATAATCTTGCAGATATCTGTAATATATACTAAGTAATCATTCAAAACAAAAGTTTGGTACAATGATTTCAGAACAGCTAGATTCTAAATCTGACCGGTTGACCTCATAACATAACTTTTTCATCGAATTGCTGGTTCCCAAGATGTTTCCTTTCTTCAAGGGAACCTGGATCGTGCCACAAATCGGTGCTCTTCAAACAAATTAAATTTAAACACTAACAAATGCTGTTTCATATCTTGCTACTGTCGCGCCGTCGTGCCGTTAGGCCCTACTGTCAGCGTTAAAAATAATAACCAGAAAAATGAGAAGAAAAAATATGATCTCGGCCAACCAGGATTGCCCCACCTACCCGCTCCTGCCAATATCTAGCGGCCTGCGCGGCTACTAAAAAGCCTCCGTTCATGGGTTGGGAGACTCAAAGGTACGCGAAGAAAAGCAAGATGGAATTGGTACCGAATTTGGTACCGCAAATTCGGAAATCTTGAAAATAAAAATAATTGGGCAAGTCACGCGGCGGGTAGATGGCGCAACCTGGTTGGAATATGGCGCCCAACATGGGGCTTCATATTGTACTAGAACACACTTAGTGTAACGGGCTGGGGAATAACGACGCACTAGTACGAACTAATCATGCTGTCCAAATTATCCGACGAATTATGATTAGTTCAAATATTGATACGTAGTTTACTAATTTAAACAATTAATAAAAAATATTTTATTTTAATTTAGGGGTTTTTCCATCCCTTGGCGCCCAACAAAAACATATATTTTTCACTAATTGTTTAAATCAGTAAGCTACGTATCAATATTTTAACTAATCATAATTCGTCGAATAATTTGGACAGTGTTCTAGTACATAATCCCTTTCAGACGAAAACCTTCTACCTCTCAAATTGCGTTTAAGTTAAAAAATAGCTAAAAGTCACATATTGCTAAATCAGGTAAGTGTGGCAGATGTTTTATTATTTTTTTATATTTTTTCTAGCGAAAAATTGGAGAGTTAAAACTGCTGTATGGGACTTTACTGAACACTTCTGGCAAACATATTTCAGTGTAGCACTTAGCTTTAATTGCCTTTTGTCCATATAGCTTAATTGCATTTAATAAACCCGTACTTCTGAAGAATATCGCATACATAACCTTTCTCATAGCTCGCTGCTTCTTGGCCATTATTGGAGTTTCCTCGTCTTCGTGAATCCATACACAACTCTTGGCTGGTAAGAAGGTCGAAAAAGGGAATTTAAGTTTGGTCGCCTGCCGTTATTTTGGAAAAAATTATCGTCCGCCATTATTTAAGAAATTTTAAGTTTTCATGGCAAATTCTAACACACTCTGCTTTTTGGCAGTCAGAAAGGTGATGCGGCACAAAACCTCTTACCACTTTTTTTTAATGCAGGTGTGATCGTGTATGATTGTTTTAACAGCTGAGGATTCAATCTTTAGTTGATTCTCGATTACCATATAAGTGGCTTTATTATCCTCTTCAATTATTTTTTTAACAGCAGCCATGTTTTTATCGGTAACAGCCATAGGAGGACGCCCTGATGCTGAACAGAATTCTTTCGCTTTCAAATTCCTTATACCATTGGTAAATTGTAGCCAAGCAAGGTACTTGTTTACTAAAAACTGAATCTAAACTCTCTTTGCACTCATAAGTGCTTAAGCCTAATTAATCACAAACAATTATGATTCGTAAGTATTCTTTGGTTAATTCTATTTTCTTTTACTCTTAAAAAATACTTGAGTTATACCTAACGTAACTGCAGCAAGAAAACTTGAAATAACAGATAAGAGGTAGCTCTAAGTAAACACTGTATGATTGTTATACTTACACAGTCTACTAGATTCTCTTTTTCTCAATGAATTCAGCTTATCTCTGGTATATCTTAGGAAGGGAAGAGTAAATTTCTTATTGTTTTATAATAAAGAAATGCCATTACTTTTTTTCTGATTTTATTCAAATTTTTTTTCAATTTATTCACTTTAGGTCTCGTCTTTTTATTTCTCTTTAAGAGTAATTTATTGCATTCCTGTACTTCAATATGTACAATACCAACACAAAATGAATACAAACACAAAAATAAAAGATTTTTAGGGGCGCTAAAAAGACCATTTTAAAGGCTCAATAGTGACTAAAGTTGTTTATTAAAAATTTCTTTATAAATGTCTTATCTCTGCTGGAATGGAATGTCTAGGAATTTTTTTCGGAATTATACGCGTCAGTGAATAACAGCTATTGTTAAATTACTGGAATTCAGTGGAATGTTAGAAATTTTCTATTTTGTTTTTACTACAGTATCGAGACGGGATAAATTCTCCGGCTCTAATTACTCCGAATAAAACATCTTGAGATAGACATCTTCAAAGTTAATTAGTGTTAAATTAAACTGTTTCGTAATAAAACTCTTGGAGTAGAAAATGTGACTTATTTCCTTAACAGTATCGCATTTAAAATGTCAATTAGTTTTAGTGGAAGAACAACGATGAACAAATTATAAAAATATCTGCTGGCTCCAGTAAAATAGTAATAAAAGGAAATACTAGTGAAACATTATTGCCACCGTTTGTAAATTCTTCCGGACGAGAAATGTGTATAATTGCAATTAAAGCATTTAACAGGCAACAACAATGAAGAGATTAAGGGAATTTTATTTCCGTTATAAATTCTTCAACTGCATTCTAGTTTCATTCTAGTTTATTGCAAGCTTCAGTCACCATGTAAATTACAAACTTTGACGTTTTAATATCAGGGTAATGTAATTATCAGAATAATTGAAACATACATGAGTAGGTAAACCCCACCAGTTTTGAAACGTTCTGTAATGAGGAATGCTCCTATTGGGAAACTGATGTCGGTATTCAATAACTGCTTGACGTGCACTGCCGTTACAGTAGCCATACACAAAATGCATGTCCGCATACTCTTGAGAAGAAAATCGGTAAGGCATTTTGAATAAAGAAGACGTGTCTACTCACTAATAAGCTGTTGTAGGAACTAAAACGTAATGTAATCCTTTATTAAAAAATGCAATGTTAACAGTCATCTGAACATTTGTTTATTGTATGATATTCATGATTCAGCACTTACGAAAAAAGTTTAATATTAACATATCTGAAATTACATATTGGCGTAGTTATTTCAAGAAGTATTTTGCATATTGCAAAAACTGTTTTGATTTCAAATAATTGTCATCGATACCCAAAATTTAGTGAAAATATGATACAATAAGCAACTATTTAAATAAATTAAAAGATTTTATATTATATTTAATAATGGAACTTGTGGCATTTATTTCAGAAGATTCAAATATCTTTGGAATAAGAGTACTAATGCAAATGACAATCCACTGTTATTTACTTTTTTAACATTTATTAAGAATACAAATTAGGAGTACCCTATTTATATTTAGTATCTCAAATTGTAGAATAATATATTTAGAACATAAAAATCTATTCATAAAGCAGAAAGATATAAATACATGAAACAAAACATTTTAAATAAACATATTCTACAAGACGAAGACGTTTATTAAACGCCAGATCAGTAGCGAACGGATTTATTTAAGATTAAAGTTACATAAAAATTCTCTAACCTAACTAAACAAATCCATTATTGAGCCAGGTATGTCGACGATATAATATGCATCTGTACAGGGACAGACCGACAACTAAGAGAATTTTTAAAACTCATAAACTCATTAAACCCCAAGATACAATTCACAATAGAAAAAGAAGAAGATAACAAATTAAATTTTTTAGACATTACCATATACAAAAACAATAATAAGCTACATACTAAATTTACAGAAAACTAACATTTGCAGATAATATAATACACGTGAACGCAAAACAGTCGAGTAAAATAAAAATGTCAACATTCCATAGTTATATACATAGAGCAACCCACATACTTTAAATACCGATGCCTTTAACGAAGAAATAATCTATATTAAAAAAAAATAGCAGAAAATAACGGATATAAGCCCAAGATGATAGATAGAATGATAAAACAAAAAGAACAAAAGAATATTCAGAAAAAATTCTTATACCCGCAAATAAAAGAACTAAGTAAAACCTATTGGTATGCAAAAACATATATCCCCTTATTACAGACAAAATAAACAAAATATTGAGAAAATTAGATATTAAAATCATAAGTAACAATAAGACAAAATTGCTTACTATATTAAATAACAACAAAGATCAAATAGGTAAACTAGAAAAATCTGGAGTATATACCATTAAATGTCAAGACTGCGAAGCTATATATATAGGTCAAAGTGGAAGATCCCTTAAAAAGCGTATATCAGAACATGTAAAAGACGTGAAATATAGCATTAAAAATACAGGTTTCTCGGAAGATTGTATTGAACTTAACCATTTGCCCGATATAAATAGCTGCAACTTGGTACATAATGCAATAAAAAGTAAAAGATTAGATTTATTAGAAATTCTAGAAATTAAAAAAGCCCAGAAACAGAACGTAATAGTCACTAATACACAGCTAGATTTTATAAACACCCCCATCATAAACACCATTGTAAACATCATTTAACCACCACCTCATCATCTTTTTTGTAGATCTCCAAGAAGTACTGTATGCACTAGGACACGTGTTTATTTATTTCAGGATAACATTTTATTATGCGACGTTAACAATCCAGGCCTGTTATTGAATCGTATAACTTTTTTTTAAATAAAATCAGTTTGTATTGACTTTAGGATTACATTTTTTTTCAAGATCTGACAATCACATTCATAAATCTGTAACTTTGAAACAAATAAAAATAGATATACAAGTTTTACGTTTTTGTTACTTGAAATGAAATCTACTTTACGCTGCTAAAATTTGAGCATAACGATACGGGACCGCTTGTATAAGTTGTGATATCTGACGTGGGCAGCGTCGCCATGTGATATCTGATCATCTAACTAAAGACAGGATCGTCATGTGATGTCTGACATGGGCAGGATCGCCATGTGATGTGACCTGGTCCCGGAGGGCACATCGCTGCGTTGGTACGCAGATTCGCCGATTTAATAAATAACAGACGGTCAGCGTTTGGATAACAATATATAATTAAATAACACCTTTATAAAGAATCAACAATTAACAATATAACATAGTAATAAATAGACACTAGTCTTAAGGAGGTTTCTATAATACACTCTCTCGGACTCTGTGTGTGTCTGTCTCTCGAGATCTAATGGGATCTCATTATATATTTGAGCGTGTCCTCCTTTAGCCTAGTGGCCTCGTTACAAGATTAACAAAGTGGTGAAAGATGTAATACATACCGATGTCGTATTTGGACGCACCGAGGTCGTGTTTGTATTCAATAGAAACAAGACCGGGGTCGTACCTTGAAGGAGATATGTAGTTCAATACATGACCGGGTTTGGTTATCGCAAAGTACTTTGTAACAGTTAGTGAAGCAAGTAGTAGCCGCTGAGTTAAAGACACTGGTTTTCAAATAATATTTTTTACTAAATGCGGTTCAACAAGATTTAATAAATTATCAAATAATGTTAGGCTCATTCTTGTATACATAAAAAAACATTCTTTATCGCCAACTGTCAATAGGTGCATGCATTACCATAGTGATTTGCGGCAGTAAAGTAACACTTTATCTTACTGTAAAAATGAAACACTCTACCTGCCGCTAATACCTATCAGCATGTCCATGACTGTATGTCATTAAACAGAAATCGTTTGTCACTGTCACCGCTCCAACAGTAAAAGTTTTATCGCGAATTATTTAGAGAAGATAATGGAAGAAGACATTCAGTACACGCCGCCTGAAATTCTGAAAAAGTCGTTAGAGACGTATTTCGAAACTCTACCACAAAAATCAGTCAAAAAATACAATCGCCCGTATTATATATATTATGTATTTATGGAGTGGTGCAACAAATACGGAATTTAAAAGTTCAGTGAAAACGTTTTACTGGCGTACTTTTCCGATTTATCGAAAGACTATTCTCCTTCTTCGGTGTGGTCCTATTATTCCATTGTGAAAGCAACTTTTTAGCAAAGAATGACTTTCATATTAGTAAATATAAAAAACTTACGGCTGTTTTAAAACAAAAGGAAGAAATAATATTCCAAAAAAGTCCAAAACTCTGTCACATGAGGAAATACTTACATTTTAAATAAATGCACTTGATGAAATCTACTTGATGATGAAGGTAATTCATACAAACCTTTCAAAACCAATTTGTTGTGAATGTAGTAATTATTTTAGATTTGCGTTGTGTTTGGCATTGCTGGGGCTTTACGTAACGAAGAACTTTTGAATCTAAAAGTAAGTGACATAGAGCATAAAGAAACAATTTTGGTTGTTCAGATAACTAAAACAAAGACCAATAGGCCTCAATCGTTTGTGATCACTACATAGTTTGAAGGAAAAGTAAAATCCACGGAATTATTTAACAAATATTTAGCTCTGCGTCCTAAGGAGACACCCCACGATCGACTTTTCTTAACTTATAGAAATGGAAAATCCATAGTCCAGTCAATTGGAATCCATACTTTTGAAAGTGTACCAAGCAAAATTGCCAACTATCTACATTTACCAAAGCCATCACTTTATATGCAACATTGTTTTCGTCGAACGTCCGACACTCTCTTTACCAACGCAGGCGGCAGTAAGGAAAATTTAAAACACCACGGAGTATGGAAAAGCGAAACTATTATAGAGTCCAATGTTGAGGAATCTGTGCTCAATGAAATGAAAATCGCAAAAGGGGTTTTAGGTGAAACTCAAACTAACGGCATAGTTACCAATGATAATTCTACTAATGGTTCAAAAGTTATTAACATAGATAATAATCCTCAAGCATGTTCAATTGAAACTTCTTCCAATGCAGGAATTAATATTCATAATGCGTCAGGTTGTTCGTTTACTTTTAATATACCAAATAATAAGTAGATTTGTTTTTTATTCGCTGTTATTTTTCTGTGCTTACTTTGTCGTAATAAAATGTGATAAGTTATAATATGTCCATTTTTTTAATATAAATTTTTACGGTTGGCGATAAAATTTTGTATGCACCACGTCAGTAAACTGACTTTATTGAACTCACCTGTTACTCGCCTCGCTTGCTTCTCTGGCTCGGCTCATAATCCCAAAGTCGTTCAATAAAGTATCACTTTAGTGACTTTAGTATATAAATAACTAAAGGGTTGGGCAAATTTGAGGTTAGGAAGTAAATTGGCTTAAAAGCACACTTTATTTTGACAAATTCAGTTTTATTGACACCAATGTAAAGTAGAAATATGGGAATTAATATTGGAATATGATGTCGGACAAATGTCCACCTCTAGCACGTCGGCAGACGTCCGCTCTTTTCACAAAATTTTGAACCACATTTTGCAACAAAGCTTCGCTTATCTCGGCAATGCAGAACCGAATTTCATCTTTCAGAGCGTCAGTTGTTTGTGGTTTGTTCACTTAAACCCGGTCTTTCAAATTGCCCCAGAGAAAATAATCAAGCGGCGTTAAATCACAAGAACGAGGCGGCCAATTGACATCGCCAAATCGAGAAATTACGCGACCGGGAAATTTCTCATGCAATAACTGAATTGTTTGGCCGGCTGTGTGGCTTGTGGCGCCGTCTTGCTGAAACCAAAGGTCATTGATGTCAACATTAGCCAATTGTGGCCACCAAAAATCGGTTATGATGGTTTTGTAGCGCAGAGAATTCACGGTGACGGCGTTTCCTTGCTCATTCTCGAAAAAATACGGGTCGATGATGCCGCCTGACCACAAACCGCACCATACGGTCACTTTCTTTGGATGTAATGGTTTATCGAGGGCTGTTTGTGGATTTTGTGAGCCACATATGCAACAATTTTGTTTGTTTACATAACCGCCTAATTGAAAATGGGCCTCATCACTAAAGATGATTTTGTTGAAAAATGCGTTGTTTTCGTTCAGTTTTTCAAACAGCCAATTCACAAACGTTCGACGCAAACAATGGTCGGCCGGCTTTAATTCTTGAACGAGTTGAATTTTATAAGCGTGAAGATGAAGATCTTTATGCAAAATGTTGCGCAAAGTGCCTCTGGTGATGCCCAATTGTTGCGAACGTCGACGAGTTGATGTTCCAGGCTCATTCTCAACACTTTGCTGTACAGCGGCTATGTTTACATCACTACGGCCACTACGAGCGTATTGTTTTGGTCTATTGTCAGCAACAGTACCGTGAGCCTCGAATTTAGCGATTAATTTACGCACAGTGGTCTCAGAAGGAGCCTGATTACGAGGAAAAGCTGCTCGAATTTTACGAAGTGATCCAGTAAAATTTTCACCATTTTGATAGTAAATTTTCACAATTAAAATTCTTTGTTCAAGAGTGTAGCGTTCCATGGTTAAAATTTGCCAACGTTTTACTAAATAAATGTCAAAGGATGACAGCACAATTCTTGAAATTTCATCATTTGACAGCCAAATTAATTCTTAACCTCAAATTTGCCCACCCGTTATTGTCATGCATTTTTAGTTCAAATATTACACTTCGAAATTCTCCTGGTATTTCTGTATTTACAGGCCCAACCCACCAGCGTCGCACTATCTTTTCACATTTGGTATCCTTATTTTCCACTTGCGTCTTAATAATAATAAACTCAAGAGTTGAATTGTAATTAGATTTCTGTCAGCGTTAGAAGCCATTTTAGGTAATAGGACAACGACAGTTTAAAATTCAATGCTATAAAGTTTAAACTTAAAGTTAACAAACGTCAAAAATATTCAAAGTAAATCAACAATAGCGCTTGCGCAAATCATTAAGTTTACGTTTGCTTACGTTCATTATGAACGGTAAATAAATTTATGTTTTTCTTATGTCTTATGTTTTACGTAATTCTTATGCCTTATGTCCATTGTGAACAAGGACTAAGACGTTGACTGCCAAGCCTATTTTGAAAAATCTACTCTGTACGCCATTTTTTTTTCAATTGTCGTATAGAATTAAACAAAGGCATAGAAATTTTTATAACTTAAAAAAAAATTCCTTTCAAATTATCTCGTGCAACCGTTTGCTACCGAAACGCGACCAAAATAAAATAAGACAAGTAATAAGGAGGTTGCGCGATGTTCTGCTTGCTCTCCCTCTCTGGCCTGAACCTACCTGAAGATGGTCGTCCCCGGGAAAGTATTCTGCCGGCTAACTCAGTCAAGTAACGTAGAGTGTCGCGAGTTCCAAAAGGTCGCTAGATGTAGGTAAAGATGCCACCGTTTTCAACCTGCAGAGAATCCTAGAAAACAGAAACAGGCGGGACCCTGGTAGCTTCAAAATAAACCAGAGAGCCAGCCCCTTATTACTTGTTACAGATTTAAACGAAACTTTGCTTTACACAACACTTGTAGGTAAGGATACAAACAAACTCAAGTCGTCAACAATAACAAAGTTTATTATCAAGAAGTAGGTTCCATTTATAGAAGATTAATTGCAGTCGACGTAGTACACAAAATTTTAATAAGGTGTCAAACTAGTTCAAAATAAGCAAAATTCAAATTTAGGAAGTTATCAATCAAATATTAAGATATGTTTACAAAATATAAGCGCCAAAACTGTAATTAAGCTAGTGACTTATAAGATAACGAAAACAGTAACAAGGTTCCCAGATTACTTTTAAAATAAATAAAATTAACAAGAGGCGTAAATCAGTGACTTCTATTGACAAAATTCACACATCGGGTTGACACCCTGTATATACATATATTAATATATTGAATAAATTGAATTTACTGGGACACAATCCCAACTAAAAATTAGCAGAACACAAATTTAGTATACGTAATTTTACGGTTCTTTACAATGAGAGTATACAGTTTAATATAAGAAATATTAATGAGAGACGTTTCCCCAAGTTATTGAAGTTAACAAGACGTAGGCTGGTCTGAAGGAACTTGCCACGAAAAATAGCTCTACAAAATCTGCAACTGATTATCAGTGAAGCTGATGACCAGCTTGATTATAAAATACAAATTGAATGCTAGAAACCAGGTGTTCTAGCCTCTAACTGTTAAAAATTCTATGCATTAGCTTAGACAGCTATTAAAGATTTTTAAATTACATCAAAATAAAGTCTCAGGTAAGCAATCAGACGTTGTTAAGCAGGTAAGATAAAGGATACAGTAATCAAACCAGAACTAGGTCTAGTAAAATAAATCACGAGAGAAACTAACCCGGTAACACTATCAGGGCTCTACGATGCCAATTTAAAAGCAATGATAACAAAACAACGTCTGCTTCAAACTGATAGAACGGCTTATCTAAAACCCTACTTAGGTGTAAACGTATTGAAATTTAGATTTATTAATAGTATAAGCAAAGATTTTATTAAAATAAAATTAGTTTATCAAAACCTACTTCTAAACAAGTTCTCGATATCGTCCCCTAATTTGACCAAAATTTGCAAACCTTATTTGAGATTGCCCTCTCAGATGTTGTACGTACTGTCCTTTCCCAATATTTCACCAATTAAAATGATGCTGCGTCTACGCCGCCATAAGCACGCTAAGGGAGCGTGGGTATGCCGCCATCTTGAAGCGTCGGGTAAATTTGTTTGAAATTCAGAAGAAAATGGTAGCCTCGACGTTCCCAATTTCACCCTCGTAGGTGGAAAATGGATTAATTTTCGGATCTCCTCCGAAAGAAGTATGATGGCTAAGATACTCCACTGAGTGGAAAAATTGCGTGTGCAAAAAAAACAGCCCACCACCTTGTGTAGTCCTCGCTGAGTTTTCGAAGAAAAATCGGCTTAAATTCGTAAAAGATGGGAGATAGCCCCAAAATATATCCGCAAGTCTAAGCACACTCACTAAATCACGACTATCACTGTCGACGTTGACAATCGTAGTCCGATCGACAGACGATTGCATGAAACGTTCCATGTCCGATATACGTCACACAAGACCGTAGATCGGTAATTTTGGACAGAAACGGAATTAATTTACCATAAACCCTAACAAGGTGTACATGTGAACAATAAAGCCATTAAGCAACCATACGATAATTAAAACATCGCAATTAAGGTTTTAAAGACAAATTGATTAACCAATTGATTAACCAATCGAACGTCAAGAAAACTGTATTTGGAAGATAAACCAAAAGTCGTGAGATTGCGCTCCAAGCGAGAGAGAAAATGTGTACGCAATAGTATGTTAATAAAAGGGTTAATTAGACAAATAAGCTCCCAAATAGGTTCACAGAGTTCTTATAAAAATTACTACAATATTAGAATAGAATTAGAGAAACAAAAATAGAATTAATGACAAAAAGAAAACGACCATGATTAAGCATATTAATTTCCAAGATGTCGGACAGCGTCTAAGTATATAAAAAAAACCGGGAAAATATATCGAGTATAGTGTGACAACTAAAATATTAGAACATAAGTAAATTTTAAGAAAATAACAAAGTTTAAACATGCCCAAAAAGATTGATAATTAAAAACAAAAATAAATAAAATAGTAATAAACGAAAATGTTGATTAATGAAAGGCCTAAGTTGACTTAACGTAAGTACATAATGAAATTAATACATTAAAAATTCCCGAATGGTCTCTAAGTTATTTTTCGAGCGTAACACGTTTCCAAATCGGGTGCAACTTAAAACGTCTCACCACGAGTAGGTATATTTGTAGTGGCGTGATCATGTTCATTCCTGTTACGGCTCATTAGTTGGGGTCTTCACTAGTACCGATAATGAATGGACTAGGGAGTGTTTTTTAATTCGCGGAATGAGGGAAAACGAGAATAAATAAAAATACAAAATTATTTTTCTTTTTCATTATATTCACATGCAACCATAATACATTTTTCAGATCTTTCAATTAGCTAGTGTATTCTTTCATAAGAAAATGTTTCATTTTTGTCTGAAAAATACAGCGAAGCGGCGTCGTTTACTTTATAGCTCGTAAATGGACTATAGATGGGTGATTAAAAATATTGAAGATCACTTTATGCAGGGTAGCAGCACAACACACAAAGGAGCATTCTCGTGCAGGACACCTTTTGTCAATTTTCTCTTTCTTTTTTCTTTAACGACTTCTTTTAACTGCTCTAGAATTGAAGCGTAGTATTCTCCAGCTAAGACAATGCCTTTAAATTTTGGGCTAAAATATACTTGTCCTTTAGACAGCAAACTGCGAAATTGCCTCTAACGGTACTTGTACATACTCCAAGGAAACTGTTTAAATTGTGGTGTGCCGCTGGGTAGTATTTTTGGACCAATTTTGTTTGTGATTTACATTAATGTGTCCAAGGTTCTTCGAATGAAAATAATTCCCTAACAGTGAACTATGCCGAAGATATATCCTCTATGATTAGTGGTAATACACGATCACCGATATTGGTTCTAGAAACATCTCAAGTCTTGAACAGTGGCTAAATATTAATAGCTTAAGCATTAATAATAATAATAAAACACAAGTTTATTTAAAACTGAAGAAATTGATGGCCCTGCCTTGCTGCTTTATCGCTTAATAACTATGATTACTGTGTGCAAATTTCTGTCACTCTTCTGAGTCTGTCCATCGGCGAGTGTCTCAAGTAGAGTATTCATATCTTAGTTAGCAGTGGTCGCACCTAAAATTTGGTTATTATCTTTTGGGATGTAAGTATGAGTTGGACCGCGATTTTATTTTATAAAAAATCTTTGCGTGTTACACTATTACTTAGTTATAACAAATCATGCCGAGGTTTACTTAGATCTAATAATAATCTAACTGTATTCGGTATTTATGGTTTTGAAACTTTAATAATTTTACTAAAACACAAGAACCTATTTGGAAATAATACCTTTCTAGATATAACATAAAACCAATTACTGTTACTCCAAACATCGTCTACTAGTGAACGAGAAGTTTTTATGATATGCTAGTCTGAGGTTATATAACAACTACCTATAGCACTAAAATAGATATGAAGTTGGTTCGGAAACTACGTGGCCTAACAAGAAAAACGAAAGTTCTTCTTGGCAAAATTGTCTCCTGTTCACTCAACACACTTATCCCAACGATATTCCAAATTAGTAATGTCTTCATTGTAGGTCGATGGATTCAAGTCCTCGAAATAGTTATTTGCAGCAGCGATTACCTCGGAATTAGACGAAAATTTCTTACAGCCAAGACATTTTTTTAGGTTTGGAAAGAGATGACAATCGCTGGGAGCAAAATTGGGGAATAGAACGAATGGGGTACCAGTTCAAATCCCAATTCCTGAATTTTTGCAATCGCAAACTTGTGGGCAGGTGTGTTATTCTGATGGAAAAGCACCTTCTTCTTTGTCAAATGAGACCGTTTTTCTTTGATTTTGTCACTTAATTGTTGCAAAAAATTGGTACAATACTCCTCATTTATTGTTTTCCCTTTTTCTAAGTAGTCGACCATGATAACTCCATGAGAATCCCAAAAAACAGTTGTCATAACCTTTCCTGCTGACAAAACCGTTTGTGCCTTCTTTGGTGGTGGAGAACCTTTTTTTGTCCATTGTTTAGTTTGTTCTGTGGTTTCGGAAGTGTAATGTTGGAACCAAGTTTTATCGACGGTAATGAAATGGCGTACGAAGTGCAAAGATTCCTGCGAATTCAACCTCGCGCCAGCTCTGCACTAGGCCACGTAGTTTCCGAACAATCCTCGTACAAATCCAAATATTTTTAAAATGTTGCTTTATGAATTTTTAACGCATCTTGAACCTTACAATTTAAAAGAAGTTTTTAATTCGTAGTCTAGTTATGTAATTCTTGATTAATTTCAACATATTTCTGACGATTGCTCCTGTAAAATATCATAACATTGCAATTAAATTAAATTATTATTATTATTCAGAAAAGTTAATCTTTTTTCTGCAAGTATCTACGAGCGATGTTTCCAAAGTTCTGGGAATTCTGCTAATTTTTTTTTATTTTGTCAATATAATCGCCATTTAATTCAATAGATTTACGCCAACGATTAATTAATTTTTTAAGCCGTCCTTGAAGAGCATTTTCGGTGGCTCCTTAATCCATCTATTTATAACACGTTTTACGTCTGTTAAACTCTCAAAACGAACACCTCGTAAAACTTTTTCAAATCTGGGAACAGATGAAAATCACTCCGTGCGAGGTCCTGCGGACAAGGTTGTTTCGGAAGCAATGCCCATCGTAAATCGTTCAAAACATCGTTCGTTTTTCTTGCGGTGTGCGACTTCCTAGGCCTTTCTCTGATAAGTGCCTGCGACAGTGGTGGACAGTGGCGGATAATAAGTTTCAATATTAGTCTGCGTTAATTGTAGTACCTTTCGTCAGATAATCCATAAAAATAATCGCTTCGCAAGCCTAGAATTCAGTACAGAAGACACGGAATTGCATATGCCTTAAGTGGAGGCTCTACTTCAGGTTTACGCCATTATTTGGATTGACTTTTGGTCTCAGATTTGAAATAAGCAATCCACGTATCGTCAGTGGTTATTATCCGTTGCCAAAATTTATCACCATAATGGGCTAACAGCTTTTGAAGTTGACGACAAGTGTCAGACCTATTGAGTTTCTGTTCCGGTCCCAACAACCTTGGCACCCAGCGGGCTGAAACCTTGCTTACATTCAAACAATCATGTAAGATCTCATAAACTTGTCTTGTACCTATTCTTAGGCGTACACTAATTTGAAAAATACTTATTCGTCTGTTCGCTTTCAGTAGGTTCTCGCGACAGTAATGTTTCTTTCATTTACAAACGTACTCGGGCGACCACTGCGTGGATCGTCTTCTAATGATAAATAACTACCATTTTTAAAACGATCGATCCGCAAGATTAATAATTACATTTAATAAGTTTTCACATCCTCTTTCCACAGAAAGAAAATTATTGCTCTTCGGGATTTAGCCGCGTCTTCTATGGTTACATAAACAGTGCTACGAAAATGGGTCTATATCAATCGAATACTTGAATCATACTGAACGCTATTGCACTGGATAGCTGCATTAACATGTTCAGGCTTGTATATCACCAATAGCACTGCCTATAAATTCTGCGTAATTTAATTAGAGTACAATTCCCAGAACTTTGGAAACATCCCATGTAACAAGTGTTCATTTGAAAAGTCAATCCAGTAGCATGCGATTTACTGAGAACATTTTGAAGTATGTCGTAAATTAAAATTTACTACTTAACCTACGAAGTCGTATATTTTGACAGTTTCATATATATATACATATATATATATATATATATATATATATATATATATATATATATATATATATATATATATATATATAATCTAACCCTATTTACCCGAAGGTGTAGGGTGTGAAATTACATCCTATGAATCATGAATAAATTTACTCCACTCCTTTTTATTTCTCGCCATATTTCTTGCCTGTGACAGTTTCATCCATCTTTCTGTCAATATTTTTCCTACACTGTCGTCCCATGTTTTCCTAGGTCTTCCTTGGAGTCTCTTCTCATGTCTTCTTGCTTCCCATGTTTGTTTAACTGGTCTTTCATTTCCCATCCTAGTTAAATGCCCAAACCATTTGAGTTGACGATCTTCGATTATTTTCAATACAGGTTCCACATTCAGTTGTTTTTTTATTTCTGTATTTCTTATTTTATCAATTCTGGTAACACCAGCTACTTTGCCGAGATATTTCATCTCCATGGCCTGTATTTTGCTCTATGGTCGGCGTTAGGACCCAGGTTTCACAGCCAAAAGTTAGTATTGGTACAAACACAGTTTTATATACTATTAGCTTGGTCTTCTCTGAGATCTCTCTTTTTCCTATAAATGATTTTCTTAGGCTGTGGTACAGTTTAGAAGTATTTTCCAATCTTACATTTATTTCTATATCGTGGTAGCCTTTGTCCTTCAAGATCAATGCACTTTAAAATCCTCCGTTCAAAATTTCTGATGATATTCTGCAACATTACTGGATTGTTATTAATTTCCATGTATTTCTGTTCGATTCTCTGTAGCATATCATTCAAATTCAATAGGTGTTCGAAATATGTTATTTTTTAGATAAGGCCACAAAAAGGAGTCTCAAGGTGTTAAATCGCTTGAACGTGCAGGCCAGGCAATTTCAGTATTTAGACTAATTATACGTTCATCAAACAATTCTCTTAAATAATCCAAAGATTCTGCAGTACAATGAAAAGGTGCTCCGTCTTGTTGGAAATATGCATTTTGAAGTTCATCATCATGCAACTGATTGACAAATGGTTGTAAAATTTCCGTACGGTAACTTTAAGCAGTTAACGTTCCCTGAAAAAATATTGGTCCAATGATTCGCCTTTGGCTTATCGCTGCCCAAACACTAATTTTCTCTGGATGTAGCGATTCTTCATTAATTACATGTGGATTTTCACTACTCCAAATTCTTGTATTTTGTGAATTTAGGTATCCCGTTTTATAAAACCATGCTTCATCAGTAAAGATGACTTTTTGCGAAAGTTCTCCATTATTGTTCATATTTACAAACCAATTACAAAACTGTAGTCTACACGGGTAATCAATTTCTAACAATTCTTGTACTGCTGTGACACGGTATGGATAAAGTTGCGTATCTTTTTTTAATAACTTGTGAGTTGTACCAACAGAAAGATTTATTTGTTGACTCAAATGTCGAACAGATGTTTGTTGTTCATTTTCCATTACTTCTTCAACACGATTGACAACTTGAGGTGTACGTTTCGTAACTGCTCCGCTGCCTGATTTTCTTAAGAGACTACCAGTTTCAGAAAAAAGTTTTAAAGTTCTATCCAAAGTATTCTTAAATTGTATATAATCTATTACAAAATGTGGAAACTCAACTTGAAATTCTACCAAGCAATCTTGAACTGAAGAAACCCATAAACCATCAATTTTATTACCACTTCGAAAATAAGCCTGGACTAAAAAATTTTATGTTCTAAAGTGAAAGCCATTTTAAAACTGAGAAGCAATTTATTTAGACCAGAATCGACGCACGATTATTTTATGCACTAACTGATATTTGTGATTGACATTATCAAATGTCATTTGATTTACGTTTACGGAACAACAAACACATACTAATATATTTGCGTCTTATTCTATCAAAATTTCAAAGTAACCTAGATTGACTTTTCAAATGAACACACGTTATATTCACTTTATTTTATTTGTGAACTGCCATTTGACAAGAACCAGGAAAAATAGCGATTCTTACACTTTTAAAGGGACGGCCTTTCAAATATTGCACCTGAATGAAAATAATTTTAAGACTAGTTGCTTGTTTGGGGTTTAAATTTCGTTGTTTTTTTTTTTACAGTTTTTTTTTCTACACTTAATACGATAGATTTGTTTGTTTGCATTTCTTCGGCGATTTCTTTAATAGTATAACAGATTTTCAATTTTGTTAGAACTTTTAACTCATCAAGCTTTCTAGGCATTTTATATACTGAGTACCGAAGATGACAACTTTGTTGTTGAAGGGCGTATAAAGGGTTTTTACCCTTATATTGGTGTGGTAAGGAACTTTATACCTTTTATAGTTTTTATTTAGTCACAGTTTCCAACTAGAAACTTTCCGAAATGATCTCACTTAGCCCAAATGTTGCAGTATTTTCAATTTACACTGAAAATGATAATTTAGTGGTCGAAATATATTCATACATATTCATACAATACTGGGTTTATACTATAAATATATAATAACACTTAAAATTAACATTTGCGTAAAGTTATTATTGCCGTCAATTTGCAATTTTGAGAGTATGGTTAGCATGGTTTCTGAGCAGTATCAATTATGTGCATACATATATTCTAATAAGCATTATACAATATTCAGTTAGTCGATATGAACACTCTCCTAAATTCACGGTCCACGTGATGATGACTTTCATGAGCAATATCAATATCAATTACAATACCAAGCTACATTCATTTAGTAATATCCACTAGAATATTCGATAGAATGTTCTACTAATGATTCCCATTACTGGTATATTGATAATCCTAAAACATCAACAGTGAACTTATTAAGATGATATATTAAGTAGTTAATGTATAGTATATATTCATAATCATAATGATATTAAAATTCGGTTATTATAACATATAGCACATGTTTCTGGTGAACAGTTGTAAATAATATCCAAATATACAGGGTTAGATCCATTCGAAAATCTTTGATAGGGCTACTTGGATTTTAATAACACTTTCCCCTAGTAATGTACCGGGTACAAGGAAATTACCCGGTGCGCGGCCAAATTTTCAGTACCCGCAAATTACGCGGATTTAGCTAATATTGCCGAGTAATGGGTTTCTTATCTGAAATTTGAAAAGAAGATAAGATAAGAAGTGAATGAAAATAAATTACACAAAATTTATTTTAACTAGACATTTTATTAAAAAATACAAAACAAAAAATTAAATTTAATAATTAAATCTCAATAATGGGAGATTATAATGGAGAAATAATAATTTCTCTGCGTTTCGCGGAAGAAGTCTATTTCTTCTCTCTTCGTAAATAATATCTCCCTCGCTGAGCATTCGTTCACTGGGTATGCTGCTAGGAGGCGCTGCTAGGTATTGTTTAGTCAATTTTTATAGTGTTGGATAAATATTTGCATTTCTTGCCCATCAAATCAACAGATTTTCAGTACGAGGAATGTTAGGATGTTTAAGAAAATTTAAAAGTTGAATATTATCTATTGAATTTCCCACAGTATAGGATTCTTCTGCAATGGATTTATTTTCAAATAAAATTTCATATATGCAAGCTCACACATCTTCATTTCTATCATGATTATTTTTTCCATGTTCTGCAGGTTCTCTTTGTTTATTGTCATTGTTTTTATCAATACTTATCGGAGAAATACTTTTCATTTCTTCTATAATCCAATTTTTAGGAATAACTTGTGTATCTGGTTTTAAAAATTTCAGTTTGTAACGGGGATCTAATATCATAGTTATCACATACAACTTATTTTTTTCCACATTTTCAAATCGAGCCTTTACAGATTTTAGCATTTCTTCTTTCATGGTTACTGGTCCTTCGTCGTGTAGTTTCTTTTATAGAGAAAGCGCTTTAAAGCAACTACATTTGGGATTACCATCGAAATAAGAGCTTCCTCTGAACTGGCTTCAACTGTAAGATATTTTCAATTAATTTCAAATTTGCTGCATTCAAGTTTGGTATATCATGATCAGATGAATATAGTGCGATGGCGTCTTTTTGTTCTGATATCCTCTTGAGCATATGATACGTCGAATTCCATCTTGTTACTACGTCTTGTACTAATTTGTGTTGTGGAAGCGATAATTTGGTTTGTATTTCTTTCAACTTGGTACTAGCTACTTGTGAGTGATTAAAATGGGTTACTATATTGCGACACTTTACAATTATGTCGAAAATAGATTTTTGAGAATATATGCTATTATGAATTACCAATTGAATGCTATAAATAAAACATGATTAATTTCTCAAATGAGCAATATTTTATCCACTGATCATATTACGAGCACCATATCGTACCAATACGTGTATGTGGTTTTCAGCGTCTAATTTCCAGAATTGTAACATTTCGCTTAATGAATCACTAATGGCAGTACCAGTATGGCTTCCAGGAAAATGGCGAGAATTTAAACCAACGCACTTTTTTTTTAATTTTTCATCAAGCCAATGTTCACTGAGATTCCTAAAGCTTTCGTTATTCTCAGAACAGGTCCATATGTCTGATGTCAAGGAGATCAAATTCAGTTGTGATTTTTCAATATCGATTAAATCACAAATTTTCGAACAACATTTGTCGCATGTAGTAGGAATAATAATTTCTGAGAAATATTTTCGTGAAGGTATTTGATATCGGGGCTCTAATGTTTTCAAAAGATTAATAAATCCAACATTCTCGACTATTGAAATGGGTTGGTTATCCACAGCTATCAATTCGCCAATTTTTTCAAGGATTTTCTTAGCTTTGATATTATCAATGCCCCATGTGATAATTTTGTCTGAACACCAATGTCTGTTGTTTAATGGGGCGCGAAGGTCCCGGTTTCGGATCGTCTAATTTCTTTTTCTTAACATTAACAATGGCACAATCTCTAAACTCATCTGAATGTTTTAAACGTAAATGTTTAAATAACGTTGACGTTCCGTAGGATTTTGTATTTGTGCCACCTCTGGATAAAACTGCATTAATAAACTGCACACTGCTTTCGTTTCGTCTTCAGGAAACACTTTAGAATAACTCCAAACTGCACTAATTATTGAAAGGGTACATATTGCTGTGTATAGTGAGTTTAATTAGAAAGATTGTCCACTATTCACCACAATATGTCCGAACTTGAACTCAGCCAACTTTTCGTTTTTAAATGAGACTCCTCTTCAACCAGGGCTTCCCGTAAAGGAACGTGGAAATAAATACAAATTAATAATAATACAAACAATTCCAGATAAAATTTTATTTAAAAAAAAAATTAAAAAAAAAATTTACTAAATGTAAAAACTACTACTGCATCATTATACAGAAGCACAGAGGAAAAAGGTTGTATGATAATTAACACGCATACAATGAAAACCTCTAATTGAAACGCGAGCAAAATTAAGCCTAATAGATGATTAGAAAACTTTCAATTTCATTAATTACTTTAACCCCAATTTGAAAACGTAAACAGATACAACTGTCAACCGCGATAATAACATTCACTCATGCGCTATAACACGAGCATAAATTTCCCACCAAACCTTGACTTAAAAATTCTAGAACAACATTACAATAAAAAACTCCCTTATAAAAAATTGAATATTTTCATCACCATCTATCTACAAACTAATATAACAAGAAATATAAATAAATTCATATAAAATTACAATTCAAAATACAAAGAAAAAGTTATACCGCCTAATTCTGAGTAAACGCAACGATCCGAATGTATGAATATTTCTCCCGCTCCAAATACAATTCCCCTGAATGCTGTAGGCGCGTCAACATCGATGTCATACATATAGCAAGCGCCAATTAAGTTGGCGCGAGGAGGGGGTTTAGCAACAGACTGTTTTGTGATTGGCTTAATATTAATGTCATACATATAGCAAGCGTCAATTAAGTTGGTACGAGGAGGGGGTTTAGCAACAGACTGTTTTGTGATTGGCTTAACGCGTTCAGGGGATTTTTATTCGGAGCGGGAGAAATATTCGTACATTCAGGCCGTTGCGTTTGCTCAGAATAAGGCGGTACAGTAATATAGTGTGCAAAAACACTTACCTGCAAGCACGAAACTTTCCACACACAAAAAAAATAATTAGAGAGATAGCAAGCGAGTTAAAATAAATGAAAATACAAGATCAAAAACTCGTATTAAATTGATATTGACTTTAATTTAACACAATCCACAAAAGAAAACAAGAAAAACCCGAAGTTATTCAAATAAAAGATAAAAGAAAGTTTTATGTCCCAATACTGAACATGCTAGCTCGAACATAAGACTATCTCTGCGGAAATATGCATAGCGCACGATAAGCATAAAAAACATCATTATAAATCAAAATACGATCCAGGCTCATAGACATCCGCGAACGCCCTAATCAAAAACATACACATACAAAATATACAGTTATGGTTATAACTGCACATAACTAAATTGTTAAATTTTAAAATTATCTTCGGGGAAAAAACACTACAATATGTAAGAAATTTAAAAAAATGTAATTCGATCCATATGCAACTGAAATTAAATGCGAACCGAGAGTATATTATATACAAAACAGCGGCAGCTCCAGTGTAAACTCAGGGGATTTTTCCCGGTCAGATGGCGTAGGATGCACACTTTCACATAACAGCCGAGTACCCAGTTACCCGGTCGGGCACATTTTTTTTTCTTTCTCAATACCCGATACCCGGTACCCGGCATTTTTTAAGACCCGGTACATCACTACTTTCCATAATTAATTAAATGCAGGTTGTGGATTCGATGAGTATATTTACATCTGAATCAGACTTCCGGCTTAGCCGGAAACGATGTTAACTTTTATTTTATTTTAAATGAAACACCCTGGAAGTTCAGCAATAATTAGATTTGGCACCCATTTTTTCAACAACGACAAAGATGCACAACACAATGAAACACCCTAGAAGTTCAGCAATAATTAGATTTGGCACCCCTTTTTTCAACGACAAAGATGCACAGCACAAACAATTTTCAAGTAAGAAAGACTGGAACACTATTAAAACTCTCAGATTGAAAGATTGTTTATATTTAAAAGCAGATAAAGGGAATAAGTTAGTCATTTTGGACAAAATCGATTATTCTGATAGAGTTAATAATTTAATTTCTGAAGGCCCTTATGTAGAACTGAATAAGAACCCATTACCCAAAATGATAAGTAAAACTAAAGCCGCGTTAAAAATTGTCCAAACTTAATAACTAATTCCAACCTTTATAAATTACAATTTGCAAATCCGTTAGTGCCT
The DNA here is from genome assembly GCA_935421215.2 of Melolontha melolontha. NCBI lineage: Eukaryota > Metazoa > Arthropoda > Insecta > Coleoptera > Scarabaeidae > Melolontha > Melolontha melolontha. Next base: position 218,757,690 of record OW285236.1, read on the forward strand.
AGATTATATTGCTTACCTAAAATCCACAAACCAGGTAAGTCGATGAGACCTATTGTTGCTGGTATTGACTCACTGACTTATTGGATTTCAAAATGATTAGTGAATGAATTCAGAAAATTACCAGAAAAACCAGTTAGTTTATCGGTCAATAATTCTTTAGAATTTATTCAGAAAGTTAAAGATTGTCGACTGGGAGATGGTGACATTTTGGTTTCATCCGATATAACGTCCTTGTTTCCTTCAGTACCTATCCCAGAAACGTTAAAATATTTGTCTGAATTACTTCATAGCAATCACGTTGAAAAGGAAAAAATAAATGAATATTTGCAGTTTACAAGCCTTTCTATGGCCCAAAATTGCTTCCAATTCTAAGGCAAGTTCTTTGAACAGAAACAGGGTACAGCCATGGGTAATTGCTTATCTCCATTTATCGCGAATTTATTTATGAGTCACTTTGAGATTGAGTTTAAAAAGTCTTCACACCAGATTTTTAATAATATTTTATATTATTAAAAATACCTTTGTATTATACAAAACTGGTGGGGTTTACCTACTCATGTATGTTTCAATTATTCTGATTTAAAAAGTCAGCCAAATATTTTCCAAACATATGGGTCAGGTATGTAGACGATGTGTTTGCAATTTTTGATACCAATAAGTGCGACTTAGATTATTTTGTAACAGAATTAAATTCAAAATTTCCTAGTATTAAATTCACGGTTGAAAAGGAAAACAACGGAGGTTTGCCATTTTTAGAAACCTTAGTAATTAGGAATGACAAAAACTTAAAGTTTGATATTTACCGAAAAGAAACCAACGTCAACAGATTTATAACCGCAGATTCAAACCATACTTTTCAGCACAAGAGTGCCTCTTTCAATTTTCTTATCAATCGTTTGTTAAGCATGCCATTGACAAAGGATAGATATTAAAAGGAATTAACTTTAATTAAGAGAATCGCGAGTTACAACGGTTTCGATTCAGAAATAATAAACAAGCTAGTTAGAAAACATAAAGTAAGAAAAACAATTCAGGATTCCACATGTTTGCTACCTCAAATTGATTCGAGAAAAAAATTTATTAGTTTACCGTTTCACGAAACTAGGAAAAATTTAAGTAAAACTTTTAAACAGTATAATGTTCAAGTAGCATTTCGGTCGAATAACTCCCTAAAATCTCTCTTAAGCAACGCGAAAGACAAAGTTGAGATAAACAACAAATCTGGAATCTATGAAATAAATTGTAAGGATTGTGATAAAAAATATGTCGGCCAAACAAAACGTTCGATTCTAACTCGTTATAAAGAACATGTTTCGTATATTAGATTCAATAGACCGGAAAAATCAAGTGTGGCCCGACATATTCTTGAATCAGATCACAACGTAACATCTGACTGTCTGAGATTAATAAAAAAACGTCACAGGCCCCCGCGAATTAGATAGTTTTGAGAGCATTTTAACTTTAAGAATAGGAATAACGTAATTAACGCAGATTTTTCATAATTGGATTCTTAATGTATGTTAAATTACGGCTTTTATAATATTTCTAAACGGTTTTTCTATTCTATAGAATTTACAAATAATGGGTTAATGCTCTTGCATGAATAGGTTGGGTTTACCAAAATGTAGGTGATTTTTGTAGCATTTAAGATTGAAGAATTTAGTGTTAAACTAGAAGACGTTCAGAACAATCCTTCTGTGAGTATTTTTGTGCGTTCAAGTGTTACCCTGTTTTTTTCTACTGAAGATGACAACGTGGTTGTAGATATACGTATTTAGATTCATTAAATTCTATTGTAGTAAGGGTTTTTTTAATTTTATTTTATTAACGACAAAAATATTTAATTAAAACTGATATTTTAGAATCATGTTTGTGTTTAGTAAGCCATGTAATTAAAATTCAGTATTTGATTTAAACTGTCAGAATTAACTTTGTAGACGTCCAAATATTAATAATGGTTCGATAAACTGAAAAGGAACGTATTGAAATTCTGATGATGATTGGTTTTGAAGTACACGTGAGAACTCATGAAGAAGTATGCGACTTATTCAACAATTTGCATCAAGATCGGCACCCAGTATCACGAACTGTCGTTGGTAAAGCTTTGGGAAGGTAGACTTTGATTGGAAATGTTAGAAATTTACCGTAAAGCGGACCACCAAAAATCGCAGCTAATTGCTCAAGATATTGCTATAGCACTAGAAGAATTAACACAACTTCTACTACGTCGTTTGCACTAAACTATGATATAAGTTGCCGATCAGTAGCTAGAATATTCAAGCACGGAAAGTATCATCAGTATAAACCAGTGCAAGAATTATTGGATGAGGATTATGATCGTAGAATTGAATTTCGCGAAAGAGTGATGGAGATTTGCAATATTTTACAGATTTTCTGTTTTCCAACGAAGCTACGTTTTGTTTGAATAGTACCGTTACTCACCATAATTGTTGATTCAATTATCGATATCAATCGGTCAATTTATAACCCTCATTGGATGCTAGAAGCGCATACACAATATTCGTCATTACAATAAAATTTATTTCATAGATACCAGACCTTTATCCCACTTCAACACCGAGGATAAAATTGAAGGTTTCTCCATATTTACGCAACAACGAAAGCAGTTAAATTAATATAAAACACAACCTATCTGTTTGATTTATTTGAAATTTTAACAGTAGGCATTAGAAATATGGTGGAAGTTAGGAAGTCAGCGACATAATCACAGAAGCGCAAGTGTTCAACCTTTAAAAAGTCACTCTTCCGTTAAAGCGGTCTCGTAAAATATTTATTGTCTTTGTGTTAATACCGAGAAGAGAATGGAAAAAGTAGGGATATGGTAATGCTTGTGATTAAAAAAATTCACAAATTTAAGGATTTTTGTGATCGAAGATTACGAAAATGATGAAAACTTTGCAAGCAACGCATGTTTAGGGTATTCGCATATTATATAAACCAACCCCAAATAAAAATTCGCTGTTTTATGCTTTAATTTCGATTTATTTTTATTAAAAATCCTTTTTCTTATACGAGGGCGATTCGTAAAGTAAGTTCCGTTTGGTTATTAAAAGAATACCAATAAATGAAGAGGTTTTTATTACATACAACAAAGCTACTACTTCAGTCACATAGTTGAGTTAAAATTGAGGCATTTGTCAGAGCGATGAATCAAATTCTTAATACCCTTCTCATAGAGCTCTGCCGCCTGTGAATAAGCAATGCTCTAACACTGTTCTGCAGCTCTTCATCGCGCATAAAGTCTACAAGAACGACGTCTTTCTTGTTCTAAAAGACAATGACCATTACTTTTCTCGTAGAAAAAGTTCGACGGCACGTTAAATGTTTCCTCGTTGGCGAGTTAGAACGTTAGCGTAAGTTAGAGCGACCCTATTGCATTGACTGTCTTTTCCTCTCAATATTAACACATACACGACTCAAGTCACATCACCTGTTACGATACTGTTACGCGCCGCTTTCCTAATTATCTTAAAACCCTAAAGACTTACTCACTCACACACGAATGCCCAGGAGATCTTAAGTTGAGACGCTAGCCAGTTTAGAGGCGAGCAAGCAATAGGTTCTTTTTAAAAATAGGCGCCACCGTGTTTATAATCTCAACCTGCACAGCTAACACAGAAGCTACCGAAGGTAAGCCAAATAAATCCGAAGCGATTAAGCGAACAGTGACCAAATAAAATTAAAAGATCCGGAAATTCGCATATTGGAAAAAAATCAGTAAAAAATATAATAACAGTATAAAAAATGACAAATTTTCTTAAAGTCAACAGAATAAAGTTAATAGTTAAATTATGAACAATTGACACAGGCATATGAATCACCCGGTATCAGATCATTAAATTATTGAAAGTATTACAAAAGAAAAAAGTACATAGCTATAGAGAATCAAATTTAAAACTCCAAAATCAGATAAATTATTCCGCAAAATACATCAAAATTAAAATAATTAATTATTATAATTAATCGATACTTCAATTAGCCTTAACCTAGAATTAAAAATTGTAATTCGACCTCAGATCTGTAGTTGAATTTTACATAAGTGTTACACACAGTATATATTATAAAATTTAATAGAAATTACAATTTAAAGTCATAGTCAAATTGAAATTCCTACAATCATATCTTGTAAGACGGGGATATGTTATATATGTAATATATATAACATATAACACTCTATAAAGTTACCTAGAACTTAAGATATCTGCTTAATCATGTCACATTTTCTCATGTCGGGTGTATCCGTCACAAGTTGTTTATAAGCATTTATTGCTGTTTGCTTTTCAGCATTACTCAAATGACTTGCTTTCTCTCGTTTCCTTGGAGGAGAACACACATTTGTCCTTTTAGCAGCACTGGTGCTGGGTTCTGCATCCATATTTGGAATCTAGAGCTACAAAATTATAATTTTACGATAACTGAAATTCTCTTATTACTTACATAATCCATTAATCTTCAAATCGAAGCTATAAAAAGAACTAATCTACACCGCAAAATAGTTAAAGTAATGTAATAGTGATAATAATTTAATAATATAACAAAACTCTAGAAACGTAAATGTAATATAAAGAATATATCAAAATATTTGACAATTGATGGCAAAAAGCGAATGTTCTGCGGTGTTATTTTGCCTTGCTCTGGACCAATAAGAAACAACTGTCACTTGGGTTTGTTCAGAAATTTGTCTCTCTCTTTTTGGAATATGCCATAATCATCACAAAACTATAAAATCAAATTTATTAACAATTAAATAAAGTCTAGCTTATCAATATTAATATCCTAAAAATCCCTTAATCCTTTCAATTTAAAATTTACTCATTTCAAAAAAGTTCGATCTCAAGAAAAGTTTGTTACTGTTAATACTTTGTGTTTTTTTTTGTGTCTGTGGGGTTACTTTTAATATCTATTTCACAAAATAACAATTATAAAAAAGATTTTTTTTATAGCTTCAATCCTCATATGAGGCGAAGAAATTCGACGTTCTTTACTCAAATATAGTTTGAAGCATCTGAAATGAGTGATACTGGTTAATTTCTTATATCACTTCCGTTGGTAATTGAGTTTTTTTTCTTGTTTAATATTAATATATGTCATTTTATAAAATGACATATATGTATCATGAGCGTCGGCATGTTTTACCAACAGGACGGCGCTCCACCGCATTTTAGTAGGCAAGTTATAGGACTTCCTAAATCAAAATTTTCCTGGACGGTGGATAGGTTGAGGGCGTTCTGTATTAGGGCCTGCGCGCTCTACTGACCTTTCGCCATTGGACTTTTTCTTTTGGAGTTGTCTAAAAGATCGTGTTTACTATAACGGTAAGCCAAACACACTGAATTGATCGAAAGAATAGTTGCAAGTTTAGATTCCTTACGAAATGAACTTACAGATATTAACTGGAGACAGAATATGGCCCAAAGACTAGTAACATCTTTAGAAAGCAGAAAGAGGCGAGCATGTTGAGCAATTGTTATAATATACGTTTAATAGTTTGTTATGTAATTTCATGATTAAAGACATTTCTGAAATAATTTTCTTTTTTTTGTTGAAATTTAATGAACAAAAGAAATTAAGCTAAAGTGTATATGAACTTTTTTGTTCAGAATCACCTCCAGAACACATTGTGCCTGTTTGTAGGTTACCTCAGAGAACACCCTGTATATGTATGATATTTATAATTTTCATGCCTGATGCAATACGCATAATAATCAGAAAGTTCAATTCTTACTCGCTGCTGAAGAAAATTGAAACGTCTAGAGGTAAAATACTAGAAACAAATCACTACGAAAATTGAAAATCAGAATTTTTTATCTTTTTTATCTGAACAGTCTCTTTACTACCACCCAGGTTGTCGGCACCCAAGAAGGTTCTATTGCCTTTCAAAGTCTTTCCTTGGGCATTTATATACTGATCTAAGCAGCCTTCCCAGTATACTGTTGATCAACTTACGCATTCTTTCTAAAACCACTTATACTAGAAAACCCATCATCCTCCCAATACATTTTAAATTTTGGAAAAGAACCCGTAATTACAGCAAGCTAAGTCAGATAAATTGGATGAATGGTCCAATTGAATAACCGCTTTGTTAACCAAAAAAATTATTACAGTGGAAGGATTGTAATTTCAAAGAACACCTTTGGATTATACAGTACAAATCTCTTCCCTATAGTCAGTAGAATATTCACACATACGTGTATTACGTATGTGTGTGTTCGTGAAGTGAGAAGTAGGGATGGGGACCGTGGAGACGAGCAGCGATGCACGCCTTTCTCGAAAAGATACCCATTAGTTCTGCATTAGTTACAGTTTACTTGCAAAGGTGGATGGTTTGGTTAACTGTTGCGAATAGATTTCAGTTACGTTTATTTATTCTATCAAAGTTCCAGTATTTGTTTTCTTGGTTTTATTAAATTTAAGGCTATTGATTACGTATAAGCTAACTTGTGTCGGTATTCACGATGGATATTTTTACCCTTGAACAAAAAAAAATTGTAAAACAGTATCATCTTGGTCGCAGCATAAGAGAAATTTCACGGGTATTTCAAATTAACTTTCAACGTACCATTGCGTTTGAAACGATAAGACACATAATTAAAAATTTTGAAAAATATGGCTGTTTAAATCCGTTAAATCATACGAAGGTTTTATTTATTATGTATAGAAAATATAAGTTATTATGATTTACCGCTTTATTTATTGTTAATATAGCGGTAATAAATAAAGCGGTAATCTGGTATATCTGACATTGTTTTAAACGTTGAAAATATTAAAATCTTCCAAAAAGTCCACACTTATTTGTGTTAATTATTACATAAAGTCCCTATTATTGCCGCTAGTTCCACATTCATCGACGTTTATACTATGTATGTGTATGTATGTGCTTACATTCATATGTATGCATTGCAGGCTGCTGCTCCGTGCAGTCCCCACTCCTCGCTCTCGAACGCACACATACGTAATACACGTTTGTAGGTGACCATAGGGAAGAGATTTTTACTGTATACTACTTGCAATATCAATTATTTGAGCAAAGTACTGGACGATTTTCACATATATACCCACCCAATGTGATGTGATTGGAAAATTTTAAGATAGTAGACGCCACTTCCCAAAACGAGGGGATCCCCCAGGGGATTATGACTTGAAAATAGCATTCGAAAATGCATAGAGTGTACGCGAAATTGATTCCGAAACTGCTATAAAATGAGCAGAAAAAACACCTACATCAAACGTCCTAACTGCTTAATACGGCCGAATGTAGCTCAGATTTGTTGAATAAAGTTATTATAGGTGACGAATCGTGAGTTTATGGTTATGATTCAGAAACAAATGCACAATCATTGCAGTGGAAGAGTACAGATTCGCAGCGACTGAAAAAAGCCCACCAAAAATTAAATGTGAAGACAATGCTGATATTATTTCAATTCTACGGGTATTGTGCATCACGAATATGCCCCTAGAGGGCACAGAGTCAATCAGGTATACTATAAAAGCGTCCTTAAATATTTGCTCGAAAACCGTGGAAGAAAAGGCCTGCACTCTGGTGAAACAGCAATTGGATTCTTCAGCACAGACTCATTGTGCGTTCTCAATCAAGGAAGTTTTGGCAAAATTCAAAATTGCCGTACTTCCGCAACCCTCCTGTTCTCCTGATCTAGCCCCTGTCGACATCTATAATAAGCAGTGATTGCGCTTAAAGTTTAAAATTAAAGTTTAAATTAATTTATTTATTTAAGAAAAACTAAGCTTCAGTGCGTTACCTCTTTATCTATTAAGGACCTAAAAATATTATTTCCTGGTGCCTTGATGGTTCAATACACAATATTATATTAAAAAATATAACATAAATATAAAACAAATTAAACTTTGTAAGGACTGTCTTTCATTTTAAATTTTAAATTGATAGAGTAACATAGAAGAACGAACTGGTAAATTTCCAGATATAAATGGAAAAGTTCACATATTCGTTTTGTTTTATAAAAGATCTCCTAGATATCTTACTTAATGTTGAGGAAAATTTTATAAAATATTTGAAATTAAATCGGAAGTACATGATCTAGCCAAAATTCTGACTCTATTAAAGTGTACGTACGACTTATATTTAGTGTTTTAATATTTAAATTAAACCAAATATTATTTGAAAAACCTTTATATTTAGAATACGTAGATATACTAGTTTCAGTAGAGAGAAAGGAATAATCATTTTATTGATTTAAGGAACTCCTGTGTATCTTTGAATGTTTAGAATTCCCATTGTATGATAATATAAGTATGTCATCAAGGGTGGTTACGTAGCATTCTAAGGTACTTCCTTTTTTTAAGAAAAATAAATAATTCTGAGTCGTTGCCAACCGTGGGTATGATCTGAATAACAACTTAGGTGACCAAATATATGTACATATAATGACAGACAATTAAAAAGGTGAAATGTATATCATTTTATATCAGTATCGGTTTTAAAAGACCTGCTTGTGTTTCGCATTATTTTCAATTATCACGTAGAAGATTAAGCTCTAATAGTATTTTACAACGAAGGCTTACATTAAGCGTGTTATATTAATCTAGCTTCTAGGCTTTCACGATCGTTGTCCATAATAATAATAATGACAATAGTAATAAAAATAATAACTTTTATTATCGAATTAACATAATTATACAAAAATAATTAAAAATTCGCGGGAAGCTACATTTATCCCGGAAAGTGTGGATGCATTTCGCTCTTATTGGAGCTGGTCAGCACACGATATCCTTGAGACAGACATGACTTTCCACTTCTATACTTCGTGTATATATAGCTAATATTTTGAACTTACTGTAAATGTATTAATGGCTATTAAATCTCATTTCTATATGCACATGTCGTCTAATGTGTTGCGCTAATTACTACAACTTAACAAACTAAGTTTATATCAGTATGCAGAACGCAAGATGTCGCGACGTCAACCTTCCTGGTTGTTAGGGTAATTAAAAGTTCGTGAAAAGCCACATCGATTCCGGAACGTATGCATGCATTTCACACTTATTGGAGCTCGTCCGCCCACGATATCCAGCCAGGTATACGCTTGTTGGGATAATTAACTGTTTTAAATAAATTATGTATTTTTCAATAAAATGTATTTAAGTAAATGAAAAAAGTCAATGCATTATATCTATGTGTAATAACAAAAGAAGAATACAAAGGCATTTTTAATAATATAAAATATTATTAAAAATCTGGTGTGAAGAACGCTCGGTCTGGATAATTACGGTGATAGGGCGAGGTGGCTCTTTTCTGTGAATGTGTCTGGAAATATCCTTTCTCCAGCAGGGGCGTACCGATGAGCTTGTAGAAAAGCGAAATACGTATCTACGTCTCTGGGGATAGGATATATTCGGACACGTTCACAGAAAATATTAATAGTGAACCTGCATTTGTGTTCTTCACACCAGATTTTTAATAATATTTTATATTATTAAAAATACGTTTGTATTATACAAGACTGGTGGGGTTTACCTACTCATGTATGTTTCAATTATTCTGATACAAAAGGAGAAGCCGGTATATATATATATATATATATATATATATATATATACATATATATATACGGTATATATATATATATATATATATATATATACACAGTTAAACTTAATAAGTCGGCGATTAAAGGTCTGGTTTACTTCAAAGTATATATATTTAAAACAACCCTACATGTTTCGGCAATGATGCCTTTGTCAAGGGAATAAAAAATATAACATTTATATTTTTTATTCCCTTGACAAAGGCATCATTGCCGAAACATGTAGGGTTGTTTTAAATATATATACTTTGAAGTAAACCAGACCTTTAATCGCCGACTTATTAAGTTTACCTTATCATACCAAGGTCACGAAAATATTATATTTATATACATACATATATATATATTATTTATTATTATAATCAATAAACCTTAAAATTTAATTAATTCTATTTTCTATTATAAATGAATTTTTCCCATTCTTTCTTATTTTTTGCCGCAACTTCTGCTTCTCTCCATGTCATTCCACGTTTTTGCAGGTTTTCCGCTACTGTATTGTCCCATGTATTCTTTGGTCTGCCTCTCTTCGTTTTCTGTATTGTCTTAGCTTTCCATACTCTCTTTGTCTGCCTTGTTTCTTCCATACGAACGACATGTCCGAACCATTTCAATTTCTGTCTCTCTATACTTTCGAGGATCGGTTCTATACTTAGTTCTTGCCTTATCACTTCATTTCTTATTCTGTCTTTGCGTGTTACTCCTTTGACTGCTCTTCTCATCTCATCTCCATCGCTTGTAATTTGGATTTTCTTTTGTTATTTAATACCCAGCTTTCACACCCATATGTTAGTATTGGTCTATATACGGTTTTAAACACAGTCATTTTTGTCTTCGTTGAAATTTCCCTATTTCTGATAAAAGTCTTGTTGAGTGTATAGTACAACTTTGTCGTGCTTTCAATTCTGCCATTAATCTCTACGTCTTCTTTCCCTTCTCTATGAATGTTTACTCCTAAGTATTTAAATATTTCCACTTGTTCGATGTCCTTTCCTCCTACTTTAATTGTTAACTGTTTATGGCTTTTCCCTATCGCCTTCACTTTAGTTTTGTCTGAGTTAATTTTCATGTTCTCTTTTTCAGTGCTATTTCCCAAATTACCAAGTTTGTTTGCAGGTCCTTTTCGGTATTTGCGTATACCGCCAAATCATCAGCAAACGCGTTCTCTGCTACCTCAACCAGCCCCATATTTCTATATCCTATTTGTATCTTTTTTGTGTTGTTTTTAATATCTTTCAGTACGTCATCAAGTATTATATTAAATAGTATAGGACTAAGTACTCGTCCTTGCCGCAATCCTTCCCTTGCTTCAAACTCTTCTGATTGCCTATTACCCGCTCTCACAACGTTTCTTGTACACTTGTATATGCTTGCTATTGCTTTCCTCAGTTTGCTATTTATTCCTCTTTTTCTAGGCTCATCCACACCAAGTTTCGGGGTACACAATCGAAAGCCTTTTCTATGTCTATAAAACCTATGTATATCATACTGTTTGCACTCTTTTCCGTCATCTGCTTCAATGTGAATATATTATCCTGTACACTTCTACCTTTTCTAAATCCACTCTGTGATTCTTTGAGTTGCGCCTCGATTATTGTTTTTAAACTTTTAGCATGACGCACAATAGTGTAATTCCTTATTTTATTAAATAGTAATTCTAATACTTCTATTCCATTTTCTCCCAAATTCTTTACCATCTCTGTTGTTACTCCGTCTATTCCTGCTGTCTTGCCTCTCTTTAGCCTCTTTAGTGCATCTTTTATTTCTTCCATGGTTATTTTGTCCTGTTCCGTGTGTTCTTTTTTTCTTGTAGGCGACTCGAGCAATATTTCCGATTTGCTTACTTCTTCGTTAATTTCCGCGCTAAGTAAATCCTCAATATATATATATATATATATATATATATATATATATACATTATTTTATTATTATATATGTAGAACGTGTACAGGAAAGTATGCAACAAAGAGAAAGCTTTTTAATGGTTTATTTCTCAGGAAATTTTATTCTTTATAAAAGTTTTGCTTTACTCAAAACTCATTTACCCGTCAAAATAAATGAGTTATCATATTTGATAGTAAAAATACAATTATTTTATTGTTCAAAATTTCCGGGTCTACTTAATATCGTGTGGACTAGTAACGTGCGTACGTGATATTCATTACTAGGGATCATCATTCTTGTTTCCGACATAGAGGCTACAAAATACATTACTATGGTAGAACGTTTATCTTTGCAAGAAAGAACAGAGTTAATGCTCATATGTGGCGATAATTATAAGACATGCAGACATGCAGTTGCGACTTTTAACGAAAAGCATCCCAATAAAAACATTAGTTGGTATACGGTATCCCGAATTTTACGACAATTATACGAACAGGCTCTTTCAAATTTTATTTTAAAAAGGAACATGACAGACCAGTAAGAAATTTAGATGATTCTTTAAATGTTTTACAAAGTGTAATTGAGAATTCTAAATTATCTGTGAGAAAAGGAATATAAAATATATATTATATTTTATATTCCTTGAAAAAGGCATCATTTGCTGAAACATGTAGGATTGTTTAAATATATACATTTTGAAGTAAAACCAGACCTTAAATCGCCAACAAATTGAATTTACTCTATATCTATATATATATATATATATATATATATATATATGTAGACAAGGAGTATATATATATATATATATATATATATATATATATTTTTTTTTCTACATTTTACAACGCCAATCATTCGAATTTTTAATTGAGAAAACTCGCCCATAAGCAGGTTTCGAACCTACGTCCATGGTTTCCCGGACCACTGCTCTACCACTACAGCTCACAACTCAAGGACTGTGATTTGGAATACACTTGGGAAGCCCTAATCACTTTAGGGAAGCAGATGTTACTATTTCCGGAAAGGTGTGTGATATATTCACAGATTCGGTGGAGAGCAAGCGCTACATAAGTAATATGCAGCATATTAGGATATGTTTCCTCAAAGACATCTTTCCGGAATTTGATAGACTTGTATCTGCTTTTAAAATAGTTTCAGGAAAGGACCATTAAAAGTAGCTCTTTACAGCGAAACTAGTAATAACTAGATAGGCAACATAGTGTTGAAAGCTACTAATTTTTACCATCGTCTGCAGACAGAATCGAAGCAACCATGAGTGGGGGAAGTTCTGTTCGCGCGCAACGAAGTTTTTAAGTTTCAAGTTTCGAATTTATAGATTAATTTTCTTTGATGTTAATGGGAAATATTTATTTAAGAAGCTGATAAGCAATAAAATAAATCAAAATATTGTCTTGAAACTTGTATTTTATATATTCATTTATTAAAATACTATAAGTACATTTGCCTGAATAGAACGTAACTACAATATCTAATAACTAATTAGAACTATTCCTTATTTTACTGATGAATTACACTGATGAATCTATAGGAAGATGAAATACGTATCTGCGTCTCAGGGGAGTGATATGTTCGGACACGTTCACAAGAAAATATTAATATTGAAAATAATAAAATAAAATAAAACAATAACTTTGTTATACCACTTTATTCACATATAATAATGGCCGCGGTTTCGACATACAATGTCATTATCAAACTGCAAAAGCTACAGGCCTACATAGATCTTATAAATGACACAAAAATATATGGGGGTGGTTTATGATGTTATTTAAAATTACTACTATATTCTTAACTATTATATACAACATTGGAAAAGAGGTGTACATATAAGATCCAACTGGTCGTTAAGAACAATATCTATTGTGTTGTTTCCGCTTTTAAAAATTTCAAGTGCCTCTAAAAGATTTAATTTACGACCTTTCTCGGCCAAATGCAATATCTTATGATGACCAAATGTATGCCTTTCTGTAATAAGATGGTTTGCGAATGTTGAATCTGTTTTCTTTAGTTTACATGACCTCATGTGTTCTTTGCAAAGTATTAATCACAAAGTCATAGAAAACAACCTCACGATAACAAAAGCAGATAAAGGAAATTCGTCTGTAATATTAACTAAAGGTAATTATGGAAATAAAGTTAAGAAATTTATAGACGACAATACTGTCATAGAATTGAAAAAGGACCCCACTAAACAGTTAACATTAAAGAATTTGTCAAAAATTGTAATGCAGTACTCTCAAACACAGATAAGTACAAACTTTTCCATATGAATCCTTCCCCCCCTAAATTATACGGTTTAGTAAAAATTCACAAAGAGGAAGCACCCATCAGACCAGTTGTTTCGTTTATTTCTTGCCCCAATAAAAAATTAGCCGAAAAATTAAACATAATAATTAGACAATATACCGAATTTACAGATAGCTCTTCCATAAAAAAACCAATACAGTTAACAGCTAAATTAAAAGATTGTAATATACAAAAGACATAAATCCTGGTATCATTTGATGTTTCCAACATGTTTTCAAAAATACCACATAAGGAATGCTTAAGGTTAATAGAAAACATATTAGTAAAGAAAAATACAAACCCGGTTGTTATACACGAAATCATATCTCTAACGGAGTTAGTCACCAACCAAAATTACTTTACATTTAACAACAAATCCTACAAATAAACAGAAGGTCTGGCAATGGGCTCACCTCTAAGTACTCTATTAGCTGAAATTATCATGAAGCATATTACAGAAAAAATTCTTTCATCACAACTAGGTAAAAAACATATTAAATTTTGGTATAGGTATATAGACGACATCCTAGTTTGCTTTAAGGGTATTCATAGACAACTACAAACCTTTCTGAACTACATAAATTCAATCCATTCTAATATCAATTTTACAGTAGAAATAGAAGAGAATATCAGTATTAACTTCCTGGATTTAAAATTAAACAAATTAGATCAGAGCTTAAAATTTGATATATATCGTAAACCTACTTTCACTGATTGCATTATTCCCAAAGATTCACTACACCCTAAGACACACAAACATTCATTTTTTAATTCTATGATACATAGAGCATTAAATATTCCTTTGTCTAATGAATCTCTTGTTCGTGAAATCAATACTATAAAACAAATAGCGGTAAACAATAGTTATAAAGGTAGCGTAATTGACAGTATACTAAAGAAAAAACAGTTACAAGTGGCTCTTAGTTTAGTATATCCTAAAGATAGTGCTAATTTGAAACAATTTGTCTCGTTTACTTACTTCGGTAAAATAAGCGAGCAAATTGGTAATATAATTTCAAAAAATAATAGTAATGTTATTATAGCTTACAAACCATATGTAAAAACAAGTAATTTCATTTTTATCGCAAAACCTAAAACAGATATCAATAATAAATCAGGAGTGTACAAATTATATTGTAATGATTGTAAAAGTGAATATATAGGTCAGACTGGTCTAAGTTTTATTATACGGGTAAAAGAACACATGAGGTCATATAAACTAAAGAAGACAGATTCAACATTCGCAAAGCATCTTATTACAAAAGGCATACATTTGGTCATCATAAAATATTGCATTTGGCCGAGAAAGCTCGTAAATTAAATCTTTTAGAGTCACTTGAAATTTTTAAAAGCGGAAACAACACAATAGATATTGTTCTTAACGACCAGTTGGATCTTATATATACACCTCTTTTCCAATGTTGTATATAATAGTTAAGTATATAGTAGTAATTTTAAATAACATCATAAACCACCTCCATATATTTTTGTGTCATTTATAAGATCTATGTAGGCCTGTAACTTTTGCAGTTTGATAATGACATTGTATGTCGAAACCGCGGTCACTATTACATGTGAATAAAGTGGTATAAGAAAGATATTGTTTTATTTTATTTTATTATTTTCAAAATGAATTACCACAAAGTTACGGCTACCAGTATTAATTAATATTGAACTTGTATTTGTGGTTTTCACACTAAATTTTTAATAATATTTTATATTATTAAAAATACTTTTGTATTATACAAAACTGGTGGGATTTTACCTACTCACGTAAGTTTCAATTATTCGGTTATATATTTAATTACCTTTCCAACTTCAAATACCCAAAATAATTATCTCATTTCTCATTAACATCTCAAAACAAATTAACATATAAGAAGCATTCTATAAGTTTGAAGTTGAAACCAATTGGAAATTTATTGCGTTGATTTCCCCCACACATGGTTACTTCTATTCTGTCTCCAGATGATCGTCTAATTTTTGTGCAGAGAATTTCAATAGTTTACAAAATTTCGTTACATGTTTAAATGAAAATGCTCGAAGTATTTCTGAGTGCAAGGAACTAATACAAATTTCAAATTTAAAAAATCAGTTGTACTTTCTTCAGGAACACTTTGAAAATTTGCCAAAACTAATAACTTGTTTTGAAAATCAAAATCTCTAACTAAATGATGGATTAACCACATTGGACCCTGAGAAAGTATTATGTGCGATTAACCGAATGAATAGTGAATAGTGCTATTCAATAACTCCGTATTGTACTTAGCGATGTTATAGACTATTTATATGGTCCATCATAATGTCGGCCTGCTGCGTCCGGTATCTATATATTATTTTAAGTGAATAAAGTTTGAAAGTTTCAGTAGTATAAATTAATTGCCTTACTGTACTTTGGATTAAAATAAAAATACCACCACTTTTCGCAAAAACATTGCGTTATAATGTTGATTTAGAATGACACCTCTTGTTGAAAGATCCTGTATAATTAAATTATGCAGAGTTAGTAAAATGAATGCAACATTACAAAACAGCAAAAATACAAGCCAAGAATTAGCAATTATGAATTAAAAGGTCAAAAGGAAGAAAAGAAATAAATACAAACAGAAATAATTTTCCAGCAATATATAGGGGAGAGTGGTACATACTGGGACATGATGCCTAGTGGGACATGGACTCCATGCTCCATCTATTGAAAAATAGCTACGCTAATCAACATCAGTAGTAAAGAGTAACCTATTTTCGACTTTCTAAACCAACATTCTCTTTAGCCGACAGCGTTTCTCGGGTAAAAGTAATGGCGACCATCGGCAAAGAGTAAAGTTACAACTGAATGTTGATAATATTTGGGTGAATTTGTGTATAACATTGGATGTAAGTTTGTTTAATAATTTTAAGCCGCTTTGTAGACATTATTTAAGGTATGTATACATTAACATAGTGTTTTAATAAATATTTCTGGTTTAAAAATAAAAGAAGTTAGTAATATACTAGTGGTGCATACTGGGACTTGTTTTGATGATATATAGTGGGACAGTCCCAGTATGTACCACGTACAGATTTACTTTAGTAAGAGGTTTATTCTTTGCAGATGCCGAAGGTTAATAGAAGAGATCTGAGAACAAAAATGGAAATAAGTAAAAAATTGCATCAAAACTATGAAAATAATATGAAAACAGCAGTGCAGAAAGTTGTTGCTGGGGAAATGACGGTAAGAAATGCGGGAAATACTTTGAATGTAAGCAAGTCAGCTCTTCAACGTTCAGTTGCAAAATATCGAGCTACTGACGAAGAAGATCGGCAACAGTTGTCTTTTGAAAGAAAACATGGCTTTCGTCAAATATTCACTGACGAAGAGGAAAAGATGCTGGCTGACTACCTTATTACTGCATGCAATATGTGCTACGGGTTGACGGTGAAAGTTACCTGCCAATTTGCATACAAATTTGCTGTCGCTAATAATAAAGTAATTCCTCAGAGGTGGCATGATCGTAAAGAAGCCGGTATCGAATGGATGAGATTGTTTCGACAGAGGCAGTCACAGCTTTGTCTTCGTACGCCTGAAGCTACGAGCTTAAGCAGAGCTACAAGCTTCAATAGACATAATGTCAATCTGTTTTTTGAGAATCTTAAGAATGTGATAGCAAAACATGGATTCACTACGAGTCAAATTTATAATTGCGACGAAACTGGAGTGACGACAGTCCATAAACCTCCCAAAATCGTCGCTCCTGTAGGACAAAAACAAGTGGGAAAAATTACAAGCTCTGAACGAGGTATCTTAGTGACCATGTGCATTGCTATATGTGCAAACGGCCAATATATTTCTCCGTTCTTTGTGTTCCCACGAAAAAACTTCAAGCCACATATGATATACATGGTGCACCACCTGGATCTCAAGGGTCTGCTTTTCCTAGTGGTTGGATGACAGTCAATAATTTTTTTTAATTTGCAAAGCACCTTGTACAGATCACAAGAAGTAGTGTTGACAATAAAATTCTTTTAATTCTGGACAACCACGAGAGTCATTGTGATTTTAATGTTATTAATTACTTTAAAGAAAATGGAGTGGTTTTATTGACGCTACCCCCTCACTGTAGCCACAAGCTACAGCCTCTTGATGTGGGGTGCTATGCTCCTTTCAAATCTTTTTATAACAGAGCAATGGATGATTGGCTATTAAATAACCCAGGTGTGCCACTTACGATATACAATATTGCTACACTAGTAGGGAAAGCAGTACCTCAAGCTCTTGTACTAACTACAATTATCAACAGTTTCAAAAATACTGGTATTTCTCCCTATAATTCTGAAGTCTTCACAGATGTTGATGTTTTGAGCTCATCTGTTACGGATAGGCCATCTACAGATAAAGAATATTCTTCTGAAGTACCAAGTTCAGACAAAGATAATAATAAAGGACATTTTTTGAACAGTGATCCTTCCTTAAATTTAAAAAGCACAACACTAGATTTTGAGTCTACTCCAAGTACTTTAATAGCAGAACCTAATACAAAGAAATTTTGTACACCAGAAGATGTAAGGCCACATGTGAAAGCTAAAGCAAGGATTAGAACAAGAAAAGGAAAAGCAAAGAAAAAATCTATGGTCTTGACTGAATCTCCATATCTACTTGAACTTAAGAAAAAAATGCAAGAAAAGGAAGAAATATTGAAAGCTAAGGAGGAAAGGAAAAATAGAGCTCGTAGTGTTAAAAGAAAAGTAATTTCTAGCGACTTTTCAAGTGACAGTGATGTTGAGGAGGAGTTAGAAGGTAACGACTCCCTGGCTGAACTTTCTGATGATGACTTAGAGGACAATGACAACAGTTCAGTGTTGGAAATAAACGATTTTATTTTGGTGACATATCCTCTTAAAAAGAGCGTAAGACATTATGTAGGGCAAATCGATAAAATAACCGATGATAGATATTTTGTTAATTTTATGAAAAAGACATTAAACGCGACATTTATCTTTCCAGATAGGGCAGATAATGATATCATTGACTATAATGACATCGTCTGTAAACTTCCTAAACCTACCCTAATTGGAGGTACAAAGAGAGCAGTTAAGCAGCTTATATTTAAATTCGATTTTACACATTACAATGTGCAGTAATATTACCTTTTGTTGCTTTAAATACTTAAATGCATTTTTTTATATTTAGAATGAATTTTCCTTTTGTTTGAAATAAGAATTTTCATCAATGTGTTAACACTTTTTTATTAAAAAAAGTCCCTTTATATACCACACTCATATTTTCCTGTATCCCAGTATAAACCAGGGAGTGGTCCATGTAGGGACGGTGGTCTATAAAGGGACATATTTTTTTTCTACTTTGTTTTTTAACATTTGGGACACTGATTTTTCGTGTCAATAATATATATCACATTCTTCCCACAGAAAAAAAATTGATTCTCTAATACCAAAAGTATGCTTCTAAATTACATTTAAAAAAAATCGTCCCAGTATATACCACCCTCCCCCCCTACATGTAGTGTTAAACAAACTGGTTTATAAATTTTCTTCAAATAAATGACTAATATTCAAACCTATTATTAAAAAAAAAAACAAAATAAAATCACCAGGGTTGTGGGATTTTATTTAATATTTAAAGAACACAGCGAAGATACTGTATGCAACGCGTTATATTTTCTCTTCCAAATCGTCCAGCTCAGTATCTCATAAATTGAAGTCAAAGAAAAATCCTGTCTTTCGCAATTCTGCTCTAGGGAATCTCATTACATGCTTTAAAGTGTATTACCGGCCGTTCGAGTACAACAAAGGATAAGTATCTTAGAGCGGGAACACGTAAAAGTCCAGTAATATCCATTTCCTTCACCATAAAATACAAAGTGCCTTTTAAATTACAGTGACCCTTCAGTTTATATATATTTTTCTTCATAGCTTTTTATAAATACGAGCTGCATATTTTATTTCATACAATTTTGTAACAAAATGGCTACTTATTATGGCGATATTCAGACTAACAGTAGAATATGGTAACATCGAAGTTATTGCAATTAGTCGCCTTGTCCTATTTAAATCTATCGTCATACACAGAGAATTACAATTACGAGGGGCACCTTTTATATTTTTACAATCGACCACTAGATGGTGCTTTTAACATATTGCCATGGATTTTTCTCGTCAGAAGAAAGGAAAAAATAGCAGAATTAGATTGAACTTTATTTGAAGAACATTTATAAATTTATGTACTTTATTTTGGTGTTTTTATATTTTATTTCAGACGGGGAACGATAAATTTAAATTTAATTATAATTTTATTGTAATGTATAATTTTTGTACAAGTTTGTAGGTTGAACGAGCGTGGATTAATATTTGTAGTACGCGCCAAATCGAAGATATGATCAAATATATATAGTTATAGATTTTATTCTTAGGTCGCCAGTTTGATTTATATTTTTGTTAGGTGGGAGTACCTGGCTGTTTTCTAGGAAATTCATCGAGAGAGATTCGATAGAGGTTTTCGAGTTTGGTTGTGTTTTTTGATAAATTAAATAAAACTTAATTTTATTTAATTCTTTTGATAGCTATGGTGTGTTTTTGATTGCATTGTTGTTCTTAAAATTCATTACGTATATTTTTATGTGTTAAATTTGATATATTTTGCCTATCAGAATCTCTCGTGAAATAGTTTTTGTAACGTACGTGAAAAAAACTAAAAAATGTATGTATTCTAATCTGATATATTTATAGATATAGTTATAATTATTATTCGATTGATATTTGAAGCGTCTTAAATTGATAAATTTAATTTGTAATTGTATTGTAATCATTAGAAATATTTACGAAACGTATTAGTCTGTTTTTTTAAGTTAGTTTTTTTATGTTCATTTAATTGACATAGTATATTAGATTGGCGGGAAAACTATTTTGTCACAAGCTGATTTTGTGCTTGGGTAATTTGAGTTGCGTGCGAAAAATAGAAAGTTCTATTTTTGACGTTTAATATTTTGTGGGGATAAAGTAGTATATGACAGCTAATAAAGTTTGTTTATATTGTGTTTTGAATTATTGTTCGGGTTTCATTTAGAGTTTTTTTTTACTCTTATTCGAGTCAATATTTATAAGAGTTTTTTTCTCTTTCATTAAGACGCTATTTAGTCAAAAATTCTGCTTTATATTTGGTAAAGTAGTTTTTTTTTTTTTGTTTTTTTAAAGAAAAAATATATGTCTGTGTTGTTAATGGTAGTTTTATTTCTTGAGTTTAATTTGTATTATTTCTTCGTTTAAAACACGACTTTCGAAAGAAAAAACCCTGACGAGGAAGGAGTTCAAGGAAGGTGCCCACCTGACTGAGTCTAGTTCGGAGATATTGCTGTGCATTGTGAAGATAAGTCATTAAGAAAAATTAAGATAACAATTCAAAAGCACAAATCACTGCAATATGTAATTACTATATTCTTAAAGCTTGACATTTGTCAATGAGAAATCCGCGATAGCTTAGAAATTGAATCAGTAGTTTGTTGACAGTGACAGTTTTAAGACAGTGAGTTTGTAAAATAATGGAGATTACCCGTGAAGTTTTTCGTTGGATGATTTTTACGATTATAAAAAAGGCCTAACCACACAAGAATGCATTATATCGCTTCGGTCAACATTTGGTAATGAAGCACCATCAGAGAAGACAGTTTACAATTGTGTGTGTGTGGTTTGCAAAATTTCGTCATGGTCGTACCTCAGTGAGTAATGAATCACGTAAAGCTCGACCAAAAACTGTTGTGATTCCAAAAAACATCGATGCTATGCGGAAAATGATAGAACACGATCGACATGTGACTTACAATGAAGTAGAGGCATCTCTTGGTATATCGCAGATTGCAATTCATTCGATTTTACATGAACATTTATTTGTAAAAAAGATATGTTCCAGATGGATTCCACATAACTTAACCGAAGCACAGAAAACAGCTCGTATCAATTAGTATAAAGAGATGCCCAAAAAATTCGACGTAGGAACCGCAAAATCCGAATACAACATCGTCACAGGTGACGAAACATGGATCTATGCGTATGAGCCGAAAACCCAGCAACAAACTACTGTATGGATGTTCCCAGACGAACCGAACCCTACTAAAGTTGTTCGTGCAAGGAGCACTTCCAAGAAAATGATCGCTTGTTTCTTTAGCTGTACAGGACACATCGCAACAATTCCTTTAGAGGATCGAAGAACTGCTAACGCTGAATGGTATACAGTAATTTGATTGCCAAAATTTATAGACGAAATCAGGAAGAACAGCCGAAAACGCCGCATTATTCTTCATCACGACAATGCGAGTTCCCTCGCATTATCGTGATGAAGAATGTTAGACAAGCTGTATGGGAATACAGCTCGTCTAACAGTTGACTATTTGAAGGAGAAAAGTGTTCAAATAATGCCTCATTGTTCATATTCACCTGACTTGTCGCCGAATGATTTCTTTTTGTTCCCAGCTGTGGACAGCGATTTTCAACACCTCAAGAAGCAATCGAAGCCATTGAAAACCATGTTTCTGAGATACAACCTTCAGAGTGGAAAAACTGTTTTGAGAACTGGTTCATACATACAAAAGTGTATAGGCCATAAAGGCAAATATTTTCATAAACAATAAAATAGCTTTTTGTCAAACCGTTAAATTTTACTGTTCTAGGACATACGTGTACAGTTATACAGTGTTTATTTGCTACATAAAATTAATTACAACTAAGATGTGGAAAAAAATCTGTGTATAAAATTTTGAGGAGCTTTTCAATTGGCGTTATGAGGCCATGATGAGACATTGACGTTCGAAAATCCAGGTATTTAGAGGCGCCTCAAAAACTATTCAGAACGAATTGCTAGATGCAAATTTACAAGCAGGAAATATTAGAAGAAATTAAATCTGCAAATTTTATTGCTTTGGTGGCCGATGAAACTACAGACACCTCTAATAATCAGCAAATGGTTGATATTATTCAATACGTGTTTAATGGACAAATTTTTGAACGCTTTTGGTCTTTTTTTAAGCCGGGTGGACATAATGCTGATGTATTAGCAAATAGATTGCTGAATGAATTGCAAACTATTTTAAATTCTCCTTCTGAGCCTGA
The DNA here is from genome assembly GCA_935421215.2 of Melolontha melolontha. Lineage (NCBI taxonomy): Eukaryota > Metazoa > Arthropoda > Insecta > Coleoptera > Scarabaeidae > Melolontha > Melolontha melolontha. Next base: position 218,780,555 of record OW285236.1, read on the forward strand.
TGACAATAAACTAATCGCTCAAAGTGACGATGGGGCGTCCGTGATGAGTGGTAAGACAAATGGTGTCGAAGCTATTATCAAAAGAACATTCCCACATGCACATTATATTCACTGTTGGGCGCATAAATTTAATTTTATTACTGAATGAGCGGCACAGTGTAATAAAAATGTAAAATTTTCATTACAAATTTGCAGTCATTTTCAAGTTTTTTTTCTCGATCGCTAAAACGAACGGTAATTCTGGATGAAATAGTCAAATGTAGATTACCACGCGCTGCTCCTACACGCTGGATTGTCAAAAGCCTAACTGTGAACACATTATTTAAACACCAGGATTCTTTCAAAGAATTTTCAGATAAAATTATTGACGAAGTTGGGATGGATTCAGTTACTATTAGTGAAGCAAGTGGTTTATTATAACATTTGAATTGCCCGGAATTTCTCTACTGGTTGAAAATATTTCATTTCATCCTGCCACATGTTGAAATATTAGTTAATCAGACTCAAATGCGCGTGATTGACAGTGCTCAGCTGTGAAAGGCAGTTGGACTATTCCAACAGCAAATTATTCACATTAGAAATTTAAGAAATTCTACTGTCAATGACAATTAAGAACGCAATAATAAAGAACCTGCAAGGAAGAGACAAAAGTCGACAGCTGGAGATAACAGAGCTTTTATGGAAGTATGTGATACTATTATAAGCCAGATTAGCGACCGATTTGATTTTAGGGATCACTTCAATGCAGCAAAATTATTTGATTCTCAAAATTTTAAAACTTGTAGTTATTCATTTCCACTAAAAAAATTTGATGAAACTGTGAAATCTTATTCTATGTTGGACAGTGTAAAATTGAAAAGTGAACTTTCAGTAATTTATGAGCGCGATGACATGTGTGACGTAGGTGGTGTTTTGCCACTTTTAGTGTTCATATCAGACAAACAAGATGGTGGAATGAGGAAATTAAAAGGGAAGTAAAGAAGAAGAAAGACAAATGGAAAAATTATCTTAGTGAAAAGAACAAAGATAATTATGACAAGTACAAGGAACAAAGGTTAAAAGTGAAGGGGATGGTGAAAGAAGCGAAAAAACAAGCTTTGGAAGAATTTGGGGAAAAGATGGAACAAAACAGTAAAGGCAACCAAAAGTTATTCTATAAAATATTGAAGACACTAAGAAAAGGTAAACAAAACAAAATTAGATACATAAAAGCAGAAAACGGGAGAATTTTAGAAGACGAAGATAATATAATGAAAAGATGGAAAGATTATTTCGAAGGAATGCTTAACACAGAACGAATAAACTTAATATACGAAATAGAGGTGAGCGAAGAAAACATAGAAAGTGGGGAGAGGGGAGGAGAGGAACCGATCAAGAAGGAAGAAATAATGGAAGCTATAAGGAAGTTAAAACGAGGCAAGGCGGCAGGATATGACGGTATAACAGCGGAAATGATAAAAAATATGAAGGAAAACGGCATAGAAGTCCTAGAGAAATTGTTTAATAGGATTTGGAATGAACAAAATATACCAAAGGACTGGGAAGTAGGCATAATACTACCCATCCACAAAAAAGGTGACAATAAAGAGTGCAGCAACTATAGAGGAATTACACTACTCAGTGTAATGCTAAAAATATATGAGAGAATCCTAGAAAAGAGATTAAAAATATTAATTGATCACCAACTAGAAGAACCGCAAAGCGAATTTCGGAAAGGCAGAGGAGTGCACGATCACATTTTCACTATGAAACAACTGATAGAAAAAACCGAAATAAGACTATATATGCGGCCTTCATAGACATAGAAAAAGCTTTTGATAGTATTCCAAGAGCAGAAGTTTGGAAAGCCTTAAAAAAAGAGGAATAGGCGAAAAACTCATAAAAGCTATAAGAACCATATACCAGAAAACTAGAAATTATGTGAGAACTGAAAATAGGAAGTCCGAAGAGTTCATAACCAAAGAAGGACTGAGACAAGGAGGGGTGCTCAGCCCCGTACTATTTAACATAATATTAGATGATGTACTAAAAGAAATAAGGGGAATAACAAAGAAATTACAAGTAGGGTATAAGAACTTGGAGAGGGTTGAAATAGCAGAATGTGTCTTCGCTGATGACATAATAATATACGCAAAGAACGAAAGAGACTTACAAGAAAACCTAAACACATGGAATAAAGCACTAAAAAAGAGGAATCTAAAAATAAACATTGATAAAACAAAAGTGATGACAATAGGGAGAAATGAGGTAAAAGTAAAAATTGAAATAGAAGGAAGAAACATAGAACAAACAGACACATTCAAGTACCTCGGAATAAACATACATAAAGACGGAAAAGAAGATATGGAAATAAACAGCAGAATAGAAAATGCAACAAAACTATATTGTGCACTAAATGACACATTTATAAGAAAGAAGGAAATAACGAAGAAAACAAAAATCACAGTATATAACGCGTTGTTCAAACCAATAACGACGTACGGATGCGAAAGCTGGATACTTAATAAACATACGAAGAGCAGACTACAAGACGTAGAAATGAAATACCTAAGAGCGGTGAAAGGAGTTAGTAGAAGGGACAAAATAAGAAATGAAGTAATAAGACAAGAATTAAATGTACAACCCATAATGGAAGAAATCGCAAAACAACAACTAAGGTGGTTCGGTCATGTAGTAAGAATGGAGGAAGAAAGACAGACTATAAGAGTATGGCTAGCAAGAACAACGCAGAAGAAAACAAGAGGAAGACCACAAAAAACGTGGGACAATGTCAGAGGGAAAATTTAAAGAAAAAAGGAGTAACATTGTACGAAGGGAAGAGAATAGCGAGAAACAAAAAGGAATGGGCAAGATTTATATATCAGGAATAGTCATATAAGCAAAATGTAAATAGCTTGACGCCCTAGGGGTAAACAAGCTTATAGATTATAATAATAATAATAATCAGACAAACAACCTAAAAAAGGTTTTGACGGAAACATACAAACTGTTGGATATTATTTGTATAATGCCCATGTCGACAGCAGAATGTGAAAGATGTTTTTCCACCCTCAAACGCATTAAAACTTTTGTGAGAAGCACAATGTCAGAAGATCGACTGAATGCATTGGCGGTCCTATCAACTGAAACGAAGTTCACCCAGTCTATCCCAGATTTTGACAACAAAGTCATAGACGTCTTTTCCAGCATGAAAAATAGGAGAATGGATTTTATGTACAAAAAATAGGTAAGTTTTTTTTGTGCCCACCCTCTTTCATAACTCACGAGCCGCCACTGCTCACTATTGAATTATGATGAACAGGAAGAGTGAGAATTCATTTAGGCATTTATTTATCAAAAATTTCTAATAGAGTTGCGCAAAACACAGCGGCATCAATATTTAAATAGAATTTATCGAATGCGAAAGTAGGGGAGAGTGGTACATACTGGGACATGGTGCATAGTGGGACATGGACTCTATGCTCCATCTATTGAAAAATAGCTACGCTAATCAACATCAGTAGTAAAGAGTAACCTATTTTCGACTTTCTAAACCAACATTCTCTTTATTACCGACAGCGTTTCTCGGGTAAAAGTAATGGCGACCATCGGCAAAGAGTAAAGTTACAACTGAATGTTGATAATATTTGGGTGAATTTGTGTATAACATTGGATGTAAGTTTGTTTAATAATTTTAAGCCGCTTTGTAGACATTATTTAAGGTATGTATACATTAACAAAGTGTTTTAATAAATATTTCTGGTTTAAAAATAAAAGAAGTTAGTAATATACTAGTGGTGCACACTGGGACTTGTTTTGATGGTATATAGTGGGACAGTCCCAGTATGAACCACGTACAGATTTACTTTAGTAAGAGGTTTATTCTTTGCAGATGCCGAAGGTTAATAGAAGAGATCTGAGAAAAAAAATGGAAATAAGTAAAAAATTGCATCAAAACTATGAAAATAATATGAAAACAGCAGTGCAAAAAGTTGTTGCTGGGGAAATGACGGTAAGAAATGCGGGAAATACTTTGAATGTAAGCAAGTCAGCTCTTCAACGTTCAGTTGCAAAATATCGACCTACTGACGAAGAAGATCGGCAACAGTTGTCTTTTGAAAGAAAACATGGCTTTCGTCAAATATTCACTGACGAAGAGGAAAAGATGCTGGCTGACTACCTTATTACTGCATGCAATATGTGCTACGGGTTGATGGTGAAAGTTACCTGCCAATTTGCATACAAATTTGCTGTCGCTAATAATAAAGTAATTCCTCAGAGTTGGCATGATCGTAAAGAAGCCGGTATCGAATGGATGAGATTGTTTTGTCAGAGGCAGTCACAGCTTTGTCTTCGTACGCCTGAAGCTACGAGCTTAAGCAGAGCTACAAGCTTCAATAGACATAATGTCAATCTGTTTTTTGAGAATCTTAAGAATGTGATAGCAAAACATGGATTCACTACAAGTCAAATTTATAATTGCGACGAAACTGGAGTGACGACAGTCCATAAACCTCCCAAAATCGTCGCTCCTGTAGGACAAAAACAAGTGGGAAAAATTACAAGCTCTGAACGAGGTATCTTAGTGACCATGTGCATTGCTATATGTGCAAACGGCCAATATATTTCTCCGTTCTTTGTGTTCCCACGAAAAAACTTCAAGCCACACATGATACATGGTGCACCACCTGGATCTCAAGGGTCTGCTTTTCCTAGTGGTTGGATGACAGCCAATAATTTTTTAAAATTTGCAAAGCACCTTGTACAGATCAAAAGAAGTAGTGTGGACAATAAAATTCTTTTAATTCTGGACAACCACGAGAGTCATTGTGATTTTAATGTTATTAATTACTTTAAAGAAAATGGAGTGGTTTTATTGACGCTACCCCCTCACTGTAGCCACAAGCTACAGCCTCTTGATGTGGGGTGCTATGCTCCTTTCAAATCTTTTTATAACAGAGCAATGGATTATTGGCTATTAAATAACCCAGGTGTGCCACTTACAATATTCAATATTGCTACACTAGTAGGGAAAGCAGTACCTCAAGCTCTTGTACCAACTACAATTATCAACAGTTTTAAAAATACTGGTATTTCTCCCTATAATTCTGAAGTCTTCACAGATGTTGATTTTTTGAGCTCATCTGTTACGGATAGGCCATGTACAGATCAAGAAGATTCTTCTGAAGTACCAAGTTCAGACAAAGATAATAATGAAGGACATTTTTTTAACAGTGATCCTTCCTTAAATTTAAAAAGCACAACACTAGATATTGAGTCTACTCCAAGTACTTCAATAGCAGAACCTAATACAAAAAAATTTTGTACACCAGAAGATGTAAGGCCACATGTAAAAGCTAAAGCAAGGATTAGAACAAGAAAAGGAAAAGGAAAGAAAAAATCTATGGTCTTGACTGAATCTCCATATCTACTTGAACTTAAGAAGAAAATGCAAGAAAAGGAAGAAATGTTGAAAGCTAAGGAGGAAAGGAAAAATAGAGCTCGTAGTGTTAAAAGAAAAGTAATTTCTAGCGACTTTGATGTGACAGTGACAGTGATGTTGAGGAAGAGTTAGAAGATAACGACTCCCTGGCTGAACTTTCTGATGATGACTTAGAGGACAATGACAACAGTTCAGTGTTGGAAATAAACGATTTTATTTTGGTGACATATCCTCTTAAAAGGAGCGTAAGACATTATGTAGGGCAAATCGATAAAATAACCGATGATAGATATTTTGTTAATTTTATGAAAAAGACATTAAACGCGACATTTATCTTTCCAGATAGGACAGATAATGATATCATAGACTATAATGACATCGTCTGTAAACTTCCTAAACCTACCCTAATTGGAGGTACAAAGAGAGCAGTTAAGCAGCTCAGATTTAAATTTGATTTTACACATTACAATGTGCAGTAATATTCCCTTTTGTTGCTTTAAATACTTAAATGCATTTTTTTATATTTAGAATGAATTTTCCTTTTGTTTGAAATAAAAATTTTCATCAATGTGTCAACACTTTTTTATTAAAAAAATGTCCCTTTATATACCACACTCTTATTTTCCTGTGTCCCATTATAAACCATGGAGTGGTCCATGCAGGGACGGTGGTCTATAAATGGACATATTTTTTTTCTACTTTGTTTTTTAACATTTGGGACACTAATTTTTCGTGTCAATAATATATATCACATTCTTCCCACAGAAAAAAAATTGATTCCCTAATACCAAAAGTATGCTTCTAAATTACATTTAAAAAAAATCGTCCCAGTATACACCACCCTCCCCTATTCATTGCCTAAAAGTGTTAATGAATGTATAAAATTATACCTAACTGTCAAACAATGAATAAAATGTTTCCTAATTGTTTTTAAAGGCGTATTAAATTGCCATGTACCCTGTCATAATATCCAACAATTTTATCTTAAAGGTTATATGAAATTACCTACTTCATATAACCGGGCAGAAAATGCAAGCTATGAGCTAAAGTTTTACAAATTAAGTTAGAACTCTCGCGTCTTTCTTTTTAAATAGAGCAGCCCAAACGTTATGGGAAAACAAAGGAAAAGTTGGCGTACTTACTTTCCACAAAACCGCGGCAAAGAACAAAAGTTATAAATGTATAAAAAATACCGTAGCAAGTGGCTGCTCGTATCGTGTTTTTATTTACAATTATTCACGTTTCCCGTTTCCGCCTAATTTATTGAAGTGCTCGGCGTTCACGAAAATCTAATTATCATTTTCATTCTCCCGAAGCGACATCTCAGAATACCCATTTATAAAATAATACAATTATAAATGGGTTCCTTTTCAGTCCGTGTGATCCGAGACTTGATCTTAACGGATGCAAATCTGGCTTAGGCCATTCGAACGCAACAAAATTAAACAATAGCTTCTTCTAATAGTTTCCTTGTGGAACGCGAAACTTAATAAACTAAGTATGTACTTATTCTACACCAGTGTTTTTCAATAATAATATTTTGTGGAAATGTCTACGCAACACAAGAGATACATTATATCAGGAAATAATATATTTTCTTATGGAGAGATAATAATAATAATAGCATAGCGTTACGGGCTGATTTTTCCTTTCTGCCATTTCAGTTCTGTCTCCAGAAACTTACGAACGGTTCGGTATATGGTTACAGGTTGATGTCGCTTACCTGCATTATTTAATTTCTTGTCATTTTCTTTTGAACTACTAGGTATATCGTAGGAATTTCATATGATATTTGTTATTCTACATTTAAGAAAATTTGCATAAGCTATTTGGATCGGTGTTTGTATAGGTATTTATATTCTTCTATCTGTAACATGAAACATAATCAACGAGGCCAGTTGTTTCTGTTATGTTGTATATTTCGATACGTAATAGGCTTAGACTGTTATTTCCATGATCGTACACAAAGAACTCCCTGTATTCTTGTACAACTTTGAATTACTTATTTTAGCAGTTTAAACATCTCTTTGTGTAAGGAATATCTTCTTAATTTTGTCAATCTTCATCGCTATTCAATTGTTACCATAATTGATTCGTTGAGATCAGAAATGTCATAAGTAGAGAACGGACACGCTTACCACATGACGCAAAGCCCAGTGGAGTACTGGCGAAAGGCTGTATTTCTAAACTATTTAATTTTATTTATATAATTGGAAAACGAACGGGTGGCGATCTATAAAATTACGAAATACATATTTATTTGTTGAAAAGTTGTATTTATAAAGTTTTTAATTTTATTTATATAATTGGAAAACATACGGGTGGTGATCTATCTATCTAAAATTACGAAATATGTACATATTTATTAATTAATTTTATTTATGTAATTGGAAAACAAACGGGTGGTGATCTATAAAATTACGAAATACATATGTATTTGTTGAAAAGTTGTATTTTTAAAGTTTTTAATTTTATTTCTATAATTGGAACATTTTTATTTGTTCATTTTGTCGTTCAAGTTGAGTAAAGGAGTATTAATATTGACTAGCAATAGTTTCTCAAGGTTTTCTTCTGTCAATTTTGTTCTCTTTGAATTAAGTACATCCTTATAAATAGAAAACGTCCTTTCTACATCGCAACTGGTTATAGGTGCATACTGGAAATATTCTTTTATTTCTTCATATTTAGCCGTTAGATTTTGTGGAATTGTCTCCATATATAATTGCTGCAATGTAATTAAATCTGGATTTCTATTAAGAATTGCTTCAAACTTATGCCGAAGGCCATATCCGAAGTCACTTGGAATACTTTTCAAATTATTAACAGCCACATCTAATGTGGTTAATCCGTCATTTAATTTGAGATTTCGATTTTCAAAATAAGTGATTAGTTTTGACAATTTTCCAAAGTGTTCGTGAAGAAAGTACAACTGATTTTTTAAATTTAGGATTTGTGTGAGCTCCTTGCACCCACCAATATTTCTAGCATCCTCCTTTAGCAGTGTTACGAAATGTTTTAGACTATCGAAATTCTCAGCATAATAACTAGTAGCTTCCAGCCATGTTCCCTATCTAGTTATTACTGAAGTGGGAGGCAATGACAGAGATGGAAATTTTTCCCTGAAAAGAGCTACTCTCAATGGTGCTTTTCTGAAAATTTTTTAAAAGCTGATACAAGTCTATCAACTTCCGGAAAAGTGTCTCTGATATATTCACAGCATATTAGGATATGTTTTCTTCAATAGTCTGCCTGTTTTTAACATATACGCAGCACTATCACCGACAAATAAAAGTATTTTTTCTTTGTACGTGGCGTCCGAATGAAGCATTTTTTGCATATTCTCCTTAATGGTTTCAGCAACTGTTTCCGCATCAACTCTATTTATAACACTTGTTGCTATTACATATGAGTAATAGGGAATAGTTGGATGTAGTACACCAGCTACAGCATTTACCACACAGCGTCCTAACATATCCACCGTTTCGTCGGCGCTTATCCATATGTATTGATTTAAAAGATGGCTTCTAATGCGTTCTACTGTTCTCGTATAGCACCGAGAAACATAATATTTGCGTAAAGTTGATTCATCAGGAACATTTCGACCAGTATATTTTTTCAGAAATGTCTTCAAAATTGGATTGTTCAATTTAAATAATGGAATATTAGCTGCCATAAAAGTTTCACAGAGTTCTTCGTTAAAATCGTCAGATTCCAACGGGTTCAATTTTTTTTCGTGCTTTAACGATCCTACGTTACGTTTTACGGTTGATTTATTGCAATTTTTCAATAACGTTTCACACACTTCACAATAAATTTCGTAATCACTGGCAATGTACTATCGTGAGCAAATGAAAGTAAACGCACTATTATAGCTGCGTAAATTTTACCAAATTGCCAAGCTAATGTCATTTATGTTATGATTAAATGCTGACACTGACACTTCAAAAGTACTGTTTACATTAGATAAATTTTGAAATTTCGACATGCCAACATAATAAAGTGTCCACTTTCATTTGCTCACGATAGTACATACAATCAGTATGGCCCTCAATCCAACTCGCCATTGTTTCACTATGCCATTCTCGACGCTCTTCCATTGTCTGAAAAAGTAAGAATATTCTATATCCAAATAAACGAAATTAAATAACGAAATTTTATGCACACTTACGTGAAAATAATTGGAAGATGTTGCTTAAATGAAAAGAAAACGAATGTACGTGCTATTTCTCTTACGAAATACGATAAACTTATTTAGTTTATCTACGTACACGACACCACCGAAAACACTATATTCTCCGAATACAATAGCTGGGATGTCCATTGTTATCGCTGCGAGACCAGGTGGCCGAGTAAGTCAAACAAATACTTCATTGAATTACGCCAGGATATACTGAGCGACGTTATACACAATTCCAACTGCCGATTGCGTTTTATGGAAATTGCATCCGTTCTCTAGTCATAAGTCAATATTTTAGAGAAAATCATTAAACATCATAATTTGATATTTTAGCTATAAGGCTACATATTCACTGCTGAAATAACACAAGTCCTATCCATTTTTACTGGAAAGTTACATGTTGAATTATACAGTGGGCGTAGAAACAACTTAAGCCGACGGCTTACGTTGTTTCTGCGCTCATTGAACGATTTGTCACTAGGGCGCCTTACTGATTCAATTCTGGTTGTTTGGTTATCATTCATGTTATTACCTGTTTATGTCCAGAGCTAATAGTCTTGTGGTTTTTTAAAGTGAGTAACTTTATAGCCTTTTAAACATGTCAAGTGATAACGATTTAGACGCAATGGCCGAAATAAAGAGAGAGAAATGAAAAAGATATCCTGAGAACACAAACGAAACATAATTCGACAGTCTAAAGTAAAGGGAATTCTATACACGGATTGGAAAGGAAAGAATATTGAATCGCGTAAACCTGGTTCAGACTGTAATTGTCTAATGAAGCGTTTCGATAAATTTGGACCAGAAGCCAGACGAAATGTATTAATACTTATGAACAGCTTCAATACTAAAAATGAGCAAGATATTTTCTTGGAACAACTTATTGAAAAAAGCCAAGTAAGAACACACAGACCTGGAAAAGACAATCCAAAAAGACAAAAGTGCTATATACTTTCCATTAAACTTATTTTCTGAATTATCATACAGCTGATGTAATTTGCAAAGTATAAAAATCAATTTCGGCTGTATATGTCTGTATTTCCGAGCTTTGCTTTTTTGTTCTTTATTAAGGTATTCATGAAGTAAAGGTGATAAAAACTTGTTTAAAGACTTGTTCGAGACGTCTACAGTTTCTACATTCTTCTATATGTACCGTTAAACTTATACTATATATATATATATATATATTACAACTGTGTAGAATAGTGTTGACTGTAGATGCTACGGACAAGCCTTTAAAATACGTACTATAATTAATATATTGCTTAATTTAAAAACCGCGCTCTTTTTTTCAATCGACTGTGGCTCTGACTTCAGTTTTAGCAGGAACTATACATAAACAGGGTACCACTTTTTAATGTTAAGTTTCCCTTGTTCTCCTTATCTCTGGAGTGAAAGCCATCCCTACCAGTATCCTTAAAAATTGTTACATATATACGTATTTGTATATGTGTGTGAATTTGAAGCTAAATATCTACTTTTAACTACGCCAATCTGTATAATACTAGTATGCATCACCACTTAGGGAATACAATCCCGGGATCTCGAATCCCACAAGTCTTGAATGAAATAAGATTACTGCGAACTTTCTAATTACAAGATAGATACAAAATAGACTTTAATCATACATTATTTTGGTACAAAAAAACTCGAATTTTTTACATAAAAGTTTATTTTATCTATTATCATTATTTTACAAAGTTGCGACCATTTCACTCACACAGAAGCTTCGTCAGACATACAACTAATTAATGGACATCTCTTTACATAAATATACCGTAAAAAATACATGTTTTGGATAGTTGAAGGAATGGGTAGTCTTTATTATTTAAATGTCTTGCTACGATCACTAGTCGTAGTTAATAAGAGGAGAAAAAAAAAGAATATATAAAAAGAAAAAGATAAACGCTCCCCGGAGCAGACCCAGTCTCGATCGACTAAAACCGCCCCTACCCGTTCTTGCCAACGTCCAACGGCTCACCCGGCTTCTGAGGGTGCCTCAGCTCAGGAGGTGGGGAGACCCAGAGGGAAGTAAAAACTAAAGAAAAAGGTGGAAAAGGGCGCCACCGATTTTATGCCGCTGGACGTCGCAAACCCGGAAACTTGATGAAACTGTTATAAACAAACAAGAAAGGCAAGTTGCGTGGTCAGAGGGCCGGTTCCAAGACCGAGACTCGTCCCACTCTCGAGGTTCGAGAGACGAGGGAAAGGTAAAGAAAAAAAGTCGTCGTTTCAACTAAACTGTAATTATTGAACCAATTTTCGTATATAAATAATTACACAATCCCCGTATATAAATTATTAAATAACCCCCGTATATAAATTATTTAAACAACCCCCGTATATAAAAGAACCGCTACTGAAATATGCGGCTAAAGGCCCGTCACAAGTAAAGAATCAGATAAATCCAGAACAAAGAGATGTAATTTAAATAATTCGAATTACAAGGTTCAAAAATTTTGTTGAAATTAAACGATTTTTAGCTAGAACGTTTTTTAAAAAGTACAAATTAGATCCCGCAAAATATGTAATTTGCGTATAGAATAAACTATTCTAATGGATTAGCAAGAATGTGAAAATACAAACAATTAACGTGTAAAAAGGTATTCTAAGTAATTAGCAAAAATGTGAAAAATACAAACAATTAAATGGTTAATGAACGTATTCTAATTAATTAATAAAAAATATGAAATTCACAATTAAGTGTTAAAATAAATTTACGTTAGAAATTGCAAAATTAAATTGAAACGACCAAAAAAAAACAAGTTCGTAAAAATGAACGCAGACGTTCGAGAAAATATTCTACAAAAGAAAAAAAAAGCGAAGGTCAAGCAGGTTTTTCGTTAAGAGAAAACACCTGGGCTATTGAATGACGATAAATTAATTTTAGAATAATGACGAGATATGTGAACGAAATATGAAATTTACGAATAATAGTTTACAAAATAAAATTAAATAATAAAGACTACCCATTCCTTCAACTATCCAAAACATGTATTTTTTACGGTATATTTATGTAAAGAGATGTCCATTAATTAGTTGTATGTCTGACGAGGCTTCTGTGTGAGTGAAACGGTCGCAACTTTGTAAAATAATGATAATACGAGATAAAATAAACTTTTATGTAAAAAATTCGATTTTTTTTGTACTAAAATAATGTATGATTGTCTATTTTGTATCTATCTAGCAATTAGAAAGTTCGCAGTAATCTTATTTCATTCAAGACTTGTGTAAAACTTAATTAGAAAATCCAATGTTAAAGTTACGGCAGCGTGATATATTAGTTGAACTCAAGATTATATTTTCCAAAGATGATTACCTGCAATTTATGTATATGTACGTAAGAAACTTGTTTCCTTTTACGTTAAATTAATGCGGCTCTATGTACACGCTCTTAATAAAGTAAGTGCATAAAGCTCATATGCTTATGCTCAACAGTTGATCTAAGATGTAAACATTATATGGAGAACGCAAACAGGGAATTTAGAACTGCAGTAGAAAGTATGTACATATGCACCTAGTGTGTTGAAAATAATGTATAAACTTATATACTTACACGTGCCAAACGAGTTAAGGGGTGTTACCCTACTGTTTTACTTTCGTATAACTCGTGCGATATTGTCCTACCAGTATCCTAGGGATTGTTGGAAGATATTTTGAAAACTAAAACAAACAAAACAACTATCCATAACTTCCCTTAGCGCATTGTGCATTCGCTTGTTTCGTAAACATGGAATAATTAATATGCAATATGTGTTTGTACAAATATAACTGCCAACAGTGTGTTTGCACACATATCGTATGTTACCTTGTAATCACGCAATGTTCAATAAAGTTTGTATTCACGACACGAAGTTCAGAGATTAATCAAATCGCATCCTGGCAATAATTCGATCAGCGGATTTTTTCTGAGTTAAAATTTCATTTGTTTGTCAATTATTGCTTTCTCTATGTAGAAAAAACAAGGGAATTGTCTATTATTATTACAGTTCCAATTTTATGCAAAAGCCATATTTTTGAGTATTAGGAATATCACCCCAATATTGTGAACATATACATTCTTCACTGAAATAATGGGATTGGCGGTAAATATAAAAAAATTACGTATTTTGCATAAAATTAAGCTTTAGTTCATGTTTTTAGTTTGCATGCATACGTTTTCAACATAAAATCGCCTAGTTTTGATCCGTTTATTAGTTTATAATTAGGGACCGGATACGAGAGGTGGATGAATCATCGCCCGCGGGCGTACTATTAAAAATTTTTATTTTTAAAGAGCTTTTAATTTTATTTACATAATTGGAAAACGAACGGGTGGTGATCTATAAAATACGAAATACATTTTTATTTGTTCACTTTGTAGTTCAAGTTGATTAAAGGAGTATTAACCCTAGAATACTAACGGTATATTGTTTGTACGTTATTACTAACGACACGTCAAGTTTACGTATTATCACTTTTCATGTATGTGCGTTACGTTTTCATGAATTAGCTCTTATGAAAAGATATATTTTACAGTCTAATCAATTTTTTAATTAATTTTTATGTGTTTTCGTTACTAACTAGTATGTTAGAGCTTACGGGAAAAAAGTTAAATGAGTAGAGAACAAATAAACTTTTTATTAAACAAATATAAACATGTAAAGAATATGAGAACTATTACAAATACACAGAGGAAGATTAATTCACTTCTTTAGTTCGCTACAACTCATGCATATTTTTATTTGATGTTCACCACACAAGGCACGACGGCATACAAAACATGTTGTGGTCGTCATTCTCTTCTTCACAGGAGGGCATAAACTGCAGTAAGTTCTTTTCCCTTTTCTTTGAGACTCTTCTTGATTTTGTGCCATAGGTTGATCTGGTAATTGTAAAACTTTAGATATGGAATGCTTCAATTGTCTCGACAAGGAAGGACAATTTGCAGTCTTTCTTGTTGCCATGGAATTTACTGATGCAATGTTTAGCATATTGTAGAAAAAACAAAGAGACGATCTCTTAGTCTTTCTATTCACGCACATATTCAGAGCCATCTGATCGAATGAATCAACAGCTCCTTTTATAGCATTATAAGAGTTAATTATTTCCGGTGTTTTTGTTTCTTGATTTATCGATCCTGTGGAATGCATCGTCGAAAGTAAAAAAACTATTTTGTTTTGTTTAGGTTTATAAGACACTAGAGTCATTTTATCATCAAATGCAAATACGGAAGTTTCAACATTCCGAGATTTGTCGTCTAATAACTCCAAAGGAATTTCCGATTTATTTTGGCGGAGGGTCCCTATTATTGTTAAATTGTACGGATTTCCGAGTAGTTTGATGGACAAAGGAATGCTGGTAAACCAGTTATCCATTGTGACATTGCGGTTACTACCATGTAGCGGTGTTGTCAAACTTGTCACAAAATAATAGGCTAATGGTGTTCCATCCGTCTTTGTAGCTTTGCCAAGATAAGGACATTTATTACGTACTTAGTAGCAACGTCACAGAGCATCACAATTTTAATGCCATATTTGTTGGGTTTGTTAGGCATATATATACGAAAGGGACAATTACTCCGAAATCCTACTAGCTGTTCATCGATGGTAACATATGGACTGGGTCTATAATTGATGGTTCAGTTGTTAATAAGAATATTCCAGATGCTAGAAATTGGAGCTAAATTGTTCCCTTCTCTGCGTTCCTCTCTGGTTGTTGCATCGTCAAATCTTAATGAATTTATTAGAAAGTTATATCTTTCTCTGCTCATAGTTGCTCTGTACCTTTCACTAGAATAAGTTGTATCGAACAAAAGTTTAGATGAAAGATGATTACTCTTCAGACTCGCAGAGAGAAGCAATAATCCCAGTAGAGCTCTCAATTCGGTCATTGTTGTGTCTGAAACTGTTGCAGTTTTAACCTTGTATTTCTCTCGCAGTCTAGTAATTTTCTCATTGGTTCGTAGTAATATTTCGTCTAAAATTTCTTCGGGGAAAAATAAATTAAAAATATCCGTTGGTTCTATAATACTTTTAGCTCGATCTGTTGACCCTGGTCGAATATATAGTATATTTTTAGCTGGAGTTTTACCGCTTGCGTTATTCACAGGAGCACTTTTCCAAACATGACCATTTTTACCTAAATATATAGGATTATTTGAACTTACGGTAATCTTTTCTCTTGTTTTCTCTTCAGGTATAAGTTCTTTAGATGTTGATGGCTGTGAACGCTTACATATTTTGTTATGATTAGATTGTTCGTCTGGGTCAGTTAAAATTCTTTTTGGTTTAGGTTTCCAAACACTTGCTAGTTCGGCTTGACAGAGCTCGTCGTCAAGTTCATCGGGAACATAGTCACTATCGGCAACACTGTCGTCACTGTCGAATGGATCTTGCTCCACTTTATCTTCTTCATTGTCACTTAAGTCACTAAAATCACGGGCCTCAACAATATCTTGTAATTCTTTGTCAGTGAGAGGGCGATTACGATCAAATTTACTGTCTTTCGGCATTTTTCAGTTTGCTTATTACTAATGCCACGTCAAATATACGTATTTGTTTACAAACGTGATTACTAAGTACACGTAAATTTTACGTACAGTGTTCTAATCACGCCCGTAACAGAGTTAAATGAGAACTAATATCGGCTTATCGACTTATTCTCATCATAAAGGAAGAGTAGGGGAAAGCACTGCTGGCGTGACCAATGGCTAGCTCCTATTCGTCGAATGAGACAATTGTTTTTAGGATTTTAATACGTAAATTTTACGTGCGTTAGTATTCTAGAGTTAATATTAACTAGCAATACTTTCTCAAGGTTCTCCTCTGTAAAATTTGTTCTCTCTGAATGAAATACATCCTTGATAGAAAAGATCCTTTCTACATCGCAATTGGTTATAGGTGCATACTGGAAATATTCCTTTATTTCCGCGTATTTTGCAGTTAGATATTGTGGCATTGTCCCTATATACAATTACCGCAATGTTATTAAATCTAGATTTCTATGAAACACTGCGTCTAACTTTTGCCGAACGCCACATCTGAAGTCACTTGGAATATTTTTCAAATTATTAATAGCCACATCTAATGTGCTTAAACCATCATTTAATTTGAGATTTCGATTTTCAAAGTAAGTGATTAGTTTTGGCAAATTTCCAAAGTGTTCTTGAATAAAGTACACCTGATTTTTTAATTTTGGAATTTATATTAGTTTATGCACTCAGAAATAATTCGAGCATTGCAATTTAAACATGTAACAAAATTTGGT
Organism: Melolontha melolontha; assembly: GCA_935421215.2. NCBI lineage: Eukaryota > Metazoa > Arthropoda > Insecta > Coleoptera > Scarabaeidae > Melolontha > Melolontha melolontha. The sequence continues at coordinate 218,797,402 of OW285236.1, forward strand.
AGACTATCGGAATTCTCTTCATAAAACTTATAGCTTCCAACCATGTTCCTCATCTAATTATTACTGGAGAGGGAGGCAGAGACAAAGAAGTTTTTCCCTGTAAGGAGCTACTCTCAATGCTGCTTTTCTGAAAAGTTTTTAAAGCGGATACAAATCTATCAACTTCCGGAAAGATGGGTGTCTGATATATTCACAGATTCTGTGGAGAGTATGTGCTACACAAATAATATGCAGCATATTAGGATATGTTTTCTTTAATAGTCTGCCTTTTTTTAACATATATGCAGCACTCTCACTGACAAATAAAAGTATTTTTTCTTTGTACCTGTCGTCCGAATGAAGCATTTGGTGATTATTTTCGTAAATGGTTTTAGCTGTATCCCAAGTCTACAGTTTGCCGGACTGTCGGTTTTACCACTCAAAAAAACCGACAGTCCGGTAAACTGTAGGCTTGGGTTCGAGTCCCAACATAGACAATATTTTTCATTTAAAAAATTTCGTATGATTTGCTCTGTGATTTGTAGACAGCAATGTTTACATCCCCCCCAAATTAGAATGTATGTAATTGCTGAGTAAGTGGCGATGTAAATATTGCTGTCTACAAATTACAAAGCAAATCATACGAATTTTTTTTCTATTTTAAAAATATGGTCTACGTTGAGACTCGAACCCAAGTCTACAGCTTGCCAGGCTGTATATATATATATATATATATATATATATATGTACCCCATACGCAATATATATACAAGCTGTTCCGTATCGTTATGTTCAAATTTTAGGAGTATAAAGTAGACTTAATTTCAAGTAACAAAAACGCAAGGCTTGGATTTCCATTTTTATTTGTTTCAAAGTTACAGATCTATTCATGTAATTGTCAGATCATAAAAAAAAAATGTAATCCTAAAGTCAATACAAACTGATTTTATTTAAAAAAACTTATACGATTCAATAACAGACCTGTGATCGTTAACGTCGCATAATAAAATGTTATCCTAAAATAAAAAAACACGTGTCGTAGAGCATACAGTAATTTCTTGGAGATCTACAAAAAAGAGTACTGGAAATTGATTTATGATAAAGAAGGTTCTTACTTATTTCGTAAGTGCTGAACCATGAATATCATACAACAAACAAATATTCAGATGACTGTTAACGTTGCATTTTTTAATAAAGGATTACATTACGTTTCAGTTCATACAACAGCTTATTAGTGAGTGGACACGTTTTCATTATTCAAAATGCCTTACCGATTTTCTTCTCAAGAGTATACGGACATGCATTCTGTGTATGGCTAATGTAACGGCAGTGCACGTCAAGCAGTTATTGAATATCGATCTCGGTTTCCCGATAGGCGCATTCCTCATTCCAGAACGTTTCTGGAAGTACACAGACAATTTCGGGAATTCGGACTGCGTGATTATCTTTTCGACCGAGGAGTAAATTTGCCAGCAGACTTAGAAGAACAAGCAGTAGCTATTGTTACAAGGGATTTAACTCTCTGAGTACGTCGAATCGCTAGACAACTAGGAGTGCCACGAACGACAATTTGGCGAATTTTAAAATGTGAGGGCTCTTATATCCATATCACTATCGCAGGGGACACGGTTTGCTTGAGGCAGTTTATTCTAGATTATTCTACCTGGATATTAAGACAGTCACGGCTTCATTTTAATTTCTGCAGAACAGTGCTCTGGACACATGAATCTACGTTCACGAGAAGTGGTGTTACAAATCTATGAAAACCTGCCCATGTGATCATCAGAAAATCCCAAAGCTATACGCCCATCTAAATTTCAACATGAATTTTCTATTAACGTTTGGGCGGTCCTAATCGATAACTTCTTGATTGGTCCTGTCGTTCTTCCTGGGAGGTTAAATGCGGACAATTACCTTCAATTTCTTATTGACGAACTTCCAGCTCTTTTAGATGATGTCCCACTGAATGTTCGACGAGACATATGGTTTCACATGGATGGACCACCACCTCATTTCGGAATTGCTGTCCGAAATTGGGTTAACGTCAATTATCCAGGATGGATTGGTAGAGGTGATCCTGTTGCATGGCCACCCATATCACCCAAATTTAATCCCCTCGACTTTTATTTATGGTGGTACATGAAAAATTTAGTCTACGTCCAAGTTTCGAACACAAGAGGAGAGTTGTTGGATCGTATTCACCTGGCTGCCTAAGTACTTCTTGTGTTGGCTTGCGGGCACAAGCCTATATTCAACAAGGAGGTGGACATTTCGAAAATATTATTAATTGAACTTTTTTAAATGAAATCAGTTTTTATTGACATTTGGATTAATTTTTTTTTCCTGATCTCACAATCACATTCATAGATCTGTAACTTTGAAACAAATAAAAATGGATATACAAGTTTTGCGTTTTTGTTACTTGAAATGAAGTCTACTTTACACTCCTATAATTTGAACATAACGATACGGGACACCTTATATATATATATATATATATATATATATATATATATATATATATATATATATATACAGAGTTAGTTAAAAGTATGGAGACGGCGATTTATTGTCGTTAATATTCATTTTAGGGAATTATGTTCATTATAAAAGTTTGTTAGGATATTTTGATCTACATTTGAGAATATTTGAATTTTTTTTTTCTTCAATTGTTTTTTAGTTACGCCTGTCCGCGCAGTTTTTTTAAATGGGAACTAGTAAATTTTACTCTACCATTCGATAGAAAATTTTTTTTTCTCTTTACAATAATGTTTTTTTTTTTTTTGAATTCATTTTAATAACTTTTTTATAAGAAAAGGCCGGTTCATGTGTTTATCAGATGTTCGGTACATCGCAGATATACAGAAGCGTAGCGATAAACAAACTTGAGCGACGTAATTTTATCAGTGGCTATTGTGTACGTCAAATCTTTGACAGAAATAATTTATTTGTGCAATTTGTTGCTGTTAATATTAACAATGGCGAGTTTAAGTGAACATGAACGAATTGAAATACTTATGATGTTGGGTTATGGAGATAGACGCAGAAGTTTACAAGACGTTTGTAATTTATTTAATGATATGCATCCTAATAGAAATCCAATTTCTAAATCTGTTGTTGGTAAAACTTTAAGACGCTTTGAACAAACGGGTAGCGTTAAAGATTTGCCAAGGAGTGGTAGACCTAGAACAGCAAAAAGCGATGATAACAAACTGGATATTTTATTGGCTGTATCTGAATTTCCCCATTTATCAACCAATCAATTAGCGGCCAATTTCAATATTTCAGTCATCGATCGTGTCATTTTTAAAAAGTGAAATGTATAAACCTTATAAGGTACAGCTTGTACACGAGTTAACGCAAGATGATTTTGATAGGAGATTACAATTTTCTGAAGAAATGTTAAATATTTGCAATAATAATGAAAATTTTGTCAACAATATTCTTTTCTCTGACGAAGCTTCTTTTTGCCTTACCGGTGAAGTAAACAGACATAACTGCAGATACTGGTCACCGGAAAGTCCCTCTTGGTTTTTGGAGCACCATACGCGGTACCCCAAAAAGGTTAATGTTTGGGTTGGCATTCTAGTCATATTATCGGTCCCTTTTTCATCAATGGCAATTTAAATTCGGCTGTGTATTTTCAGTTATTGCAAAATGAAATAATACCTGCTTGTGCTACGCTCTATCCTCATGAAAACAATGAACACCTGCCCAATGACAGTATCTGGTTCCAGCAAGATGGCGCCCCACCACATTATGGTGTAAATGTTCGTCAATATCTGGACAACGTTTTTCCCAACAGATGGATTGGAAGACGAGGAACCATTGAATGGCCAGCCCGTTCGCCAGATTTAAGTCCTTTAGATTTTTTTCTTTGGGGATACGTAAAAATCAAAGTTTACAAAGAAAAGCCCGATAACGTCGAAGATTTACAAATCGGAATTACCAGAACGATTCAAGAAATTCCCCGAGATATTTTACAGAACTCTGTTCGGGGTTTTGTAAATCTATTGGGTCATTGTCAAATTACTACTGGACGACAATTTGAACACTTACTTTAATTTACTTTCTTATTAATTTGTTTAATTTTTCTTGTAAAAAAGTTAATAAAATGAATTTTAAAAAAACAAAAATATTATTGTAAAGAGAAAAAAAACTCTATCGAATGATAGAGTATAATTTACTAGTTCCCATTTAAAAAAACTGCGCGAACAGGCGTAACTAAAAAAACAATTGAAGAAAAAAAAAATCAAATATTCTCAAATGTAGATCAAAATATCCTAACAAACTTTTATATTGAACATAAATCCCTAAAATGAATATTAAAGACAATAAATCGCGTTCTCGATACTTTTAACTAAGCCTGTATATATATATATATATATATATATATATATATATATATATATATATATAATAACTTCGTGACCTTGGTATGATATGGTAAACCTAATCAGTAGGCGATTAAAGGTCTGTATATTACTTCAAAATATATGTATTTAAAAACCTCTACATGTTTCGGCTGTATACGCCTTTTTCAAGAGAATACAAAATATGAATGACAGGATATAAATGTCAAGTAATTAAGGAGCAACTTAATTACTTGACATTTATATCCTGTCATTCATATTTTGTATTCTCTTGAAAAAGGCGTATACAGCCGAAACATGTAGAGTTTTTTAAATACATATATTTTGAAGTAATATACAGACCTTTAATCGCCTGCTGATTAGGTTTACCATATCATACCAAGGTCACGAAGTTATTACATATATATATATATATATATATATATATATACAGGCTTAGTTAAAAGTATCGAGAACGCGATTTATTGTCTTTAATATTCATTTTAGGGATTTATGTTCAATATAAAAGTTTGTTAGGATATTTTGATCTACATTTGAGAATATTTGATTTTTTTTTTCTTCAATTGTTTTTTTAGTTACGCCTGTTCGCGCAGTTTTTTTAAATGGGAACTAGTAAATTATACTCTATCATTCGATAGAGTTTTTTTTCTCTTTATAATAATATTTTTGTTTTTTTAAAATTCATTTTATTAACTTTTTTACAAGAAAAATTAAACAAATTAATAAGAAAGTAAATTAAAGTAAGTGTTCAAATTGTCGTCCAGTAGTAATTTGACAATGACCCAATAGATTTACAAAACCCCGAACAGAGTTCTGTAAAATATCTCGGGGAATTTCTTGAATCGTTCTGGTAATTCCGATTTGTAAATCTTCGACGTTATCGGGCTTTTCTTTGTAAACTTTGATTTTTACGTATCCCCAAAGAAAAAAATCTAAAGGACTTAAATCTGGCGAACGGGCTGGCCATTCAATGGTTCCTCGTCTTCCAATCCATCTGTTGGGAAAAACGTTGTCCAGATATTGACGAACATTTACACCATAATGTGGTGGGGCGCCATCTTGCTGGAACCAGATACTGTCATTGGGCAGGTGTTCATTGTTTTCATGAGGATAGAGCGTAGCACAAGCAGGTATTATTTCATTTTGCAATAACTGAAAATACACAGCCGAATTTAAATTGCCATTGATGAAAAAGGGACCGATAATATGACTAGAATGCCAACCCAAACATTAACCTTTTTGGGGTACCGCGTATGGTGCTCCAAAAACCAAGAGGGACTTTCCGGTGACCAGTATCTGCAGTTATGTCTGTTTACTTCACCGGTAAGGCAAAAAGAAGCTTCGTCAGAGAAAAGAATATTGTTGACAAAATTTTCATTATTATTGCAAATATTTAACATTTCTTCAGAAAATTGTAATCTCCTATCAAAATCATCTTGCGTTAACTCGTGTACAAGCTGTACCTTATAAGGTTTATACATTTCACTTTTTAAAAATGACACGATCGATGACTGAAATATTGAAATTGGCCGCTAATTGATTGGTTGATAAATGGAGAAATTCAGATACAGCCAATAAAATATCCAGTTTGTTATCATCGCTTTTTGCTGTTCTAGGTCTACCACTCCTTGGCAAATCTTTAACGCTACCCGTTTGTTCAAAGCGTCTTAAAGTTTTACCAACAACAGATTTAGAAATTGGATTTCTATTAGGATGCATATAATTAAATAAATTACAAACGTCTTGTAAACTTCTGCGTCTATCTCCATAACCCAACATCATAAGTATTTCAATTCGTTCATGTTCACTTAAACTCGCCATTGTTAATATTAACAGCAACAAATTGCACAAATAAATTATTTCTGTCAAAGATTTGACGTACACAATAGCCACTGATAAAATTACGTCGCTCAAGTTTGTTTATCGCTACGCTTCTGTATATCTGCGATGTACCGAACATCTGATAAACACATGAACCGGCCTTTTCTTATAAAAAAGTTATTAAAATGAATTCAAAAAAAAAAAACATTATTGTAAAGAGAAAAAAAAATTTTCTATCGAATGGTAGAGTAAAATTTACTAGTTCCCATTTAAAAAAACTGCGCGGACAGGCGTAACTAAAAAACAATTGAAGAAAAAAAAAATTCAAATATTCTCAAATGTAGATCAAAATATCCTAACAAACTTTTATAATGAACATAATTCCCTAAAATGAATATTAACGACAATAAATCGCCGTCTCCATACTTTTAACTAACTCTGTATATATATATATATATATATATATATATATATATATATATATATATATATATATATATATAATATAGGCTTGTGCCCGCAAGCCAACACAAGAAGTACTTATCCGAATTTCATACTTGTTTTGTCGGATTTGCTCGGTTACCATATATATATATATATATATATATATATATATATATATATATATATATATATATATACTGAACTTACTGCAAATGAGAATTAATGAATATTAAATCTCATTTTTACATGTAAATGTCGCCTTATTTGATGCGTTAATAACTACAATCCGACAAACTAAGTTTGTACCAGTATGTAGAACACACCCCGTCGCGACTCCGACCTTCCTGGTTGTTAGGATAATTAGAAATTGCTGAAAAGCCACGTCCATCAACGGAACGTACAGACGCGTTTCGCTCTTATTGGAGCTTATCAATGTACGGTATCTCGAAGACGGATATGGCTTTTCATTTCTATACTTTGTGTATATATAGTTAACATTCTGAACTTACTGCAAATGAGAATTAATGAATATTAAATCTACATACTGGTACAAACTTAGTTTGTCGGATTGTAGTTATTAACGCATCAAATAAGGCGACATTTACATGTAAAAATGAGATTTAATATTCATTAATTCTCATTTGCAGTAAGTTCAGAATGTTAACTATATATACACAATGTATAGAAGTGAAAAGCCATATCCGTCTTCGAGATACCGTACATTGATAAGCTCCAATAAGAGCGAAACGCGTCTGTACGTTCCGTTGATGGACGTGGCTTTTCAGCAATTTCTAATTATATATATACAGGCTGATTCATTTTCGGCCCTCACCATGGGGATCTCGCTTATTATTGGAGATAGAGTATGGGTTTAAATTTGGCAAAGTTGTTAAATTTTGTGTTTGTTATAAATCCGTAAAGAAAATTGACCAGTGACAAATGACCTTCGTTATTAAAAAAAAACGCGAAAACCCCATTTTCTTCTTTTACCTGTAGCACCGACATTTGGCCTTGTAGAGAAAATATAAAAACACATCCTTGTGGCCATTGCTAAACCTCTATCCAGTGGGGTACTCTAAATTTTTATACGACGTTTCCTTTCTTTTTGGCCATCATCAACTATCTAATTTCCTATAGACGCCATATTGGATTTAGACATCTTCAGAAAGAGTTTTTTTTTCGTATTTCAACCATGTGCCACATGCTGACTAAAGTTTTTGACATTAGGTTTTATTTGAAAGAATAAATTATAAGATTAAATAAGGTAGCCATGGAATTTCAATCTGTCAAACATTTCATTTATTGTTCATTAATAATACAAAAATGTCATACACTAACGAAGAGAAACGAGATATGATAAGTATTTTTTATTCTTCGAACCGAAATTCAACAGTGACGTGTACAAGATATCTACAATTATATCCAGAACGACAACAGCCTCATCGTACCATTTTTCTAGATCTCGACAGAAATTTGGTCGATAATGGATCGTTTACTAAGCCGCGTAATGGTCAAGACAACAGAATTTAAATGAAAATCGACAAGATATTTTACAAATGGTAAATTAAAAGCGTGTTTTCAAATTTCATGTTAATCTTGTATTTTTATAGATAAATAATAATCCATCAATTTCTACACGCGAAGTAGCGTCAGAATTAAATTTGTGCCAGTCCAGAGTTTGGAGAACTTTACATAAAAGTAGGTTTAAACCATACAGGATCCATGTTAGTCATTCTTTACTGCATGGAGATAATTTGAGAAGGCTAGAATATTGTAATTGGTTAATGGGAAGGATAGAAAATGACGAAATTTTTTTAAGCAAAATCATCTGGTCAGATGAAACAAAATTTACAAATTCTGGAATGTTCAACAGAAATACGGAGCACTATTGGGCAGTACAAAATCCCCGACAAAACAGGGCTAGAAGACCACAACATCGTTTTGGAATAAACGTTTGGATGGGTATTTTGGAAAATCGTCTCTTAGGACCAGTTATGTATGAAGAACATTTAAATGGAGAAAGATATTTAAACATTTTACGTACATACGTATCTGACTATCTTGACGACAATATCCCATTAAATCAATTACAATATTTATGGTGGAAACAAGATGGCGCACCAGCACATAATGCAGCTGTTGTTACAAATTTCTTACATCAAGAGTTTGCAAACCGTTGGATTGGAAATAGGGGAGTTGTTGAATGGCCTGCGAGATCACCTGATATTAAGTCAGCTAGATTTTTTTTATGGGGATATGTTAAAAATAATATTTATAAAGTAGATGCGCCACAAAACATTGAAGAATTACGAGACAGACTTCAGAATGCCTTCGATGCAGTTCCTAGAAGAACTATACAAAGGGCAGTACAAAATGCCAGAAGGCGTGCCCAATTGTGCATTACCGAAGATGGCCAGATAATTGAACATTTACTGTAATTGTTTATTGTTTAGTTTTCTATGTATTTTTATTAATGTTTTTGTTATCTTGTACTCGCTACTGTTTAATTTCGTTTCGAAGAATAAAAAATACTTTTCATATCTCGTTTCTCTTCGTTAGTGCATGACATTTTTGTATTATTAATGAACAATAAATGAAATGTTTGACAGATTGAAATTCCAAAGGCTACCTTATTTAATCTTATAATTTATTCTTTCAAATAAAACCTAATGTCAAAAACTTTAGTCAGCATGTGGTGCATGGTTGAAATCAGAAAAAAAAACTCTTTCTGAAGCTGTCTAAATCGAAAATGGCGCCTATAAGAAATTAGATAGTTGATGATGGCCAGAAAGAAACGAAACGTCGTATAAAAATTTAGAGTACACCACTGGATAGAGGTTCAGAAATGGCCACAAGGATGTGTTTTTATTTTTTCTCTACAAGACCAAATGTCGATGCTACAGGTAAAAGAAGAAAATGGGGTTTTCGCGTTTTTTTTTTTTAATAACGAAGGTCATTTGTCACAGTTGAACTTAATTCATGAGTTTCAAAAATTATATTTCACGGGATATTTATTTTACAGTGTTCGTTGTTGAATATTTCATCTAATAAACACTCGAAAGGCCCGAATAACAGAAAGTTTTTTTAATCATTCGATTATCCCATCCAATAGTGTCTGGCCGTAAACGATATAACGTTTTATTCATTGGGGATTTAGTTAGCTGAGTCAGCAGCAAATATAATCATTCATATCGCCAGTTGGCTGAATGGCTCGGTGTGCTGGTATTGACGAGTGAGGACGTGTTTTTGCCTCTGACGATATCTGGCATAAATAACATCTGGCATATGTCGTACACAAAAATACACGAGCTGAATTCATTCACAGAAATTTTCAGGAAGTACCAAAGATGAATGTGCTTTCGCGTGCGATTTTTTTTTGGCATACACTTTCTGTTTACTCCGCAGCGTGCATTCGTGGAAAACGTTTATTTATTATCGGTCTGTGCATTTTAAAAATTCACGTTAAACCGAAATAAGCTCGCTGGCATTTCCTGCGTTCTTCGCATAATTTTCTTTTTCATTTCGCGACATGCAGAATGTTTCATTGGAAACTATATTTTTCCCTGGGACATTTTAACCAACAGCTGTTGGTTTAATTATACTCATACTGTGTTTCTAAATACTTCGAGTGTATGTATCATCACTTTTGTAAAATATTACAGCGCATTATTCAGTAAAATTGGGTTAGATTACAATATCTGGATTCAGTTATTTCAATATTTAACTATCCATAAAATAGATGAAACGATAAGCTAGTATTAAATTAAAATAATGAATTTTTAACATACCTATACTATACATAGATCTAATTTTTGTATGTAGGATCACCTACATATAAAATGCATATGTATCAACATATACAGGGAATTCCAACATGTATTGACAGTTTTTAACACTAGGACTACCAGGAAAACGGCCTATCGCTACTTACCGCGCGGGTCCATTGGACACGTATTACTATACCGATAGGTCCAGCTCGGAACGGGCCATAGTCAGCAATGAGTGGCAACAGCGAATCCCCTCTACGCGCAGCAGCTTCAATTGCAGCACATTGCAGTTAAGAATTTAGTAAGACTTAAACCGCGCAAGGATATAGTCGTTTGCATATCCGTTCTGTATACGTAATTTGCCCATTTGTTTCAGACATAATAAGGTCCAATTTATTATTATTATTGTATTCTTAGCTGCTACGGAAAAGTAATTTTAAGTAATAAAAAAACAATAACGTTTTCTGAAAGATAAAAGTAAAAAAATCAATACTTCTGCAAAATAAATTTAAATTTTAAGAAAGTCACTCAATATAGGATTCGAAAATACCGCCCTCTCTTCCCAAACAATAGCCGAGCCTATTGTAAAACTCCCGCCTCACTCCCTCGAGATTTCTAGGGGTTATTGTCTCGAAAATTCTAAACAGTTTAACTTGCAACTGTTGCAAGTTCGGTATAGTTAGAAGACCGTAAATATTTTCTTTCACATAATCCCACAGAAAAAAATCGCAGGGATTGAGGTCGGGTGATCGAGGTGGCCATATTATCGTACCCCTACCGGAAATAACACGATTAGAAAAAGTGTTTTCTGAAAACCCTCTTAGTAATCTGCTGTTATGCGCGGGACAACCGTCTTGCATAAACCAAATTGCATCAAAATCGACGTTTAGTTGACGGACAGCAGGAATAATTCGTGTTCGCAGCAAATCTAAATATTTTACTGCATTCAAATTGCCGTCGATAACAAATGGCCCTATAATGTTATCACCCAAGATACCCGCCCAAACGTTAAGTTTTTCGGGGTATTGAGTTTTAATATTACGAGCTAGATGTTTATTTTCTCGAGACCAATATCGCGCGACTGAGGGATTATGCTTGCCATGACGTGGAAAAGAAGACTCGTCGGTAAACAGAATATTTTTTATAAAATATTCGTCCCTGTTAGCCTTTTCCATCACGGACTCACAAAACTCCATTCTTGCAAAATTGTCCTCGGGAAAAATCTCCTGACACTTTCAAACTTTGTAACTTTTATATTTTTTGCGTTTTAGAATCCGCTTTACTGTACTTCTACTAACACCGATTTCGTCTACAATTTGCCGTGTACACTTAAGGTCGCCCATTTCAACTAACGAACAAACCCTCACGTCTCTCTCCTCCCGATCGGCAGGTATTAGAGGGATATGAGGCTGTTCGTCAATTTGTTGGCATTTGCGGCAATTTCCGACTACACAGCCATATTTCCTAAACGAATTTACGATCCTTTCAATCGTCGAATGCGAAGCAATAGGCCGATTTACGTACTCTACAGCAAATAAATCAGCGGTTGTTCGACAGGAATTGCCGGTAAGATACCACGAAACTATTTGTACCTTCTCTGCCGTTGTATACACTGACATGATAACTACCTTTACGTATGCACAGCTAAATACGAATGACGGGCAATCTGTTGCGCTCGACCATCGGACTTATGTTGCGCACGCGGAGTGGCATCGTACACACGTTGCCATATCGCATTACGTTCCATACGTATATTGTTGCCTATGGCCCGTAGCGGGCTGGACCTATCGGTATGCTGGGTTTGAGCTAATATACGGCGATTATTTTGAATTCAATATAGCGTAAGCATTATTATATTTAACTTAAATATTTTATTCAACATTAGAAAAGACCATTAGAATAAACCGAAGCAGTAATAATAATAAGACATAAATATTGTAAAATAAAATATACAAATGACTTACATAAAAGTGAAAGTGGGTTAAACACATTTCTTACATATAACTACTGAATGTTCACCGCATACATTGGTTTTACAATGTGTACAAGTTGTTCTTGTTTTTCTGTCTTTTGAAGATGGACAAACATCACATCTCTTCTTCTTCCTTGGAATCTCAGAACTAGTAGATGCTTCAGCTTCTTCTTCTGCTTCTGGTTTCTCGTGGGCCTTGTATTCTGCTAGCTCCTTTCCTAGCTCAATTAGAAATTTTCTTCTCTTTTTCAAATCAAAACTGAATTAGGTTTCAAGAGCTTCCATAGTATGTATGCATTCTATTTTTGCCGAAAACAATCTCTCCTTTTTCATTTGTCCACTTTAGAATAATTTCAAGAAGAGGCTTACAAAAATAAATCAAAAAAGAAGAAGTAGGTGTATCGATGTCGCGATATCCAAAACTGATGGGCCAGAATATTCTCGTAAAGTATTGTGTTGTGGTTGTCCTTCGTGATGAGGTAAAATAGGATCTTGATCCCAAACAACTTGTTTGTTCTTTGATATAAAAGAATTAGCTAAACTCGTATTTTTGTAGTAGTCATCATCGCTGCTCTCAGCAGATTCTTCGCTATCTGATTCTTCTGCTGTGCTTGTATCACCTCCATCGATGAGGGTTTCGACTGCATCTACCTCTACATCGTCGTCTCAAGCTTCATGTCCGCCATTGTATTCAACGTCACTCAGTTCGCTATTATCGCCTCTAGCTGTTGTTGTGTAAGGTATTCCTTATATCTACGATCCATTTTCCGTAATGACTAAACGCAATGTAGAAAATAGTCGCAATAAAACATTCAGAAACTACCTGACAATTGACAAAAGATGATTCTAAAACATCAAATCGCTCATCATAACTGAACAAAATATAAATTTTCTCTTATTCACAGTAACAAAGTAACACTACAAAGATTCGGCAAGCACTAATGCATTGCCCATGACGTGCGGCTATAAATATGCTGAAACACGTAGTCCCCAAAATCCACGTGATGAAGGGATTTCACCTTTCTGTATACATCGGGGAATGCCAAGAAAGTTTATCGGCAGCGGGGAAGTCCGGAATTTATAAGCGAACCACTATCATTGTAAAACACTCTCGATTTACCTACAGTAAACGACATATAGGTCCAACGGACCCGGTTGGTAAAGTATGGTGGCGAAAGTATTTTTATACTGCCAAAACCATTCTTTCAAAAATAATTTTTTTGGCAAAATTTTAAAGCTATAATTCGTACTTAAAACTCTATTAATACCAGTAAATTATCCCAACCATAAGTACGATAGAAAAATGGCTAGAAATCGTTTCGGGTCTTGGACCCGCTCGGTAGTCCTAGGGTTAATATTGCCTAGGTGGCCTCATTCTTCTGCTACACGTTCTTCTAGCCGTCGCACGAAATCATTCATCACTCTGCGTAGCATCTCCAGTGGAATAGCTTCAATTTTCTTCAAAACGTTTTGGTTAAGATCCTCAAGATTACATATTTTTATAGATCAAATGATACAAGAAATTCCAAGTAGATCAACACTTAGGAACCGAGAGCCATCATTTCAAAAAACGTGGACCTAATCACATTATACAAAAGAAAATTAACCGGTCAACATTGAGACAACAGTGAGCATATTTCTTGCTCACTGTTGTCTTGATGTTGATGATTCAAGAGATATTATATATATATATATATATATATATATATATATATGTGTGATAAACGTAATGCTAATGAGAATTAATAATCATTCAATTCTCACATTACTGCCAATGCCGCTCTAGCGGCATTGGCAGCAGAGCGGCGTTGGCAGTAATGTGAGAATTTAATGATTATTAATTCTGATTAGCATTACGTTTATCACAATTAGTATATATACACGCAGTATAGAAATGAAAGTCGTGTCTATTTCTGGATGTGGGTGCACCGATGATTGGTAAAACCATGAAAAACGCTGGCGTCTGCACATTCCGGGGTGGATACGACTTTCACACATTTTTTCATATATATATATATATATATATATATATATATATATATATATATATATATATATATATATATATATATTATAATAAAAATGTTAATAAACTTATTGAAAACACTAGTTTTAATTTGTTACATTTCTGTTATTGGGATTTCTTAGAAGGTGGAAGTCTATTATATTTGTATTGTTTTCTTAGTTTAGAGTGTCAAATGTATAATTAAATTTCAAAAATATATGACTTTCTTACATTTACCAAAATTATAGAACTATGTAAATTTAGTTAATTTTGTATACTATTGTTAATGTTTGGTAATGTCAAAGGTTATGTGTGAAGGAAAATTTAATTGTAAACCAATAAGTTCATAATATTAATCAAGGATCAAAATTATAGTATAAATGTCAAATATTTTGGAAAATTATGTATAACTAAAGCGACCAATGAGCTTAAAAAGAGAAAAAGCTGTTGGGTTGCCATAGTGAGTTATTGAAACAATTTCAGAGAAGAATTTTTGAACTTGAATGAATTGGGTGTGTTTTTTGGAAAAACGAATTTTTAAAAAAAAATATAAAAAAAACAAGTATAATTTATATTACCAAGATTTGAACTGTTTTCATCTTATACTCCACTATCAATTAATGAGCCACAAAAGACGTGTACCAGATTTAGATAAATATTGGGAAACATTACAAGGCCTTATATTACCAGGATTGTGACCGTAAATTAGAAAAGCAGAACTTAGAAATTTAGAAAAGTTTGTTTACCTTTGAATATTCGGGGGGATCATAACCTTCGAGATCTGCCAGGATTGTGACCGTTGTTCCTGAAGTTAAAATATACCAGCCGTACGTCAGGGAAGCAAGACTTAATTCCAGAGACTAGACGGATAATTGTGATGACAGAATATTGAGCTAAGTCTTTATTATTTGCATTTTTTTAAGTAAACAGATACATTTACTTACCGAAAGTAAATAAAGATTCCTTTAATGACCATTTTGTTTAAAACATTGTAAGTAGGGAAGTTATATACAAATTCATTTATTAAGCGGTTTGATTTATTAGAATCTATTTGTTTATGTAGTCGTATTTGTCCCATTTCCGTAGATTCAATTTTTCACCTATAAGAAATTCCACATAACCATTAAATTTTATGATTAAGTTTTCAATAAAAAAAAAATTGTTAATCTATTGTTTATTTCGAATGATTTGTTGAATATTACCTAATATAATGTACCTAATTAAATATTCACTCATAAAGATAAGATTTTCCTTTTAATAAACGGAATTTAAGTAACCAAGACAAGTCGTTTGAATTCAATAAGTTTATCATATTAATACTGAGATAAACAACTAACATACCTTTTAATTTCGTTGTCAGACAAGAATCTTCACGACCCTGGAGATATTAGAGAACTCATGTTCGTTATTTCTCCAAATTATATTAAATATCAAACTTTCTTTTAAAACCAAAATACTATTTAGTTGTACAGGTTATGATTGTTAACTGCAAACGTTTACATTCAATTATTGAACCTGCGCAGAAGTATATCATAATGCGTGGGTAAAGATTCGATTTCAAATTCACTTTACTGCTTTTAAGTTTAATATTTTGACTTAAAAACTCTTTTAGTGAGACGTTTGACTCGAATATTATTATATTTTGGCACTCTAACGTTTGGCTTGACTCAAATATTATTATATTTTGGCACTCCAACGTTTAGCTTGATTCAAATATTATTATAATATATATATTTATACATATATATATATATATATATATATATATATATATATATATATACCGTGTGCACAACGTCGTGCGATCGATGGATATATAAGTAATGACTGGCCAACTGCAAGTATATTCGCCTTGCTTGAACACAATGAGCGACTGCTAGGAATATTCAATGTGTTAGAGAGAGATTATTTGATTCGTAGGTAGATCGTATGTAGAATGTGTTGGATAAAGAAATGGAACGCCCGTACAGTTAGACAGTAGAACAGATTGAATATACTCTCTCAACCCTAACCACATAAACTCGCTATTCGTCTTCGTCTTACTACATTGTGGTAGATCAATCACTCCCCGGCGTTCATACGGTATATATATATATATTGTGGTAGGTCAAGCCTACACATAAGGATTCCCGAGACTTATAAAATACAGATCGTTTAAAGTTAAAATGTTAATATTAGAACTTAAGATATATTTGGAACTGCATTTTTCACCTGTCACATCAGTAAAGTTAATTTCGCGTTTTAATTGCTTAAATTTAAGTCTCATATTTATTTATTTACATGTACTCATTTGCCAAAGTCATTTTGCTTCAATATTTTATGTTACCGAAGATTTTTAACTTAATTGATTGATAATTAATGTCAACTATTTATTTTGGAAAAACTGTACAGATTCAAATTTGTATATAGCGGGAAATATCCTAATTAAAAACTAGCATAAAATGAAACTTTTTATATACAAATGGCAATTATTTATATAATAAAATAAAATATATAATTTTTATAAAATATCTACATGATAAGAGTTAATAAATTATCACTTTTACGAATATTTTTGACGAGATTAAATAAATACATACGAGTAATACGAATGAGAAGCCAGCATTCAAAACAAACGATAGTTGGCGTCATGTTGAAAAAAATTCCTAAAACACGTCGACGTATTCAAAAGTGCCGCTCTGAAAGTTAGAAAAAAAACATTAATAAAAGTATATAAACCATATTACGAATATAATCAATGCACTACCTACTCACCGAGCACCAGTCGACGTATTTTCCACATCCAAATACCTTCCTGTTCGTTGGAAAAACGAAATCACTATTTTCCCAGAGACACCATCCGAATTGACCGAAGCATTGGCAGGGACGCCGCTAGAAAATCTCCGTTGTCCGAGTCCTATATCCTGAACTTTGGAATTACGAACGAATGCCTAACTACCTGAATCCAGCCTATTTCCATTTGAGTATTATTTATTTATATCTCCTAAAAATTTTAAATATTTTGAATAAGTTTATTGTGTAAAACCTCTATCACAGATATTGCTATAGATATGCCTAATAGGTAAATTTAAAAATTGAATTCTTTTATGAAAATAAGAAGAATACAGTTCTTTTGATTTTAGTTTTAAAATAGTCTAAGTTAGATAAATAAATTTAGATCGTTATCATAGAAAATCATAACTTAACCTAGACTTTATTGAATTCGTATGATCACGTGACTTTATGCAGATTAATATTAGTACTATTAACATGTCAATCACTTACCTGAATAATTGATACTTTTATTAAACCATTTACATTAGCTCATAACTCTCTCGTTTTATTTAGTAGATTTTTCATCCAGAATATTCAATTATTTTATAACTTAATTATCACTTTTATATATATTCTATTTGAGTACCGATCCCGCAAAACTATTATCTTTTCATAGCACAAATTAGAGTCTCAATTGTTCTGCTAGCCGGACATATAACACAATATTACTCTTAAGAAATAAACAACAAGGGTTTGTACGAGGAAAAAGCGGTATAGGTTAAGTACATCTCGTTTATGTACGTTTGTTACAATTTGAATTATACGCAGGCGACAACGATAACGTTTTAAAACACAGCTCCATCTTTAGGTAATATTTGTAACCACACTTGGAGATATAATGAGAATTATTTAAAATTACCTTACCCAATAATTTTACAACTGTTAGGTGTTTTTAACGTATTATTCGTTTGCATTTAATATTTATACCTGCCAAGTTTATATTAATAACATGACAACAAAATGAATTGAGGTAGTAGGAGGCTGCGGTTCGTAGATCGTATTTCGTGAATTATATTCGCAATCAGAATAATTGAAACATACATGAGTAGGTAAACCCCACCAGTTTTGTATAATACAAAGGTATTTTTAATAATATAAAATATTACTAAAAATCTGGTGTGAAGAACACAAATGCAGGTTCACTATTAATATTTTCTGTAAACGTGTCCGAATATATCCTATCCCCAGAGACGTAGATACGTATTTCGCGTATTTAAGCGAAACCCTGCACGGGGTTGCTCATCGCCAACCGAGGGAACACTCTTAGTGGCTACCTCAGTCGACGACGGTCATACTTTGTGCCATCTTAACGATTTCCGCAGAAGCGGGGGCAATGCACACACGTCGAACGTGTGTGTGCTGTTAACAGCACACACGGAAATCGTTAAGATGGCACAAAGTGTGACCGTCGTCGACTGAGGTAGCCACTAAGAGTGTTCCCTCGGTTGGCGATGAGCAACCCCGTGCAGGGTGCGCTTCGCTGGTCTGCGCCTTTCCTCGTTGGGGCGGGGGTCGCGCCGTCGAAGTACTGCTCGGAAAAGTAAAGAAGTTGCCGGGAAAGGGTTGGCGGCCCTACGCAACGGCTGGTTATCCGATCTCTCTAAATTTACGCGACCGGTCACTAAACACACGCACGAGCGCACTAACATACAAAACCCTACACTTACGCGGTCACACAAATACAAAATCACACACCCAGAGAGAGACGCAAGCTGCCAGCAGCAATCAACACACAGGTTCATACCCGGAAAGAGACACAAGCTTCTGGCAGCGAACAACACATATGTTCACACCTTGCTATCTATTTTTTGGAGAACTAAGGCATGATCTATTATTATTATTGGAATGTATCTTTGAATAATTTAAACCATAGCAACTTAATTATTTGACATTAATATTCTGTCATTTATATTTTGTATTCTCTTGACAAAGGCATCATTGCCGAAACATGTAGTTATTTTAAATATATATACTTTGAAGTAATAAACCAGACCTTTAATCGCCGACTTATTAAGTTTACCTTATCATACCAAGGTCACGAAGATATTATATATATATATATATATATATATATATATATATATATATATACATTATATGTATATTTTTTTTAATTGGGTGTAATATTCCGCTTCAGAATCTGGACAGAAAATTGTTCCAAGATTTCTTAAAGAAACACTACTCTAAAGAAAATTTCAATACTTCATCATCTACTTTGAGGGAGAAGTATGTCGACCGTAACCTTGAGGACGTGATAGAAGCCGTCCAAAAAGAAACTGAAATTAATTATGTATGGTTTTCTGTCGACGAAACTATTGATGTTCAGGGAAGTTATATTGGCAATTTTATCATTGTTGCTTTGGACGGAGATTAGCCGGTTTGGTAAACGAAATCTTGTTTTAAATTCATCATTTGAACACATTTCGAATGGATCGGTCCTTTCACGAAACACCCAACGTCGTAGACGTTGAAAACATTCATACGGTTGATTTTCATCGTCTGATAATTTAGACACCTCTGAAACTAATGATACTGAAAATACGGATGTAACCCATAAATCGGATATTATCATAATTCAAGTTATCAAACACACAAAATATAAACTTTTAAAAATGAGTTTCATAATACCCAATCTATAGAATAAATTAAATTTGCTTGCTTATTAAATAAAATCTGCAGATTTTTATCGTCTATGATACCGGCTCAAAAAAGGTATATAACCCTTTACCACAATTACTAATCGTATCCTAAATACGTATTTCGACAACTAAGTTATCATTATCAATAGGTAAAGCACTAATCAAAGTGTCGCACATGGGGTACTGTAAAGCTAACACAGCAACTTTACACGGCGTCCACGTATACAATGACTTTGAAATAAAAGTATGTCGACTAAAAATTCCGGCAACTTACCTCTCTTAAGAAAACGGTAACCACATGTGTTTATTCTATCTTCGCACGGCTTCAACCTTTCTACCTTTTTTTCTAAGAATGAAAAGAGACTATATGCAATTGGACCGTTCTCTACATTAATCGTGTTCCGTTTGTTTTTAACGACTTTGACAAGTTTTAACCTGTTAATCGACATATTGTGTTCTGTATTTCAGGAATGATTGGCCACGTTAGATTATTCTCGTCTATTGTATTTAATATGTGATACGTGTTCTTTAAACCGGGTTATTATTGATCGTTTCGTTTGGCCTATATATTTCAAATTACAATCATCGAAATCAATTTCGTATATACTTGATTTCAAATTCAAATTAACTTTACCTTTGGTATTCCCTAAGAAACTTTTGATGGTATTTTCGGACTAAAAGGCAACTTGGAGACCTCGTTCTTTAACAACACTATTAATGTTTTTCGTGATAGGATGATATGGTAAACACATGTACCTACTTTTTCTCCTGGTTACATTGAGATATCAAACTTGTGGATTCGCGGATTGCCTTTTTTAATTTCGTTTTTCTAATTAATTTATTGATTATTTCTATGTCAAAGCCATTATACTTCGCTATGTTTTTAATGAAATCTAGTTTTATTTCATATCTCTCTTTTGTTAACGGAAAATTTAGTAACCAATTGACTAAGAAATTAAAAGAAGCTGTCTTATGTTGAAAACTATGATTGATGGATCTATTGACATTGGTCTCTTTCCGGAAAATATCTATTTCTATTTTATGTTTATTTCTAATTATTAATGTATCTAAAAATGGTATGCTATGATTGTTTTCCTTTTCTACCGTGAATTTAATAGTCGGAAATTTCAAATTTAGCTGATTAACGAACATATCTAATTGGCATTTCAGTGTATCAAAAGTCACGAGAATGTCATCTACATACCTAATCCAGACTCTCGGGAAATATTTAGCGTTATTTTTAAATTCTACTTCAAATTGACTCATGAATAAATTGGCTATGAAAAGAGATAGGCAGTTACCCATTGTTGTGCCTTGTTTCGGTTCATAAAATTTTTCTCCTACTTGGAAACAATTTTGCGTCATGCACAGTTATCAATCTCATGTATTCTTTTACTTTTGAAGGTTCAGTGTTATTCTTATGGAGCAAGCATTCTAAATATTTCATAGTTTCTGGTATAGATACCGAAGGAAATAATGACGTTACCTACATCGAATGAACTAAAATTTCCAGTTCACAATCTTTAATTAGTTGAACAAATTCTATGGAATTACTAACTGACAAACTTTCTGGTTTCTAGTTTTTAAAATTCATTCACTAACCACTTGGAAATGAAATAAGTCAGTGAGTTGATACCTGAAACGATAGGTCTCATCGAGTTACCTGGTTTATGTATCTTCGGCAAACAATACATTCTTGGTACTAAAGGATTACTAGCATTTTATTTATACTTTTGGGTAGAGGTTATTAAGATTGGACATTTCTTTAACGCGTCTTTAGTGTCATTAATCATTTTAGGTAACGTATTTCTTATAATTTATACACACGGACCTTCGGCAATTAACTTTTTAACTCTTTGAAAATAGTCGAACGAAACGATCATTAATAACCCGATTTAAAGAACACATATCACATAACGTGTGTTCATTTGAAAAGTAAATCTAGGTTACTTTGAAATTTTGATAGAATAATACGCATATATATTAGTATGTGCTTGTTGTTCCGTAAACGTAAATCCAAATGACATTTGATAATGTCAATCACATATGTTATTTATTTGTATGTATGAAACTGTCAAAATATACGACTTCGTAGGTTAAGTAGTAAATTTTAATTTACGACATACTTCAAAATGTTCTCAGTAAATCACATGCAACTGGATTGACTTTTCAAATGAACACCCGTTATTAAATACAATAGACCAGAAAAATCTAACGTGGCCAATACGTGGCTTAAATACAGGACATAATATGTCGATTAAAGGGTTAAAACTTATCAAAGCCATCAATAATCCCCGAGATCTTGACGGATATGAAAGTATTCATATCGTTAAAAACAAAAGAGGTAGAAAGGTTGAAGCCGTGCGAAGAGAGAATAAATACATGTGGTTACTGTTTTCTTAAGAGAGGTAAGTTGCCGGAATTTTTAATCGATATATTTCTATTTTAAAGTCAGTGTTGTAAAGTTGTTACGTTACTAGTATGTGTTAGCTTTACAGTGCCCCATGTGCGACACTTTTATTAGTGGTTTACTTACTGATGATGACAACTAAGTTGTCGAAATACTTATTTAGGATATGATTAGTAGAGAATGGACGCGCTTACCACATGACGCAAAGGCCAGTGCAGTACTGGCGAAAGGATGTATTTCTAAAATATTTAATTTTATTTATATAATTGGAAAACGAACGGGTGGTGATCTATAAAATTACGAAATACATATTTATTTGTTGAAAAGTTGTATTTTTAAAGTTTTTAATTTTATTTATATAATTGGAAAACATACGGGTGGTGATCTATCTATCTAAAATTACGAAATACATATTTATTAATTAATTTTATTTATATAATTGGAAAACAAACGGGTGGTGATCTATAAAATTACGAAATACATATGTATTTGTTGAAAAGTTGTATTTTTTAAGTTTTTAATTTTATTTCTATAATTGGAACATTTTTATTTGTTCATTTTGTCGTTCAAGTTGAGTAAAGGAGTATTAATATTGACTAGCAATAGTTTCTCAAGGTTTTCTTCTGTCAATTTTGTTCTCTTTGAATTAAGTACATCCTTATAAATAGAAAACGTCCTTTCTACATCGCAACTGGTTATATGTGCATACTGGAAATATTCTTTTATTTCTTCATATTTAGCCGTTAGATTTTGTGGAATTGTCTCCATACATAATTGCTGCAATGTAATTAAATATGGATTTCTATTAAGAATTGCTTCAAACTTTTGCCGAAGGCCGCATCCGAAGTCACTTGGAATACTTTTCAAATTATTAACAGCCACATCTAATGTGGTTAATCCGTCATTTAATTTGAGATTTCGATTTTCAAAATAAGTGATTAGTTTTGGCAATTTTCCAAAGTGTTCTTGAAGAAAGTACAACTGATTTTTTAAATTTGGGATTTGTGTGAGCTCCTTGCACTCACCAATACTTCTAGCATCCTCCTTTAGCAGTGTTACGAAACGTTTTAGACTATCGAAATTCTCAGCATAATAACTAGTAGCTTCCAGCCATGTTCCCCATCTAGTTATTACTGGAGTGGGACGCAGTGACAGAGATGGAAATTTTTCCCTGAAAAGAGCTACTAGTCTATCAACTTCCGGAAAAGTGTCTCTGATATATTCACAGATTCTGTGGAGAGCATGTGCTACACAAGTAATATGCAGCATATTAGGATATGTTTTCTTCAATAGTCTGCCTGTTTTTAACATATACGCAGCACTATCACTGACAAATAAAAGTATTTTTTCTTTGTACGTGGCGTCCGAATGAAGCATTTTTTGCATATTCTCCTTAATGGTTTCAGCAACTGTTTCTGCATCAACTCTATTTATAACACTTGTTGCTATTACATATGAGTTATAGGGAATAGTTGGATGTAGTACACCAGCTACAACATTTACCACACAGCGTCCTAACATATCCACCGTTTCGTCGGCGCTTATCCATATGTATTGATTTAAAAGATGGCTTCTAATGTTCTACTGTTCTCGTATAGCACCTAGAAACATAATATTTGCGTAAAGTTGATTCATCAGGAACATTTCGACCAGTATATTTTTTCAGAAATGTCTTCAAAATTGGATTGTTCAATTTAAATAATGGAATATTAGCTGCCGTAAAAGTTTCACAGAGTTCTTCGTTAAAATTGTCAGATTCCAACGGGTTCAATTTTTTTTCGTGCTTTAACGATCCTACGTGACGTTTTACGGTTTATTTATTGCAATTTTTCAATAACGTTTCATACACTTCACAATAAATTTCGGAATCACTGGCAATGTACATACAATCAGTATGGCCCTCAATCCAATTCGCCATTGTTTCACGATGCCATTCTCGACGCTCTTCCATCGTCTGAAAAAGTAAGAATATTCTAGATCCAAATAAACGAAATTAAATAACAAAATTTTATTCACACTTACGTGAAAATAATTGGAAGATGTTGCTTAAATGAAAAGAGAAGGAATGTACGTGCTATTTCTCTTACGAAATAGCTGGGTTGTCCATTGTTATCGCTGCGAGACCAGGTGGCCGAGTAAGTCAAACAAATACTTCATTGAATTACGCCGGTATGTACTAAGCGACGTTATACACAATTCCAATTGCCGATTGCGTTTTATGGAAATTGCATCCGTTCTCTAATGATTAGTAATTGTGGTAGGGGTTATATATCTTCTTTAAGATTTTACTTAACCACAGTCTCCAAAGGAAGATGCTTATAATACCGGCCCTAATAAATCGATTTAAATTTATTTACAAAGAAAGTCTTTAAAATAGTATTTGATGATAAGTATTGTTTATTATAATTTTATTAACTTCGTTTACATGAGCATTGTCTCTACTTCTAACGCAAAATGGATCTCTCTTAAATATTTCATATTTAATCTGTCTTTGCTGGAATATATTTGAAAAAACACGGACATAAATTATTTTGGTCGAAGGAAATATCGATTCGCATAACAAACAACTAAACTGTGCTTTTCTGTAATCATGTTAATATAGAAATGAAATGTACAATAAATATTCGCTATTATAAGTTGTATCACGTAAGTATTTAGTTAGGGTAACGTCATTCAATTTAGTTCGTGCCAACAATGTGCGTGCCAAAAACATGAGAACATGGCGTGGTTATTAAGGCATCCGAAAACTAAGATGGTGCGGGTTACGTAATAATCTTCTTCTAAATGAATTCTCCTATCTCTTCGGACTTGATTCTCTCTTTTTGTTTCCTTATTATAAAAGCATTATTATATACAGAGTGTACTATACATTGAGATGACGATGAAAGATAAATATTTGGATAGTAGTAACCCAATTAAATATTTTCTAGGAAGAAATACGACGTACAAATAAATAATGGGAAAAGAATAGTTAACTAATTTGCATTTTGTCAATGAAAAATTCAAAATAAAGTGATAAAAATGGATTGAAAATTTATAAAAAGTTCATTAAAAAATTATGTAAATATATCAATATATAAAACCAAACTGAAGAAGACATTTAATATCAGCAACCGAAGGAAGAAGCGGGATTCCGGGCGGGAAGATCTACGACGGACAACCTTTTTACTTTGAAAATAACATTAGGAAAGCAAACTCAGCGAAATAAAGAAACAGATATAGCTTTCATTGATCTTCAAAAAAGCTTACGACAGCGTCCCAGTATCACTGTTATGGAAAACAATGGAAAAGCTCGAATTTAGACCAATATTAATTAGGGCCGCCCAACAATATTACAATTGCTGTTTCGGCAATTTTTAATTAATATTACAAAGATTATTTTTTAATAATTTTATCCAATCGTTTAGCAGTATTTGGGGACACGTGTTTAATTCTGTGCAATCACAATATTATTATAGTGAGAATAATCTTAGTACATTATTCTCCCGAGAATATTTTCTAGTATTCTGTTTCTGTTTGTTGACAACGTATTTTCTAGTTTTGACACCTGTCACCAGTATTATCGCAAATTGGAAGCAATGAACCATAAGCGATTTAGTTCTTCATCAGTGGAAGATAATAAGCGATTTAGTTCATCATCAGTGGAAGATATAAACGCACAGATTAAAGAAAATTCGTGCAAAAATATTATGGTTAGTAATAATTCAATATGGAAACAATTCCAATCATTTTGCGACGAACGAGGTTACAAATTAGAAGGAAATACACCAGTCACAAAACTGGCAAACATTTTGAAAGACTGGGGATTTAATATGAAAAGGTTCAATGGAGAAGATTACAGAGAAGCCGTTATTAAAACAATGTGGAATAAAACCGCCAAATTAATGCAAGAGTTTTACTACAACGAATTTTGTAGAAAATTAGACCCCTTTAAAGATATCGAATTTAAATCTGCGAGAGAAGCCAGAAATACAAAACGTAAGATGTTACAACAGGTACCAGAAAAAAGGAAGCAAAGTTCTGCAATTTTAACTAATGAACAAATCATGGAAATAATAAAACTCTACGACGAGGAGACACCCTTCGGTTTGCAAAAATGATTTTATCACATTGCTTCATATGAGCTAGCATGGCATTGGGGAGAAGGTTGTCAATGTTTAGTGCATTATTTTCAAGAAGAAACAGACAATGCTGGTTTGGCCACTGGAAGAGTAGAGTATAATCCGGCTTTCTCTAAAACAGCGCAAGGTGGGGCACAAAAGTTGACCGATGATAAATGGTTAAAACCAAATACTGAATAGCCTGATGCGTGTCCTGTCCGATTGCTCAAGAAATTGCTAAGCAAGAGGAACGAACATATAAAAACCGACAGACTTTTTTTAACAGTAAACATTGCTTGGGATAAACCGTTTTCTTCAGGATGGTACAAAAATATGCCGTTGGAGGTGAACATAATGTCGAAGTGGCTGAAAGAATCGGCGGACATGATTGGGCTGGACACTAAAAAAATAAAAATTACGAACCATTCTTCAAGAACAAGTGCAGTGTCTAGCGAAAGCAGGTGTTAACGAGCAGGAAATAATAAAAATTACGGGCCACAGCTCATCTAGTTCATTGAAACCGTACCTGCAGTTGAATAATGAACATCATTCAAGTTTTATTAATAACCTAAGAGACAAGGGAGAAGTTATAACTTTTAACACAACAGAACAGAAGAATGTTGCAAAATCCACCACTCACGGACAAAACATTTACAATAATTGTGTATTTCACATACAAACTTTTAACACTAATTAATTTTGTAAATGTACAGAAATAATATTAAAAAGTTGTATTTTTACGTTGTATTTTTTATTTAAACATTAAAAAATAATCTTTGGAATACCACTCGAGAGTGGGAAATAATTAGAAAATAATTCTCCAGTCTTTCTCAAACTTGTTGCCATTCGGGAATAGCCACTCGAGCCCTACGGGCTCTCGTGTCTATTCCCTAGCAACAAGTTTTCGAAAATCTGTCGAATTATATTCAATATATTCTCACTCTCTTATGATATTACTATTGAAAATTATACTGCAATCAAAGTTGGAACATAATTGACTGAATCCTTTAACACCACAAAGGGACTCAGACAAGGGTGTTGTCTCCCTCCTACCTTATTTAAAATATATCTAGACCAATCCCTAAAAGGCTGGACACGCAAATGTAAGAACATTGGTCTCCAAGTTGGTGATGATATCCTATACACTCTCTTTTTCGCGGATGATCAGGTAGTAATCGCAGAAGACGAGCAGGATTTAAGTTATACGGTTAGAAAGCTGAATGAACAGTGTACCCAATAAATAACGTTGACAAAGTTAAATATTTAGGAGTAATTTTCAATAAGCAAGGAAACAGCAAAGACGAGATCCAGGAAAGAATTCCATACTTTGGGAGAAACCATTAGGCGAGACAGAAAAATTCGTTCTTACAATTCAATTGTTAAGAGTACTTCGACATATGTTTCAGAAGTATGCGATTTCAGTAAAACTAATGGAAGAAAGCTGCTGGTCACAGAAATTGATTTTTTAAGAAAAAGCTGTCGATTATCGAGACTCGAAAAATAAGAAATGTAGAAATAAGAAGGAGGATGAACATCGAGAGGGATATTATTGATGACATAGAGAAAAATGGACTTGGTTTGGACACACAAAAAGAATGGATGAGACGAGATGGCCAAGGACAGTGTTAGAATGGATACCTCCAGAAAAGCGAAAGAGAGGAAGACCGTGAAGAAGTTGAAGAGATAACATTAACGAAGCTATGGATGCAAGATATTAATGATATAAAAAATCTATGCAATATATATTATAACCTAATGATGTAACGATCTGCAATTTCCCATCATAATATATCTTGCTGTTATATAATTATATATCATATGTTATTTAAATATCTGTATATTTGCTTATCGTGCCGACAGTTCCGTGTTTAGATCCCTGACTGGCTGTCCGAGTAGGTTTTCGTGGTTTTCCTTCTCGTCCTAGGCGAATGCCGACAGCTTTATATCTTAAGTCGCTTCACGGGTGCAAGTGTAATAATAACTCATGACTTACCATTCTCTTTATAATTGATATCAAACTTGAATTGAAAAATTGAATGCAATTAATGTATTTATGAATTTGTATCTCTCACCATGACTACGTCATTTATATAACTTTGACATTTATAATTCTTTGATAAAAGTAATACTTACCGAAACATGTAATAGCTTATTTTAAATATACAGGGCAATCCAAATTAAGTGTTCACCATTGGTAACTTTGTTATTATTAAAGATACAAGATTGTTTAAATTAGCAAACTAGTAGTACTTTTAACGCTCTTTAAGATGGAAGAATTAAAAAAAAAAAGAGCAGCGCGTTTTCGAGTTTTCCCGAAAAATATGTTTTTTTCAAATGGAAATCCCTGTATATTATATCATTTTCTGTTAGAAATTTAATTTTTAAACAAAAAATCTTATAAGAATTTTTTTACTGGGATTAAAAATACTTGAGTTATAGTGAATAAACAAAAACAGCTAAGTCAAGTGCATTTCTATGTTTCTATGATAACGACGTTAATTCTTTCTAGTAAACGTCAAATATTAGTACAGTTTTATTAGTCTTTCACTCATAAATTTCATTGTGCTAGTTATTAATTTGACAAAAAAATGATTTTTACCCATGCAGAAAAGTGTGATATGTTAGAATCTTATTTAGTGTGCAGAAAATCCTCTAGGAGGGCAAAAGAACACTACGCTGAATTATATCCACTCCGAACACAACCAAATGAGCAATTTTTTCTGAGACTGTACCGAAAATTTAGAGGCAATGAGAGTGTTTTTGCCAAAACAAGAACAAGAAGGACTTTTAGAATAAGCGAGGCTACGGAAATTCTAGTTCTTGCATATTTTGAGGCCAACCGTGAGAATTCCATACTAGATATTATCAAGGAATCTGATTTGAGTCACGGTACTGTGCATAGGATTCTGAAGAAACACAAATTCATTCCTTATAAGTACAAACCAGTTCAAGTTTTCTTGCCAGGGGATCCAGAGAGAAGAATGTTTTTTTGCCACTGGTATCTTAACTTTTGTCGCCAAAATGTAAACAACTTTCGTTATATTTTATGGACCGATGAATCAAATTTCTCAAATTCTGGAATGTACAATACAAAAAATCATCATTACTGGTCAAAGGAAAATCTTCTTTTAGTACATCCAACACGCCCGCAAGTCCGTTACAGTTTTAATGTTTGGTGCGGTTTAATTGGTTCAAGGATTGTTGGTCCTTTCTTTTATGAGGGCACTCTAACTGGTGAAAGGTACATAGAATTTTTGACTGAAATTTTGAATAATTTCTTAGACGATATTGATCTCATAAGTAGACAGAATCTGCATTTTCAGCAGGATGGCGCACCTGCGCACAACTACAGAGGTACTCATCAAATTTTAAATACTATTTTTAACAATTCATGGATAGGAACAAATGGTCCTATTCAGTGGCCTCCCCGATCGCCAGTTTTAACACCGCTTGATTTTTTTTATGGGGTTATTTAAAGACAGAGATTTATAAGCAAAGGTACGAAAACGTAAACGCCCTAAAAATTGCAGTTAGTGAAAAGATAAACCAAATAGATGGTAGGACCACACTAAAAGCAGTTCGACAAGTTCAGAAACGTGTTCAAAAATGTATTG
The DNA here is from genome assembly GCA_935421215.2 of Melolontha melolontha. NCBI lineage: Eukaryota > Metazoa > Arthropoda > Insecta > Coleoptera > Scarabaeidae > Melolontha > Melolontha melolontha. Next base: position 218,827,340 of record OW285236.1, read on the forward strand.
AACAACAAGGTGGTATTTTTGAACATCTTCTATGAAAAAATCAGTGATTTTTATTTTCTTTTAATGATATGTTTATGTATAAAATAAAGTTTATAAAAATTATTTAGCTGTTTTTTTTTATACATTATAACTCAAGTCTTTTTAATCCCAGTAAAAAAGTTCTTATAAGATTTTTTGTTTAAAAATTTAATTTCTAACAGAAAATGATATAATATACAGGGGTTTCCATTTGAAAAAAACATATTTTTCGGGAAAACTCGAAAACGCGCTGCTCATTTTTTTTTTTAATTCTTCCATCTTAAAGAGCGTTAAAAGTACTACTAGTTTTCTAATTTAAACAATCTTGTATCTTTAATAATAACAAAGTTACCAATGGTGAACACTTAATTTGGATTGCCCTGTATACATATTAATTTAAACAGACCGTCAATCACCGAATATCTAAATCAACTTTATATATATATATATATATATATATATATATATATATATATATATTGTTGTGAGGCAGAATAACTCCATCATTCCAGCTAACTGCGAAAGGAAAGACAGAAATAACATATAATCGAATGGTTAAAATTGGCGAACATAGTTTGTAAAATTATTATCGAAGTGTAAATATATAAATATAAAATATAAGTAAATATAAAATCAAAATATACAGTTCATTGTTATTTAATAGAGAAATTACAATACGATTGTATCATAGGGATTGACAACATAAAGGGACTAAAAATGAACCTAGGTTTTGAACAAGGTATTATAAATATTGAAAATAATAAAGAAATTATTTATATAAAAAAGAGGTGTTAATAAAAGAAATCAATAATATTTTATTAGATAACGTACCGTACTATAGTGGAGATAAAGAATGGAATAATGATATAGATGGACACAAAGAAGAATTAATTAATAATAATATTGGAGTGAAGAATATAGACGATATGCAAGGAACGATAGATAGTTACGAGGGAGGAGATGAAGTTCAAGTAAAGATTGAAAACCAGACAGCTGTAATAATTAATGATGTTGAAGATATAAAAGAATTGATAAATAAACAAGAAATACCTTATATAACAGTCATACCTGAATTAGTAAAAATGTTAAATAATAATATAACTTTAATTAACAACAATATAGTATTTGCAAAAGGATACCAACACCCTATAAAGATTGACAATGACGATCCTTTAATAAGCAAAAATTATCCAATCCCATACCATTACCAACGAAGAGTAAGCCATGAGTTAGAACGACTAGAATGGTCGGGAATTATAGAAAAATTTAACATATTTTATTAACCCCATTGTAATTGTACAAAAGAAACATTTATCTTTACGAATATGCTTAAATGCAAGAGCTTTAACCTTTATGTAACTGGAAGGGTACCCGGGTGCCTTTTTCAGATTTAAATATTAATATTTTTTATGTTGCTGAGCTTGGAAATTCTGTGACATCTCTAAACTTTTTTTATATTACATTTTATTATATATACTTCGTTATTTAGATTTAATTTTTAACGAAAAAATGGCATCCGAAATTATTACAACCTCTAAGACCGGTATGGGTACCCGGGTACCTCCATTTAAAATTACATATGGATGGATGTGAAAGAACAAAAGTAGCATTTTTACATTTTTTTATTTATATATGTTATAAAAAAGATGTATAAAATGAACAAAAATAAATAATAATAGGATTGAACTGCCTGTTGGTTACAGGTATCGCATACGGTCTTAGTAACAGAATGCTCATTACAAACTGGTTTTGAACAAGAATTACATGCTTTTCGCGTTTTTCTTTGTCTGTGATTCAGTTCCCGTCAAATGTAACATTTTCCAACTACCAAAATACGCCCAGAAGTATCTCGAGATGATTGATCTCTGACTGCTGTAACGACTTGTTGTGTAATTTGGCGTCCTAGAACCATTTATAGTGATGTACGTGTAAAATGATTGCCCAAAACTCTTGGAATACTGCTTCGAGTTAGTACAACAGACATGCATAACTCGTTTGCAAGATCTTTCAAAAATCTCCGTCGTCGGTCGGTTGATGTAAGCCTAGGATTGTGCTCCGTGTAAATTATGTATGCACTCAGTGCAGCAAGGTCGACCACATTGTAAAAAAATGCTAGGGGCCAACGATTTGTTCTACGCTTTACTGTATACTCTGATAACATTTTATCCATCGTGTCGACGCCGCCTTTGGTTTTATTATAATATTTAATAATTTCGGGTTTTGCAGTACCAGTATGTTCTACTTTGCCTGTTGTATGCATTGATGATAATAGAATGACAGATTTGTTCTTTTTGGTAACATACGAACATATAGTTGCTCTTTTAGTAAATGCAAAATTAGTGGAATTTATAACTCTACTTTTATTGGATTGCATATTGGAAGGAAGAAAAGTTTTATTTTTTCGAACGGTTCCTACTAAAGTTAAGTTCCAAGAATTTAGGTTATGAGCCAACTGTAAACTTGTGAAAAAGTTGTCTGTCGTTATATTTCTTCCAGAACCTTTATATTTAGTAACTAAATCTAGAACTGTACGCTCTCCAATATTCACTTGCCGTTCACCGTCTGGTGGTTTTCCAGTTTAGATTTTACCTTGTAAAGGATAAGCATTTGCCGCATCACAAGCCCAAAAAATTTTTATCCCATACTTTGCCGGTTTTGAAGGAATGTATTGGGTAAATTTTGTATGTCCTCTATAAGGAAATAATTGCTCATCGACCGTTATGCATTCAGACGGCTTATAGTTGTTTTCTAAATTACTATTTAGCATTATCCATATATCACGAATTGGAGCAGCTTTGTCACTATTAAATCGGTCAGCACGTATATTCTAATTATCAAAACGAATAAATCGTGAAAACATTTTGAAGCGATCACGAGACATAGCCGCACGAATAAGAGGTAAGGATTCAAATTTCCACATTTCAGATATATGTTCCTTATTAGTTTTAAGTACACCAGCTGCAATTAGGATTCCTAAAAATGCATCGAATTCCTCATCAGTAAATGCCTTGAAAACCTTTCGTGGTGGTGGTTGCCGCTTAGAATCTTTGTACTTTTGAGCTTGTTTTTCATTATAATCTCCAGTTACTGGTGTGCCTTTTCTGATAGTTGCCCTTAAAATTATGATGCAAATTTCATTGGACATGATAGATTTAAAAGTTTCTTTAGCAGTATATAATGCACTAAAACTTGGTGCGCCACATTTTTCGCGCAAGATATTTCGGCTAATTGTCTGCGCTTGTGGTAATGGAGTATTAGTCCAATGAGTTCCATCATTAGCAACTAAAACAGTAGGCTGTGCAGGCGTTTCCTCTTCATCACTAATTTCATCTGAATAAGGTTCCGCTTGTTCGATTACAGGTTCTATTTCTGCATCAGATTCCTCAGATTCGATTTCCGGAGTGTATTCGTCTTCATACGAAGCACTAAATGGTTCTTCTGCTAATGCTTCTTCCGCTGCTGCTAGTCATTCTACTGATGTCAGTCTGAAAACCATAAAATATCACATTACGTTCTTATTATTACTATTACTTTATCATACCTGGTTTTCCTCCATCTTGGTTTTGTAAATGAACCCGAACTAGGACCGGGCGTATTATCCCACATTCCGATAAAAATAATAAAATTTGCACTTGTTATTACCAAAACCACTAAAAATATTTAGTATGTACTGTAGCGAACAAATTATATACGAGCACTTCGAAAAATGGACGGTTACTGATTTTCAGACATGTCTAATCTTGTTCATAACAGCGCAGTTTATGTCTCCCCACCACTGTCTCCCGTATATGTATAGCTGCAACGTATATACAACGTGGGGTACCCGGGTACCTACGTCGTCATTAGAAGGTGTTATTTTTCCCAGTCACATAAAGGTTAAATAAAAGAATAAAGTCCGAATTTGAAATGCCCCAGAACATCGACGTGCTATTAACTAAATGTGGAAATAAACGCATATACAGCAAATTGGATCTCAAAAACACATTTTGGCTCATAAACCTAGAACCAGAATCCAGAAAGTACTGCGGATTTTTAGTAAATGGTATTGTTTACCAATTTAGAGTTTGCCCATTTGGCTTGAAAACTTCTCTATACGTTTATTACATAGTATATTAGACAAATATTACGAATTTGCCTTACACTATCTGGACGACATAATAATATTCTCTGAAAGCGCTGACAACATTTACAACATCTTAACATAATTCTTAATACTTTAACAACTCAAGGTATGAAATTAAACCTATCTAAATGCCAATTTTTCGGACACGAAATAATTACCTAGGTTACATTATTAACCAAGAGAATATATTATTAGATCCTACACGTTTAGACGAAATTAAGAACTATACAAGACCGAAAAATTTAAAAACATTACGAGGTTTCCTAGGAGTATTAAATTACTATCGTAAATTTGTCTCTAATTACATTGAGAAAACTTTACCCTTATTAGACCTGCTAAAGAAAGGTAAGAAATGGACTTGGACTCCAGAATGTGATAAATACTTTATACAACTGAGAGAGAACTTTGTAGAAAATCCTAAACTACACCATCCTGATTTCACTCTACCTTTTATTGTAAGAACGGACGCATCCCATCAGACGATTGCAGCAGAGCTGATACAAATTAAAGATGATACAGAAATACCTATCTATTTTATTTCTAGAACACTCAAAGCTTGTGAAACCAGATACACCATATCTGAGAAAGAGATGCATAGTATTCGCTTTAACGAAATTAAGGTATTATCTAATTGGAAAGACATTTACACTTGAGACAGACCACAAAGCTTTGATTAACATAATGAGTTGTAAATTAAACAACAGTAGAATATATAGGTGGACTCTGTTAATACAGAATTATGAATTTATTATTAAATATAAATCAGGTAAAGAAATGATAGCTGCGGATGCACTTACAAGACAGGACGGGGGTGCTAAGAGACAAAACATCTGCATTAATTTAGTCCAACTACAGAGACAGGGACTTTTCTCTAAGACAAAAATTTTACAAATTCAATCAGACACAGAATTTAATGAAATCCGTAACCACCTGACAGACGTAGGACAACATAAAGCCATGACTATGAGAGACAATTTCATAGTAAAACAGATAGGCAAAAATATAGTTTATGTTACAAACGAAGTACACACAAGAGAGATAACCTACTATTTACACCGAAATTATACACACATTGGTGCAAGAAAATGCTGGTTATTGTTCAGAGAAGCTTTTTACTATGTTCGCGATGAGAGAATCATAAAAAGTGTAATAAAACATTGTAGAACATGCGAACTTGCAAAAGATAAAAACTTTACAAACACAAATTTAAACCATAACATCATAACGTATGATAAATTAGAACTTATATCTAATGACTTTCTTTCAAATCTTATACCAAGTACTAAAGGCTACAAAAACATATTAGTGATTTGCGAGATATTTTCAAAATTTATCAAACTAATTCCAACACAAAAACGCAATACTAATACTGTACTTCAAGCTTTAGTAGATTATTTTACACAATATGGCAAACCATTGGCAATTTTATCTGACCATGCTACATATTTCACGAATGAAAGATATAAAGACTTTCTACATTCACACAATATTAATAGATATTTATGTATTAAGGGAATAAACGACAGTTTTAATCCCGAGACAGTAAGTAATTTTCTGTTGAGGGATTATAGACGTTTATTCCCGAATTACATACAAAACTTTTCTCCCGACCTTAAATGTAATAATTTATTTCATTATTAGTTTGACAGTGGATTGATAGATTGATCTGAAGTCATTCAATTGAGTTGGTTTCTCATGAAAATGTGCATAGTTTCTGATTACTAAGGTAAAAGGAGTTTGTTTGTGTTTTATTTTTTTCCAAAAAAACGCAGTCCGTTTAAGTTATTGTGCAAAAATGAATATTAATGGCAGTGAAGGAGATAATTTTTGCACAAGCACTACTGTAAGCAACCGCCAAGTTAAGATATCAGATGATTGTCCACATATAAATATTGTAAACTCATCTAATGTTACTATTACGATTACAAAATAAAATTGATTGATATATTTAAATGCTTCGTCAATCTGACAGTTAAATTAATTTTGACTTAAATAAATGAACCAAAAGTCATTCACTACAGTATTCACTTTATTCTCTAGGGAAAATCGAATATTTTATTCCCTAGAGAATAAAGTAGTCTAATATATGTCAATTGTCAGATGTATAAGATGACACTTTATTCTCGGTCGGGAGAAATAGTTATTTATGTACCTAGGTTCGTAAGTACAGTTTTATGGTCGAGAATACGATTGCAAACCGAGACCCGTAGGGTCGAGGTTTGCATGTATTCGAGACCATGAAAGTGTACTGTACGAACCGTGGTGCATATGAGATTTTTCGTCATACCTACGTTTTTTTTAAATAGACGAATTTGAATGATTTTCCACTTTACTTTTACTATATGTATACACATTAGTAACATCAAGTCAGGAATATTTGTCGCATCTATGTTTGTGTCGATATAAATTTATATTTTTGATAAATGTCAAAGTATATGCAATAGATTTTCAAAAGTTTTTCTTTCTAAATAAAATTTATAAACATGAATCAAATAGAGATGGATGCTATTATAGCTTGTACTGAGATTTTGCCGGAGAAATCTAAAAACAGATACAATGAAACCTATAAAATGTTCAAAGATTGGTGTACCAGAGGTATGTGGAGAGTATTTCAGAAAGTGTAATGCTGGCATATTTTCGTGATAGATCTATGAAGTTAAAATCACCAAACAGTTTATGGTGTGTATACTCCATGTAAAAACTACCATATTTATTAACAAAAATGAAGATATTTCAAAATAACCTAATTTGAAAGGATTTTTGAAGCGTAAAAATGATGGTTTTAAGACTAAAAAGTCTAGTATCTTTACAAGAGAGGAAATGAATAAATTTCTTATTGAAGCTTCCGACGATACATATTTGTTGATGAAGATAAGTTTACAGAATGATTCTTTTTAATTCGTGTTCATTCTATACTAATTTTTTGCAGGTTGTTATGATTATGGGAATTGCTGGGACTTGTAGAAAAGATGAACTAGTTAAAATGAAAATTCAAAATGTGGAAAATAAAAATGATGTAATAATAATTAAAATACCGGATACTAAAAATGGATTAAAACGTTCTTTTACAATTATTGCGAAGGAAGAATATCCAATTAATTTTATGCTAATTATTAAAAAATACATTGGTCTGAGATTAGAAAATATTACCAATGATAGATTTTTCTTAAAGTACAGTTTTGGTAAATGTCGAAATCAGCCAGTAGGAAAAAACACTCGCAAAAATTCCTAGCCAAATAGCAAAATACTTGTCGTTGGAGAACCCCACTACCTACACCGGACATTCCTTTCGAAGGACCTCGGCAACATTATTAGCAGATTCAGGAATTGATGTTCTTGGTCTGAAAAGACACGGCGGATGGAAATCTTCTACCGTGGCAGAAAGCTATGTTTCCGATTCAGTGATAAATAAAGTACAGATAGCTGACCGAATTTTATATAAACAAAATATTACAGAGGCTGTTTGCTCAACTGTGATACAGAAAAATGAGAAGAAAGTTGATGATTCCATTAGGAATCCAACCATTAATAATGTTGACATTATTGAAAATATAAACTTTCCTAGTAAGAAAGAAGACTCTATTGTTCAGATAGCTAATTGTTCTAATTGTTCGTTTACATTTAATATTACAAAATCATAAGTTTTTGTACAAGATTATATTTTTCCTAGTTATGTTAATTAATCATGTTTGAAATAAATTTGTCATAAATTTTCTAATATTGCTATTATTTCCCTAGGGTCGTAATTAATATTACAGCCCGCTACCATAGCAACTGTTAATACGGTATGTAAAGTGTCACTTACGTTTAAAAAAAAGGTGTCATAATTGTTTACTTACACAGTAGGTGTGACGAAAAACATATTACACATCAATACGATATCCACAGGGCAACCCAACCGAACGTTATATCAGAGAAACACTAAAATATTTACGTATACTTTTAAACGAAAACTATAATAAATGGGCTAAACATGTACACCAAATAGAATTCACAATAAATAACACACCCAGTACCGTACATAATCACTGTCCTATTACAATTTTTACTGGACAACCACCACAACGTCCATGAACAGATCCAGAAGCAATTAGTATACAGGAGCGTTCACTAGAAGTGAGAGAGAGATTAATTTCCAAGAAACAAAAATGGGAGAATAAGAAAAACACTGTTGATAAGAAATATAAAACGTACAACATAGGAGACAAAGTCATAGTGAAGAACTTAAGGGTAACTAATCTTAAAAATACAATTATGGGAAAATTATTGAAACCTTACCAAGGTCCCTACATAATTAAGCGAATATTAGGTAATAACACATATGAACTCATAGAAGAAGAAACCGAATATAAAAGGGAGATACCATATTACAATGTTACAAGACTATTCTACAGATTGTTTTTTGCTGTCAGTTGTTTCGTCCACACATTTTTTTATTTTTCAATTCGGCTTTGATTTTATTTTCAACCTGTTTACGCACTGATGGTAAATTCCTTCGTAACGTTGTCGTGCTCGGTAATGTTTGATTCGCGTATTTATTCCAGAATGAAATAAATGAATCATTACTTAACAAGGTAAACGGCAGTGTACACACAATCATAGTTACACATAGTTCATGTATAAACTGTTGTCGATTAATTTTGTTATTATTGTGCTTCGAACTGCTTACGTGTTCTTTACAATGTGTTTTTGACCAACACATTAGATATGTATTGCACACTAAACATTTAATTTTTGAGCCATCGTATATTAAGTCCGGGAAATCCATAATAAACTTATTCACTTCGTCTGACAACAGTCGTTTTCTCGATTTATGTGTCGACGACATTTTATTACGTATGCTTACACTTACATGCAGTCTAAGCAAGTACCAAACACATACTGAATGCTTTTTATTAGTTCTGATGCAATACAATCATCCTCACATCGGCGTACAAGGCGCGCACGGAAATTGGTCTGCTCTATTAATCACTCCCGAAATATTACAGAATGTGCGAAATGTAATTTATCATCGCTTAAGATTTTGTCAACAAAATGAAGGAAAACATTTTGAGCATTTGTTATAAATTTAATACTGAAAATGTCAAAAATTTTCTAATGTAACAAACCAAAATTTTTGCATCATCGAATAAAGAATCGTAAAAGCTTTGAAAATCCATGAAAAAATGGGGTTGATATTTAAAAAAAGTATCAATGATTCAAGGTTGACGGAAAAAACAAAATGGTAGCATCTAAATATAGCTAATAAAAGACATTAATAGACCTGTCTTTGCATTTTGTCAAACAATGCACAGTAACGTTACTACGGGTTTGTTCCATATTTTATGGACGCTTTGTATACCTACCTGTAGAGATTTAATTATTATCCGTAATACGTACTAAGTACTAGTAACTCGTGGAATTTCTTTCCTTCTTTTCAATGCTGTGGGTCATATTGACCCGAACAAGTGTATAGTACTCGTAAATGTGAGCAGACCAACAGGGTTAATATAATAACTCATTTTATTTATAAGATGTTACAGAGATGGAATGACTGTACAATGCCCTATGTTTTCTTTAGAATACTTCATTGGTTAATAATTCTTAATAAATTATATTAAAAAACAAACAGTAAGAAATATGAAGATAGTTATACCATAAGTATAACGTCTTTTTGATAGACTTTTAACGGTATTTTCTTCTTCGCCAACGTAAAGTTGCCCGCGAAAGTTTTATGTTCATCCTCGAGGAGCAGAAAACTGACTCGCATGATATACGTATGCCGACCGCCTGATGACTTTTAGATCCCCGGGTAGAGGAAGCAAAAAAGCTTTCGATGTTTCGCAGAACTTTATTTATGATGTGATATTGCCGGCTTGGATTTTATTTTGATAAATAATGTATGAGATAGTTAAATCATTTAATTTTAGTTGTTTCACATCGCATTGTATTCGTCGTAGATTGTCCTCGTCCATAGTAAATGCACTTTGATTTTCAAAATGGGCGCCAATTATTAAATATGAATCGTGAATTACACAGGTCTGCAAGTAAAAAACTGCGTAGGTTTTTTTATACATTTTCTTATAGATTTTGATGTCCTAAAACCGAAAAAAATATTTAAAAAATTCCATCTCATCAATTTTTTTTACGTGAACAGAAAAATCACACAACCGACTGCTATTTCTGTTAGTTAGACGTGAAAGGATTTAATACGAAAAATAAGAAGAAAATATCTTACAAAGGTATTTTTAATAATATAAAATATTATTAAAAATCTGGTGTGAAGAACACAAATGCAGGTTCACTATTAATATTTTCTGTGAACGTGTCCGAATATATCCTATCCCCAGAGACGTAGATACGTATTTCACCTTTCTACAGGCTCATCGGTACGCCCCTGCTGGAGAAAGGATATTCCCAGACACATTCACAGAAAAGAACCACATCGCCCTATCACCGTAATTATCCAGACCGAGCGCAGAAGTAAATTCGGCGCTGCCTGTTGTCAGACAGCCGAAGTACCTCGCATACCGTCCACATAATTAATGTGAAGTAACGACCTTCCAAAGGTTGGCACAGCCAATCTCTCTAGAAAACTGCATTTTTCTTTGTGTCTTCACTCATACTACGGCTTAACCGCAAGTGTAATGTATCAGAATAATTTAAACATACATGAGTAGGTAAACCCCACCAGTTTTGTATAATACAAAGGTATTTTTAAAAATATAAAATATTATTAAAAATCTGGTGTGAAGAACACAAATGCATCCAGATTTTTAATAATATTTTATATTATTAAAAATACCTTTGTATTATACAAAACTGGTGGGGTTTACCTACTCATGTATGTTTCAATTATTCTGAAAATATCTTACCCTAACCTTGATTCAGCTATTCGTCCAGTGTCCCATAGCTCTGAAATACCAGTTCCGCACCCACCTCCTAATTTAGATGACATCCAGAGTGATGCAGAGGACTCAGAAACGTTTGCTCCCCAGAACGAATCTAGCTCAGATTTTTCAGTTGACGAGGGACCTCAACTTTTTTCTCAGATTGAGCTCAATGACCTAGTCAGAGACTTGGGCCTTTCAAAAGATATAGCCGAATTGCTAGGTTCAATGCTAAAAAACAAAACAAACTCAGTTCATATGGAAGAAAACTACAATGACTTAGCTACGATTCTTGAGAAAATCAAATATCAAGAACATCAGTGGATGGTTTGTGGAGATTTGAAAATACTAACAACGTTGTTGGGTCAACAATCAGGTTATACAAAATTCCCTTGTTTTCTATGTTTGTGGGATAGTAGAGCCAGAGAGCTACACTGGACAAAAACTGACTGGCCACCACGACACGGTTTAACTCCTGGCGAGAAAAACGTTATCAATACCACTTTGGTATCGCCAGAAATGGTTTTACTGCCACCTCTTCATATTAAATTGGGGCTAATTAAGCAGTTTGTAAAATCACTGCAAAAAGATGGGGATTGTTTTAGATATATATGTTCCAAGTTCCCGAAATTATTTGAAGCAAAGTTAACAGAAGGAGTTTTCACTGGCCCCGACATAAGAAAACTTTTGTCTGATCCGCTCTTTCCTGAATCAATGGGAGAAATCGAAAAAGAAGCATGGAATTCCTTCAAAAATGTAGTGCAGAAGTTTTTGGACAATACTATGAATCCCGAATATAAAACTACTGTACAGCGCATGCTGACAGCGTATAAAGCTCAAGGGTGCAAGATGAGCTTAAAAGTTCACTTCTTACACTCCCATATTGAATATTTTCCTGAAAATTTGGGTGCCTACAGTGAAGAACAAGGTGAAAGATTTCACCAGGATGTACGTGATATCGAGAGACGTTACCAAGGAAAATGGAATGTCAGTATGTTAGCGGCCTACTGTTGGATGCTTAAGCGAGAAACCAAAGAAGGAAACCAAAAACGAGTTTGGAGAATCATCAAAGAAAAGAAGAAAAGGTTTCACAAGGAAAAAGAGTAAACATAAAGTTGTGTATAAATTTAAATAAGAAAAATAATGGTTGATAGGTTTTGATAAATATTATTCTGTGTGTTTGTTGTAATAAATAGTTGATTTTGCTCATTATTGTGTTCTTATTTTGCAAAAAAACTATACCTGATGGAGAGTAATAGAAGTTATTTTTGAAATCAGCGTACCTTAAAACATATAATTCAGCAAAAATATCTCATGAAGCTGAAAAAAAAAATTTTTTCAGCTTCATGAGATATTTTTCATGAGATTTTTTTTTGCAGACCTGTGTTATTAAACATGAATCAGCATACACACATTTTTAGTTTAGACTCTTAAAAATGTTCTCAGGATTTTGTTATCAAAAAGAGGTTCCTTGCAACTAGGCCTATTATCCAATGTAATAAGCAGAGAAATAATACAATAGCATATTAAGTTTAACACATTTATTATTCACACTTTGCCAAAATATACATTAATTTCCAAATGTGTTAAATATCATCAATTTATATTTTATTTACTCAATAAAACATGGCATGTAAATCTTTATTTCTAGCTAGAATATACTCATATCTATATATCTAAATGACTTTGAAGATCTTGTTTGATTTCAATATATCTTCCACTGTATTACTTTAGATACAATGTTTTCATTTAAAATTAATAAATTGTAAAGTTTATGGATTTAATAGTTTTAAGAAATGATAATATTTTAAGAGTGAAATGTGTTATTTCTTATTCATACGACTAGAATTTACCTTACAACATTAAATAGTGAATAACACACAATTTATTTAATTTAATATTTCGAATATATAATGAAAATTGCGAGTTAAAAAAACAGACATCCTTAAAAATTCGTGAGACCTTACTCTACTTACAATTTAAGAGATATCTGTGTTATATCTTTTGTTCTTAAAACAGAAATTAAAATTATTCCTGAACAATAAAATATCCGTATAAACAAATGATCTTATAAATTTATTCTAATGAATTTCAAAGTCTTGAATGCCTTTATTACATTATTGACCTGCCGAATTTATTACTATATTAATCAAAGTATAGTAATAATTTTCTTTAAACTAAAAATTTAAAAATTCTAATCATGAATTAAATTCAATATAATTTGTAATACAAATTTTTATTTGTGACCACCGCTTTAAGACGATCGTTCGGTGAGTTGTCCTCTTTTTAAGAAATTTTCTATATACATATATACTACTTGTGACGTCAAACCTTTTTTAAATACATTTCGTAAGTTACACTGATGGAAAAAAGTGACGAGCACACCCTGTATAATCTGAACGTCAAGATAAATGCGTAGATTTAGCGGAGTATTAAGGTTTCCTCTAAACGAGTTTGCGCAGCGAGTTTTGACATTTTGTATGACTGCATTTTTTACTGAGTGCCTCCGACAGCTGCAATATGTTGTCTCCATGGAGACATATGTTGTCTCCATGGAGACCGATGCGGGAAGGGAGAAACCGGTTATTGTTAATGTGGTGGAAGTGGGTAGTTGTAGTAGTACTTTGTGCGTGATGGAAGGCCGTTCGCGTTATCTGAGTGAGTTTGAGCGAGGAATGGTTGTTGGAATGCACATCACAGTAGTATCCCTTAGTGATATCGCACGCCGTTTCGAAGCGGTCATTGTCGGCAGTGCAGCTGGCATGGCGAGAATGGATGCAGTAAAGTTGTACGCGCCTTCATCCTCGAGCTGGACGGCTCCGCGAGAGCACAGCACACGAGGATCGCGCCCTAACGTCGCGTACGTCTTCCTCAAGGCAACTTGGAGCCGTTTGGCCAGCAGGAAGGGAAGGCGTACTCACTACGCGAACTGTACTGGGGCGTTTGCTAGAAAGTGGACTGCGAGCGCGCTGTGCGTTACAGCGGATTCCACAGACTCGCGAGTACCGCCGTACACGGCGCCAGTGGGTGGAGGCTAGACATCAGTGGGTTGTCGAGTGGAGGCACATTTTGTTTTCAGACGAATCAAGATTCGAAATTGAGTACTGGCGACGGGCGAATTTTGGTTCATCGGAGACGTGGTGAGAGTCACCTCGAGGAGTGCATCCAACCACGCCCTATCCACCGTCAGCAGGGCATTATGGTATGGGTTGCTATTACACATGGTGGACGTACACGTCTGCTGCGTATACAGCATACGATGACGGCTCGCCGCTAGGTCGATGATGTGCTACGGCCCGTTGTGCTTCCCTACGTTCGACGGCACCCACGTCTTCTATACATGCACGACAACGCACGAACGTAGACTGTATGTGTTGCCCAGACCTTTGTGGAAGAGAACCATATACGGATGCTTCCATGGCCCGCACGTTCTCCGGATCTCAATCCGATCGAACATGTCTGGGATATGATCGGTCGGAGTCTTCAAAGTTATCCCGCTCCCCCGGGTAACATTGAGGAGCTATGGAGGCGAGTTGAAGCAGCATGGTTAGACATCCCTTACAATTTCTTCTTTATAATTTACGTTCCATATTTTAGATCTATACGTCGTATCTTTCTTCTCTTATTGATCAATTGATTGTCCTTTCTTATCTTCCGATTGGTGTGTTTTCCTTAACGCAATTTGAAACACATTCTGAACTTGGTTGACAGCTGCATTGTTTACAATATATTGTAATAACCCAATTAAGTAATGCAATGTACCTTTTATCTAAGTCAAGGCGCGGCCCCGTGTTTAATTCATGTTATATCGAAACATGACCTCGCCCGACATAACTTACATACACAAGCATTCTCAAGGTACGTTACACACTTTCAACACTCATGTTTATTTAGAGTAAGGACATGTAGTCGAAATGAGATCATTCTAACTATATATAAGACATCCCATCCGAAGAAGAGACAGTCTTAGCACAGTCTTAGCAGAGTCACAATACTCAGACGGTACGACAATAGTGAGAGTGAGTTAGAGTCTCCTTTCGACTACCGTCTACATTTGTTAACTATGTAAATATCATCTTTGTTGAATAGTTATAAGTGTTGGTTAATTAAACTATGTTAAACCTATTATACTTGTGCATTATTTAACGCTACCACGATATCTGCGTAAAGACTCACCGATGTGGCCCTCAGGGCCGGGCCCACATCACAATATAAACAAGTATATTTATCTCTTATAGTTAAGTATTACAAAATGATAATTTTAAAAGACACATTCTGTCTTTTTTCTTTAGGTTATTCTGATTTGTGGTGCCTATCAAATAATAAAATTTATATTTGATATTTTAAAACGTTAATCGTTGTTTTTATTTGAAATTTCACGTGCATCTTAACAGTTACAATAAGCAACGTTTATATGTTTAAGAAATTTGCAAAATTCCAGTGTTGATTATGAAACTTACTGTTACTATAGTACTTTAAATATCCTTTTACATAAATTGGTAGGTATAGCATGATTTATATTAATAAAAGTTATTAATATTTATAAACTAGAACGTAAAGAGATATGTACATGACACTTAACATTCAATATAAATTCACTAAATATACACACATGTGCTTTTCTTAACACGATCTGTATTGTTGTTTATTAGAACTTTTTACAGAAAATAACGAGAAACTCTACATAAAATAAACATTAGATTTGTTATCGATGTTCATGCAGGATGCATTCAAAATTTCCCCCTTTTAAATTTTTCATTGCTGTTTTCAGCTTTATTTAATTTTTCAATTTATCTCACTTAGAAGAGAACATAGAAGAGAAGATAGTAGGTATTTGTTTCAAGTTATTCTCCATGGCTCTTATTGCATTAATAACATAGAAAAATTGTGTCAAAGTTTTACTTAATACATACAAACTCAGAAACATTGGACATCTTTAAGGATTATCGCTCAACAAAAACAAGTTTATACCCTTGATTTTTGCGAAAGATAAAGTAGGTAGATAGTTTACACAGAAATAGAAAGCGGTGAAATTCTTGGAGACAATGACGATTATAAAGGCTAAGATATCCTTAACAGGTTGAATTGCGCAAAGCAGATTATTATTTAGAATTTCTTGCGATATAAATAACGTTAGGGACGTATGTGCCTTCATTAAAGAAGTCAGAGGTATACTGTAGCACTAACATTTATCTTTCCTTAAGATAAAAACTCAATAATTTAGATCATTATTATTAACAAATAAAATAATGTTTAAATATTTTCTCGGTCTAATAAAGACCTTTGATAGAATGCGCCTAAACAATCTAATCAAAAACTTAGAATTTAATCATGTTTACAGGAAATGCCGAAAAAATAAAAGAATTGAACGCCGGGAATAAGACAAGAATAAAAACTAGTGGTCTATCATAGGAGGTCAAAATATCAACAGGCATTCGAGAAGTAGATACTCTTAGTCTGATATTGTTCAATAGTTCATCGACCGTATCATTAATAAAGTAAACCTAGTTAATGCAAGTCACAGAATGGCCTTTCACACAAGATATTATGTTAGGCAGCAGAATGTAAGATGTGTAGTTTCTGTGAGAAACCCAATCAATGGTTATCTAGAATGAACTCAACAAGAGCAAGTTAGCAGCACTGGGAGTCACCACATTATGTGAACCGATATATCAAAGACTGTTGGCCAAATATCTGTAATTGTGATAATCGCTTCTTGGATTCTTTGCAATATAGACTGTAAAGTCTTAGCTGAACATGAAAGACTGCAATTTGTGTCTCTTGATCCATACCATCCTACACCTTCGTTCCCCTTTCAACTTTTATCTAAAACTAAATTTCCAAAATTCCCGATTTTAATGGCGACAGACTTCAAGTTTCGTCGAGAAAATTTCAATCGATTATACAGGGTCAGGAAAATGTATGGATCCATTCGAAGATCGTTGATATGGCTACCTAGATTTGAATAAGACTTTCCACAATTAATTAAATGCAAATCGGGGATTTGATGAGTATATTTATTCGGCTGGCGTTCTTTGTCCGATATCGGGATAAAAAGATTTCGCAACAAGGAAGACACAGTCAAACCAAGTAAGCAAGGAAGATAGAAATATCTAGCCGAATACCTGCTAAACAAGAATTGTTCCAACTCTCTATCTTCGTCGCACATGTGTAGCAGCCGAGGTATCCCTACATAAACTTTTTTTAATCTTGTGAAGTAAAACTCGTCGGATTATTCTCTTCTTCGTATATTTTTTATTATGTTTGCTTTATAACGATCTCTAACTTTTGACGCCAATTAAAATAGCATACAATAACCTTAGTTATTTTCGTAAATTGTATTTTTGGAGCTTTACTAAGTGATCCCGTAATTTACGTATTTAAACAAGAGGTTATTTGTTATCATACGACTTTAAAATTAATTACCTTTCATATACTGTCATGAATTTATTTTCAAATAAATTTGTATTTTAAGTAATAGATATCTTATTTGATTTATTTCCCTTGTGAATAATTAACGGCAAATTTTGTAAAACATTCTTGATTTACATTGCTTTTTTGTTGTTGTCGCCATAGGTGTGCGAGGAAATTGTAATCATTTATAGCTTCTGATGATTAATTTTCTTTCTTTTTATTTAATACCAATCCACTATTGTTTAAATAACATCATGTATGTAATTTTTATATTGTAAAGTTCCCCTACAGATCTGAAGTATAACTAAAATTTTAATCTTAAGTGTCAGGTGATTGGTAATCTCTTGTTAATTAATTTGACATACTTTTGGTGCCTTGTTTATATGTTTATATCGCTTTATTTTTATTATTTTTATTCTTGGAACAATTTACTGATTCAATATACAATTTCATGTAATATTTTGCAATATGTTGACATTTTAATATCGTAATATATGGAATGTTCATTATTTTCTCTAATTGTTTCAATATCTTAATACTAACTAACTAACCAACTAAGATTTCTGTATACAATTATATCATTATTGGCAGCTTATAAGTCACTCTGTTAATCTTGGTTTTGTCCAATATATGAATTAACTATTTGCGATGCTTTATTTTGAATTTAGGTATCACTTTCTCCTTTAGTTTACTTTTGATTCAGTTTAGTAGTTTGTAAGCGCATGCGCCTACGAACGCGCAAATCTTGTCTTTCAGTTTTCAGTCTCAAGCTTCCGTATGTAAAACTAAGTGGCGTTACCTACCATCTGTTTTATTCAACCCTCGCCGTCTCTACTGATTAAGGGCACACAATAAATAGAGGCTCCCGTTTAAATTGTGTGTTAGGACTACGGATTTCGACATCTTTTCGAGCATCCTCATTACGCCAAGACTTCGCCTGCGCGCGCAATGTAGGAGACGATATCTTTATTCAACGTAAATTATTTTCTGCCGATCCAAATTTTTGAATATGCGAGGACGAAGAAGTCTGACGCGGTCAAATTATGTGATCAGATTGGATAAAGAATCAATTGAAATCATTATTCATGCAGTTTTATCATAGTTACAGTTGACATATATCTTATGCTGCAAATATTTAACAGATCTTATCACTTTGAGCATCTGCATACTGAAAATGCTGCTTAGAAAGATTAATGTTTATTTACATTTACTATCTGCTAAACCTCTTCGACTTTTTCAAAGCACTGCTACTGACCGAATGTTTTCAGTATCAACTCTATTAATTACTCCGAAATAATAACTACTCAGAATCATCTAAAAACTCATCTTTATTAATTGCAACTTTATCTTAACATTCTTGTATTTCAACTAGGGACTCGCTTCTACTTTTGGCAGACAAAAACAATTCACAGCACAGTAACAACAATTTTATCTTTTGTAAAATTTAACGAACGTTTCTTGACAGGAGCAGGTAATTTTTTAGAAATTTTCCATATCCTAATTTCCCTGCAATGAAGTAAGCCACGAGTATCCTCCATATATAGTATATCTCCTTGAGGATAACGAGAGAGTGTCCTCAAGGAGGAGAACTGTCACAACAACTGTGGAGTCTAGTAGTGGATAATCTCATCGGGTCATTAAATGACCAGGGAATATGGACCCAGGAGTTTCCTGTTGACATTGTCGTTGTGTCCCAGGACAGTAAATTTCTGGGGATGGTGGTGAGCATCATGCATGCGAAATGTTTTGAAACTTGTGGAAAGATGGTGCCTTAATGAGGGACTGACTGTTAATCCACAAAACAAAAAGTCGGTAGCTTTTACCAACATGAGGAAACTAAATGTGAGCAGCACAAGACTGCCCAGGCTATTGGACAAGAATTAGTGCTAGTCAATAAAGTGAAATATATAGGCATAACACTTGATGCGAAACTGAATTGGAGCAGGCACCTAGTTAAAGTGATACACAAGGCGACACAACACTTCTGGCGACGTAACACAGCTGTTGGCAAGACCTGCGAATTCAAACCAAAAGTAGTACGCTGGTTATACACAGAGGAAGCAAGACCAACGATTACCTGTGAGACGATTGTCTGATGGAGGAGGGCTCCTCACGACTTTCCAGCGACAGGGTCTCTTGGGAATCACAGGAGCTATGAACAGCATGGGAACCGCCCCATGGAGGCCATTGCGGGTGATCCGTCGCTGGAACTATTTCTGAAAGTGGAGGCTATGACTGCGATCCTGAGACTGAAGGCCAATGGCTTATGGTGTCCTAATGTAGTTGGGTGCCATACAGATATAACGTGAACTGTAATGGAGGAGTCACTATTACAAATATCAGCGAATAGAGTATGTATGTCACCTGAGAATATATTTATAGCTAAGCTGAACGTATTTATACCGACCAGCGAACAGGTAGAGAGTCGCTTGAGTAATTGAGGCGCCGGCACCTGATTCGCGGATGTATCGTAATCCGATCATGCAGAGGTCTCTGTGGAATTGGCCTAGAAGGAAGATATCACTGAGGGACTTACATAGGCTGAATTGTTTACAGTCGTTGGCTGCGCCGAGGAAATACGGAAAGCAGAGTGTGCAAACAGAAAAATTGACATAATGGCTGATAATCAGGCGATTATTAAAGCCATTATGAACCCAACTACCAGATCGAAGCTGGTGAAACATTGCAAGCAAGTCCTCGACAGACTGGTACAAGCCAATACTGTGCCACTGATATGGTTGCCAGTACATTAGGAGAGTGAAGGTAATGAGATCCAAAAGAGGACTCAATGGTGAACTTCATAGAACCAAAGCATGTATGTGGAATCGTTAAGGATTCCACTAAAAGGAAAATCTGGTTATGTGGGAAGGTTCGTTGGATTAATTAAAATCCCTTTTTTGTACGTCAATCTTGTCTGTCTCCAGTATTTAACCAGAATAATACCTTGGAAAAAAAAACTCTCAAATACTCCTAGAAATTAAGATTAGCTATCACCATATTGTTGCGTTAGAATGTCTTTTCGTGGGTACTGCTGGTCCACTCTAAACAACAGCGGCAATCGATATCCCTGTATTTCGTTCTCTTGTTTCCAACAGAATTCATAATGCGGCAAGGTAAATAATGTTTACGAGGTAAAATATTAGCTAGAACCTTTGCCACAGAAAATATATGAAACAAAATTTAAGATGACATTTTGGATTCCCAAATATAATCTATTCCGACGTCTAATGCCAGAGTAGCAACCGCAGTGCGGTGTATCTGTAAAGATTGGCATTTTGTATTATATGAGCACACGTGCTCCACGACGAACCTCATATGCAAACTTCCAAGCCACGTCTTTTAACTAATTACGCTTATAATTAGTTCAAACGTATGACTAAAAACTTCCTCATACATATTGTACTAAAGTTTATGAATCATAAATCCATTTTGCATTAGTTAACTGGATCATATTGTATATACCTACACACATCTACGTACATGTTGGTGTACATATCTTGAAGATACCGCAATACATAAACGGTACATTATTAAGAGAATAATAAACAGTAACAACTTGAGACCGAGTAATTCGGGGGCTTTTATTTTATGACTTCGCTTCATTTATTCAAGTTAACATGTAGCGAACACTACCCCGAATTTACCTTAATTCACCAAATCAACCGTCCCTTGTTCCAAGTTTGTATTAACATAATCTTGTTATGAAACATCTGTGTATGGAAGCACTCGAATAAAATATGCTCCTAAACGCTAACGAATGCCTTAAAACGGAATAAAAGAATAATTCGTTCTTTTATCGTATTTGTCTTACTATTTCTTTCGAATTCGTAATGTAGTAACTTGTAACTTTTCCGAAATAGGAAAGAGCATGTTAATTTTACTGACAAGGGAAAGTTCCTAACCCGGAAATTTAAATTAAAATTGAAACTATGCTGGCGAATAGTCCACCCTAGTATATAGCGTGACACTTAGTAGCTCCAAAGCTATGCGAATCTAAATATCTAACTAAATAAAAAGAAATTCTTTGTAATTCTTCAAAAATTTCAAAATTTTTAGATCCAAAATGTTGTTAAAGTCGGCCCATAACTTTGTTTATTCTATATTTACGAAAATACAGCTGTAATTCAAGTTTATTAACCTGCAAAAATCGATAAAACTTCCATACTATCGTTAGACGATAACCTTTAGCAATAACTTTACTATTAATAAGAATAGTGAATGTTGTGTAACGGGCTGATTTCGTTCCTTTCCTATTTTTTATCGTTTAGTCGATAAAGTTATGAACGGATCTGTATATCGTAGAATTTTGCTTCTAAATTGTAATTTCGCTATTTTATTTTTTGCGGATAATTATTCTATCGTTAGATGAAATTGGAAGTTTGGTCGTAGTAATTTTAAACCTTTTTTAAATTTAAAATACCTTGTATACATCAAAGGGATTGTTTATATTTTATTTTTGTATAAGATGGTAGAGCTTATATTGTAAACCATTTATTTATGGAAATTGTAACAGATCTAGTTCGAATCATTATTTAACGTTCATTAGAATAGCTTATGGTTTTGTTTTTTGTGAATTTTATTAGAATTGACAGATGGTATTTTCTTTTAATATCTCCTTTGTTGTATTAAAGTGCCAGAGACATCTTGTGTTTATTTTCGGAACAATGGTCTTTTATTAAAATTTCTTTATTTAGAATGTAATTAATTGAAATTTTTTATCAGTTGAGTGCCGTATTTTATTGCCTTAATTTTGGTGTAGCGAAAATGTTTTTTTTTGATAATGTACTTCATTTTTATTTCTTCTTTTGAGACAACTCCTCTGTCAGTTTGTTCTAGAACTATGTATCTTATCTATAAAAGCATCGAGTTTGCAAAATCTCGCTTTGGAGAATTGGAGAATGGAGAATTTTATAATGGCTTTTTAAATAGCACATGGCTGCTACGCTTTTTGGCGGCTTTTACAGTCATTATAATTTAAATATTCGGCATATTATGGTATCAGTAGATAGAATTTCCATTTGGAACACGTGTTCTTAGATTTTCCTTATTTTAGTACGTGAGTCTATCTTTTGATGTCCATTTTAAGACCATTGTTTCTTTTAACTAATATATTTTTGCTACATTCGTTTTTTTTTCTTTCTTGAATTTAAAAGGGTTCACGCACAAGGCATATATTTCCTCGTACGGAGGCTAAATTTACACCTTTGGGCATAACACTTCCTGGGGTTATATATATATATATACCGCCTCATTCCGAGCAAACGCAACGATCCGAATGTATGAATATTTCTCCCGCTCTGAATACAATTCCCCTGAATGCTGTAGGCGCGTCAACATCGATGTCATATGTCATACATACTTACATATTATGGAGCCGCGTAAGAAAAATTATCTGATTACCAAATTACTATTAAAGCCAAAGGACTATAAATTGTTTAGTCCTGTGTTATGGTAATGAGTAAATTGCAATACGTTATACTGACGATGGTCACACAAAGCGTAATGATATTATTAATAAGCGATTAAGAAAAATGCAAGTAAGGCATCAAGAGATTTAATAAATTCAATTTTAATAATAAAGGTCACAAAAACTATTCATAGTAAACTAAATAAACTTCAGAAATAAATAAACACTAAATTAAATTCTAGTAATGTAAAGAAAAATTTACTCTTACAAATAATAAAATAAAATGTTCATAATGAAAAATTAATGATATAATAACGGAAATTCATCCGTTTAAACTCATCGCCGTAAAATAATAATTGATGATGTTGGAATATTTATAATTAGGAAAACCATTTAATTTTAGTATGCGATTAACGGAAGAGCAGCATATGCTTAAATCGTTGGAAATATCGCTAAGTGTCAAATTTGAATTTAGTTCTATTGCAGCGCATACTAATATGGACGTATCATTAGGAACACTGGATTTGGGCATAATGGTTTTAAATTTTGTACAGAACCAGTAATGTCTATTTTCTTTTTAAGTCTACAAATTGTAGCTTTGTTCGGGATGGGCCTGTCGGGATACCTTCCGGCAAATAAGTCACATACTCTTTGTTAAGAATTATCAGCGTGGTACCATTTCATCATTTCGACTTTCTCTTCTAGTGTATAACGCAGCATGATCACTATTCAAACGCTTAAGAGACTCCGTATAGGGTGACAGTGGTGACACTAATTTGTGACATTAATTGTCAAATGGTTGCGCGACAGACTGTTTTGTGATTGGCTAAAAGCGTTCAGGGGATTTTTATTCAGAGCGGGAGAAATATTCATACATTCGGATCGTTGCGTTTGCTCAGAATGAGGCGGTATTGTAATTTAGCTTAGGTAACATAACAATGCCTATCTGGTTATAGGAGGGGGTAATTATCCCTATAAGTAATCAGAACAGAATAAAAGTGTAAAATTAAACAATCAGTTATTGTTGTTCTCTTGTCGAATTTGTTATTTCACCTAGCTTTATTTCAGTAAATATTTAAAAGTATAAAAAAACGCGTGAAAGTGGAAGTAACATTTAGTATCATTGAAAAAATAAATTCTTTGTTAGTGAATGACGGCTATACTTATAGCTTTTAAAATATGTTAGTCAAAGATACAGTGAATCAGTGGCAGTGTACAACAGTGTACAGCAGTGGCAAACGTACTGTTGATTTAAAAAAAATCTCGGACACTTAAAATTATTTGTTGTTAGCGTGCCTTTTATTGTCAAACGCTGTGACAGCTATCACAAATGACAATGATGTTTTGCTTTATATCTCAAGCTAATTGAACGTTGATGTCAATATGCTGCCAAAATTAAATGAAATTTCGAAAGCTAGAATAGTAGCAAAACTTGAAAATTGGTAGTCTATAAGAACAGTCGCTGGTGCTTTAAATGTTAACAAGGCTACTGTTTTTCATGTAAAAAAGCGTTTGGAGCAACCACAAATACTGTCTAGAAAAGAGGAATTAGCGATACCCAAAATTTCTACTGTGGAAGAAGATACAGAGTTACTAAATTAATACTTAGATTTTAATAAGACTTTACGCAATTAATTAAATGCAAATCGTGAATGCAATGAGTATATTTATATAGGAATCAGACTTCCGGTTTAGTCGGAAACGATGTTGTATCTTTTTTATTATAATTGAAATACCCTATATATTTTTGCGAATTTCTTTAGTGTTTTGCTCTGGGAGTTCAACACTGATAAGGTGTGGCACCCTTTTGTTCAATAACGACAGAGATATTCAATTAAAACTATTATTTTGAGACCCTGTTTATGTTTAGTAAGTCATGGAATTACTTGATTTAAACTGTCATAATAAACTTTGTAACCGTCGAAATATTAATAGTGGCTCAATTAACTGAAGAAGAACGTATTTAAATTCTGATGATGATTGGTTTAGCTGACCGAGTCAGAACTCACGCAGAAGTATGCGATTTATTTAACAATTTGCATCAAAATCGGCTTAGTAACACGAACACTCGTTGGTAAAACCTTGAGAAGATATGACTTGATCGAAAATGTGAGAAATTTACCGAAAAGATGGACGACCGAAAGTCGCAACTAATGAAGTTATTGCTCAAGATATTGCTATAGCATTAGAAGAATTACCACAAACTTCTACTGCATCCCTCGTACTAAACTATGATATAAACTTCCGATCAGTAGCTAGAATATTGAAGAACGAAAAATATAATCCGTATAAACCACATTTAGTGCAAGAATTATTGGACGGGACTTGTGATCGTAGAATTTAATTTAGCCAAAGAGTGATAGAGCCTTGCGAAGATGACCAATATTTTACACACAATTTGCTGTTTTCTGATGAAGGTACGTTTTGTTTGATTGGTACCGTTAATCGCCATAATTGTCGATATTGGTCAACAAATAACCTTCATTGGATGATAGAAACGCGTACAACTCCTGCAGAAATTATATGTTTGGGTTGGTATTTTCAGGACCATTATTAGTAGATACCGGACACGAGAGGTTGATGCGAGCGTACTATTTGTATTTTTAAAGTTTTTAATTTTATTTATACAATTATACTTATACTAATAAAATGGGTATATATACGGGTACAAAATACGAAATACATTTTTAGTTGTTCATTTTGTTGTTCAAGTTGAGTAAAGGAGTATTAATATTTACTAGCAATACTTTCTCAAGGTTCTCTTCTGCAAAATTTGTTCTCCTTGAATGAAATACATCCTTGTAAATAGAAAACGTCCTTTCCACATCGCAACTGGTTATAGGTGCATACTGGAAATATTCTTTTATTTCCGCGTATTTTGCAGTTAGATGTTGTGGCATTGCCCCCATACACAATGGCCGCAATGCCGCAATTAAATCTAGATTTCTATTAAACACTTCGTCAAACTTTTGCCGAAGGCCATATCCTAAGACACTTTTCAAATTATTAATAGCCACATCTAATGTCGTTAAACCATCATTTAAATTGAGATTTCGATTTTCAAAGTAACTGATTAGTCTTGGCAAATTTCCAAAGTTTTCCTGAAGAAAGTACAACTGGTTTTTTAAATGTGGA
This sequence comes from Melolontha melolontha, assembly GCA_935421215.2. Classification (NCBI taxonomy): domain Eukaryota; kingdom Metazoa; phylum Arthropoda; class Insecta; order Coleoptera; family Scarabaeidae; genus Melolontha; species Melolontha melolontha. Next base: position 218,853,306 of record OW285236.1, read on the forward strand.
ATCTTTGTTAGTTCCTTGAACTCAGAAATGCTCCTAGCATCGTCATTTAAACATGCAACGAAATTTTGTAAACTGTCGAAATTCTCTGCGTAAAAACTTCCAACCATGTCACCCATCTAGTTATTACTGGAGAGGGAGGCAGTGACAGAGATGGCAGTTCTTCCCTATAAAGAGCTACTCTCAATTGTGCTTTTCTGGAAGAAGGGTGTATCTGATATATTCACAGAATCTGTGGAGAGCATGTGCTACACAAGTAATATGCAGCATATTAGGATATGTTTCCTCGAATAGTCTGCTTGTTTTTAACATATATGCAGCACTGTCACTTACAAATAAAAGTACTTTTTCTTTGTACCTGCCGTCCGAATGAAATATTTTTTGAATATTCTCGTTAATGATTTTAGAAACTGTTTTCGCATCAACTGTATTTATAACTTTTGTTGCTATTACATATGTGATATATTGAATAGTTTGACGTAGTACACCAGCTACACCATTTACCACATATATCGACAGTTTTGTCGGCACTTATCCAGAGGTACTGATTTGAAAGATGACTTCTAATGCGTTCTACTGCTTTCGTGTAGCACTTAGAAACATAATATTTGCGTAAGGCGGATTTATTTATTTATCAGGAACATTTCGACCAGTATATTTTTCGAGAAATATTTTTAAAGTGGGATTGTTATGCCTATTTAATTGAATATTACCCGCCATAAAAGTTTCACAGAGTTCTTCGTTAAAATTGTCAGATTCAAACGGTTCCAATTTATGTGCATGTGTTTACGATGCTAACTGACGTTGTACGTGCGATTTCATGGAATTGTTTCACGATTTTTACAGATTTTGCAATAAATTTCGGAATCACTGACAATGGACATACAATCAGTATGACCGTCAGTTCAACTCGACATTATTTTAGGATGCCGTTCTCGACGTTCTTCAATATCATATCTGAAAAAGTAACTTAAACAATGCTCTAGATCTAAATAAATGAAAACTAGAAATGTATGCGTACCTTATGAAACTGAACGAAATTTAATGCAAATTTACGTCGAAATAAATGGGAGAAGTATATTCAATCAAACAATATTAAACAGGATCTATCACAATAAATACATTATAATTAACAGTTAAAACTATGAAAACAAGAAATTAACTCACAGCACTTTGTTTATCTTACGAAATATAATCTAAATAGACTAAATTATTAAAACCCCACACGCTTGTATCTACGCTCATGAAAACAGAAATTTAACTGTAAATATCCAACGAAAAACGTCGCAATTCTCGATGAAAACAGGTGTGCGCGCTATCCAGATCACTAGTGCATTCAATAACTGCGTGATGTACTTACAGATGTTGTAGACTATTTATATCGTCCGTCGTAATGACGACGTCAAGTCAAACCCGATGTGTCCGGTCTCTAGTTATTAGTCCTTTTTTCATTCATGGTACACTAACTGGACAGAGTTATTTCGAGCTTTTACGTTATCAGATTGTTCCTAATGTTGAGGAAGATGCGGAAGTACCTGTAAGTGTTTGGTTCCAACAACAAGACGCATCCCACATTATGTCGTCATTGTTAGAAGTTTTCCAAACGAAACATTCCAAGTCAGTGAATTGGTCGTAGAGGATTCATTGAATGGCCTGCACGGTCTCTAGATACGGCGAGTTACGGCAGAGAATAATTTAGGAAGTGCAGTTAATTCGTGAGGAGGCTCTGGCAAATGTCATTCAAGAATTTGTTCACAGACTTGAATATTGTCAAGAAGTAAACGGTCATTATTTCTAAAACTTTCTTAACTGATATTGATTTTGTTTATAATTTTTGTGTGAATTTTTCTTATTAAACTTAAATAAAACACCTTATATTTCACAAACAATAGTATATTGACTATATGTACATTTCATGTGCACTGCACACATCCTCAGTAGTTACTGTAACTACTGAGGATGTGTGCAGTGCACATGAAATGTACATATAGTCAATATACTATTGTTTGTGAAATATAAGGTGTTTTATTTAAGTTTAATAGTCTAATAATTTCACAAGTGCTCAACATATATACTACTGAATTTTTCTTGTTCTATTCTCTGTGTTAAAAAGTTCTAGTTGTGAAGGATGTTATAACACCAGTCTCGTTATATTTGAATATATCCCCATACTTGTAGAATTGTTCCTGTGTTTCTCTTTCATATTGTTGGTTTAGTTTCACAACGACGTGTCTTGAATGTCAAAACTGCAGTAACATTATCTGTTAGAAAGTTTTAATGAAATGATAAGAAACAAATTAATTTTTTTGTGTACCAAACATAGTGTTTTATTTACATTTAATTATTGACAACTTATTAAACAACTTATTTAGCAGTTTCTGATTTTAAAAGTTCGCTGTGAATTAAGCAATTATAGAAATAGCTTCCAAAAACTTCATATAGTAATAATATAATTACAAAACAAAAAAAAACTTTGAAAATATTAAAGATTTAAACGAAGCTAACATAATAGTAGGGATTTTATGCATTTGAACGAGCTTCAGTTGTTTTCAAAGGGGAAATGTTATACTTGTTCAAAATTTGCGTATTCCTGGGGATTTAGTTCTGCATCGGGCGAGCATTATCCGGTCGAATGTCAGTATCAGGCTCCATTTGCATTATATGTTGGGTATTCAAGTGGAAGGATAAGCTCAGTCGAAATCCAGAAGCTCAGATTCGAAAGGTCAGTAAATTGATGCACACGTTCTATGTATATATATATATATATATATATCGATGTGGTTCTGCCATTCCTGCTTAAAATTGTACATCTGTAAGATCAGAAAACAACAATTAATTATATTTAATTGTACGTCATATAATTTTGTCCCTTGTAGAATTAATGTAAAATTTGAAATAAGTTATATTAAGTAATTAAAAGAAAACTAAGAATTTATAATACATTAACTTATTAGTTCGATGTCTATCAAGAATTACATTAGATATGTTGAAATTGGCATTTAGTATAATTTATTTAAATAATAAAAATATGGATGACATTTTCATGTAAAAACTGTACATATGATCTGGCGAGATTAAAATATTTATTTAAGATTTGCTATAGATGTTAAGGTTTTGAAAAATGTAAACATTTTTTATAATTAAAATTAGAAATTCTATTAGTTAAATAAATTCTTGTTAATAAAATTCAAATATACAAAAAGGTTTTTAGTATATCTATACGTTTATGCACGCATAACGCTTTTGTTACAATTGAAACAGACATGTAATATGCATATCTGTAACTGTACACATGGACAATACACCTCGTATTTTCAGCATTTACTTCTGCTTAAGACACTTGTTTTTGCTATTACTATTAGGCGTCATCGGTTAAGCTATTGAAGCAATGTAATACAAATGATACAAATCTTTATGAATAGATTTGTATCAGTATATAACATTAAGCCTCTATGAGTCGTTGGATTTTATTTCGTGGTCGAAGTTGCCTCCATTTCCACTCCATTGTTTCGGGGTTGTGATGTGTTTGAGTCTGATTAATAATCGTGCGTTGTTGTGTTTTTTGTGCGGTCCTGTGTTGTGTATGTACAGTCTGTGTGTTAGTCGCGTTTTTGCGTTTAAGTCATGTGTGTTCGTTTGTTGGTCATCATCACATTTTTTTTTGCGTTTCTGTTGTGTGTGTGTGTGTTTAATGTGTTTTATTGTAAAGTGTTATTATTGTCTGTGTTTGTGTTACGAAGTATTGTATTTGTTCATTTGTTGCGTTTGTCGAGTGTAGTGTTATTAGCATATTGACTAAGGCAAGTGCTAATTCGTCAACTGTGTTAAGTGTTGTTTTGTTTTGTCTTTGAGTCCAGGAATTAGTTGTTGGGGGTTGTGCTGGTATGTATTTAGGTTTGGGTGTGGTTTTGTTTGTAGGGTTGTTTGGATTGTTGGGACAGTTTAAGAAAGTGGATAGGTGAGGGCCACCGCAGTTTGCACACTTTGGTGGGGTTGTCTTCGTCTTTGTGCATAGATGTGTCGAATGTCCGTCTCCGCATTTCATGCATTTGTAGTTAACGTTGCAGTTTCTTTGGTGATGTCCGAAAGTCTGGCATTTGTGGCATTGTATAATGTCTGTCCGTTTGTTTAATTGTTCGATTTTTATTGCGAGTCGGCAGCAGTCGTGTATGTTGTATATAGATTTGTACTGTCTCGTTAGTTCGATTAATACTAGTGGTGCCGGTATGCCGTGTTTGCCGTTCATCCTTTTAATTTTTAATGTCGGGTAGCCTTTGTCAGTCAAGTCGTCTGTAATGTCAGTTTCGGTGATAAAGGTAGGAATGCCACGCATAACTACCTTTAGTGTATTTTCGCTTCTCAATTGAAAAGTGTAAAATTGAATTTGTTCATTGTCGAGTATGTGTTTAAGTTTTCGGTAGTCTTCGTCAGTTGTCGGTTCGATATATATTCCTGGTTTCACGAGTTTGCTTTGTACGGTGTTAATGCTGTATGTTTTGGGTATGTGTCGTATGTGTGACCATTTGTCTTTTTCGGTTATAATAATTGGTGCGATTTTGTGTGTTTTTTTTTTGTTTCAGTTTTTGTGTTTTGTGTAGTGTATGTCTTATCACTTACCCTGGGAGTGCTGTTGTATGAAGTTGATGGTTGTGGTGTAAGTTCGGTTTCTTCTTCCATCTTTTCCTCGGCGTTTGTTTTTTCGAGTGCGCTGAATGAGTTTTTTGTTTCAATTGGTGTATTTTCGTTTTCGGTATCTATCTCGGCATATAACGTGTTAGTCCATAAATTGGTAGCAAAGAGTTACGTGAGGCACTGCACCCATTTTCAGGTTAAGACTTAAAATGTTAGACGCTGCAGCTGTCAAGATTTTAACAAAATTTGCAATAAAACCAAAACTAACAGTTGTAAGTGCACATTGTCATATATCATTGCAAAGATAATTTGGGTGGTTATCATCGTATGGTCGTCAAGAAAGTATAGCAATCTATTTAAAAAAAAAAAATTTTAAGTGGTTGCGAAAATTTAGAACGCCCTGTAAATATAAAAATAAAAACAGAAAATGCACTATAGCATACTACATGTGTGCGTAAAATTTCATTGCTACAACTTGATTAGTTTTCATGCTAAGCTCCGCCGACACACTATTGCCGCACCCGGTACATATAATAAATTTTGTAACGTTTTGATAAATACATACTTTCTTATTATTAGAATTTTAAACTTTAAAAATATATATTTTCAGTTATTTTATTTAAATTGTAATACCCAATTTAAAAACACCATTTCGTTACCTGGGAAAAGTTTTTTAAATAAATTTACATTTCAAGTTTCATAAAGTTATAAAATTCTTCTGTGGGTGAAATAGAAATTTAATTTGATTCGGAGAGTGTGCTTGAAATACTTTCATCTTAAATCGCCCGTGTCGAAATCTGAAACTTTTTTCCATGCCTTTCGAATTTCCGTGTTCGATGACCTTTTCAACCCGTATTTCCTAAGAACGGTGCCTATTAACTAAATTTTTAGGTTGACCGTCTATGTTTCCACACAACAACATAATTTTTTGTTAGAATTATAGTTTATTTTGTGGAAGTTTATTATGTGCAGAAGATTCAACATATTTATTTTATTTCTTTGTCCTGTAGTTTGATATACCGGGTTCTTTTTTTATTATTATCCAATGTGTAACTTTAACCCTAGGACTACCAGGAAAACGGTCTATCGCTACTTACCGCGTGAGTCCATTGGACCCGTATTACTATATGTTGGGTTTGAGCTAATATTCGGCGACTATTTTGAATTCAATATGGCGTAAGCATTATTATATTTGACTTTTATTTTATTCAACATAATAAAATACCATTAGAACAAACCGAAGCAGTAATAATAATAAGACGTAAATATTGTAAAGTAAGATATATAAATGACTTAGATAAAAGTGAAAGTGGGTTAAACATATTTCTTACATATAACTAGTAAGAGTTCACCGCATACATTGGTTTTAAAACGTGAACAAGTTGTTCTTGTTTTTCTGTCTTTTGAAGATGGACAAACATCACGTCTCTTCTTCTTTCTTGGAATCTCAGAACTAGTAGATGATTCACCTTGTTCTTCTGCTTCTTTCTGCTGTTTTTCGTGGTCCTTGTATTCTGCTAGCTCCTTTCCTAGCTCAATTAGAAAGTTTCTTCTCTTTTTCAAATCAAAAGCTGAATTAGTTTTCAAGAGCTTCCATAGTATGTATGCGTTCATGGCGCTGATGTCTATCACGTTATAAAAAACTATAAGAGGCCATTTCTTCGTCATCCTTTTCACGGTGTATGATCGTGTCATTTTGTCCGTGTTGTCTACGCCACCTTTTGTTTTATTGTAGTCCAGGATTACCTGAGGTTTATTTTTTTTAGAAATTATCAACATTTTTCTCACCGTTCAGAGTACTCAACAACTTTACAAGCTTGCCTTTCTTTGGGCAATACGAAGTAATCTTCGGATCGTCTGTAAAACCAAACTATGTGGAAAACACTTGACGATTTTTTGGATCAGCAAATGAAGATGGAAATTCAGGTTTACTTTTACGGATCGTATCAACTAATGGTAGGTTTTTTAATAACAAATACTTTGCAAGATTGTACAAAGTAAAGAAATTGTCGCAGGTGACATTCCATTCCAGAGTTTTCAATTTCTTCTACAAACGTTTTACAACCTTTTCGCCTTGATTCTTGTCTCTTTCCTCTCCCTATTTTCCAGGATAAATTTTCAGCTTCCATGCATAGGTTGTTACCCTATCACAAATCGCCCAAAATTTTATTCCATATCGTCCAGGTTTTCATGGAATATATCATCTAAAGGGACACCTGCCTCTGAAAGTTACAAGCTATTCATCAACCGTCATACACCAATTTGGTACATACTCATCTCGCAAATAAGTATTCCATAACTAAAAGCATTCCCGTATTGGTGCTATTTAGTCGACACTCTTTTTTCTTCGTCTTTCCGCTGCATCGTCGAATCTAAGTACCCGAAGGATATTTTCAAATCTATTTCCAGGGATAATAGTACCAAAGATTTTTCGACCATTGTTTTAGCGCCAAAGTTATGTTACATCCTCGTTATAAGATTTGTATACACCGATTATTATCAAAACTTCAATAAATTTCTACAATTGTTGAACATTTTTATCCAATTTTTGCCGAAAAGAATCTCTCCTTCATTCGTTCACTTTAGAATAATTTCAAGAAGAGGTTTACAAAAATAAATCAAAAAAGAAGAAGCAGGTGTATTGATGTCGCGATTTTGAAAACATGTTGGGCCTGAACGTTCTCGTAAAATATTGTGCCGTGGTTGTCTTCCGTGATGAGGTGAAATAGAATCTTGGTACCAAACAACTTGTTTGTTCTTTGATATAAAAGAATTTGCTCCAGCCGAATTTCTGTTGTGGTCATCATCACTGCTCTCAACAGATTCTTCGCTATCTGATTCTTTTGCTGTGCTTGTATCACCTCCATCGATGAGGCTTTCGACTGCATCTACCTCTCCATCGTCGTCTGAAGCTTTATATCCGTTATTGTATTCAACGTCACTCATTTCGGCTACTATCGCTTCTAGCTGTTGTTGTGTAAAGTATTCCTTTTTTCTACGATCCATTTTCCGTAATGAGTAAAGCGCAAAGTAGAAAATAGCCGAAATAAAAGATTCAGAAATAACTACCTAACAATTGATAAAAAATTATGCTAAAATATCAAATCGCACATAACAACTGAACAAAATATAAATTTTGTTTTATTCACAGTAACGAAGTAACACTACACAGATTCGACAAGCTCTAATGCATTCATTGTTCACGACGTGCTGCTATAAATATGCTGAAACACGAAAAATAGCCAAAATCCGCATTTCCCCTTTCCCCTTTCTGTATACATCGGGGAATGCCAAAAAAGGTTTATCAGCAGTAGGGAAGTCCGGAATTTATAAGCGAACTACTATCATTGTAAAACACACTCGCTTTACCTACATTTATACAGTAAACGACATATGGGTCCAACGGACCCGGTTGGTAAATCGCGAAAGTATTTTTATACTGCCAAAACCATTCTTAATATAATCATTTTTTTGTCAAAATTTTAGAGCTATAACTCGTACTTAAAAGTTTATTAATACCATTAGATTTGCCCAACCATAAGTATGATAAACCAATGGTTAGAAATCGTTTCGGATCCATTGGACCCGCTCGGTAGTCCTAGGGTTAAAAAGAAAATTGTCAATGCATTTGTAGCATAGTAGGCAACCAGCGAAATATTTACTTATAGCTTAATTTTTAAATTAGTTTGCCATAGAGAGAAGAAAAACATTTTGATTCATACATTAACCCTATATCGCGCAATTTTTTTTATTGGTCTCAAAAAAAAATCCTGAATATTATGTTATGTTCAGAACTCGGAAAAAATATTTCAAAAAATATATTCTATTCTAAAACGTTTTTATTTTGTAAAATATAGTTGTAGCAGATTTGATACAAGGGGGTTATTGTATAACAAAGTATAGTATAAGCTTAACTGGTATGAAATTTTAGGAAACAATTATTATTTTTATTTAAACAGAAAAATAAGCTGCATTTGTTGCATTTAATGTACGAAAATTGTTTGCATGTAGGTAATTTGCACCTTTGCCTTGTTTCAGTGTATATTGGCCAATGATTCCACCCATCTAATCTTACATCCTTTGGAGGAATGTAAGAAGCCGTTGCCGAGCGTTGTCTCTTTGCTTGTACTAACTTTTCTGTATCAGATGGTCTGCCTCTTTCACTGATAGTGCTACTTCCACTTTTGCACAAACAATAAGCTACTTCTGTTCTAAAGTCGGTTAGCCGCATGGAGAAATCTTCTTTACGCTGCTGATTTACTCTTTTATATAATAGCCATGCGTTAACAAGTGTCATGTCCAGCATGTGGTAAAATAACCTAAGATACCATTTCTTAGATTTAATTTTAATCTTATATCGGCCAATAAGACTGTCCATAAGATCCACGCCACCCATGTGGCGATTGTATTCTGTAATAATATTTGGACACTCTACTTCTATTTTACGTTTTTCCTTTCTATGGAAGCGCTTTATAGTAGTCTTTGGAAGTACACCTGTGTAACTAGACAAAAGGCATACGGTTCGGTTATCCTTCCATGCTACACAGGATACGTCAACGCCTTCCAAATTGCAAACATACTCATAAGATGTACCTCGTTGTTGTTTATTTAGTTCTTTATCGACAGGAATTTTACAATTTGGTATTCGATTTCTTCTAACTGTTCCTAAAGAAAATATACCTTTCTGTACCAGATGTGATACAAGTGATAAACTTGTGTAGTAGTTATCAAAATATACGATAAAATTTTTATTGTGGGGTATAATCCTACATAGGCGTTGCACCAAATTTCCAGTTACCCCTAAGTCTATTTCACCTCCTACAAGTTCATAGTCTTTTTTTCCGGTGTATATTTCATAATTATATGAAAAACCACTAACACCACTGGAATAAAGAGTTTAAATCCCCATTTGTGGGGCTTAGCAGGCATATACTACTTCAAACTGTGTCTACCTTTGGACGCACACATTTTTTCGTCTATCGACAAATGTTTCTCCAATGGTATACTTTTCTACCTGAATAACAATGTGTTATTTACTGGTCGCAATTTATAAAGTTTATCGGAATGGTTGTCTTTTGTTGAAGGTATATTGTCATTGTCATTGAAATGAAGATTTTGACGAATTTTCTCAAATTTCTTTTGACTCATTGTTTCTTTTATGTGTGTAAATCCTAAGTTAGCACTCCAGTACGATCTCACATTCGGCATAAGTACAAGTGACATATAAATACATATACCCAAGTATTTACGAATGTCTTGGTCGGAAATATGTGTTGTATTATTTAAATTTATTTGACTAGCGTACAAATTCGTCTGGAAAGTTATTTTCGTAATCAATTCGTCTGTAAAAAAGTATTTGAAGAAGGCGTACGGGGTATCGATGTCCATAAATGTGGAAGGCAATGTTTCAGAACCTCTGAACTCTTTAGCATCACCTAATACTAAATTTTCCTTTTTCCAAATTATATTTGCATTTTTTTTAGGAACACATGTTTTAAGTGTATCAGTATTTACTACGTTACTAATAGTAGATTATATTGATTCATCTAGCGTTTCTGCTTCGTCCGCAACTTCTGACATGTCATCTTCAAATACAATAGGCAAATTTTGTATATCTAGTATATCTTCCAGTTCGGTGCTCTCAGGTTCGAAGTCAGATTCATCTTGTTCTAGACCATCATCACTATCCCACAATTGCTGCGCATACTTTTCCAGCTCTTCATTTGTAAGAGGCCTCCTTTTGTTACACAGATTCATTTGTTCGTAAATTTTCTACACTAAAAACGCAATGTATCAGATATGATACAACAAAATTTATAGCCTACTATTACATATATTTCATATATATATTGAAAATGTAGAATATATTAGAAATCCTTTTACCTTATAGAACAAAATCGGACACAATTACGAAGAACATTTTACGTTTTAAAACTTTATATCACTAATTGTCATCACAGTGAACACTAGTAGTAACGGTCACACATAAGGGTTAGGTCAATAATAATATAACTTGAAAAATAACGGTTTCTAATATATGCCTTATGCCCAGTTACATTAAGTGTTGTAGCTTATATGCAACGAGGAGTTTTCGCAGACTATAATATTTGTAGTACAGATTAATACGCACTTCTTTTAGTTGTATCATTTCTGCTACATTACGCGATATAAGGTTAATCTTGAATTATATATATTTTATTGAACAGTAGATGGTTTATTTAAATGATAAATAAGTACAATAATGATGAAAAGGTAGCAATTATAATGTGGTACAAAAGAATAATAGTTTAAGAACGGCCAGTTTTGTTAATTATCCTGACAGGCCTATACCTCGAGTGAACACAATTTTAAACATTTTTAACGAATTCAAAGGGGTTGTTTTCTAAATTCCCACAAAGAAAAAAATAAAACCTATCACATATTAACAAGACAGATGAAGCGAAGTATCCTGGTTATCTAGAGGAACGATCTGTGAGATCCCTTTTAGGTGTAGTCAGACATTTTGGAGTTGTATGATACTCCAAAATGTACTAAACTCTGAAAGAATTCAAATAAGCCATACAATACATCAAACCATCAAGAGCTTTTAGAGGAAGATAAAGTAAAACGAATTGATTTTTGTGAAAAAATGTTTAATATGTTAAATGAAAACGAAGCAATTTTAAATAAAATAATTTTTTCTGATGAAGCTACATTTACCATAATTGGTGAAGTCAACTATCAGAATTTCCGGTTTGTATCCTACATTTATCCATTGAAAAATACGAAATTTCCTTTCCATTAATCCATTGGGTATTAGTTCCTCATGCATAAAACCGGTTAGGATTCCAGCACCCTAAAAAAGACAATGTTTGCATTGGAATAATAAGCGACAGACTTATTGGCCCATTTTTTATTGACGGTAATCTGAAAGACCGTATATGTACTGCATATAATGGAATAGACCCAGAAATATGCGGAATATTCAAGATCAACTTGAAAGACGAGGAGGACACTTCGAAAACTTGCTATGAAATTAGACTTCGCCTTTGTCATGTTGCTTTGTTTGTCTCAATTAATCGTCGAAGAATAAAATTTCTTCATTTAAACCTGGGTTTTTGTACCGTCTTTTCTAAAAACATAACTTAATTCTTCGTTGCTTTATTTTACTTTGTATTATCCACTCTTTCCAGTACAAATATTATTGTCGAACCAGATTCTTTTATGCTTTCGCGAGAAATTTTAACAGTTTTGTAATAGATTTAAGAAGTTTCATATATGCTGGAAAGTTTAATTTTCCAATACAAATTTGCTTTTTAAAGTTATACGTAGGAAAAATATATGCCTAATGATAACAAAAAGAATTCGGTAAGTACATGTGTTGTGCAATAAATACATTATTATTGTTATCGTTAGGCTTAGAAGAATTATAGGCAAAAACTTCAAAACATGAATGCAAATATGCACCAAAAACATTCAGAATATGCACTAAAAATCAACTTTAAAAAATAAATACTAATTTTTTATATTAACCCTAGAATAATATCGCTATGTTGTGCATACGTTATTACTAGAGAACGGACACGCTTACCACCCAGTGCAGTACTGGCGAAATGCTGTATTTCTAAAATATTTAATTTTATTTATATAATTAGAAAACGAACGGGTGGTGATCTATAAAATTACGAAATACATATTTATTTGTTGAAAAGTTGTATTTTTAAAGTTTTTAATTTTATTTCTATAATTGGAACATTTTCATTTGTTCATTTTGTCGTTCAAGTTGAGTAAAGGAGTATTAATATTGACTAGCAATAGTTTCTCAAGGTTTTCTTCTGTCAATTTTGTTCTCTTTGAATTAAGTACATCCTTATAAATAGAAAACATCCTTTCTACATCGCAACTGGTTATAGGTGCATACTGGAAATATTCTTTTATTTCTTCATATTTAGCCGTTAGATTTTGTGGAATTGTCTCCATACATAATTGCTGCAATGTAATTAAATCTGGATTTCTATTAAGAATTGCTTCAAACTTTTGCCGAAGGCCACATCCGAAGTCACTTGGAATACTTTTCAAATTATTAACAGCCACATCTAATGTGGTTAATCCGTCATTTAATTTGAGATTTCGATTTTCAAAATAAGTGATTAGTTTTGGCAATTTTTCAAAGTGTTCGTGAAGAAAGTACAACTGATTTTTTAAATTTGGGATTTGTGTGATCTCCTTACACTCACCAATACTTCTAGCATCCTCCTTTAGCAGTGTTACGAAATGTTTTAGACTGTCGAAATTCTCAGCATAATAACTAGTAGCTTCCAGCCATGTTCCCCATCTAGTTATTACTGGAGTGGGAGGCAGTGACAGTTGGAAATTTTTCCCTGAAAAGAGCTACTCTCAATGGTGCTTTTCTGAAAACTTTTTTAAAAGCTGATACAAGTCTATCAACTTCCGGAAAAGTGTCTCTGATATATTCACAGATTCTGTGGAGAGCATGTGCTACACAAGTAATATGCAGCATATTAGGATATGTTTTCTTCAATAGTCTGCCTGTTTTTAACATATACGCAGCACTATCACTGACAAATAAAATTATTTTTTCTTTGTACGTGGCGTCCGAATGAAGCATTTTTTGCATATTCTCCTTAATGGTTTCAGCAACTGTTTCCTCATCAACTCTATTTATAATACTTGTTGCTATTACATATGAGTTATAGGGAATAGTTGGATGTAGTACACCAGCTACAACATTTACCACACAGCGTCCTCACATATCCAACGTTTCGTCGGCGCTTATCCATATGTATTGATTTAAAAGATGGCTTCTAATGCGTTCTACTGTTCTCGTATAGCACCTAGAAACATAATATTTGCGTAAAGTTGATTCATCAGGAACATTTCGACCAGTATAGTTCAGAGTTCAGATGTGTTTGCGATCCTAGGTGACGAATTTTGACGATATTTTACGGATTTTGTAATAAATTTCGGAATCACTGACAATGGACATACAATCAGTATGACCGTCAATCCAACTCGCCATTGTTTTACAATGCCGTTCTCGACATTCTTCCATATCATGTCTGAAAAAGTAACTTAAACAATGCTCTAGATCTAAATAAATGAAAACTAAAAAAAAATGTGTGCGTAAGTTATTGAAACTGAACGAAATTCAATGCACACTCTTACGTCGAAATAATTGGTAGAAATAGATTCAATCAAACGATATTAAACAGGATCTATCACAAAAATTACGATGTAATTAACAGTTAAAACTATGAAAACAAGAAACTTACTCACAGCACTTTATTTATCTTACGAAATATAAACTAATAAATAAAATACATTATAAAAACCCCGCTTCTATCTACGCTCATGAAAACACTTTAAAAAGCACTATATCCTCGGAATACAATAGCTGGTTTGTCCATTGTTATCGCGGCGAGACCAGGTGTCCGAGTAAGTCAAACAAATACTTCATTGAATTACGCCGGGATGTACTGAGCGACGTTATACACAATTCCAATTGCCGATTGCGTTTTATGGAAATTGCGTCCGTTCTCTAGTTATTACTAACGACACGTCAAATTTACGAGCTATATGTATACATAAATATTTTATATGGAAATAAAACTATATGTTTATAAATCTTTAGAAAACGTTTATTAATGAAAAAAAGTAAATACTAAATGATGAACTAAGTAAACCTGTTTAGTAAATATTGTACTTTATTTCAATAAGGAAAATTTAAAGAGCGAATAAAAGTACGTAGAATAAAAAAAACAGAGTTGCAACTCATAATAAAATATAAATAAATTTTAATCCTTTTCGTCATTATTACAGTCCATACATATTTTACCTGGTGTTCACCACCCAGGGCGCGAAAACGTTTATAAAAATATGTGGTTGTCATTATTTTCTTTACGGAAGGGCATAAACTGCAGTGTCCTCTTTCCTGGTTGTTTCCTTGATTTTATGTTATGAGTTTTCCTTGCTCTAAACTGTTAGTTATAAATTCTTTTAACTTTCTGGAATATTTTGCAGTCGCTCCCGTTGCCATGATCTTGTTAATTGTTCTTGAAGTCTAAATAGAAACTCTTGCCTTGATAATGCCTTTGTACCCCTTTCTATTGTGTTGTGGTGATATATTACATATGCACTAACAGATACAATATTTAGCATATTGTAAAAGAAAGATAGCGCCCACCTTCTAGTTTTTCTATTAGCACACATGTTTTGAGACATTTGATCGAACGTATTAATAGCCCCTTTAGTACAATAATTGTACGTATGGATCATTTCTGGCTTTGATGTTTGCTGATTTACAGTATAGGTAAAATGCATTGTCGAAAGTAAAAAAACTAATTTATTTTGTTTGGGTTTGCAAGTCAGTAAAGCCATTTTATAATCGAATGCAAATATAGATGTTCCACAACTGCGTGATTGAATATGTTTTTGTGGAGTGTATTGTAAAATTATAAAGACGATCAAGTAATTTCATGGCAAAAGGAATGCTGGTATACCAATTATCCATGGTAATATTACGGTTGCTACCATAGAGTGGCTTAGTCAAATTTGTAACGAAATAATTTGCCGTTAGCAGGTTATTTCGTTACCGTTTTGTCTCCCAGATAGGGCTTGCATTAATTACATATTTAGAAGCAACGTCGCAAACCATTACAATTTTGATGCCGTATTTATTAGGGCTTATTTGGCATATATATGCTAACCCAGTTGTACAATATGAAACAAACATGTAAATAATTTACATATCTGTAACTATGCACATGGGCAGTACAGATATGTAAATTATTTACATGTTTGTTTCATATTGTACAAACGCTTTATACGTGCTTAACGTATTGTCATACTTAAACAAAACCTTTTCCTAACCCAGTTATCAATAAATATATTCCAAATAATGGAAATTGGGGCAAAAGTGCTTTTGTCTTTGCGTTGTTGTCTCGTAGCGTGATCATCAAATCTTAATGAATTTATTAAAAAGTTAAATCTTTCTTTGCTCATAGTTGCCTTATATCTCTCTCCCGAATAGCTAACATCGAACAAAATTTTTGTTGACAGGTGATTATTCTTTAGAGCAGCATATAAATATAATAAACCCAAGTATGGCTTTGAGTTCAGTTCCGCAATTTTCTGGTTTGTACGTAGTAGTATTTCACATAAAATTTCGTCAGTAAAAAGTAAACTGAAGGCTAAGATTGGTTCTGCTGCGTTTTTGGCTAAGTGCGTTGGCCCTGGTCGAATGTAAATAATATTTTTCGTTAAAGTCTTTCCGCCTGCGTATTGCACAGGAGTAGTTTGCCATATGTAACCATTCTTTCCTAAATATTCTCGTTTATTTGAACTTATGACGGCGTTTTCAGGTCTTTGTAGTTCTCTAAAGATTTCATGAGATGTTGAAGGTTGCGCAGCCTCCAGCTATTATCGCTATCGAACGGATTCTGTACTATTATGTCTCTTTCATTGTCACTTATGTGACTAAAATCACTTGCATTTATAATATCTTCTAGTTCGTTTTCGGTAAGGGCGCGTTTCTTATCCAGTTTTGTATTTTTGGACACTCGTTAAGTAATAACACACGTTTACTTACAAATTTTATAACAATTTTACTAAGCAAACGTAAATTTTACGTTTAGCACTTCAGTTTGGTCAAAAGCAAAACCATAGAAAAAGAATACCTAAGAACGGCAACTCCTTGAAGAGAGACGTGAGATAGACAACAGCGCCGTCTTGCGATTCTGCTAGCGTAACAAATAGAAATCTATAGTTGCATTCTTTCTAGGTTCGTAGATTTACTGTGACCACGAAATTTAAAATACTAGTTATAGCGAATTATGTACTAAATTATAAGTAAACATGAAATGTATATAAAATAGCTAATTAACTTCTTTTTTATTTAGCAATCAATAGGATATCTTTTAAATAATTTGCAATTTATAATACATTCCAGGTTTACTTATAATTTAGTACATAATTCGCCAAAATATTTTATAATAAAAAACGTAGTAATAATTTGCTTCTGAATAAATTCATTTATGTCAGAATATAATATGTCCTTGGGCTAAAATGTATGGGTAAAGAATAATAAAATACTATAATATATTATAAAAACATTTATTAGATACATTTGTACAAAATATTTGTATTATACCAATTGTCATCTAAATACATCGACAAAAAAGTTTTTAGTATGAATCAATGTCAAATACAAAACAAATCTATTACACATACATGCTATGTGAAAAGAAGTATTTATATGATTTGGTACAAAGTATATAATATATATTGTATATAAATATGCAACACAAAAAAGAAAAAAATATACACAGATTTACAAATAAATGAAAAAATATTATAACAAAAGAAAGGAAAACAATACAAAGGTTTAAAATGGATGTCGCACATTGCAACACCTGTAAGATAGGCCAAAAAAAAGTGAAAACTTGCAATACAGTTGGTATTGTCAAATTTATAAAATATTTTTTGCAAAAGTTTGTAAATCGTAATTTATTAATAATACGTTTCTTTCTTTTCATAACCCCTAATGTTAACATAGTTAAAATCCTATTAAATTGTGCGTTATAGCTAACATTTAAATAATTGATGTACTTGGTAGGAATAACACAGTTGGCTATATTTCATAAATTTTTATTATATTCTCTTAGATATATGTTTCGGCTGTTAGACCTTTCTCAAACCTAACTTAATCTACGTAACAATGTAACTTATATACCTAGTTTTAGTGATGAGGTGGTGGTTAGGTGGTGTTTACAATGGTGTCTACGATAGGGGTGTTTATAAATTCAAGCTGTGTATTAGTGACTATTACATTTTACTTTTGGGCTTTTTAAATTTTAATTTCAATTTAATAGTCACTAATACACAGCTAGAATTTATAAGCACCCCCATCATAGACACCATTGTACATATCATCTAACCACCACCTCATCACTAAAACTAGGTATATAAGTTACATTGTTACATAGATTAACTAAGTTTTAAGAAACTCTTTGAGAATGGCATAACAGCCGAAACATATATATTAGAGAATATAATAAAAATTTGTGAAATACAGCCAAGTGTGATATTCCTACCAAATACATCAATAATTACTAAAATGTTTCACTAAGAAGTATCTGCAACATCAATTGAATAACATTTAAAGAAAATAGTCCTAGAAGAAGTAATTTTTTACTTTCTCCTTTGGCAAAACTTTCGATATGCTAATTGCAACACAGGATCACAATTTTGTTGTGGATGAAAACGCGAAACCCCTTTAAAAATTTTGTTTATACGACTTACCCAAGAAAATATGGATAATTTCGTAACTTCGGTAACCATAAAATACTTAACATTTTCGTGAGTTTCACAAATGATTGTATGAAACTGTATATTGTTGACAACTGTATCGGCAATTTTTTTACAAATATTACTGCATGAACAATATTTGGACAATGAGGTGTTGATTATTTTGTCGATTTCCTTAAAAATTTGTACAAATTCCGTTGTAGGCAACAGTAAACACTTAGCGGAATATCTTTTCGTTTGGATTAACAAATGATGGTTTTCATTCTCTGTTGTTGTTAGTTTTAGCATGCACATCTCACATGATTTAATCTTTTTCAACTGTTTTAGCTGAACTTGTGTATTTTGAGATAGTTGATCATGATCTAAAAAATAGGAAAACATACAATTTAGAAGTATGTATGTATGTATATATTTATATTGATGTCATTTTAAATTTTAGGAAATTGTCACAATGTAGACTTTGCCCCTGATTGATTATATCGATTGTCAATGAAATGGCAATATAGATTTGCAGTTTGCCAAAGTCTCGTTTTTTGAATTATTTTCTATATGGTTTCAATATCCTATTTTAATGAGGTAAAGATTATTTCCTTAATAGAAACTGGACTCTCTCAAGCTATAGTAGCATCTCGTCTAGGACTTGCAAAAAGTTTCGTAAATTTTATTAACTTGTGACATATTAAATTCTAGGTTATTACCATTACGGCCGTTCCACAATACAGCAACTTACTTCATTTAAAAAAAAATGGCTTCCAAATCTCTGGTTTAAATTTGCGTTGATTCCACTTTTTCCTCAATAACAAGAACTGTTTAATGATATTTCTATTGACAATAATGAATTATAGAATTTAAAAATTTTTATCGCTTGATCTTTTACTGGAATCTGATGTCTAGAAACAATTTTTTATTTTTATTAACAGATTTATTTGCATTATAGTTTTGATAAATTACGTGGTACATTTTCGATCATAACATCCTTTCACAGAACATGTTCGAATATATCCACCACTCATTCTAAACGCAAAAGAAAGCTTTTAATACATAATTCAATTATTTGTATAATTCGGTTTTTAGCCTACTACTGAATATGACCCCCGGGATATTAGAAAAAAAAAATTGTCCTCTATAACACACTATATTACACTACTATAAAACAACTCACAAGATTTAGGAAACTATATCCAAATTACATATACAAAATAACAATACAACAGCTCACAACACAATACGAATATCAAATATGTATGGCGAAGTACCAACAAACAAGAAAAGCGGAAGTGCTGTCACCTATCGCGTTCAAATACTGCAAATGCTAAATTACGCTAGCAGAATCGTCAGATGGCGTTGCAATCAGTGATTTTTCGGTCCATTTAACTTCCCTACCCCTGAGCAAAACCTAGACTAACCTTAAAGCTAGGTATCCCTAATTCGTCATCGAAGTAAAAGAGTGGGAGAAAGCCTGCCGGTACGATAGGTTTCTACATAAAATTAAGCTCAAAATGGATATGTAAAACTTACGTGTGTTATTATTCTAGGGTTAAAACATTTTTATTTTTCCATTAAAGACACAAATAAATTTTTTAGATGCGAAATTATAGAAAAAAATTATAATTACATTCAACTATAACGTGATGTATCAAATTTTCAAAAATAAATTTGCGCCTCCTGTCGGCTAGAATATTTTTGTACTTTGAAAAAATCACCCGACTATTGGTACAAATTCATATTTTACAATGTCACTGGCATTTAATTGTTCATTTTTTTCGCTAAGGGTTGTTTTATTTCGCAGCATCTCACTGATTTTCTCCAGTTGTTGATAACCCGCTTTTTCTGACGGCACTGTATTTAATTTATTGATAAAACAATATTTCTATGTTTTTCTAACTAAGAGTTTTGCTAAACGTTTAACTATTATATTTTCTACTACTTCAATGCTGTCTTGTAAAGATAATCTTTCAATTTCTAGCGTAGAGAGTGCAGTCGAAATGCACGCCAGATTAGCTCGAATACAAATGTAATCTTCTGCGACATTTATTTTTTTCAGAACACTATGCGTTTCTCCAATGCACTATGCTTCTTCAGAGTCGAATTTATCAACAATTTACTTAATAATTTCAAAACGTTCAGCGTAATATACAGCAAAGTCGATTCAAGTTCCACATCTTGTAATGATTGGCGCAGATGGAAGTGAAACGTCCCCTGCAATCTCCCGAAACTTTTGGACACGAGTTGGTGCTTTAAGGAAAGTTCTTTTTACAGACTACGAGTGTATCAGCATATTAACGTCTGGATAAAGGGATTGAACGAAATCAGCTACTCGGTGTAAAGCATGCACTGTACAGGTAGGAATGGCAAAAGGAAATCAAAATGCGATACATCGAATCATCGATGCATCGAAAACTAAACATCGATGTCTACGATGCATCGAAAGCTAAACATCGATGTTTCGATATATCGAAAAAAACGTCGTTATTTTTTGTATTTAGGATAAGAGCTTAGAACCCAAGAAAAAAATAAATATTTAAAACACAGAATTTTATTACTAACTTTGATAAAAACACTATATAATAAAATTATTATATATTCATATTGTGGAATCTAAAATAATTTAAGACTTAAAAAGTACAATTGTAAAATTCTCCAAACTTATACCAGTCACTTACTAGTTTATATGCACCTTTGATTGACCTAAGATATCACAAGTGTTTATGTGATCGGAGGTTCTACGTTAGTTCGATCTAACGGCTGCCCAGTAATTGTCAGGAAGACTGTTTAAAAAAAGTAATTTTGGCAAGAGTTTACCCGACAGACGATCTCTAGACTATGATATTGTAGCTCCGGCTTTGGAAAACAATCTTTCAGAAGGTACAGATGTACATACAATAGAGAGATATTTTCTAGCTACATTGCAGAGGTTTGGGTAAATAGACTTTATCTCCACCCATAATTCTAACGGATTATTTTTAAGAGAAGATAGAGGTGCCGATACGTACATACGCACTTCAGCAGTAAATCATATTTACTTGAATTGGCTCGTTTAAACTTCCAGTACTGTTTCTGAGTAAGAGTTCTGTGGAAATTCCTGATATCAATATCTCTGGATTTTGATGATGTAGCAGTGTCAGATTCTGAACATGAGCATTCGGAGCCGGTAACAGTTAATTGTTCTCAACCTAGGTAAAATTTTTGAAGAAACTATACAGGGTGTCCAGAAACTCTCCTGACAAACGAAGACCGGAGATTCCTCTGATAATTTTAAGACAATTAAACCCTAATTCACCTAGTCCGAAAATGCTTCCTAAGGGAGCTAGAGTTCTTTGAAGATGGCACCTTGTATTTATTTTTTTTTAAATTCCTCCAGAACGCTTCTATTTAGAAAAACAAAAACTGGTATGCTTATTTATCCTCCAGAGATGAATCGATTCCATCAATTGCGAATTTCTAGTACCGGTCATAGGCGTCCGTTTTGGGTAGGTCAACGGTTATTTTAAGGCATAACTTTTTTATATTTAACTTTTAAGCATTTGTGACACTAGATTATTAAATTTTCAGGTATTCCAGTACTAAAATGTACTCTTACTTTAAGTCGGTAGGATACACCGTTTTCTAGAAAAATCGATTTGTAAATTTTTCGTTTTTTCTTCATTAAAGTTCAATTTATTATGTACCTACTTATTTTTAGCGACGAAGTTGGCTTGGACTATAAAGGCATGGATGAAAATTAATTTAATAAATTAAAAACAAATTATTTATTACAATGGAACGAAACTAACAAAAAAAGAACAAGTATCAAAGGTAGATTGTTACAAAAGTTGCTCGATGTGATGACCATTAGTCTCTATGCATAAGTTTACCCTTTTGCTTAGAGAACGCCGAATCCTTGCAAAAATTCCAAAGTTATTTCTAAATTCGTTGCAAGCATCTTGTACCCTTAGCCAGAGTTGTGCGCGATTTTGTATCGGAACGGAATAAACAAATGCTTTTATGTATCCCCAAACACAATAATCGCAAGAATTCAAATCCGGCGACCTTGCTGGCCAAGCAACTGGACCGCCTCTTCCAATACAATGGTCTTCGTAGTTATTATCTAGAAAGTCTCGTACATTCCTGCTAAAGTGGGCCGGACAGCCGTCCTGTAGAAACCATAAGTTTTGCCGAATATTTAAACGCACCTCATCTAACAAATCAGGTAAAATATTTTGCAGGAAATGTAAGTAATCAGCACCATTTAAACGAGCAGGTAATTCCACAGGTCCAAGTAGATAATCGTCAACTACTCCTATCCAGACCTTTATGCTAAACCTATGCTGATGCTTAAATTCTTGTACAACGTGGGGATTGTCACCAACGTACGAATAATAATGTGCATTATGTACATTAACGATTCCATTTTTTGAGAATGTAGCTTCGTCACCAAACAAAATGTTCCTGAAGAAATCTTCATCTTGATTTTTCTGATTTTGTAACCATCTAGCGAATTCTACGCGAGCAGGAAAATCTCCTTCTAGCAGTGCTTGCACCTTTGTAAAATGAAAAGGATATAAATTTTCTTTGTGTAAGATATTTCCTACGGAAGATTTTGAAATTGTGGGGTACATGGCAGATAGTCTTTGAACGCTAATTTCTGGATTTTCCTCAACTTCCATTAAAATAACATCTTCATGTTCTGCTGTTACATCATTATGTCTCCCTGTTTCATTATTTTTTGGGACCACTGAACCTGTTTCTCTTAATCGTTGATGAAGAGCTGTAAATGTTGAGTGAGTGGGATGCTGACGATTGGGAAATTTTTCAGCGTATCTACGTTGCGCCGCTCGAGCGTTACACCTCATTTCGCCATAAACTAAATGCATATCGGCGTATCCCTCATTAGTAAAAACCATTTTTTTTAAATTGAAATCGTTGTGTTTGAATAACACAAAGTAAAAAATGAAGAGATAAACATCGCGAACTGACAACAATTTGACAATGAAAAACGTAGGTTTTACTTCTGTTGGCAGTTCAGAGCTAACTATTGCAAAAAATAAAAAATTGAACTTTAATGAAGAAAAATTTACAAATCGATTTTTCTAGAAAACGGTGTATCCTACCGACTTAAAGTAAGAGTACCTTTTAGTACTGGAATACCTGAAAATTTAATAATCTAGTGTCACAAATGCTTAAAAGTTAAAGACAAAAAAGTTATGCCTTAAAATAACCGTTGACCTACCCAAAACGGACGCCTATGACCGGTACTAGAAATCCGCAATTGATGGAATCGATTCATCTCTGGAGGATAAATAAGCATACCAGTTTTTGTTTTTCTAAATAGAAGCGTTCTGGAGGAATTAAAAAAAAAATAAATACAAGGCGCCATCTTCAAAGAACTCTAGCTCCCTTAGGAAGCATTTTCGGACTAGGTGAATTTTGGTTTAATTGTCTTAAAATTATCTGAGGACACTCCGGTCTTCGTTTGTCAGGAGAGTTTCTGGACACCCTGTAGAATTATTGAAATGAACATTTTTGAAACGTGAATCTAAGAAAGTACCCATTGCTAGCAAACTGTTTTGTTCTCGTGTACCAAAACGTTTGTCTATTTCTGTTATTAATGCTTTCATTAAAGAAATTGTCAATGGAAATTTTACTTCAGCCAATGAAAAATTTTTAATTGTGCAGTTTATGAGTGATATAGCAATACTGATCGTCACATATTGCTCACCAGATGTCTCTACCGTTAATTTTTCCAATTTGCAGAAGGCTAACAACTTCTTTCAATAATTCTACCCCAACAGCATGCAACAATATGCTATTCACTATTGTAATAAGATTTAAAAAACGTTCACACAAGTTTAAACGAGTTGCCACGTCTAATATTAACATTTTGACTTTGCCTTCAGAAATCGCTTGTTTTACTTGTTCTTTGGGTAAATCGCCCGATGCCTTAGTGCTTGCTTTAACAAATTTTACAATTTTGCAGTATTGTCATTTATTTTAGAAAAATATTTCGAAACGCAGCTTTTCAGTTTAGATGGCATTTTTACATTACTACGCCACTTAGATACTGTTTAGATAAAAACAAACACGAGAATCGAACTAATAATCACTAATAATATTTTGTCTTTGCGTAAAGTACAATGAGTATGAGTATAAAAATATATTCTAGGCTTACTATTGCACAATATATATTTCAGGGAGTCTCTTGTTATAAAAATTTTAAAGAAAATATTGAGGCGGGTACATTTTGCGATACATCAAAATTGAATCGATGTACCGATACATCGTAAGGTGTAGACATCGATGTTTTGGTTTATATATCGATGGTTTAAGAATATCGATATATCGTTGCCATCCCTATATACAGGTCAAATATATTGGGTACAAAATCGATAATCCTATAATATAAAAATATGGTATAGCACCGCTACGAACCAGTAGCACTTTTTCGTATAGAATCCCAGACGACCACAATAAACTTAGAGAATCGTCGAAAAAGTAGCGACTTTTGAATGGTTCACATTGTCCAGCACTTTTAAATTCATCACATATGATTTACCTTTTTCTTCTTAAACTCCTAATATATCAAATACAAAATTTGCTATGCATCTTTGTTCTACGTCAGTTGTTTCATCCAACGACATTCAAATAGAATGATCCTTTACTTTTTCTCTTAATTTGTCCAGTGTTGTTCTATATAACTCGGAAACGTGTTTTTACTTAACGTAGTTTCATCTGGAATATTTACTTCTATATGCTTCACTCTTTAATTTAGCTGACGGAATATTAGCGCAAATGAAAGCCGTACATAGTTCTCAACGTCGCGAACACTAAACCAACCAACTCAAGTATTTTTCAAATTATGCAGACATGGGTTTCATACTGAATCCCGTGGACATCCACCCAATACTCTGCATTTAGGTCCACGCCGAAGTAAATTAACTCCCGCGATGTCATCAGCGTCCAAGAAGCAAATCAACATCGATTTGGCGTTCCTTCGAACTTGCCATGCTTCCTGCGGTAGTTTTACTTCGAAATCACACCCGTAGATCCATAATTCGTAGCTAGTAATAATTCTGGTACTGAAGTTCGCATCACTTTCGTTAGTTTCTGTCAGTTCTTTCCTCACATAAACATGGTGTCATTTTTGTTCAATGCTGAGTAACCTTTACACAAATTTCGCACCAATACGCCGCATGTTGAGTTCGCCGACAGATTACGCTGACAGGCACCGTAAGACCCGTCGATTGACGACCGGAACGATTGTCATCATCAATCTACACTCGTCCATTTTTAAAACGGTTGTACTACGGTTGGGATATCGATGTCGATGTTTTGAAAACATCGATGTATCGATCATAAAATATCGACGTTTTAATATTGATGCTTTCTCATCGATATATCGATAATATTGATGTTTTATAGAAAACATCGGTTCATATTATTATTTTTTCTTTGCAAATGGAAGAAGTATGAAAGTACGTAAGTAAGAAGTTGAATTTGCAGTGATTTGTAATTTGTATTTGTACTTATAATTTTTTGTGATATTATGTCTTTATGTTGACATTACATATAATTCATATTTATTGGTTTTTAATTATTTGTTATTATTCATACTTCTTTACACATCAAGTTTTAAATAAAATATATAAATGTTTAAGGACCATTTAAGAGATACCAAAAATATTACAAGGTAATATTTTTAATAATACTTAATGTTCTTTTGTAAGTAATAATAATAATAATAATAATAATAATAATAATAATAATAATAATGATAATAATAATAAATTACTTTGTTGTAATAAAAGTTACAGATATAAATAATAGATTGTAAAAGGATCTGGTAAAATTAAAGAAGCCCCAGCTATATTTATTCCTCGTCGTTCGATTACCCGGGTAATCCCCAGTAATCCTCTTAATATTTTCAAGTATTAAGGTTTCAAAACACCGTTGTGTTGGCTGTTTATAGAAATCCAGCTTTAACTTGCTACTCACTTCACTTATCTATTCAATGGTTTAGAAGATTATTTAATTGTCTGCTATAAAGTGTTTGTTTGCGTTTGGTATTCAGTTAATGGGTGTTATTTTACAATTATGCGGAATGTTTTAGTGCTAAAAAGTTTTAAGAAATACTAACCGGTAGACATATAAATAACAGAAATCGCAAAAGTGTAATTATACTAACAAAATAATTATGCACTTATGCAAGTACATAATTATCCGAAGTCTAATTATCATCATTACCTTCTAAGACTTTCGGTTTGTATTACAATAATGTTCACCAATTCATCACGTCATAACAGCTACAACTTGATTTCGTAACTTATCCGAGTAAAATAAACACAACTACAATTCCATTAAGGATAAGTTTTCGCAATTATAACTTGTTATCCTTTTTTGTTAATCAATTCGAATGCATATTTATTAGAAATGTCTCCCGAAAAACTTGATTTATCCATTTACTGACCTTAAGAGCATCGTGTAGATGCAAAACTTGAAAGCTTTTAACTACTAAACTTTAAACACGAGAACCGCAATATTCTTGCAAGTTAATAGTTGTCCAAAAGTTAGGAGAAACAGGGTATTTATGATGTGGTACCGGTCCGACGAGACCCTTCAAAATCAATAGACTAACTGCTCAGACCGCAATTAAATTACTGCTAAACAGTATCGTTTTTTGTTGCACCAGACCTTCTTCACATTAATATTAATTAATTATATTAAACTGAAACATTATTGTATGTCGTACATGCAGATTTAATATTGTTGCCAGTTTCCTGATGTTTTGGTTATTAGATTTGTGCAAAAACAGGTATTGTGTAGATATATTGCAGCTAGGATTTGTTGTCCAAATAATGATTCTAGTGCTTTTTTCACAAATACATATATATAATTAGTATTTGTAATACTCTTCGGAACTTGTTTTGATCATATTTGTGTCGTATCTTTGTATTAATAATAATAATAATAATAATAATAATTTTAATAAATGATAACAGAGATATAACAAATGTAGTAGATGCTTCTTAACTAAACTTCTAATTTGATTTTAAAGAATTAAATATCGCTACTGTATGGAGAACTTCGCGTAGATTTTTAAATTTTTGAATATCGATTATATTATTCTATTAGATCATCATTTCTTCTAGCGCAGCATGGCTTCATAATCTAACGTTCGACTAGTCCAACTTGACTTGCATTTCGCAATATGAATCGAAGGTTATAAATAAACAGGGACAAGTGGACGATATACAAGGTTTCCCGTATCGTTATGTTCAAATTTTGGGAGTGTAAAGTAGACTTCATTTCAAGTAACAAAAAAAAGTTATACGATTCAATAACAGGCCTGTGATTGTTAACGTCGCATAATAAAATGTTATCCTAAAATAAATAAACAAGTGTCGTAATACATACAGTAATTTCTTGGAGATCTACAAAAAAGAGTACTGGAAATTGATTTATGATAAAGAAGGTTCTTACTTATTTCGTAAGTGCTGAACCATGAATATCATACAATAATCAAATGTTGAGATGACTATTAACGCTGCATTTTTTTAATAAAGGATTACATTACGTTTCAGTTCATATACCAGCTTATTTGTGAGTGGACACGTTTTCTTTATTCAAAATGCCTTACCGATTTCCTTCTCAAGAGTATGCGGACATGCATTTTGTGTATGGCTACTGTAACGGCAATGCACGTCAAGCAGTTATTGAATACCGACATCGGTTTCCTGATAGGCGCCTTCCTTATTACATAACGTTTCTGGAAGTACACAGACAATTTCGGTAATACGGACTGCCTGATTATCTTTTCGACCGAGGGTAAATTTGCCAGCAGACTTAGAGGAAAAGCAGTAGTTATTGTTACAAGGGATCCAACTCTCAGTGCACGTCGAATCGCTAAACAACTAGAAGTGCCACGAACGACAGTTTGGCGTATTTTAAAACGTGACGGCTTATATCCATATCACTATCGCAAGGACACCGTTTGCTTGAGGCAGACCACTATGCACGTCTAGTTTATTCTACCTGGATATTAAGAGAGTCACGGACGGCTTCATTTAAATTTCTGCAGAACAGTCCTCTGGACAAATGAATCTACGTTCACGAGAAGTGGTGTTACGAATCTGAGAAACCTGCACAGGTGGT
The DNA here is from genome assembly GCA_935421215.2 of Melolontha melolontha. Taxonomy (NCBI): domain Eukaryota; kingdom Metazoa; phylum Arthropoda; class Insecta; order Coleoptera; family Scarabaeidae; genus Melolontha; species Melolontha melolontha. The sequence continues at coordinate 218,881,368 of OW285236.1, forward strand.
CTTTAGAAAATTCCAAAGCTACACGCCCATCTAAATTTCAAAATGAATTTTCTATTAACGTTTGGGCGGCTCTAATCGATGACTTGTTGATTGGTCCTGTCGTTCTTCCTGGGAGGTTAAATGCGGATAATTACCTTCAATTACTTATTGACAAACTGCCAGGTCTTTTAGAGAATGTCCCACTAAATGTTCGACGAGACATCTGGTTTCACATCGATGGGACACCACCACATTTCGGAATTGCTGTCCTAAATTGGGTTAACGTCAATTATCCAAGATGGATTGGTCGTTCTGTTGAATGGCCACCCAGATTACCCGATTTTAATCCCCTTGACTTTTATTTATGGGGGTACATGAAAAATTTAGTATACGCGCCAGTTTCGAAGAGAAGAGTTGTTGGATCGTATTCACCTGGCTGCCGAGCAAATCCGACAAAACAAGTATTAAATTCGGATAAGTACTTCTTCTGTTGGCTTACGGGCACAAGCCTGCCTTCAACATGGAGGTGGACATTTCGAAAATATTATTAATTGAACTGTTTTAAATAAAATCAGTTTTTATTGACTTTAGGATTACATTTTTTTTTATGATCTGACAATCACATTCATAGATCTGTAACTTTGAAACAAATAAAAATGGATATTCAAGTTTTGCGTTTTTGTTACTTGAAATAAAGTCTACCTTGCACTCCTAAAATTTGAACGTAATGATACGGGACACATGTATATACAGACTCCCACAAGACGTTTGATCAAATTGATCGTTACATTCTATTAAAAAGATAGGACGAATAGGTTTTACTACTGCATTGGTTTCTCTTATCGAATTCTGTTTATTAAATAGAAAACAGTATATACAATATTAAAATATTAAGTCTTCAGTATTCACGCCAACTTCTGCTGTTCCCCAAGGTACAGATTTGGGTCCTCTGCTATTTCTAATTTACATCAACGACACGGTATTCGACACGAAGGTGTACAGCAATTTTGCATATATTGAAGACTTCATATCTTTGCAAAGGTATTTGAATGCGATTGATGCATGGTGCAAAGAAAATCGTCTCTCTTTAAACATTGATAAAAGCAGGGTTGGAAAAGCAGGGTTGCGACATTTTCAAGGAAATATGGAATTAAATTATGTTTATCATATGTGTTATATGAGCGTTAAAATAGCACTCATTTGAGTTGAGTAATGAACCCCGTTACACCACTAGCGGTGTGATAAAAAATTTCCAATTTTTAATTCTTAAAATTTTATTAAAATGAAAACTGCACAATAGGAGGTAACTTAATTTAACTAAATAACAATTATTTCTTATAAATATTAATTACAGAATTTTTGCAATCAGTAAAATTAATAGGAGATGAAGATACCTGATCGGGAACATTTAAATTTAGTTGGGAAATGCCTGGCCATAACTCTGGAATAGCAAGCTCTCTTCCAAGAAGGATGATGTGGGAATTACACCGTAAATGCATAATTTGGGCCAAAAATTGTTAACATTTAAAAGTTGTTTACTACAAATTTGATCGATTACCATAACATTACGAAATTTTAATTTATCTTTTTTTTTAGATTGGAAATTATAGATTTAGAGTTTTTTGGATTAGGCAGATGTAGATAAAGTTTTGTACATCATATGTGGGCTAGATAACAATTGAAGTTGGGGCTAACGCCATTGTTATTTTCAATAATTCACACTCGCAGTGTAATGATTAGAGACCGGACACATCGGGTTGAAATGAAGTAGTTATTACGACGGATGATATAAATAGTCTACAACATTTGTAAGTACATCACGCAGTTATTGAATGCACTATTGATCTGGCAGGCCCGCACATCTGTTTTCATAGAGAATTGCGACGCTTTTTGTTGGATATTTACAGTTAAATTACTGTTTTCATGGGCGTAGATAGAAGCGTGTGGAATTTTGATAATTTAGTTTATTTAGATTATATTTCGAAAGATAAATAAAGTACTGTTAGTTAGTTTCTTGTTTTCATAGTTTTAACTGTTAATTACATCGTAATTTTTGTGATACATCCTATTTAATATCGTTTGATTGAATCTACTTCTCCCAATTATTTCGACGTAAGTGTGCATTGAATTTCGTTCAGTTTCAATAACTTACGCATACATTTTTAGTTTTTATTTATTTAGATTTAGAGCATTGTTTAAGTTACTTTATCAGTATGATATGGAAGGCTGTCGAGAACGGCATCGTAAAACAATGGCTAGTTGGATTGACGGTTATACTGATTATATGTCCATTGTCAGTGATTCCAAAATTTATTGCAAAATCTGTAAAATATCGTTAAAAGATTCCATGAAATCGCACGTACAACGTCACTTAGCATCGCAAACATATGCATAGAAATTGAAACCGTTGGAATCTGACAATTCTAACGAAGAACTCTGTGATACTTTTATGGCGGCTAATATTCCATTAAATAAACTTAACAATCCCACTTTAAAAATATTTCTCCAAAAATATACCGGTCGAAATGTTCCTGATGAATCCACCTAACGCAAATATTATGTTTCTAAGTGCTCCACGAAAGCAGTATAACACATTAGAAGCAATCTTTCAAATAATGGATAAGTGCCGATGAAACTGTCGATATATTAGGACGCTATGTAGTGGTAAATGTTGTAGCTGGTGTACTGCATCCAACTATTCCAAATAACGCATATGTAATAGCAACAAAAGTTATAAATACATCTGATGCGGAAACAGTAGCTAAAACCATTTACAAGAATATGCACCAAATGCTTCATTCGGACGATAGGTACAAAGAAAAAATACTTTTATTTGTCAGTGACAGTGCTGCATGTATATTAAAAATAGGCAGGCTATTAAAGGAAACATATCCTAATATGCTGCATATTATTTGTGTAGCACATGCTCTCCACAGAATCTGTGAATATATCAGCGACACCTTTCCAGAAGTTGATAAAAAAACTTAAAACTTCAAAAAGGTTTTCAGAAAAGCACCATTGAGAGTAGCTCGTTACAGGGAAAAACTTCCATCTTTGCACTGCCTCCCTCTCCAGTAATAACTAGATGGGGGAAATGGTTGGAAGCTACTAGTTTTTATACAGAGAATTTTGAGAGTTTACAAAATTTCGTTACATGTAAATGAGGATGCTCGGAGTATTTCTGAGTGCAAGGAACTAACACAAATTCCACATTTAAAAAATCAGTTGTACTTTCTTCAGGAACACTTTGGAAATTTGCCAAAACTAATCACTTATTTTGAAAATCGAAATCTCAAATTAAATGATAGTTTAACGACATTAGATGTGGCTTTTAATAATTTGAAAAATATTCCAAGTGACTTCTGATGTGGCCCTCGGCAAAAGTTAGACGCAGTGCTTACTAGAAATCTTGATTTAATAACATTTCGGCAATTGTGTATGGGGACAATGCCACAACATTTAACTGCAAAATACGCGGAAATAAAAGAATATTTCCAGTATGCACCTATAACCAGTTGCGATATAGAAAGGACGTCTTCTATTTGCAAGGATGTATTTCCTTCAAAGAGAACAAATTTTACAGAAAAGCACCTTGAGAAAGTATTGCTAGTAAATATTAATACTCCTTTACTCAACTTGTACTACAAAATTAACAAATAAAAATGTATTTCGTAGTTTGTAGCCGTATATATACCCGTTTTATTATTATAAGTATATTAGTATAAATAAAATTAAAAACTTTAAAAATACAAATGTTCAATAGTACGCTCGTGGGCGATGAGTCATCAGCCTCTCGTGTCCGGTCTCTAGTAATAATGCTTCTATCCTACTAATAAAATAAATAACTATTATATAACTAATGGTAAATTATTTTATCGTTCCGAAACATATAAAGATCTAGATATTTTGATGACATATTTAGTTAAGAAGTATCTACCACATTTTGTTATATCTGTTATCATTTTTATTTATTTGGGCTAGTCGTTACGAATAAATATATTATTATTATTATTATTTCCCCATTCACAAGAACATTCAATTTGTCCTTGGTTGCCAGTGTGTTAACCCATCGGTTCGTGAGAATAAGAAAGCTGGCATAACTATCATAATATTATTATTATTTTTGTTTATTATTTCTTATTTCCAGCTATTTTTCCGTAACCTAACTATGTAGCTCTCCTCCATGTGGCATGCTTCATTCTTAGTAAGCAGATAATAACACCTCCCACCATGTAGGGGGGGTCATTTTCACGGTCCGTAGGGTCCAGCGCTTTAGTTGTTATGTTGACGAAGTGGGTTGAGATGATGGTATCTCAACAACATCCTCGCCTGCGTTCTTTGTTTCTACTGAAGCATGCCATGTTTGTGTTTCATTTCCAATTTGCTGTTTCGGTCTTTGCTGGTTAATCCTACCTGGATCCTGCTCCTCCGACCCACCACAGTATCCTTTTTATCCAGTGTTTGGAGCAAGTGTACCTCATCGGGGCTGCTAACCCAACCCAACGGTTAGCTCAGGAACTCGTGGAGTCGCTAGTCCCCAGTAACCTATCTCTAGGCTACTCTGTGCGGGTTTATTATTATTATTATTATCTCTTCCACTCACAAGAACCATTCGTTCTTGGTTGCCATTATCTTACCCCATCGGTTCATTCGAACAAGATGGATGGCATAGTTATCTATCATTCATTTACTTTATATGAATATTGATTATAGTAGATACTTACCAGTACTTTCAAGGTGTGCACATATGTGTTGTCCGCTGCTAGCAGCTTGTGTCTCTTTCTGTGTATGAACTTGTGTGTTGGTTGTTGCTGGAAGCTTGCGTTTCTCTCTGGGTGTGTTGTTTTGTGTTTGTGCGGCGCGCAAGTGTAGGGTGTTGTATGTTGGCGCGCTCGTGCGTGTGTTTAGTGACCGGTCGCGTTAATTTTGAGAGATCGGAGAACCAGCCGTTGCGCAGGGCCGCTAACCCTTTCCCGGCAACTTCTTTACTTTTCCGTGCAGTACTTCGACGGCCGGACCCCGCCCCATCGAGGCAAGGCGCAGACCAGGGAAGCTTACCCTGCACGGGGTTGCTCATCGCCAACTGAAGGAACACTCTTAGCGGCTACTTCGGTCGACGACGGTCACACTTTGTGCCATCTTAACGTTTTCCGCCATTGCGGGGGCACTGCACACACGTCGAACGTGTGTGTGCTGTTAACGGCAACCTAGCCAGGTTGCTGCCCAGGACCGGTCCTAGTGGTGTGTGCATTGCGCGGCGCCGTGTTTTGCGCCGCGTAGCTTGGTTCCTCTCTCCCCTTCTGGAAAGGCAGAATGGCACCTGTCCGCCCATCGGGCAGACCCCCCTAGAATTTGGTAGCGCATATGCTAGGCTACAACCCAGTAGAGGACCACATCAGCACCCCACCCGTTCCGTCATTTCGCCTCCGGGCCACGTTGCCCGCGTTCGCGCGCTGCAACATCAGTTTAGCACGCGACGTATTATTGCAGCCGTGTCTAACAAGACACTTTTTTTCATTTTTAAATAAAGTTTTTGGTAGAGATCCAAAGTATTTATGGACTTGTGGAATTTCTGTGGAATTTCTCCAGTTGCGCCAATCACAATTAGGACTATTAAGACCTTGTCCATCTTCCACATCTTGATTTCGTCGCTGAGAGGTAAATATTTATTTACCTTCTCCCTATAGTTCCTTGCAGTGATTTTTGCCAACGGAACAGCAATGTCAATTATGTACGTTACCTTGTCCTTCTTCAGTGCCAGTATTATATCGGGAATATTGTTGGAAATTGTTTTATCTGTGATTATTTGGCGATTCCAATATAATCGAGAATTTTCGTCTTCGCAAACTGAAGGTGCTTCATATTCATAATACGGGACATTTTCAGAATACGACAAGTGCTTCCGTCTGAGCAGCTGGTGTAATATTTTTGCAACCCTGTTGTGCCTCTCGAGATATTGTTTGGAGGCAAATACGGAGCATCCTGCCATCAAATGATCAATTGTTTCTCTTTATCTGCGCATCCACGACATTTAAAGTCAGATAAATTCTCTTTAAGAATTTTTTTCTTATAGGAACGCGTTGGAATTACTTGATCTTGGATGGCGGCTATGAATGCCTCTGTTTCTGCAAACAGGTTACCTGTATACAGCCATGCCTGCGACGCTGAGGTGTCAAAATTTTCAGATCCAATTGTTAACGGATACTTGCCATGCAAAGATTTATTTTTCCACCTCTCTTTCTGTTGGGGTATACTTAAGATTCTCGTGGATGGATTGAATTCATCGTTAGCCAGTTTGAGTGGCGTAAAATTGTCCATTTGAGCAATCGCATTATGCAATCTACTTTCTTTCGACTTTTGCAGAAAGTACTCTCGTAAATTATTTACCTGTGTATAATGCCTGCAATAAGCACTCGGTATTCCTCTACCTCCTTCTCTTCTTGGTAGGTGGAACCTTTCGATCGCACTACGTGGGTGATGAATTCTAAATTTTCTGGCTTCTACTCTTGTCTTGATGTATATTGCTTCAAGTTCAGTATCAGTTCAGTTAATTATTCCAAATCCATAAGTAAGTACGGAAGTTGCAAAGCTGTTTATTGCCTTGGACATATTTCTTGCCGACAATCTGGTTTTCAACAACGATCGCAGCCTAGAGAAATACTGATCTTTCGCTGATTCTTTTGCAATATTGTGTTCTATTCCTCTAGCCTGCAAATAACCAGATACTTATAATAGTCGTTGCTCTCCATTCCAATAACTAGTCCTTGTCCGCCTTCCACTTCGAACCCACGATGTTCAACCGATTGTCCCTTTTCTATGCAACTTATTTTGCATTTTTCCAATCCAAATTTCATTTGGATATCTCTACTATAACGGTTCAATACAGTTTAGGAGATCGCGAAGATGATTCTTTTTCCTAGCATACAATCTGAGATCATCCATGTACCAAAGGTGACTAATTTGTACGACAGGTTGTAATAAATTACATCCCCTATTTAGGGAATTTAACAAAGTTGTTAATGGTTTCAAGGCTAAACAAAACCACAGTGGACTCAAAGCGTCTCCCTGAAATATGCCTCTTTTAATACTGATCTTACCTGCATCAATACTTTCTGTAGGAGTTTTCATTAACAAACTTGTCTTCCATTTAGTCATGGCGTAACTAAGAAAATTAATATGATGCTCCTCAATCCTATATAACCTAAGAGTCTCTACCAGAAACGAGTGAGATACACTATCAAACGCTTTCTGATAGTCTATATATGCCATGTAGAGATTTTCTTTTGCTTTCACCACATTCTTCATCACAACTGAATCAATCAGGAGCTGTTCTTTGCAACCTCTTGATCCTTTTCTACATCCTTTCTGTTCCTCTTCTAAAAGGTTGTGATTCTCCAAATGGGCATATATCTTTTCAGATATAATCGAGGTGAACGTCTTGTATAACGTAGGAAGACATGTAATTGGTCTATATTTAGAGGAATCTTCCGCAGATACATTAGATTTCGGAATTAAGAAGGTGTTTCCCTCGGTCATGAATTCTGGCAGTTCGGTTGGTTGTTCTAGCAATAATTGGAAGCACTTAGCAAGTTGCAGGTGCGTCGATGTAAATTTTTTTAACCAGAAATTTTGTATTTTATCTGGTCCAGGTGATTTCCAATTCATTGCTTTTTGGATTGCTCTTTTCACATCTTTTGAATCAATCCGCCAATTTATCATTGTCCTAACGTTACTTACCTTCCTTCTTTCATCCGTCAGCCATTTTGCATTTCTATGTTGCACCGGCGTACTCCACATTCCAGACCAATAATCTGATATTTTGTCTTTCGTTGGTAACTGAATCTGTTGTCCAGGATTATTGTTATTATTATTATTATTATTATTATTATTATTATTACTATTATTCTTAAAACTTTATTTTTCCTATGTCAAGCCGAGAACATACACGCCGTAAAGTTGTGCCACTTCAGTTACAGTTACATCTCAGATATCACAAATATTGTATTTTGGGAGTGATTTTATCTCAAGATGGGTGCGTCTGCTGCCTTCTGTATTATAATAGCAGATTAATAGAACTTTCTCTCCAGTAAAAATAAGAATCAATAGATATTACAAAATGAATTAATTTCGATCTTACTTCTTTGCACGTTGCATAAAATAAGGAAATTTCTGTAAAACGAAATCGATTCTGTAAAATTAGACGTCAAATTCAAGTAATTAGACCCGTTTCCTGACCGTTTGTTGAGGTTCCACATTCAAAATCTAATTTTCTCCTTTATTTCATTATTATCTGTCGGATACCCAAATTTTCAATTTCTTCTCAGCGTAGTTTCTGCCTTCGTTCATCCTGTTTTGTTATACAAACTAATTAACTTTCATTTTCAAAATTAACTTATCGTTAAAATATGTTTATATTTATAATGGTCATTTATCTTGGGCAAACGATAAATTACGTTCTGAAAACGACGTAACTCAAAATGTTTTTCTTTTGTTATTATATCTAATCTAATCTACAAGAATTGGCAGCTATTTATATATTCGGAATATCAAACAAAATCAAACCTTTATCATTGGAAATGTTTTTATTATTTTTCAAAACATTGTCCGTGATAATCCATGCATTTTTGCATACATTGAAACCAATTTTCACAGCTCTTTTTCTATTCCTATTTCAAGATAGGTTAGATTGCTGCATCCTGTAATATAATAGAAAATTAATAGGATTCTCTCTCCAGTAAAAATAAGAATTCATGAAACATAGATATTATAAAGTTAATTAATTTATATTTTATTTCTTTGCACGTTGCATATAGTAAGGAAATTTCTGTAAAACGCAATCGATTCTGTAAAATTAGACGTCAAATTCAAGTAATTAGACCCGTTTCCTGACCGTTTGTTGAGGTTCCACATTCAAAATCTAATTTTCTCATTTATTTCATTATTATCTGTCGGATACCCAAATTTTCAATTTCTTCTCAGAGAAGTTTCTGCCTACGTTCATCCTGTTTTACAAACTAATTAACTTTAATTTTCAAAATTAACTTATTTTGAAAATATGTTTATAGTTATAGGTTATTTATCTTGGGCGAAAGCTAAATTACGTTTTGAAAATGTAACTCAAAATGTTTTTTTTTGGTATTTTATCATATCTAATCTACAAGAACTCTACAAAGACCGATGACATTCTACTAATGGCAAGAAGTAAGAAAGAGCTGCAATTGAAGGCGCAGTCGTTTGTACAAGCAGTAAGCAATATGGGCCTTCAGATAAATAGAATGAAATGCAGATATATGGAGATTAGAGGCGGTCTGAAGGGTGCGTTAAGAGAGACGTTCAAGGAGCAGAATAAAGATGGAGAAGTGTTGATCTTTGAAGAGGTAGAGAATTGTATGTATTTAGGAATTTTAATAGACAACAAATGTAGCGAGGTCATGGAAATAAACTTAAGACTGGCAAAAAGTAATAGATGTGCATGACGGTTGAACAGTATACTTAAATCAAAAGAGGTCTCAAAAGGAACTAAGAGAGGATTATATAAATCGGTATTGAGACCAACGCTGACATATGGCTGCGAATTGTGGATAATGACTATGAAAGTGCAGTATTAGCTGGAGATCTGGAAGAGAAGGATACTTAGGAGGATTTTTGGAGGGAAGAGAACGGAGGCAGGATGGAAAATGACCAAGCAATGGGCCTGAGAGGCCTGTAACCGCTATATATATATATATATATATAAGTATAATATCTTCGGGACCTTGGTATGATAAGGTAAACTTAATAAGTTGGCGATTAAAGGTCTGGTTTACTTCAAAGTATATATATTTAAAACAACCCTACATGTTTCGGCAATACGCCTTTGTCAAGAGAAAGACAAAGGCGTATTGCCGAAACATGTAGAGTTGTTTTAAATATATATACTTTGAAGTAAACCAGACCTTTAATCGCCGACTTATTAAGTTTACCTTATATATATATATATATATATATATATATATATACAATCTACACAAACAAGAACTGGATGGTATTTATATTTTCGGAATAACAAAGAAAATCAAACCTTTACCATTGCAAATGGTTTTATTGTTTTCCAAAACGTCAGTGATAATCCATGCATTTTTGCATACATTGGAACTAATTTTCACAGCTCTTTTTCCATTCCGATGGAGATATCTCCAAAACTTGCATTTGGAACGCATCAACCTCTTCTTCCGGGATCGAAAATTGTTAAGCAAATAGTTTATTCTTCACATGCGGGAACCAAAATAAATCACTGATTGCCAAATCAGGGTTGCCCGCCGATTTACTCATCAATTTTATGCTGTCAACGGTCAAATATTGAGTTGTTTGTATCGATGTTTTAGAGCTCGCATTATCATGGTAAATAATGATCCTACATCACTGGTTATTTTTTTCTTATTCCTGCAAAGACTTCTGACGAGGAAGTCAATGTGTTCCCTTTAGAATTGACCACTCTACGATCCATGATCGACCATGATCTTCAGTGACAAAGACTCGTGAGAAATTGGTCTAAATACGAGCATCGGCTTGCTTTCCACCAACAATTGCTTTACGTAAGTCTTGAAACAAAGTTGCAAAATTCGTAATCGTTGATCTTTAGCCCATAAACTCATGTTAGTTACATGATAAATATAATAGCTTAATAGTGTTGGATACTCTGTCATACATAATTAGTCAAAATGGTTGTTGATCTTTAATTATTTATGTATCACCTTATCTGTGTACACAGAAATTTTTCAGAAACTGGGAAAAGCAGACGCTAGTTAAGATAAATTAATCCATTTATTTAGTTTTTTACGTTTTGTACAGGTTGAGACACATAATCGCAGAATGAAACGGAATTCTTTCATGTCCAGAAGTACTATAGTTCTCCATTTTTCTGAAACGCTTCAATGAAGAAGAATGGATATTGGATGCCGTTTGGGTGTAGTTAAAAGCGATAACTCAGTATACTCCTCAGATATAATATGGTCGTTCTGCTTTGGTATGAAATCATCAGAAACAGCACATGCAAAGGTGTCAATAATTTGTTGATGATTAATAAATCAGTTTTCTAAACCTTTCTTGCAATTCTGAAGTAATTGCGTTTGCATTTTACAAAATGCCAAAATGATCTAGGATCATCTACCAAGGAGGGGACCGATTTGGCTGGATACGGTAGTTCAGCATCCCATCAAAGTGAATGATTGCTGGTTAGCCCTCCTTGAGAAGCAGCTTGAATTGAGGAATAGGATTTTAATCTTTAATCCTTCCGAACCTCCGCCAGACGTAACCCTCTCGCCTAGGCAATGTTCTCAATTAAATGGGTTTTGCACAGGCCACGGAAGGTGCATCTCAATGCTGCACAAAAGGACACTAACAGATACTAGCTTTTGCGACTGCGTAATTGTGGAACAAACTATGGCTCACATAGTAAAGAACCCAGAAGAAGATTCTCTGGTGGCATCCATGCGCTAGCCAATGCAACTACTGCAGCTCTGGGCTGGTTGAAAAATTTGATGCCAGCGTATAAATTAGTATTATGACACTTTTTTTGTCATAAAAGTGATTTATACTCTAATATTTAAATTTCTATTTCGCTTCTCATATGAAATAAATAAATAAATTTACCAAGAAGTACTGAACGTATCAGGAATACATGAATCCAAAGTACGGAAAATTTTGGTTTATTTAATATCTGTTAATAATAAAAGAGAGTATATGTCCGTAGAAGTCTAAAGATGTCGTTGATATGCATATCACGACTATTCGATAATGATTATACAACTTACACGAATATCCATAAAATTAATAACCATATATTTAGTAGCGTAATTACGCCAGTTATCCATGTATATATCAGGATTTGAAACGTGCACAATTCTGGCATGTAATAACATTTGATATATTACGGATTATGGACTCGATAACTATTATTACCAACACCTAATACATGTAACATAACTGGTGCAAAATTTATATATTGCAGGACTTACCAAGCAGTAGATAAATCTTGGATAATTCACAAAATTATTGCTCATAAATGTACTTAAATAATGGTTTACGATCACCATTCCTATAAAATTAACGTTAATAGAATTTCCTATATAAATTTGTCTTCATTTTATCAAAAGCGGTTGGCATTGATAAAACGTTGCGAGAAGTTTTTATAATTTTATGGTTACGCTCGCAATTATTTTATTATATATATATACATATATATATATATATATATATATATATATATATATATATATATATATATATAAATATAATATCTTCGTAACCTTGGTATGATAAGGTAAACTTAATAAGTCGGCGATTAAAGGTCTTGTTTACTTCAGAGTATATATATTTAAAACAACCCTACATGTTTCGGCAATACGCCTTTGTCAAGAGAATACAAAATATAAATGATATATTTTGTATTCTCTTGACAAAGGCGTATTGCCGAAACATGTAGGGTTGTTTTAAATATATATACTCTGAAGTAAACCAGACCTTTAATCGCCGACTTATTAAGTTTACCTTATATATATATATATATATATATATATATATATATATATATATATATATATATATATATATAAGTGTTTTAGATAATTCCTTAGCCGTTCATTAAATATAACATTTGATAAATTATTGGAGTTTTTCGGCTTTATTATATGAAATATTTACAAATATTAAATTAGAATGTATGTATTGCATAGTAAGTGGGGATGTAAACATTGCTGTCTACAAATTACAAAGCAAATCATACGAAATTTTTTATTTGAAAAATATGGTCTACGTTGGGACTCGAACCCAAGTCTTCAGCTATCCGGGCTGTCGCCTTTACCACTAGGTCACAATAGACCCAGGTTCAAGCCATATTGAAATGCATTATAAAGTAACAGTGTTAATGAATCAGACGTCAGTTATTGAATGTAGATGTCAAGCTGAAAGCAGAAGTCAGTTTTGAAAGCTCATGTCAGTTTTGATAGCAGATGTCAGTTAGTGAAAGCAAATGTCAGTTATTGAAAGCAGATGTCTGTTTTGAAAGCAGGTGTCAGTTATGAAAGCAAACGTCAGATTAGAAAGCAGACGTCAGATTAGAAAGCAAACGTCAGATTAGAAAGCAGATGCCTATTTTGAAATTAGATGTGAGTTACTGAAAGTAGATGTAAGTATTTTGATAGCAGATGTCAGATTTGAATGTTTGAAAATGCTAATTATTACTCCATAGCTTTATGAGTGTTTTAGATAATTTATGTTATATATATATATATATATATATATATATACATATATAGTAAATTCAATCAGTTGGCGATTAAAGTTCTGGCTTTACTTTAAAGTATATATATTTAAATCAGCCCTACATGTTTCGGCAATGATGCCTTTATCAAGGATATAAAATGTAAATATATATATTATATTTATTTTATTATATTTATTATTTATATTGCATTTATATTTTATATTCTTGATAAAGGCATAACATACAAAGGTCACGAAATAATTATTTTTACATTTATATATATATATGTATATAGTGTTTAGATAATTTCTTAGCCGTTTATTAAATATATCAATTGATAAATTATTGGAGTTTTTCGGCTTTTGTTTGAAATATTTACAAATAGCACATTAGTATGTATGTAATTGCAAAGTAAGTGGGGATGTAAACATTGCTGTCTGCAAATTACAAAGCAAATAATACGAAATTTTTAATTGAAAAATATTGTCTATGTTGGGACTCGAACCCAAGTCTACAGTTTGCCGGACTGTCGCTTTTACCACTTAGCCACAATAGACCTAGGTTCAAGCTATTTAGAAATGCATTATGAAGTAACAGTGTTAATGAATCAGATGTCAGTTATTGAATGTAGATGTCTAGTTGAAAGCAGAAGTCAGTTTTTGAAAGCTGATGTCAGTTTTGATAGCAGATGTCAGTTAGTGAAAGCAAATGTCAGTTAATGAAAGCAGACGTCTGTCTTGAAAGCAGATGTCAGTTATGAAAGGAAACGTCAGATTTGAAAGCAGATTCCTATTTTGAAAGTTTGAAAGCAGATGTCAGTATTTTGATAGCAGATGTCAGATATGAATGTTTGAAAATGCTAATTATTACTCCATAGCTATATGGGTGTTTAGATAATTTCTTAGCCGTTTATTAAATACAACAATTGATAAATTATTGGAGTTTTTCGGCTTCTATATGAAATATTTACAAATATGAAATTAGTATGTACGTAATTGCAAAGTAAGTCCCAACATAGACAATATTTTCCAATTAAAAATTTTGTATGATTTGCTTTGTAATTTGTAGACAGCAATGTTTACATCCGTACTTACTTTGCAATTACATACATACTAATTTCACATTTGTAAATATTTCATATAAAAGCCGAAAAACTCCAATAATTTATCAATTGTATATTTAATAAACGCCAAGAAATTATCTAAACACTCATATAGCTATGGAGTAATAATTAGCATTTTCAAACATTCAAATCTGACATCTACTCGCAAAATACTGACATCTGCTTTCAATAACTGACATCTACTTTCAAAATAGGCGTCTGCTTTCTAATCTGACGTTTGCTTTCATAACTGACACCTGCTTTCAAAACAGACATCTGCTTTCAATAACTGACATTTGCTTTCACTAACTAGCATCTGCTATCAAAACTGACATCAGCTTTCAAAACTGACTTCTGCTTTCAACTTGACATCTACATTCAATAACTGACATCTGATTCATTAACACTGTTACTTTATAATGCATTTCTAAATAGCTTGAACCTAGGTCTATTGTGGCTAAGTGGTAAAAGCGACAGTCCGGCAACTGTATACTTGGGTTCGACCCAACATAGACAATATTTTTCAATTAAAAATTTCGTATGACTTGCTTTGTAATTTGCAGACAGCAATGTTTACATCCCCACTTACTCTGGAATTACATACATTCTAATTTGATATTTGTAAATATTTCATATAAAAGCCGAAAAACTCCAATAATTTATCAATTATATACAAGAAATTATCTAAACACTTATAACATAAACTTATAACTAGAGCTGAGGATGTTTGCGGTATAACCATGGTTATATCATGTAACCATAGTAATTTACTATGGTTACATGATATAACCATGGTTATACCGCAAACATCCTCAGCTCTACTTATAACTTAAACATAAAAAAATAATATTATTTTATCCATAGCAACTACAAATGTATGACATTAATATACTGTCATTTATATTTTGTATTCCTTGAGAAAGGCATCATTAGCCGAAACATGTACATGTAGGATTGTTTTAAATATATAATTTTTGAAGTAAAACCAGACCTTAAATCGCCTACAATTTGAATATACTATACATATAAAACCAAAGAAAATCATCAGAATTATACTAAATGCTCGACCTGACCGCTGGGTGTCTGGTAGTTTCGTTCAATCGATTTTATACAAAAGAAAAACTTTCTCTTGAAAATAAGAATAATATACCATAAAGTGACATACGATTTTTTTTTTAATTTTATGTATTTGTGAATAATAAAATTTAAATTGGAATTAAAAAAAAAATTAAAATATTCAATGTGCAATTCAGGAAAACTGCCAATACAGGTAAATAGTAAAATAGCTACACATGTTACATTCACTCGCAAGTAATATTACTTGATTGCAAACATAAAGTTTTATTGTCTTATGTTCATAAAACAAACAAAAAATTATAACTTAAATAACAATCGTCACCACACCTACAAATAACATTTCAATTTGTAGTGTTTATTATCCGTACGTCTGTTAATCATGTTAATATACGTTTATACATATGTCGTTTATGTTATGGAAAAGGTCCTCGCATAACTCCTGTCCGGGTCCATAACGCTCTCTCCCCAATGAAATATATATCTTGTGCTTTTTCCCCTTTCGGTTTTATGTTTATCCCCATATGTGTTTTTGACATATTTTTAACATATCTGTTATAAGCGATTAGGACGGTATATTTCGGCGATAATGGCAGGGAAGAATGAGTTTTGTTTCATATTTTTACGGTCATATTGGAGAGTTTATTACCATTTCATATTCACTTATTCCGGAAAAACGCAGTATGTGTAACGCGTCCCATATAATAACGTTCTTTTTTTACGTACGTAATGCCTCACGAAAGCGTTAAGTTTTCACTGTAGAACGCAAAACCTAAAATTTACCAGCGCCAAATAATGTCGGTGCTGTCTAAAATTATAACGTATTTTGCACATATATGTTTATATGTGCAATTTGCGTTTGAAAATTTAAATTTTGTTTAAAAAAAATAGTCGCGCTATTATATGTTCGTTGTACTGAATTCCTTATGATATTCGCAAAAGTGTTAAGTGACCTTATCCATCACGAAACCTATAAAAAATAACGGCTTTTATGTACGTTTTTGTAGAACGCTTCTATGCAATAAGAATTAGTATCACTTTACAATGAATCCTCCATGCATGGCTGATAATTTTCTAGACTGCAACGAAACATGATATCACGAGTTTATCTGGTGTCTTCTGATAGAATAAGCTTTGCTATGTGTTTCTAAGAGCGGGCCATTAAACGTTACTTCATTAGCCAGACTGATGACGTCTGTAAGACAGAAACACATGTGTCTTTGGCTGAAGGAAACGTTGGAAAATACCAGGTATATGTCTGTGTATATAGATACAGATATGTGTACATATTTGCTTCATTTCTATAGGTCTTTCACGATAACAGACGAGACACGTGACAAACAGTTACTTCGGAACAAATAACATTTAAATTACAATAATACCTAATAATCGCATTAATTATCTCTATTAATTAAATATGTTATGTTACCAGAACTGGGCATGGTTGCCAGCTTGGATTCTGTCAAATATTCGAATAAGTTGTTTACGAGTTCATATTTATAAGTTCCTTTATCATTTTATTTATAATTCGATATTATATATAAGATCAGTTGTTTTCACAACTAAATCATGCCTAGACCGTTAGGTAAACAAGCGAAAGAAATAATTCGTTCGCTGATAGGTTATTTCGAAATAGAACGCGATAATAATGGGCCATTACTCCCGCTTGCTGCTGTTCGACAGGTAATATTTTCTATTACTTATCATAAACATTTTAACACTATCTTTTTTTTGTTACAGAGAGTAGCAAGTGCTTTAAATATTCATATTGCCACGATAAATAAAATATCATCTGCGTCAAAAATGGGGATTGAAGCATCTAGTCCAAAGCGAAAACGGGCTAAAAATAAGCCTGTCGTAAATGTTGATGATTTTCATCAATGTTCAATTAGAAACACAGTTTATGACATGTATAAAAACAGTAAGTTTAAAGTAATTTAGTACTTATATTTATAAAATAAATATTTAAATTCATTACAGAACAGCATATTACGATTTCATCTTTGAATAATACCCTCAAAGAAAAGGAACTTTTTTCTGGTGGTAATACATCTTTATGGAAACTATTACATAGAATAGGTTTTTATTACAAGGAGAATGATCCAAAACGGGCATTAATGGAACTCCCACATATTGTATTAAAACGTGTTACGTTCTTACAACAATATGTTCGTATGAAACGTGAACAGTTACGTAAGTTTGTTTTCCTCGATGAAACCTGGGTGTTCCAAGATGGAACCATTGGCAAATCTTTGCAAAATGAATCGATGAAAACAGTTAAAGCTACAAAAGTGGGTTGTAAAAGGTACAATCTATTACTAACAGAATAATATTGGTACGTAATGTGTATTGATCTTGTTATAGATACCTTATATTACATGCAGGTAATTCTAATGGATTTATTCCTGAGGCTGAATTAATATTTACAACAAATAGTCAGTATCTGGATTATCACGGTGACATGAACCGGCACAATTTTATATTGGTTTGAACATCAACTCCTTATGAATTTAGAAGAACCCTCCACAATTGTTTTAGATAATGCAAGTTATAGTACTATTAAAAATAAAGCGCCAACATCATCTTCTAATAAAAATGATATTCAGACATGTCTGACCAATAATAATATTGGTCATGACAGAACTGCTTTAAAAATACAATTATTGGATTTAGCTGAACGGTTAATACACATATATTTAACTATTTTATTCAATAATTTCATTTATATATTTACTTAAAGGTATAAACCACCAACTATATTTGAAGTTGACGAATTAGCAGAGAAATTTGGACATATAGTTCTTCGACTTCCCCCCTATCATTGTATATTTAACCCCATAGAACTTGTGTGGGGTATAATAAAAACATATTACAAAAATAATATAGGAAAATATGGTAGGAAAGAAGAGGAATGTGTAAGACTATAGAAAGAGGCATTAAACCGAGTAACCCCTGACATTTGGGCTAACAGCATTAACCATTGCGAAAAGGAAATTAAAAAATGGTGAGATAGGGAAGTGGGTTTCGAAAGGCAAGAGATATTACCCGTTATAATCAATGAAAGTAATTCTGATTCTGAAGACAGCGCAAATTCTGAATAAAACTAGTGTTTCATATCAATATTTTTTTTGTCATTTATATCATACTTTTATCACATTGTTACAAGCCCTTTAATCTCTAATATGTATATAGATTTTCTGTGTATTATCTTTGTATATGTACCTAGTCTGAAATAAATAAATAAATTAAGTAATTCTGATTCAGAAGACAGCATAAATGTTAAATAAAACCAGTATTTCATATTAACATTGTTTTCTTTTTATTTATATCATATGTTTATCACAATGTTACAAGCCCTTTAATCTCTAATATGTATATAGATATTCAGTGTATTATTTTTGTATATGTACCTGGTCTAAAATAAATAAAGTAATTCTGATTCAGAAGACGGCGTAAATGTTGAATAAATCCAATATTTCATATTAACATTGTTTTCTTTTTATTTATATTATACGTTTAGCACAATGTTACAAGCCCTTTAATCTCTAATATGTATATAGATTTTTGTGTATTATTTTTGTATATGTAGTCTAAAATAAATAAATTCACATATATATAGATTATGATTTGTTTGTATTTTTTAGTATATTTAATCAAATAAAGAACATTAATAGGGGTTGTAAATATTTCAAAATGACATAAACTTAACCTTATAGATTATTTACTAACAACAGCTGACTCAAATCAATGTATATTTGTCAACCCTGTTTTGTAACTATTTATCACGTAGCTCGTCTGTTATCGTGAAAGACCTATAATATATCCCAAATTTTACGAATCATATTACGGTTAATGGTTGCCACTGCTTCTATTATTCGAACTCACAATTCATTTAGACTTGCAGAAAGAGGTGAAATATAAACTTTGTCTCGAAGCAAGAAAAAATCCCTAACCACAAAATATATTAATAAATTCTATATACGTATTTCGGAAACAAAGTTTTCATCTTCAGTAGAACAAGTTGAATGTGAAAATAGCGCTAAACGTAGGTAGCGTCTTTTGTTAAGGAAACACCTTTAAAAATATGCTCTTCACCAAATCGTCAGTGAGATAACACTAAATTCCTGACATTAAAACAAACCCTTATAAAGGTTGATTCATTATCGACCCTCACCATGGAGACCTCGCTTATTATTGGAGTTATAAGATAGGTTTAAATTTGACAAAGTTGCTAAATTTTGTGCTTGTTATGAACCCGAAGAGAAAATGGAGCAGTATCAAATGACGTTCGTGATTAAAAAAAAAAAAAACAAAAGAAGCTCATTTTCTTATTTTGCCTTTAGCACGTTTATTTGGGATTGCAGAGGAAAACTAAAAACACATTCTCGAGGCCGCTTTCAATCTAATATCTAATGATAAACTCTAAATTTCCATATGACGTTTCGGTTCTGTCTGGCCATCATCAACTTTCTTATTCTTATGGACACTATGTCGTATATTGACACCGCTAGAAAGAGCTTTTTTCTGATTTCAACCATGTATGACGTGTTGACACAAGTTTTTAATATTATGCTTTAATTCATGAAGAATACATTTTCAGATTAACTAAGGTAGACATGAAATTTCAAGCTGGTAAACATTTCAATTATCGGACAGTCTAGTCAGGAATATAAACACGAAAAGGAGTAGGTTTTAGTGATTTTCCTTCTCGTCCCAGGCAAATGCCGACAGCTTAACATCTTAAGTCGCTTCACGGGCGCAGACATAATAATAGCTCATGGGTTGCCAATCCCCCCGTCTGTGTGTCGTCTAACTGTTAGAGAATGCGAAGGCATGAATTATTATTACTAAACTTGAATGTATTTTGGAATAATTTAATTTTATCCATGACAGCTACAGATATATAGATATGACATTAATATACTGTCATTTATATTTCAAAATTATTTTAAAAGGGCATTATTTTCCGAAACATGTAAGATTATTTCAAATATATACATATTAAAGTAGAACAGATCTTAAATCGCCGACTAATTGAATCTGCTATATATATATATATATAGATATATATATATAGATATATATATATATATATATATATATATTTATATTTTTAATTTCTTTGAAAAAGGCATCATATGCCGAAACATGTAAAATTGTTTCAAATATATACATATTGAAGTAAAGCCAGACCTTAAATCGCCAACTAATTGAATCTACCATATATATATGTATTTCGCAACTACATACTAATTTGATAATATTTGTAAATATTTCATATAAAAGCCGAAAAACATAAAGAATTATCAATTGATATATTTAATGAACGCTTAAGAAATAATCTAGACACTTATATATATGTATATATATATATATATATATATATATATATATATATATATTTAAAACAGTCCTACATGTTTCGGCAAATGATGCCTTTTTCAAGGAATATAAAATATAAATGACATTATATTTATGTCAAACATTTGTAGTTGCTATGGATAAAATTATTCAAAGATACATTCTAATTGAATAATAATAAATCATGCCTTAGTATTCTAAAATAGATAAGCCACAAAAACAGGGAAACACAACATATAAGTTATTATTATGTATGCGCCCGTGGAGCGACTTAAGATGTAAATCTGTCGGCATTCGCCTTAAACGAGAAGGAAAACCACGAAAACCTACTCGGACAACCAGACAGGAATCAAAACACGGAACTGTCAGCATGATAAGCAAATGTATAGATATTTAAATCACTTCAGATATATAATTATATAACAGCAACACATATTATGATGGTAAATTGCAGATCGTTACATAATTAAGTTACAGTATATACTGCTTAGATTTTTTATATCACTTCTGTTGTTAATTGATTTTTTTTCCTGTTTAATACTAATCATTTCTTTAATTTCCCTTTTCATTGTGTGTTGTTCTTTATCAATTATCTGTGTGTTTTCAAGATCGAAATGGTGATCGCGTTTAGATAAAGCAGTTTTGTCTGTTTTAGAATATTTGTGGGCTTGTATTCTTTTGTATAAATATTGTTTAGTTTGGCCTATGCAGTAACTATCGCAATCGCGACATGGTATTTTATAGATGACATGTGTTTCTTAATTTTTTTCTATTTTAGGTTTATGTTTTGAAAATAAATGTTTACTAGTATTACTAAGTTTATATGTTGTAGCTATATCATATTTTTTTAAAGTGTATTTAATTTTTTCTGATAATTATGGAACATATGGAATCGTGATATATGTTGTGTCATTGTTTAAATTGTTTTTAGTGTCTGCAGTGTGGTATATTTGGTGTATTTTTTTTTTAATTGTTTGGTCTATAAGTTGTGGTGGATAATTATTATCTGTTAAGATTGCTTTAATTTTCTTGATGTTATCTTTTCTGTATTGAGTATGTGATAGTTTTACTGCTCTATCAGTCAGATTATTTATAATAATTTTATTGAATACTGTATGGTAATTCATATATCGAAAAGAAGCTGTGGGTTTATTATAACAATTTGTATAAATAGTACCCTGTCTATCATAGCTTAAAGAAATATCAAGAAAATTAATACTGTTATTAGTTTCTTCTTCAATAGTGAATTTGATTTTGTTGTGAAAATTGTTGAATTTATTTAAAAGAGAGTTTATTTTATTAGTCGAAATACATTTTATTGATATCATCAACATATCTTTTGAAGAAAATGGGGTGGAAGTGTAAAGAATTGATAACGTTTTGTTTCAAATGTTCCATTACCAGATTTGCAGATTTTAGTGATGTGTGTGGACTAATTTCCTCCCATTTCGATTCTATTATGTTTATAGAGATCTGGAATGTTAGTATATAAAGATTCTACTTCAAGTGATATAATTTTGTGATTAGTTGGTATTTTTTGTTTCTTGATGAAATTTTGAAATTGCCATGAGTCTTTGGTATGATATTTCCTATGGTATGTTCTCATACTTGTCGCGGTCTTCCTTTTTTCCTTTTACACTGCACTATAGCTTCATATATAAGCTTTATTGGTCGACTGTTCCCCATTCGTTGTAGACGCCCCCACTAGTGTAGTGGCCGCTGTTCAATAAAGCCCATTATCAATTGTATCTCCAGTTCCACTCGTATTTGTGAATTTCTCATTTTAACCTTTCTAGTTGCGCATTTCTCACTCTCCTAAGATATCCCATCTCTGCAGCCTGGATTTTGTTTTTTTGTCTATTATTAAGTACCCATGATTCACATGCGTATGTCAGAATTGCTCTGTAGACTGTGTTGTATACTTTTATCTTGGCGTTTCGTGATATTTCATTTTTCGTAATGAAATTCTTATTCATTGCGTAATACAATTTGGTTGCCTTTTCATTTCTTTCATTAATTTCTGACTCATTTTTCCCATTGTTTTCTATCAAGACACCTAAATAATTAAACTCATTTACTTGCTGAATGTTTATTCCTTCGATTTGAATATTTAGTTGTTCTTCACCTGTGGTCATCACTTATGTTTTATCTTTATTTATAGTCTTTCCTTTTTCGTTCCATATATCTATACTTTCTTGTAGGTTATTTTCATTTTGAGCTATTAGTACCAAGTCATCTACGAATGCTGCCTCGGCTATTTGTGTCCTGTCTAGATTCCTGAACAGTACAGGACTTAATCCTCCGCCCTGCCTTAACCCATCTTGAGATATAAATTACTCGGATCCCATGTTATGCCTTATTATATAATTTATGTTGCTATTATATAACCTTCGGATATTTCGAATTATTTTTTTTATTGACTCACCTTTCTTCAAGAGCTTTCCATATTTCATACCTTTGGCACTCTTTCAAATACATTTTATAGATCAATAAATGCGAAATATGCCTTTTACCCTTGTTGAAATCTTTTGTTAACTATTTGTTACTACAGTGTAATGTTAATACCTTTTTAATAATAACAACAATAATAATAAAATAATTAAAATTTTACTTCGTTCCAGGATATTATTTTTTTCTTTTGCTTATTTCACTATTCCCTATTTTGCCTCTCCAGGCCAGTCTTATCTCCCTACGACACGTCGTCCCTACGAATTCCAGTTTACTACTTAACCAGTACTCTGGAAAGTATGACCCAGACATTTCCACTTTCTACGCATAATTTCAGCGCTAATTTGTATTCGCTTGGTTATACACTCTACATTTTATTTACACTTATCTAACATTTAAATATACCCTTAAATATATTTATGGAATATTGCTTCATCATCTCGTTAGGTAAATTTACTTGAAACGTATACTAAAGTGTTCATTAATACTAACAAATTAAATTTCATGAAGTGAATACAAGAGAAATTATTTTAATTAAGTAATTTATGCGTCAGGATTTTCTTATATAACAATAACGTTCTCCTTTACATCCTTATAAACTTGAGTATTTCCAATTAAGGACTTCTTTATTAAAAGTCTCATAACCTTAATTAGAAGTTGTCGAAAAAGTGATTTTCTTTGATGCTTTAACGCAATTATTATTTCTTTATAAAGAAACGATTGTTTTTTTCCTTCTGAGTAAATGAAAAAAGAATTTAAAAGAAAACAAATTAGCAAGATACTTCCGCTGGTAATGACTTCCGAGATCTCTGACAATATGAAATTAGCGAATTGCAAATCGGCTTTATGACGAAATATATTATCTTCTTGTTACTTTAAAAAATCGTATTCATTTCCTCTGTTGATTCTCTCCCTAATGATATTTTTCGTTTCCACGTGTAAAGGATTAATTACGGATAAAACAAAACTTTTTTAATATGAAAATATTGTTAAAAATTTTTTGTTTTATACAAATTTGGTGTGGTTTTATCTACTCTAATATACAAAAAGGTTGTGTTTATGTATAACAATACGTTTTGCACGTATAAAGCATTTGTTACAATATGAAACAGACATGTAAATAATTTACATATCTGTAACTGTACACATGGACAATACACCTCGTATTTTCAGCATTAACTTCTGCTTAAGACATATGTTTCTGCCATCTAGGCGTCTTCAGTCAAGCTAGTGAAGCAATGTATACACATTGATACAAATCTCTTAAACAATAGATCTGTATCTGTATCTACATTACGCTAAAATCGTCTCCAAGCCATAGCAAGTTACCTCCTATCATATGGCACTAATTTAATAAGTGACATCTGACGGACGAAAGAGACTGTGCCAGAAAAGGCGACCTTCCGCTCGAATAAGCTTAGCTATTACAAAAACGGAAAAATATGTATATTGGTGCAGTCCATTAACACGCGCCAGATGGCGGTAAATATACAAAAAGGTTGTGATTATGTATAACAATACGTTTTGCACGTATAAAGCATTTGTTTCAATATGAAACAGACATGTAAATAATTTACATATCTGTAACTGTACACATGGACAATACACCTCGTATTTTCAGCATTAACTTCTGCTTAAGACATATGTTTCTGCCATCTAGGCGTCTTCAGTCAAGCTAGTGAAGCAATGTATACAAATTGATACAAATCTCTTAAACAATAGATCTGTATCTGTATCTACATTACGCTAAAATCGTCTCCAAGCCATAGCAAGTTACTGCACCAATTAGCAACTGCACCAATATACGTATTTTTCCGTTTTTGTAATAGCCTAGCTTATTCGAGCGGAAGGTCGCCTTTTCTGGCATAGTCTCTTTCGTCCGTCAGATGTCACTTATTAAATTAGTGCCATCTGATAGGAGGTAACTTGCTATGGCTTGGAGACGATTTTAGCGTAATGTAGATACAGATACAGATCTATTGTTTAAGAGATTTGTATCAATGGGTATACATTGCTTCACTGGCTTTACTGAAGACGCCTAGATGGCAGAAACATATGTCTTAAGCAGAAGTAAATGCTGAAAATACGAGGTGTATTGTCCATGTGTACAGTTACAGATATGTAAATTATTTACATGTCTGTTTCATATTGCTACTCTAATATGTTTAAAATTACTTTGTTATTAATTAAGGAGCTTATATTTTACACCGGCGGAAAAAGCGGTTGATACATTTAAAAATAAAATACTGGGTCTTCTCTCTCAATTCAGCAAAACCGCAAGCTTAATCTATAGATGGTTAATATGGAATCTATAAGTGAATTCGTCCCAAATCTTATTTTACGTATCATAGCACAGTCAATGGTTGTAACTAATTCTATTAACCGAACTCGCAATTCATATAGACTTACAGGAAGAGGTGGACTATTAACTATGTTTTTAACGTAGTCCCATACTTTGGGTGGGACTACATGGGGTAAAAGTCACTTTTACCCCATTTTAAAGTGGTAACTGCTAAACAAATATGTAATTATATTGTAAAACCTATCAAAACGGTAACCAGAAAAGGAAACGTTATATAAGAATGGCCGCAATTGTCAGGTTTTCGCTTTACAAATAAAATACATAATTGGTTGAATTAACTTAAATTTTTGTTTTTCGGTAAGAAATTCTAATAATTAACGTCGTGAAATGTAGAAAGCATTTAATTCATTTACATTACTTCGCGAAAATGCAATTGATTTGCATGAAATCTGCCGACTACGACAACCAATATTAATATCTGTTTCTTAATGTGATTTAAGACTTTCCCGACGATTCGAAACTTCAGTCCTTAATAGCTTAATGGTAAAGCAGTGGTCCGCCAAAACAATGGACGTAGGTTCGAATCCTGCTTCAGGACAAATTTTTTTCGGTAAAAAATTCGAATAATTAGCGTCGTAAAATATAGAAAACATTTAATTCGCTTACATTACTTCGCGAAAATGCAAGTGATTTGCATACATTATTAGATTTTAAGATTATTTTCTTTATTTTATTAACTAAAGTAAATATTATATAAATACGCATATGTAAACGAAAAACATAGATTAGGTACATATTATAGATAATACATATTGCTGTGTTCTCTTCTAACCGAGATAAATTGAATAATTAAATAAAGTTTAAAACAATAATAAAAAATCGAAAATAAGTAAAATTTTAATACACCCTGTATAAACAATAGATAAAACAAACCTCAAAGTTTATTTTTATGTAATATTTCTTGTTATTTTCTGTAATAAGTTTTTATATGCGACGATACAGATCATGTTAAGAAAAACACATCTGTGTATATTTAGTAAAGTTATATTGTATGTAAAATATAATGTAAATTATTACATTTCTTTACCTTCTGGTTTATAATTGTTAATAACTTAGAATTTTGCTATATATACCAATTTATAAAAGAATATTTTTAAGTTATAGTAAGATTAATACTTCAGATTAATACTTCAATTTTTCAAAATTTCTTAAATACATAAATATTGTTTCTGTAACAGTTACGATGCACGTAAAATTTCATACAAAGATAACGTGAATTTTAAAGAAAACACGGCAGCGGACGGTAAAAAAAAGGAACACTTGAAAATAGAACGCATTTAAAATATGAAACATTACTAACGGTTGTTCAGAAACATTCGAAGTCAAGTGGGCTCTGAACAAAAAATCGTATATCTTTACTTAACCCCTTGAGACCTGGTGCACATGAGCATGTACATTGACTTTGATCTTTTTGATTACGCATGTCTATGCGATGCATTCGTTCGGAGTTGGTATGGATCTCAGTATACACTTATTTGATAGAATTAACATGCTTGTGCCGCCTCTGCTAATCGAGAGTGACACTATTTGTTTTACACTTCTACCTAGCCTCTGTGTTTGCAGTTGTTCACGTGATAAGTACAGTTTGTCTATATAATTAGTATATGCATGATAATGTCTTTGTAAGGCAATGAGACAATATAATGAGACAAGACAATACAGTGTCGCTGATATGGGTGCCAGGATATGAGGGAATTTAAGCCAATGAGAGGCAATGAGCCGCCAAACTGGCCAAAGAAGGTGCTAATAGGAACTTCATAGGACCAGAACCCGTATGTGGAATCACTAAGGGTTCCGCTAAAAGGGAGATCTGGTTATGGCTAGAAAAAGAACATAAAAATAAATGGAGGTTAACTCCATACCAAACTCCATACCAAAACACTACTAAGGGGGCTGGACGGAAAGTTTTCACCCAACCAATTTCGTAGTAGCAAAAAAGAAATTAAAATAATTACCGGGTTAATAACCGGACATTGTCCTTTAAGGAAGCATTTGTACACCATGGGCTTTGTTAGCGAACCCTGGTGTAGGAGACGTGAAAAACAGGAGGAAACTAGCCTTCACGTAATATGCACGTGTGAGGAACTGAAGGACAGAAATACTTCGGGAGAGATCTTTTGGATCCTTCGAGTGTACTCAAACTTCCCCTGAGGAGGATAGTGGCTTTTATCGAGGACACAAGACTAACAGAGTGGAATTGAGAGATCTATTGGGGATAGTACAAAGAACAGTGTGCTCAAGTGCCTGGACGTGGTGGCGTCCACCCCAAAACAGAGAAGAAGAAGAAGAAGAAGAAGAAGAAGAAGAAGAAGAAGAAGAAGAAGAAGAAGAAGAAGAAGAAGAAGAAGAAGAAGAAGAAGAAGAAGAAGAAGAAGAAGAAGAAGAAGAAGAATGTCTTTGTAAAAAAAAGATTGTGATAAAATGTATATATCAAAATACCTATTTCTGTAATAAAAGCAGTGATTACCTCAATTTTTCACTTGCAAAGTTGAAAAAACTTTTTGTACATGACCATGTACAAATGGTATCAATACCATTAAATGGTTATAGATAAAATTTCAGACAACCCACTCAGAAAGAAGAAGAAATGGATAAACTAAAGCCAAAATATAATTTATCTAATCCAAATGATGTTCAAGAACTTATAGATTTATTACAAGCAGACGATTTATCAGATATCGAAGTGCGAGCTGGTGACAGTGAAGAGGAAGATGAAATTGTGATGAATCAAGAATATCGAAGTGTTGGGCGAGGGCCTGATACTGTATCAGGGATGGAATTTGGTCCAGACGACAATCGGGAGCCTGAAGAGTCGAATGATGATAATAATGACGAGTTGAATACTGAAGAGGGAAACGGACATCTTACGGAACAACATAAAAGAGATAATCGCATAGCATGGATGAAAGGCACTTTTCAGATAGTAGAACGAGTGTGGGAGCCAGAGACGGAAGATTATGTTACAGAACCACATTATCCGGTGCATTATTTTTTAAGATATGTCCCTGAAAAACTGTTTGAGGATATGGCGATGTACACTGATATGTATGCAATTCAGAATGAGATGCATCTTAGACTCACATCAAAATTTGAAATACAGCCACTGATTGCGTTACATATAATGATTGGATCTCTTAATAAATTTCCCAAAATTCGAATGTTTTGGGATCGAGCTATTGGATTGCGAGTATTTCTAGATAACATGTCTAGGGATCGTTTCTTTCAGGTACGCTCCTGTCTTCACTTTGTGAATAATTTGGAAATATCACCACAAGCCAATGATCGTTTAACTAAAGTTCGGCCTTTGATAAATGCCATAAAAAACCGGTGCCGTCAGTTGGTTTTAGAACGTCACCTTTGCGTTGACGAACAGATAATTCCTTTCACCGGAGCTATAAATATCAAACAGTATATAAAGGGCAAACCTTGTCCATGGGGGATTAAAATTTTTGTTTTATGCGGCCAAAGTGGACAGGCGTATGATTTTTTATTTTATCAGAGTAAATCAACTCCGTTAGATGAGAAAAATCTAACAAGATTTGGACAAGCTGCCAGTGTTGTTCTACATTTAGCTCAAAGTATTACTAAATCTGGTCATAAGTTATTTTATGATAATTACTTTTCTTCCTGTAAGTTACTCAATGAGTTAACAGAAAAAGGGATTTTGGCTGCAGGAACTATACGACTGAATAGATTTTTTAAACCACCTCTTACTAGTGACAAAGCGATAAAAAAGGAAGGAAGAGGCTTTTCTGAGGAGGTAATTAGCACAGATGGTGTAGTTATAGTTAAATGGTTTGATAATAGAACGGTTTGCTTAGCATCAAATTATGTAGGAAAAGGTGTAGAAGATAAGGCTAAATGGTGGGATAAGAAAGAAGCTAAATATACAACGATCGAGAGACCTGAGGTAATAAAAGATTATAATCAAAGTATGAGAGGTGTAGATCTGTTAGATCAGTTAATAAGTTTATATAGAATTTTCATTAGATCACGAAAATGGACCCTTCGTGTAGCCATGCATATGATAGATTTTGCTTTGGTCAATAGTTGGCTAGAATATAAAAAAGATTGTGCAAAGTGTAACGTACCAACTAAAAGTGTACTACATTTATTAGATTTTCGCATTCACGTTGCGGAAAGTTTGTTCAAATTGGGCAGGAATGTTGAACCTAACAAAAGAGGACCGCCATCGACATCGTCTTCTCCTGCTGTGGTACCACCGCCAAGAAGAAATCATGTGGAAATGCGGCCTTTCCATGAAATTCAAACGGATTGGGTGGATCACATGCCTTAATTTGATGATAAAAAAGAAGCTAAAAGATGTAAAATGCAAGGGTGCAAGGGTAGATCCCATATATTCTGTGACCAGTGCGGAGTACATTTATGCCTTGTAAGAAATAGAAACTGCTTCGTAACTTTCCACCGAAATTAGAACACTTCTAATTGTTATTTCTTTTGTTTTAATTTTTAAATAAATGTATAGAATTTTAGTAGGTACATTTTCAAGAACAAACTCAAAAAAATATAAAAATACAAAAAATCATATAAATGGCTTACAGTTACCTAAGACCTCAAATCAGTCAAGAAAAGATTTTTCTATACTAGAAAAAAAATCAGGCCTCAAGGGGTCAAGTACATTTGCGTGTATGATAACCTATAAAATTGTATTAAGTAAATGTATCAATCTATATCAGACATGACTTCTTATTTTCAAGGACTACTTTGACTTCGAATGTCTCTGAACACCCGTTAGAAAGAAATATTAAAGAAAACGTAAATCAGGATAAGAACGAAAGTTTTTAAATATGGGATATTATTTGGAATAGTATTTTAACCTAAAATGTATTTGAGAAAGATTTGACGTCACAGAGCATATATAAAGAAAATTTCTCAAGGAGAGAGACACTGATCGAAATAACGTTTTCAAGCGGTGGTCAAATAAAATTTTGGTTTTGTAAATTGTATTGAATTTAATTCATGTTTAGAATTATAGTTTTAATTTAAAGAAAATTATTACTTCAGTTTTGTTTAATATAATAAGAAATTCGACAGGTAAATGATGTAACAAAGACACTCAAGACTTTGAAGAACTAAAATTAAATTTATAAGTTTATTTGTTTTAGGTGGACATCTTATTTGAGCGTGTACAATTTCAATTTCTGTATTAAAACAGATAACAAAATACAGCTGTCTTTAAACTTTTAAGTTGGGAAAAAAATCTCACGAACATTTAAAGATATCTGGGTTTAGAACTCGAAATTTTAAACTCTCATTAAATATATCAGATACTAATTAAAATATATCATGTGTTATTCACGATTTTATATAGCAGGGTAAAGTTTCGCCATGTAAATATGAAATAACACATTTTTCTTTTGTAATATCAACCTTTAATACTATTAAATCAACAAACCTTACAAAATATTCATTTTTAGATAAAAACACTGTTTCATGCTTTAGCATCTTGTAGGGTATAAAAACTCACTAGTCTAAAGTAATACACAGCTGTGTTTTGAAATATTAAAATATTGGAATAGAATTAAAACTACGGTTCTAATCGTCACTTTTAATCTTTAATAGTAACAAGGCAATTGTTTCGCCAGCACAGTGGCTTCCTCGGGTGTTTACATCTAAAGAGTACGTTATAAACTAAATTAATATATATATATATATATATATATATATATATATATATATATATATATATATAAAATCAAGCAGGTTGGTATTATTTTACAATGTTTTTAAAGAAATCTATGAATTTACACAAGTATTGTCGGTAGTGAGAAAATGTGGCACATATGGTCGGCCCTAACTGTATATTATAGGGTACTAAACATGTTTACGCATAAAATTTGTTTAATAAACTACATATACATTTATATTATCGACTAAACAGATTTTAAGTAAATAAATTTAATAAAGGCGAGTTATTTAAATCTAATTGGTCATTTAATAAAATTTGTGAGTGTTTTAATTTATTGATTTCTAAACTTTCCAGTAAATTTAATTTGTTGCCTTTACTTTCTAAATGCAGAATTTGAAAATCTTTACCGAAAGTGTAGTTTTGTTCTAATAGATGATTCGCAAAAGTGGAATCTTGTTTTTTATTTCTAAACGAAGAACAATGGTCGGCAATGCGTTTTTCAAACGATCTTCCTGTTTGACCGACATATATCCACATTAACTTATAGACTCCAGACTTCCTATTTTTGTCTGTTTTATCTTTATTGTTTTTAATATGTTTGGATAAATTATTATTAGTTTTCAGAGAAGTGATTTATCCAATGTCGACACAAACATGTAGCTAAGAATGTAGTTCCAATAATTGAATAATTGAAAACCGTGTTAATATTAAGTTTTTTTAAATAACTTCAAATATGCTTATTAGGTATCTCAATGTACGTTTATAATCTAAATTTTGAATTTTCCTTATCCTTTATTGCAGGATATACCACAGAGATTGCTTTTTTTGAAAAGTTTTTTTGTCAGCATATTTTCAATTAAAGTATTTGTGTAGCCGTTATTGATAGCTATTTGTTTGACTAAATTTAATTTTTTTTCATAATTTTCTTTGGATAGTGGATAATTAATTAATCTATATGCAAGAAACTATGAAAACTGGCTAATTTGTGTTGTATGGGATGTGTTGACGAATTTTGTATAGTTATGTCAGCATGAGATTCTTTATGGTAAATATCAAACTCTAATTTATTCTTGATTTTTTTAATAGTTATATCCAAAAAATCAACAATAAATTAGAGTTTAATATTTACCATAAAGAATCTCATACTGACATAACTATACATAATTCCTCAACACATCCCATACAACACAAATTAGCCAGTCTGTCATTCAACCAAATCACCTTCTTCTCAATCAGTTAATCAAATCACCTTCTTCTAAATCTTCAAAACCAAGATCTTTTGCTAAGCTTAATATGTTTTGTCGAACTTCAGGAAGAGAATTAACTTCAGACTCATTATTAGATTTTATGCATTCTG
This sequence comes from Melolontha melolontha, assembly GCA_935421215.2. Classification (NCBI taxonomy): domain Eukaryota; kingdom Metazoa; phylum Arthropoda; class Insecta; order Coleoptera; family Scarabaeidae; genus Melolontha; species Melolontha melolontha. Next base: position 218,913,944 of record OW285236.1, read on the forward strand.
GCCATATTTATTTCCAAACATGGTTCATTGTGGTTGATTTTAAGTCTTTCCATGATTCGCTAATGTTTGTACATGGCATCTTTGATGTTGTAGTTTTTCCAAATTTGTTTTATCAAAGATTCACCATCGGTTTACTGAATAAGCTTACGAAAAGTTTTTCGTAAATAATAAGCTATAGCACCCTGATCCATTGGTTGGATCAGAGCTGTTGTATTTTTGGGAAGGTACTCAATCTCCACATCTTCTAATAATTCTGATAAATTAACCGGAAGCCCTTGAGCATTTTCCAAAATGAGCAATGCCTTGTTTCTCAAGTTCTTTTCCTTTAAATATTTTTTACTTCTGGCCAAAAGTTATTTTTAAACCAGTCCTCGAAAAGAATCTTAAACATCCAACCTTTCTTATTGGATTTCCAAATGACTGGCAATTGTTTTTTGTTCAGCCCTTTAAAACACCTTGGATTTCTGAATGATATACTAACAGTGGTTTTAGCTTAAAATCCCCTGCATCAAGAAGCAAAGTTACTCATTCTTTAGAGACCTTATATCCAGATGCAGACTTTTTAGATTTTGAAATGAAAGTTCTTTCAGGCATTCGCTTCCAATAGAGTCCTAGAATTTGAAATATGTTGCGTTACTGCAGAAATATTTATGCGATTGTATGCAGGTTGTAACTTATAAGAACATGATTAAAGTGATAAAATATGTACCATTACTTGCACTAATTCAAAAACGCAAATATTATAATACAGTAAAAAATGTGTTAATAGCCACTTGTCTAAAGCGGTCACATGAGGTAACGCACAGTTTCAATATTACCCGAACCGACTATAAGGAAATTCCCATATACGAAAACCCGTTATTTACTGTCTCCATTATAAAATGACTTTGGCCAAATAAATCGAAATTTTTACGGCCTATCTTCAGAGAAATTTACCTGCCGATATCGGCCGGATTATTTATGATGTATTTTTATTGATGGAAATACCCAATATTATTCCGTATTTGTGCCACATTGCCCATAATTAAGTATTCCTTGTATGTACACATAACTAAATTAAACTTGCAGAAATGAATACGAACTCAGTCCTGAACACGCTCCGAAAGTAAATTGCTGGCGCAATACGTGCATGTTTATGCTTGATCAAACATAGACCGCCTTCATTTCTACAAGTTTACACATAATGTGTCCTTTCAGTTACACCCATACCTCGCTATAAGGCAGCTCTTTATACGGCATTTCGATATAACGACCTTTTTCAATTATGACACTTTTTCAATTTACCGTCTAAAATGTTTCATTATACGGCAAATAGCTTGGTTGTATTTGCTTTATTTTTATATGTATGTATATATTATTCGTAACTGAGCAAAACGTAGCGCGCACGACGAAAGAGATTAAACGTTCGTACACTTTTATAAAACGGGGAACCCTAAAATAACGTTTTGATAAAAAAGCAAAAGCACATAAGAACGCACGAATTTGATGGAAATTGCGCATGGTCGCGACCAACATAGTTATTTATTGCTGAATTAAAAACTAAGTTGGTACGTTTTGTAATTAATTCAATAATTCTTTTAAATATAATCGTTTTTAGTAAAAATGCCACCGAAACGTTCATTTAATTTGGAGATTGTTGCTGCTATTAATAAAAAGAGAAGCCGAAAATCTGTCACGCTAGAGACCAAATTAAAAGTTTTACGTCATATTGAAGCTGGTGAAAAAATTCTTCAAATTTATAATGCAATGGGACTGGCGAAGTCTATCGTTCAAACTATTCGCGATAGAAAAAAAGAAATTAAAATACATTTGCTGTCCGCTACAACTTCAAATGTTTCAAAATTAACTCGCCGAAGAAGCAGTGTTATGAGAAAAATAGAAAAATTATTAGTTATTTGGATTGAAGACAATAATGAACGAAGGATGCCACTGAGCCAGATGACTATCCAAGAAAAGGCCGAAATATTTGCGAAAATTTAAAGAGAGAGGATAATGATTAATCTGCGAAAAATGAAAACTTCGAAGCAAGTCGAGGTTGGTTTGAAAAATTCAAAAATCGCCACAATTTGCATAATTAAAAAATGAAGGGCGAAAAAGCTAGTGCCGATGATAATGCAGGCAAAGAATATCCCAACACTTTGAAAAAAGTTATAGAAAGAGGTGTATACCAACCAGAACAAGTTTTTAATGTACACGAAACAGATCAATACCCTGGTGTATATAACAGCAGCCCACAGGAAAATCGAACTAGGTGAAATAATCCTATTGGACATGTTTTGAAATTTATTTCTGTCATTTTTGTTCGTGTACGTATTTTAGTTTAAAAAATATACGAATCCATTCGGGACATAATTCAATTACGTACATAAAATAGTCGGCTCGAAAGGAGATTTTTGCAATGAATTATGAACTGCAACCATCATTAATATTTACGGTAGAGTTAACATCGGGGTCGTCGCTGATATACAGAGACTCACCGCTTTAATTTAAACTTGACGCTACCGCATCCGACGCGACGATGATCAAATAAAATGAGTAAAACGAAAGCTATTTTATATATTAACGAGATAAAAGAGCTTGTGGTCAGTGCTTAGTGTTAATCTTACTCTTTATTTCATAACTATTGCTTTAATTAAAATGTTCACTACATAAATATTTTAAAGAAACTTTGGAAGCAGTGGTGGCTCGGGGTGGTTCACATAGGGAGTGCATAATTTCAAAATTAAAAAGTGTAATACAAAAACGCTTACCCAATCCTTATAAATTTCACCGACGTACTGTTCCAGACAGGTACTGTTCATTGTAGAGATTGTTTTGAGGGAATAGTAAATATTACACTACACAGTTTAATTACATCTGACGATAAACGAAGTCCATTTTACGTGTCTTTGACTTTCAGAACAGTTCTATCACTTTTTCATTATAGTTTGGGAAATCATTTATACATTCTTTTTCACAAGATAACATAGTAAGGGCATTTAATCTATCTTCTTTCATTGTATTTCTCAGGAAAGTTTTTATTTTCTTCAGCCGTGAAAACTGGCGTAAAACTGGTAATGACAATTTTTAAAAGCGTAACAACTTCATTAAAGGTGTCGCTTAATCCATCCAGCAGAAGACCTAGCAGACCTACAGCACCGACTTCTATATTTTGCCTAAATTCTTCTCTAGAATATAGAACGCTTAATTCAGTTCGTAGTCTGCTTTCATTGAGGCATGGATAAAATTTTACTACTTCTTTAAGGCAATCTTCCGGAAATTTTTTTTGAAAAGAGGAAAACTGTTTAAAAGAAATTAAGTTTGCTAATATTAAGTGCCTTGTATACCGAAATCTAGTTTTTATTTCTAGCAAAATAATATGGCACACTTCAATAGTTTCCCTCCTTCTTTGGCTACCATAAGTTACTCTTCGCCGTTTTGATGGTCGAGGAGTCAGTTCTGGGTCATTTTGTTTAACCAACTGATTATCTGTGTCAGCGATTTCGGTTCGAATTTTTCCAATAGCACATTCAAAATTATCTAAATTATTCTTGATTTTTAATGCATCTGTATTGACATTTTGTAATTGATTAAACAATATGTCCACATGTGGCATAATTTTATGAAAGAAAGTTAACCAATAGATAAAATTTTCCTCCTCTAAAATTCGCAAATTGGCACTAGCTTCATGAATGGTAGTTTGTAAACTAGCTTCTCCCTCGATTTGTTATAGAGCTTCAATTATGTCTTCTCGGTGCTCATATATTGTATTCACTGTCCTAGAAGTTCCATCTTATTTTTGCAGAACGAGGTAAGCTTTTTATCTGAAGGAATTCTTCCAATCTTGCAGCTCGTTGTGGTGAAATGAGAAAAATGTACACAATCCCGTCAGATTGGCAAAAAAAATTCTGCAATTACTACTGCTCGATGTAGCATGTGACATAATTAGATTTGTCTGATGTGCATAACAATGTACAAAATTAGCCCTTGGATACTAGTCTTGGACATGTCTTTGGACGCCGTTAATAGCACCACTCATGACTGCTGCCCCATCATAGCTCTGTGCAATCAGTTTTTCTGGGTCATCAACAAGCAAACTAATTTCGTTAAGGATGGAGATAGATGGGTAAAGAATTAGCATCATGTGCACTAGGCAGAAGAAATCCAAAATCTTTCGACCGGTCTCGCGTTCACAATATATCTTAAAACAACCACCAACTGAAACTGATTGGATACATCTGTGGTTTCATCAGCTGTCACAGATATGAAGTCGGTTGCTTTAATTTCACTGGCAACTTGTTCATGATACACGTTCAACATTGCATCAAGCAGCTCATTCTGTATCATTTTTGATAATCCCTTAAAAACCAGTAACATTCTTAGACTAAATATATTTTTCAAATGCCCTTCGGAATTTTAACGTTTAATAATTTTAGCACTAAGATGAATTAAGTCTCTTATTCCGTTCTTTGACCAAGACGGTTCACCACCAAACAAAAGACGGAAAGCAAAACAAAGTATTTTTAATTTCACACCCATAAATCCAGTCATTTTTCTGTTAAATATTCATTTTGAATTTTCTTATAACGTCTTTACCTTTAACAGATTGTATATTTTCTAAACATAATTCAGGTATCGGCCGTTTAAGATTTTTTACTGCGATTTTTTCATTATACGTTAACCGCGAAAACGCGTTGTTCTGTAGAAAAGATACCGTATTCATTGTAACAACGCCCGAGAGCAGTCTGGTTCAGTTGCTCCAACGCTATGTATTACACGACATTGAAATACGGCAAAATACAGTTCTCCCACCATCAATGTAATGTTAATGCCTTATCAGAGCAACAGTTGGGCTATGCTCAGTATATCTGTGACGACGATCGGTATATGTACGTTGTTAGCGTGCCACGTTCCTCGTCAATAACTATGATTACATAATATATATAATAAATAAATACTTTCACAGTTAGTCGCCGCTTGGTTTGTTTGTTTCATAATTCCAGGGGGTGCAATTGCTCACTTGCTCTCATTAAAGGGCCGCCACTGTATGGAACATATTTGGGTGAATAAAATAGCGGAATTTAAATAAAACAAAAACTTCATTAGTAATATCAAAAATATTATTAAAAATCGGATACAGGTACTTTCTAAGCACTTTTTCATGTTTGCTTATCTCATGTAGTCATATAAACACTTAGTACAACTCGCAGCATTTACAACGTTTGATTAATCTACTAAATTACTACACCTTTATGTGAAGATAATCTAATGCATAATAACAGAGATAATAGGATGCATTCTAATATATAATGTCATGTCGGTGGCGTGATATGGTATTATGCTGACTTTGTGAGAACAGTACTGAAATTGTCTTATTCTAGGAAGTATTTACAATGGAAAAGTTGTTACGTTCGTAATACTGTAGCGATAACAAAATAAAAGAAAGGAGGTCAAACAAAACAAGTTTCAGGCAACGTGGATTGCCCCACCTACCAGCTCCTGCCAACGTCTAGTGGCCCACCCGGCTTCAAAGACAGCCTCAGTTCGAGGGTGGGAGACCCAGAGGTACTAAAGTGCCAAAAAGGATGTGGTTAAAGGTCGCCAACGTATTTGGTACCGCGAAACGCAGCAAATTCGAAAAATTAGATGAAAAAGCAGGCAAGGCACGCAGCGGGTAAATTTCGCAACTAGACCGTCCGAAATGAAATAAAAGGAAAAGAGAGTTAGTCTACACTTTATTTCAAATTGCAATATTTAATATAACTCTATAACATGTCGGTAGCGACGTCTATATAAAAAACGAAAAAAAAAACAAATGCAAATACGTAGAAACTAATTCACAAATTCACAAGCTGTATACTATAACCAGAAAATTATCACACCCCATCCAAATACGTATTTGTATGTAAATATTCTTTCTACACACTAATTTTATTCGAATTTTTTCATAGAAAAAAAAATTCGCCCTTAAGTAGAAATCGAACCCACGACCTCTGGTCATTCTCACTGCGATATCTGTTCACGCAACATCGCAGTTGAGACAACATACGACGAAATATCGTCAAGAGCGAAGCAGGAAGAAATGGCCGGGCGAATTATTAATATAACAAACCTTAAACTAAATCCCAGCTTTGTTGAACTCTGGCCACCTGAACTACTACAACAAACACAGGCGATAATCGACGAAACGCACAGCGAAAGCGGCGTGCAAGAGCTACTACGGACTTCACCGAGTTTATTTATTATAAACCCAGAACAACCGACGATACAAGTAGAAATACCAGATCCCGAACCGACCAAAAAAGAAAAAAACTCCAGAATCATCCGGAAAAGAAAATCGAAGACTTCATCTACCCGAAATTCACGAAGAAACCGAAAACAGACGAAACAACTTCAACAATCGAAATAAAAAATTCGTACGACGTCCTCGAAAACAAAACCGAGGAAAAGATGGAAGAAGAAACCTCCGAACACACTCCACAACCGTCAACATCGAACAGCACACCCAGGGTAAGTGATAAGACACACACTACACTTAACACAAAAACTGAAACAAAAAAAACACACAAAATCGCACCAATTATCATAATCGAAAAAGACAAATGGACATACATACGACAATTACTTAAATCAAACAGCATTAACTCAGTAGAAAACAAAATGGTGAAACCAGGAATACACATCGAACCGACAACAGACGAAGACTACCGAAAACTCAAACACACACTAGACAACGAACAAATACATTATTACACTTTCCAATTAAGAAGTGAAAAGACACTAAAGGTAGTGATGCGTGGCATTCCCACCTTTATAACAGACACTGACATTACAGACGACTTGACAGACCAAAGATACCCGACTTTAAAAATTAAACGCATGAACGGCAAACACGGAATACCAGCACCACTTGTATTAATCGAACTGACGAGACAATACAAGTCAATCTACAACTTACGCGACTGCTGCGGACTTGCAATCAAAATAGAACAACTAAACAAACGGACTGACATTATACAATGCCACAAGTGCCAGACTTTCGGACATCACCAACGGAATTGCAACATAAACTACAAATGTATGAAATGCGGAGATGGACATTCGACACATCTATGTACTAAGACAAAAACAACCCCACCAAAGTGTGCAAACTGCGGTGGTCCTCATCTATCCACTTTCATAAACTGTCCCAATAACCCAAACAATCCTACAAATAAAACCACACCTCAACCTAAATACGTACCAGCACCACCCCCAACAAGTAATCCATGGACACAAAGACAAAACAAGACAAAACTTAACACAGTTGACGAATTAGCACTTGCCTTAGGCAACATGCTAATAACACTACACTCGACTAGCGCAACAAACGAACAAATACAACACTTCGTTACACAGACACAGACAATAATAACACTATACAACAAAACACATTAAACAAACACAACTGAAACGCAAAAAATGTGATGATGACCAACAAACAAACACACACGACTTAAACGCAAAAACGCGACTGACGCACAGACTGCACATACAAAACACATGACCGCACAAAAACAAACACAACAACGCACGATATTAATCAGACACAAACACATCACAACCCTGGGAGATACATAACAACGGAGTGGAAATGGAGGCAATCTTCGACCACGAATCAAAATTCAAGGACTCATGAAACGACCTCTGGCTTGAAGGACCATTGCTCTACCACCGAGCTGTTAAAGGCGAAATTAGAAACTTTTATGGGGATGCCTTGAGTTACATCAAAGGAAACAGATGAATATATCTTGCCCGTAGTACGGCAGTTGTACAAATTTATTGCATTTTCGCGAAGTAATGTAAATGTAGATATGCTTTCTACACTTTACGGCACTATTTTATTCGAATTTTTTCATAGAAAAAATTCGCCATTAAGTAGGAATCGAACCCACGACCAGAGGTTGTGATTAATTCTGGTCGTGGGCCAGAGGTCGTGGGTTCGATTCCTACTTCAGGGCGAATTTTTTTCTATGACAAAATTCGAATAAAAATAGTGTCGTAAAGTGTAGAAAGAATATTTAAAATTACATTACTTCGCTAAAATGCAATAAATTTGTACGTATTTGTATGGTTCACATTTATTAATACAAAATTGTAAGCCAGACTAATGGGCAGACTTGGTATATGTCTGGGTGGTCTTTGTTATATATTAAAAATAGACTAAGTGAAAATTTACAAAGTTGAATATTGAAGATAAATAAACTAATGTTGGCGGTTTTATAAAGTAAAAAAAAAGGAATGAATGATTTAAAAAGAAATAAATTGACAAATAATTGAGGAAATGTAAATCGCAAATTTTAAAATCACAAATAAAAAAACTAGAAAACTAAATCGTATTTTTAATGTGTCGTTATAAGAAACACGTTTCCTTTACACGATTTCTACTTTACACAAAACAACAAGGAGAAACAAAAAAACTCAACGGGAAGATCTGTACCCACTTATAACCCAAGTCCTTCTTTTTTATAAAAGAGTAACAGGTGTGTAATTACGTTGTACTCTTGAGATAAATTTTATCGTTTAAAATATAGCAAACCAAATGTATAAACTAATCAGGGATGCTATCAAATTAATTAAATAAAATTGTTATGATCCTTAGAATTACGTAGTTACAAAAAATAAAGAAAAATTGAATATGTATAGAGAAAACTAAAACTTAATATTTTAACAGGTAGAATTAAATTGAATGCTATTTAGTAGCCAAAGTGTGATTTTATCGAGTAAATTACGCGTGTAGTGTGTAAAAAAAAACAAAGAACTAAAATTAACTGAGGGTGATAAAGATAAATAAGAGAATGCTGGATCAATTCAAAAAAACAACAGAAAATATTAGCTTATTAATCCGTCTTCGTAGGGGAAGAATTAACTTAGATTGCTCTGTCGCAATATCCTAGGTAGCAGGTAACGGCAAAACTCCCACGGTAGGTTGGTAAATGCATCATGGATATTAAAACGACCTGAATTACGACGATCGCATAGGCCAAAAAAATTCGCAAATGAGTTTTATAGACTTCAAATTATACTATATGAGATTGTTACTTATACAGGCCTTTGCTCGAATATTAAACTAAAAAATTGCAATTGCAATAAGCAAGCAGCGATGATTTTTAATGTGTCATAAGAAACACGTTTCCTGTACACGATTTCTACTTTACGCAAAACAACAAGGAGAAAAAAGATTCAACGGGAAGATCTGTACACATTTATAATCCAAGTCGTTTTTTTTATAAAAGAGTAACAGATGTGTAATTACGCTGTACTCTTGAGATAAATTTTATCATAAGTAAAAACACAAGAGCTTTTTTTTTATCGGATAAATTTCTCTTTGTAACGAAATTATTTTGCCAATCAGTAATTTGACGAGAAAAACTTACATGAAAAAATCGCGAGACGATAGTCGAGCGATTTTTTCTAATGTAAGTTTTTCGAGCGAAATTACTGATTGGAAAAATATTGAGTTAAAAAGAAATTTATCCGAGAAAGAAAAGCTCGAGTGTTTTTTGGCAAGATAAATTAACGATATAAATAAACAGAAACAAAAATTATTTTTATTTGAAAGCAAGAGAACAGTTATTAAATGTACAATTATTATAAATAGTTTGGTTTGGTGTACTAATTTTAATATTATTTTCTTTGTTGTTTTCTACACATGTTGAATAATTGTTTTGTCCTATTTTATCGGATTCGCGTAAATTACTGACAAGATTTTCGTGATGTTCAGGGTCAATTTGGAGATAAGGTTTAATTGATGATGAAGAAGAGTGTCCTGTTATCTTTATTAATTGTTGGTCACTTACTCCTGCTTTGGCTAAGTGGGAAACAGTACTAGCACGGTTTGAATGATTGGTAATTTTAATATTGGTGATATCCAGTCCAATTTTAGATGCAGAATTTTTGGTCCAAGTAGATATCAAATTTATTCCTATTGGAACATTTTTATACCAATTATTAGAATGTGCTTTGTTCCAAAAGGGATTTGGAGTTAAAAAAAGTCGTTCAGATGTTATATTTTCTTTTCTTTTTTCTAAGAGTAATTTTAATAATTTAACCGGACAAATACTTTCATCCATATCATTTTTTGTCAACCATTTACTGTCCGTCAATTTTTTCGACCCACCTTGTGCGGTCTTCGAAAATATAGAATTATATTCAATTCTTCCTGTTGGAGTTCCATTTGATATTTTTCTTCTTTAAAATGGTAAATTTTACATTTTACGGCTTCTCCTCCTCTCCACGCTAATTCATATGAAGCTATATGAAAGAATCTTTTTTGTAATCCCTCTGGTTCATCTATATTCCACAATTTTGCCATTTTTACTATATATTTCTTGTCTATTGGCATAGAACTTACTTTTCTTTTCTCGGGAAGAGTTTGTAATTCCCTTCGTTTACAATTTTTCGCATCGCGGGATTCTTTAAAAATTATGTCGGCAAAAGGATCAATTTTAATATTGTACTCACTGAAATATTTTTCTTGAATCATCTTCGCAGTTGAATTCCAGATTGTTTTAACCGTATATTCTTTATAATCTTCTCCGTTTTTCTTTTTCATATTATAAGCCCAATCTTTTAATATATTTGCTATTTCGTGTAAAGGAGTTGTTTCTGAAAGTTTGTAATTTCGAACTTGACAAAACTCGTTAAATTGTCTCCATATAGATGATCTTGTATTTTTGGTTGATTGCGGTATTGATTTTCTTATATTTGTTGTAATTTCTTTAGATGAAATTTCCCCAAACCGACTCATAATTATACGTTTTACGTTTAACGGTACTTAATAGTTATTACCTGTCAGCTGCCAAAATAAATTAAGTGATGCAGGGCTACTAGATATGTAACAGGAAGAAGCATTTTTATCGGAGGAAGAAGCATTTTTATCGGTGATAAAAAGCTATGTAGGTTTTTATCGCTGTCAAAGTGACAAAAATGTCACACGCATATGGACATTTTTATATAGGAGTTAATTTATCATAAGTAAAAACACAAGAGCTTTTTTTTTATCGGATAAATTTCTCTTTGTAACGAAATTATTTTGCCAATCAGTAATTTGACGAGAAAAACTTACATGAAAAAATCGCGAGACGATAGTCGAGCGATTTTTTCTAATGTAAGTTTTTCGAGCGAAATTACTGATTGGAAAAATATTGAGTTAAAAAGAAATTTATCCGAGAAAGAAAAGCTCGAGTGTTTTTTGGCAAGATAAATTAACGATATAAATAAACAGAAACAAAAATTATTTTTATTTGAAAGCAAGAGAACAGTTATTAAATGTACAATTATTATAAATAAAATTAAAAATTATGTCGGCAAAAGGATCAATTTTAATATTGTACTCACTGAAATATTTTTCTTGAATCATCTTCGCAGTTGAATTCCAGATTGTTTTAACCGTATATTCTTTATAATCTTCTCCGTTTTTCTTTTTCATATTATAAGCCCAATCTTTTAATATATTTGCTATTTCGTGTAAAGGAGTTGTTTCTGAAAGTTTGTAATTTCGAACTTGACAAAACTCGTTAAATTGTCTCCATATAGATGATCTTGTATTTTTGGTTGATTGCGGTATTGATTTTCTTATATTTGTTGTAATTTCTTTAGATGAAATTTCCCCAAACCGACTCATAATTATACGTTTTACGTTTAACGGTACTTAATAGTTATTACCTGTCAGCTGCCAAAATAAATTAAGTGATGCAGGGCTACTAGATATGTAACAGGAAGAAGCATTTTTATCGGAGGAAGAAGCATTTTTATCGGTGATAAAAAGCTATGTAGGTTTTTATCGCTGTCAAAGTGACAAAAATGTCACCCGCATATGGACATTTTTATATAGGAGTTAATTTATCATAAGTAAAAACACAAGAGCTTTTTTTTTATCGGATAAATTTCTCTTTGTAACGAAATTATTTTGCCAATCAGTAATTTGACGAGAAAAACTTACATGAAAAAATCGCGAGACGATAGTCGAGCGATTTTTTCTAATGTAAGTTTTTCGAGCGAAATTACTGATTGGAAAAATATTGAGTTAAAAAGAAATTTATCCGAGAAAGAAAAGCTCGAGTGTTTTTTGGCAAGATAAATTAACGATATAAATAAACAGAAACAAAAATTATTTTTATTTGAAAGCAAGAGAACAGTTATTAAATGTACAATTATTATAAATAAAATTAAAAATTATGTCGGCAAAAGGATCAATTTTAATATTGTACTCACTGAAATATTTTTCTTGAATCATCTTCGCAGTTGAATTCCAGATTGTTTTAACCGTATATTCTTTATAATCTTCTCCGTTTTTCTTTTTCATATTATAAGCCCAATCTTTTAATATATTTGCTATTTCGTGTAAAGGAGTTGTTTCTGAAAGTTTGTAATTTCGAACTTGACAAAACTCGTTAAATTGTCTCCATATAGATGATCTTGTATTTTTGGTTGATTGCGGTATTGATTTTCTTATATTTGTTGTAATTTCTTTAGATGAAATTTCCCCAAACCGACTCATAATTATACGTTTTACGTTTAACGGTACTTAATAGTTATTACCTGTCAGCTGCCAAAATAAATTAAGTGATGCAGGGCTACTAGATATGTAACAGGAAGAAGCATTTTTATCGGAGGAAGAAGCATTTTTATCGGTGATAAAAAGCTATGTAGGTTTTTATCGCTGTCAAAGTGACAAAAATGTCACCCGCATATGGACATTTTTATATAGGAGTTAATTTATCGTTTAAAATATAGCAAACCAAATGTAATAAACTAAGCAGGGATGCTATCAAATTAATTAAATAAAATTGATATGATGCTTAGAATTACGTAGTTACAAAGGAAATAATGAAAAATTGAATATGTATAGAGAAAACTAAAACTTAATATTTTAACAGGTAGAACTAAATTGAATATTATTTACTAGTCAAAGTATGATTTTAATCGAGTAAATTACGTGTGTAGTGTGTAACAAAAAAACAAAAAACTTGAATTAACTGAGGGTGATAAAGACAAATAAGAGAATGCTGAATCAATTCAAAAACAACAGAAAATATTAGCTTATTAATCCGTCTCCGTAGGGGAAGAATTAAATTAGATTGCTCTGTCACAATGTTCTGGGTAGCAGGTCACGGCAAAACTCCTACGGTAGGTCGGTAAAAGCATCATGGATATTAAAACAACCTGGAGTACGACGATCGCACTGGCCAAAAAAAAATTGCAAATGAGTTTTAAAGACTTCAAATTATACTATTTGAGCTTGTTACTTACACAGACCTTTGCTCGAATACTAAACTAAAAAATTGAAATTGCAATAAGTAAGCAGTGACCAAATTTTAACGAATATTAAAACGCGATGATAACAAAGGGAAACTACAAAAAACAAATCGATGTGGAAATTTTCAGACGAAATTTGACGTTTCGTTAGATTCTTAGTTATTTGAAAATCATGGCCATCTAGTCATAATGATATCCTGCATATTGAATAGTATTAAATATATTTCCCATAGAAGTGGAATATATCTGAAAATACAGTAAATAAGTATTATGTTATTGGTACCGTTTGTAAGGTAACTTACAGGGAATTTGTTGACAATATCGAAAAATATAGGTTTCGTTTAAAAAATTGAGAGAGAAGCATTTATATTTCGATAAATGACACGACCTACTTAAACCCTGCATAAATTTTTATATTATACCATCTTGAAACATATAAAGTGTTAGACCCCAAATTGATATCCAAACAATAATTCGATGCACGATACCCATCTACCATCTACGTCTTAAAACGTCAGACGCGGCATTTGTAAAATGTTTGACATAAATTCCAATATAACCAAAACTAGTTATCGAAAGTCCACATAACCATAAATCGCTGCAAAGGTAATTTAGGTGGCTATCGAAATAATATCTAAAAAATATAGCAATTTATTTAAACTGAAAAATTTTAATATGGGTGCGGAAATTTGTAGCACCCTCAAGGTGAGGCATAATAACGAGCGATTTTAAAAAGCGCGCGAATTAAGCTGCGTCGGAGGGACGTGGAGGGGATAGTGTCAGTTACGTTCGTCGCGAAATTGCGTTTAGTCACAATGGAACGTTGGACCCCACAGCATCGTGCGTACGCTGTGAAAGCATTTTATCAAAACGGTAGTTCGTACCAGCTAGCACGTCGCGCATTTCGCAACCACTTCAACATTAATCGAAATCGGCCAGTGCCATCTGCCTGTGCGATTAAAAAGTGGGTTGAGAACTTTGAAGAGACGTCGTCAACGACAAGGAAGAAAACTGGGAGACCAATATCTGTGCGCACACCTGAAAACATTGAACGTGTAAGAGTCGCCATTGACGAAAGGCCTCGTCGCTCAGCTCGCCGACACAGCGTTACACTTGGGATTTCAAACAGAACAGTAAGAAGAATTTTATACAAAGATTTGCGCTTTCATCCTTACAAGATCCAAATGGTTCAGGCCCTTATGGAAAGAGATTATGTGAGCCGACGCCGGTTCAGCTGGATGAGTGATGAAGCGCACTTCCATCTCTCCGGTTACGTGAACAAGCAGAACTTTCGATTTTGGAGTGACGTTAATCCTAGAGAACTGCATCAGCAACCATTGCACTCCGCAGAAGTTACTGTGTGGTGCGCCATGTCTTCATTAGGGATAATAGGGCCATACTTTTTTAAGATGGCCTTGGCAATGCTGTAACAGTGACTTCGCAGAGATACGCAGAAATGTTGGAAAACTTTTTTACTCCACAACTTGCATACTACGACGTGAACGATGAGACGTTTTTCCAGCAGGACGGAGCAACATCCCACACTGCTCGAGTAAGCATATTGTCAATCGTTCGTTTCCAAATCATGTGATCTCCCGAAATGGGGATATTGCATGGCCCTCTCGTTCACTGGACGTCACAATATGTGACTTTTTCTTGTGGAGTTATCTGAAAAGTAAAGTTTACCAAGATAACCCTCCTCGAACAATTGAAGGCCTGAAAGAGCGGATCCGACAAGAAGTTCTTCAAATCCCACTGGCAATGCTACGCAATTTGATGGGTCACTTGAAGGTCCGGCTGGAGGAATGTGTGCGTCTAAACTGAAGGCATCTTACCGGAGTTATCTTCAAAAAATAACCGACGTTTTACTATTGCAGAAAATGCTTTTTCATGTATTTTAATATTATGAAATCAGAAATTTTCTTAAACGAAGTGTTTTTATTTAACAGCCTTTTAAAAATCGCTCGTTATTATGCCTCACCTTGTATATTCGTAAATAATTTTACAATATCCGCTGTGATACACTGTATACGTAGAGAAAATTTCACTTTCCCATTTTTGCTAGTTTTCACGCCAAACTCTGCCGACAGATTATTGACGCACCCTCTATAATAGATGTTTTTCGTAATTATATTTGAATATTACAATTTTTTTCTGTGACTTTTAGAAGATTAAAAACAAATATTTCCTAAAATTAAAATAAAATTTTAATTTATTTTGAATGATTCGAAAATGGTAAAAGTTTGTACACACATTATAACATCAAAGAGGTTAATTTTCGCTTAATTAGGAAACATTTTACGGTATTTTAAATGTCACCCACGTTTCGAAAAAAATCTCTGCCTTCCCCATAATTGAGAAAAGTTTAAATTAAATCCATTTAACGTTAAACGTTCCGATATAATTATGCATTTATGTCACACACAGAGATCAGTTCATTAGGAGTCATTCAAGAGACTGCCTGGGCTCATGCAGTAAATTAAAATCGATGGGGCAAAGTTTCTCCATTTCAGATTTGACATCAAAGTAGCTTTACTTTGAATTCTCCGCTGAAAGCTCGCGATACTTACTCTCGAACTTCAGAGAATTCCTTGTAAATAGCACAATGGGCAACGTTCCGATGTTTTCGGGAAGTTAGGGCGTAAATAATGTTCATGCATATATAAATAATGCGAAGAAATGTAAATTGTTGTACGGAGACTTTGTGTTGACAAAATAATAATTTGTTCCGTGGAATTCAAATGGAAGATATGGAAATGTCTATTTTGATAATGATAGCGACTGTGTCAGGGAGCTTAATACCAATTTAAGACGAAATCTATCGATTTCGTTGTTTTGTTTCGAACTCTTTTTTTCGACACGAACTTAACCTTATAGAGTGTCGATTATGTATAGAGAACGGACACGCTTACCACCCAGTGCAGTACTGGCGAAAGGCTGTATTTCTAAAATATTTAATTTTATTTATATAATTGGAAAACGAACGGGTGGTGATCTATAAAATTACGAAATACATATTTATTTGTTGAAAAGTTGTATTTATAGAGTTTTTAATTTTATTTATATAATTGGAAAACATACGGGTGGTGATCTATCTATCTAAAATTACGAAATACATATTTATTAATTAATTTTATTTATATAATTGGAAAACAAACGGGTGGTGATCTATAAAATTACGAAATACATATGTATTTGTTGAAAAGTTGTATTTTTAAAGTTTTTAATTTTATTTCTCTAATTGGAACATTTTTATTGGTTCATTTTGTCGTTCAAGTTGAGTAAAGGACTATTAATATTGACTAGCAATAGTTTCTCAAGGTTTTCTTCTGTCAATTTTGTTCTCTTTGAATTAAGTACATCCTTATAAATAGAAAACGTCCTTTCTACATCGCAACTGATTACAGGTGCATACTGGAAATATTCTTTTATTTCTTCATATTTAGCCGTTAGATTTTGTGGAATTGTCTCCATACATAATTGCTGCAATGTAATTAAATCTGGATTTCTATTAAGAATTGCTTCAAACTTTTGCCGAAGGCCACATCCGAAGTCACTTGGAATACTTTTCAAATTATTAACAGCCACATCTAATGTGATTAATCCGTCATTTAATTTGAGATTTCGATTTTCAAAATAAGTGATTAGTTTTGGCAATTTTCCAAAGTGTTCGTGAAGAAAGTACAACTGATTTTTTAAATTTGGGATTTGTGTGAGCTCCTTGCACTCACCAATACTTCTAGCATCCTCCTTTAGCAGTGTTACGAAATGTTTTAGACTATCGAAATTCTCACCATAATAACTAGTAGCTTCCAGCCATGCTCCCCATCTAGATATTACTGGAGTGGGAGGCAGTGACAGAGATGGAAATTTTTCCCTGAAGAGAGCTACTCTCAATGGTGCTTTTTTGAAAACTTTTTTAAAAGCTGAAAAAAAGCTGAAAAGTCTATCAACTTCCGGAAAAGTGTCTCTGATATTTCACAGATTCTGTGGAGAGCATGTGCTACACAAGTAATATGCAGCATATTAGGATATGTTTTCTTCAATAGTCTGCCTGTTTTTAACATATACGCAGCACTATCACTGACAAATAAAAATATTTTTTCTTTGTACGTGGCATCCGAATGAAGCATTTTTTGCTTATTCTCCTTAATGGTTTCAGCAACTGTTTCGGCATCAACTCTACTTATAACACTTGTTGCTATTACATATGAGTTATAGGGAATAGTTGGACGTAGTACACCAGGTACAACTTTTACCACACAGCGTCCTAACATATCCACAGTTTCGTCGGCGCTTATCTATATGTATTGATTTATAAGATGGCTTCTAACGCGTTCTACTGTTCTCGTGTAGCAGCTAGAAACATAATATTTGCGTAAAGGTGATTCATCAGGAACATTTCGACCAGTATATTTTTTCAGAAATATTTTTAAAGTGGGATTGCTAAGTTTATTTAATGGAATATTAGCCGCCATAAAAGTTTTACAGACTTCAGATGTGTTTGCGATCCTAAGTGACGAATTTTTGACGATATTTTACGGATTTTGTAATAAATTTCGAAATCACTGACAGTGGACATACAATCAGTATGACCGTCAATCCAACTCGCCATTGTTTTACGATGCCGTTCTCGACGTTCTTCCGTATCATATCTGAAAAAGTAACTTAAACAATGCTCTAGGTCTAAATAAATGAAAACTAATGTACGCGTAAGTTATTGAAATTGAACGAAATTCAATGCACACTTACGTCTAAATAATTGGGAGAAGTAAATTCAATCAAACGATATTAAACAGGATCTATCACAAAAATTACGATGTAATTAACAGTTAAAACTATGAAAACAAGAAACTTACTCACAGCACTTTATTTATCTTACGAAATAGAAACTAATAAATAAAATACATTATAAAAACCCCGCTTCTATCTACGCGCATGAAAACACTTTAAAAAACACTATATTCTCCGAATACAATAGCTGGCTTGTCCATTGTTATCGCGGCGAGACCAGGTGTCCGAGTAAGTCAAACAAATACTTCATTGAATTACGCCGGGATGTACTGAGCGACGTTATACACAATTCCAATTGCCGATTGCGTTTTATGGAAATTGCATCCGTTCTCTAATTATGTATTAAGGACATATAATTTGTATGCTAGTATTGAAAAAATTAAAATTAACAACTATGTCTATAGATTGATAATGCAAGTTATAAGCAGAAAATATGAATTGTACTACTATACAGGGTGATTCTAAATATATGCGACAAATTTTATGGAATGATTCCTAGGGTTATTATGACCATAAAAGTTCATATTAATGTATGTTTTAGACGGCTTAGTTTGAAAATTACGGGATGTTCAATAGTAAATTAAAAGTTCATACAATAAAACCTACTAACATTTGCATCTTTATGTCTAATCAAAATATACACACATCTAATAACTAAAAATATAACTTTGAAGGTCTTTATTTGATTTTAATAAATCTTGTAAACACACCTGTGTTTTACCTGAGACCAGTGAGTATAATACTCTACAAAATCCAAGGTATGACATAGTGTTCTTATTTTAAAATTACTAAGGCAACAAAACTTACGGATTTGTTAATAGTTTTTCCAAAATAGTAATATTTTTAAAGAGAACTGGCTGTTTCATATTCATGCGACGAGAATATACCCTACCACATGAGATACTTGATTTCACACAAAGGTCTTTATTTAAAATCTCAAGTACTTAATGAAGATTTTTAAATATGAGTCCGAAACCCAGATATCTTTAAATGCTCGTGAGGCCTTTCCCTACTTGCGATTTAAAAGATGTCTGTGTTATTTTTTCTGTTTTAAAAACAGGAATTAAAATTAATTCGTACAAACAATAGATTAATTTTTAAATACATTGCCATGGAGAGAAAATAAATATTTATAATGTCACATATTTCGTTTCATTCATTACAAAAATCTTAAATTAAATATATTTTATTGGAAAATAGATAATTTATTTAAATCATGGATGCATATAGCAAAGACGGAAAAGTTTCAATACTAATGTGATATCAGAAGAATAACAGTTTAAGGGAGGTCAGAGACATGTTTTCCGTTAATTACACTAACAGGCCTATATCTTGTGCAAAGACAATTTTAAATATTTATAATAGATTCAGAGAAGATGGTTTGTCTTTTAAATTCACACAAAAAAATAATAAAATCAATTATGTGTTAACAGAAGACATGAAGCTGAATATCCTGTGTTATGTAGAAGAACGGTCTGTAGGATCGCTTTTAGATGTAACCAGGCACTTTGGAGTATCGTACGGTTCGGTGTACAGAAGCCTGAAAGAATTCAAATATAAACCATACAAGGTATCAAACCATCAGGAGCTTTTCGAGGAAGATAAAGTAAAACGAACTGATTTTTGTGGAAAAATGTTTAATATGTTGAATGAAAACGAAGCAATTTTAACCCTTAACAGTGCTGGTGAAATAAGCTAACACTTATCTGCTGTGGGGTCCGTCCGAACCCCAATTTCCAGTTGATAAAAACAAAAAATGTTTACATTGCTTATTTATTTTTTTAAAGAAATACAACAAACAGTAATATTTATAAGCGATTAAACGTTATTAAAACATATATTGCAAACAAAACTGGTGTGATCTGGGCAAATGTGTTTGCCGCATTTTTTGCATACACTCTTAACCTTTCGGTCTTTGTCCCTGGAGCAGAGATCGCATCGCTTTTTTCGTGTTGGCTCAGTGTTCGTAAAGGTTGTAGGTAGCTCTTTACCCAACTGCTTGCAAATTATTGTTTGCAGTTCACGCGGTAATCGGCTGAGATTTCTTCGTTGCATATGCGCAGTAATGAGGCTTTTTCCGAGGCTTACCAGCAAATGTCGCCTTTTAAATGTTTCTTCTCGCCCACAGTTCAATACTACCATACTATTTACACCTGCTATATTTATCATAGCGTAAAAAATTACCATGGGCCAACGCCTGGTACGTCTAACTACTGAATAATCGGCGCATAACTGATCTAATACATCTACGCCAACTTTGGTCCTATTATAATCATTGATCATATCAGGTTTTCCATTTTCAGTGCTTATTTTTTTATCGTGGTGCATGGTAGATATCAATGACACCGATCGGTTTTTTTTAGGCACATATGAAGCTATTGTTATGTCCAAATATCGTAGAACCCACTTGTCTCCTTCTGTTAGGCTTAAACTCAAGTGGTAATTGCGGTTTGTTGATTCTTATAGTTCCTAAAAGGGTCAAGCCTTGTTCTCTCAGTTTGTTACATAACTCGACTGACGAGAACCAATTATCAGTTCTGACATTCCGATTTGTGTTTTGTATGGGAGGTATGAGCTTTAAGACGTCGCGGGTTGGTACAGATAGTTTATCTATTGATACTGTATTTCCCTTGCCAGTATAAACAAATGCATTACACACGTAGAAAGTACGTGCATCGCAGAGGCACTTAATTTTTAGACCATACTTCGCCGGTTTCTTGGGCATGTACATTTTAAATGAACATCTGCCTCGAAATGGTACCAACATCTCATCGATGGTGAGATATTCTCCTGGAGTATATAAAGATTCACAATTCGCAATAAAAATATCCCAACATTCCTGTATTGCAGCCAATTTATTATGCTCTTTTCTTTGATCTCTTGTAAGTGCATCATCAAATCGCAAACATGACAAAATAAACAGAAAACGAGTTACACTCATTGTAGCCCGAAAAACATCCCGACCAGTTCCATCATTGGCAAATAAAGCAGATATATCCTCGTGATTAGATTTCATAACACCTGATAGATATAAAAGACAAAGGAAAGCGTTTAGTTCAATCATATCCAGTTCAGCTGTGTACGATGGCCGAGGTACTTGAAATTGCTCATGTCTGTTCCTTATTTTCACATTTGTATGCAACAAGATGGTCTCTAGCATATTATCAGTAAAAGATAACTTCCAGGCTGCTGTAATGTCATTTTTATCGATATTTTTGGCTCTCCCTTTGGGGCCTGGTAGATGTATAATCAGATTGTGAGTGCGAGTACGTTAACGACTTTTACATGCCTTCTGCCATTTAAAATTTTTATCCTTACCATAAAATACATTACTATCATCGGAATCGTTATCAGAATGGCTTTCATCGCCATCTGAAGAAGCTTCTGAATTTGTTTCATGATCGCTAACTTGAAATTCGTTTTCTTCAGCTGCGCTTTCTTCATCGGAATAAAAATTTGGATCATTCGCTATTTCATTTAATTCTGATTCAGTCAAAGGTCTACTCCACTCATTCATTGACAAAATTACACTAAAAATAATGCATTATATAGTTAGGTTTTTGAAGAGCTAATAATAATTTCACTGTACACTTACGTGTTGGTGGGGTCTTTAAAGATTCGAGGTCTTATAATTTTCAAAATAATTTAGCTGTTGACTTTACAGCTACACACGTCTCTTATAACTAACCTAATTTAAGATTACGTTGACCCACAACGCCATCTGTTTAATACTCTAAAGAATGCTAACAGAAAACTATACCGCCAGGTCCGCGCGGACCCCACTAGCACAGTTAAGGGTTAATTAAAATAATTTTTACTGATGAAGCTACATTTACCATAAATGGTGAAGTCAACTCTCAGAATTTCCGGTTTGTATCCTACATTTATCAATTGAAAAATACTAAATTTCCTTTCCATTAATCCATTAAGTATTGGTAACGTACAAATTCACATGCCCAAAACCTAACCCGAACACAGTACCCTCAAAAAGTTAATGTCTGGATTGGAATAATAAGCGATAGACTTACTGGCCCATTTTTTATTAACGGTAACTTCACTGCAGAAAAATATTTAATTCTCTTACGAAACCACATCATTCCAACAATTGAGATACTAAATGTTTGGTTCCAAGTGGATGGGGCTTCGGCACAATCTGCTCACGCCGCACAGTGTTTCGCCTAGAACATGCTAGGTGGACAAAATTCATGTTATCATTTCCAGGAAATCTTATTTGCAAAACGTAAACAACACTCCCAAACCCCGAATTCCGAGAAAAGGTTGTTTGTCAAATGCGCAAGTGGTGAGTCATAAAGGTCAGAAGTCATGAGTTTAATGCAACCCTTTCATTCAATCAGTTGCAATTTAGCGACACTTTCGTGCACATCTCATAGTGGCATATTGTAATATTGTGAAAGTTTTTGTGATGGATATTAATACTGAGGGGTAAGTACTATTTTTTAATGTATTTTTTTTAATCAGAATCTATTAATTTGAATTTTTAGTATTTTTTTTAAATAGCCTATACATTTTAGCGTGTTTTTTTTTATAAAAAAAACTTTGAAAGTTCAGAATATACAGACATTCACCTCTATCCGGGCTAGTTTTTAGATATTACGCAGAAATAACTTTATTCTTCGTAAAAATACACATATTGTTTAGCACACTTCAGTACAACATGTTTTTTTCTTTTTTTTCAGAACACGTTTACTCTATTTCAAGGGTAGCATTTTTTTATGAGTGGTTGAAACACACGAAGAATGAAAAAAATTCGCGTGTATATGACTATCTTTTTTCAAAATTTCACTTTGGAGACATTACTGAACGCAGCCAAAAAGGAATAAAGTTGAAGATATTCAACTTGTCTAATAAGATTGGTGCCAAATGGTTGGCTTCAGGAAAGTCGAAGGAGCGTTTTTTAATTAAAAATAGGACTTGGTTGGATGAAGCAGACACACAGTTTACTGCGAGTTCTTTTGCGCCACAACCTTTGACATCAAGTGAGGCTGTGTGACTCCTCCAGGAAGACCTCGCAAAGACTTCGAGGAATCGTCGTTTAAGACGACGAAACGTCGCGTCGTGGATCTCGTAGAATCTCGATGTGTCAGTGAATTGGTGACTGCTGCCGAAATTGGTGTGCGTTCAGCAGAGCAAAGGAAAATTGTCAATGTGATTAGAGACATTAGTGAGAGCCCAGATAATATTATTAAGTCTAAAAATACCAGTTCCGTTAATCCTAGGCAATTAAGTAGTGCCGAAGCCTTAGCTTACTATATAGATTCTAAGTCAACAACGCATTCTTACAAACAAACTAGGAAGTGGTCCATGAAGGCGGGGCATAATGTGTTTCCGTCATATTTTAGTTTAAAAAAGTCCAAACAGGCCTGTTACCCTGCAGAGGAGCATATTGCTATAACAAAAACTCGTGCTGAAATAAATTTGCAAGCCTTATTAAATATAATAGTGGAACGTCTAGTATTAGCACAGAATGAATTTATCAGCAGTGTGCTCCCAACAAGTTCATCGTTTACACTTGTTAGTAAATGGGGATGTGATGGAAGTTCTGGGCACAGCACATACAAAGAGAGATTTGAGAACACTAAAGATACGGACGAGTTTCTTTTCGTATTTTCTTTAGTTCCCCTTAAGTTATATGATGGGTCCAAAATTATTTGGCAAAATCCTCGCCCTTCATCAACTTTGTATTGTCGCCCAATCAAATTTATATTTGCCAAAAAAACGAACGACTTCACGTCAGCGGAGACAAATAGATTGTTGGAAGAAGTTAATGCTCTTCTTCCAACACTTATCAACTTTGGTGATTCTCAAATCTCTGTAAAACACGAACTTTTGCTGACAATGACAGACGGAAAGGTGTGTAACGCCTTAACGGAAACTCGTTCATCCCAAAAGCGTTTTATCTGTGGCGCCACCCCCAAGACGATGAACGATGACCCCGCGATGTTTAACAGCAATCAAGAACATTTTGGCTTTGGTTTATCTACACTTCATGCTTGGATTCGTTGCTTCGAATGTCTTATACATATCAGTTACAAGTTGAATATTAAGACATGGCACGCTAGAAGCAACGAAGACAAAGCAGATATCAGGGTTCGTTCCGAGGAAATCAAATTGAAATTTAAGAACGAAATGGGACTCATTGTAGATAAACCAAAGCCAGGATTTGGTTTTTTAAATGATGGAAATACAGCCCGTCGCTTTTTTAAGAATGCTGAGATCAGTGCTCAGATCACAGGGTTGGATGTTACAATTATAAAAAAGTTTGATGTTATTTGGAGGACATTGTCTTCTGGATTCGAGATAAACTTAGTTGAATTCAATAAATTTTGTCTTGAAACCAGAAAACATTATCTTAGTCTCTATTCGTGGTACTGTATGCCTGCTACTGTGCATAAAATATTAATTCACAGCACAGAAGGCATCAAAGCGGCATTGCTTCCAATTGGGCAGCTTTCCGAAGACGCTCAGGAAGCACGGAACAAAGATTGCCGCAGATTTAGGGAGTACAACACCCGCAAGTGCTCGCGTGTTGCCACGAATAGAGACTTACTGTCCATGTTAATTATAACATCTGATCCTTTGATCAATAGCCTTCGAGAGATTCCCAAAAAAAGCCGGAAAAAATATGTACAGATGTATTAAAGTTAATTGTAAGCCCCAGCATAGAAGAGTCAAGACTGGAATCGTCATCATATTGTCGCACAATGCCACAAAATGATGACGATTATACAGTAAACGACTTATCAGAAGACTCTGATTATGATTATTAGGTTAAGCTACTATTTTTAGTTATGTTGTTAAATAATTTTGTTTGTTTGTATATTATTTTTATTAGTATAGTATATACGAGTATATTAATTTAATATGACTATTGGACGCTAATTGTAGTATGTACTCGTGCTTGTACTAAGCATGTAAATCATGACTTGTAAATTTTTCTTTATCAATAAATGAGTATTTTAGTATATGTATTTGAGTATTTTAAATATATTTTTCTGATTTAAAAAAAATCGTTTTTTATTACAAAATAAAACAAAAAAACTGTAAATAATATCTAAATATGACTACCTCTATGTAAAAGCATCTTTATATAACATAAAATAATTTTGTCCACCTAGCATGTTCTGCGCGGCACACTGTGCGCCGACAGGAATTTTTTAAACACATTTCAAAGCCGATGAATTGGCAGGTTTGGCTCCATACCATGGCCCCCAAGATCAGCTAATTTATCTGCAAATAATTTCGTTCTTTGGGGTTATTTCTTTCTTTGGGGTTACCTAAAAAGCAAAATTTATAATAACTTGCAAATTCACAACTTGGATGAATTGAAAGAACGTATACTTACTGCATGTGATGGAATAAATCCAGAATTTATTCGGAATACCCTGCATTGCTTTTAAAATCGCCTTGCTTATTGCCTTGAAAGACAAGTAGGACATTTCGAAAATTTGCTTTAAACGATTTTGTTTTGTTGTTTTGTTTATCTTAATTAATCGTTAGAATAATTTAAAAAAGGTATATAACCCCTTACCACAATTATTAGTCGTATCCTAAATACGTATTTCGACAACTAAGTTGTCATCATCAGTAGGTAAAAACTACTAATTAAAAGTCACACGGGGCACAGTAAAGTAAAATAAACGCTTCCGCACAACTACTATACACTGCAACCCTGTAAAGACTAGTCCCCCCCAGTCTTTACAGGGTTGCAGTGTATAGTAGTTGTGCGGAAGCGTTTATTTTACTTTACTGTGCCCCGTGTGACTTTTAATTAGTAGTTTTTACCTACTGATGATGACAACTTAGTTGTCGAAATACGTATTTAGGATACGACTAATAATTTTGGTAAGGGGTTATATACCTTTTTTAAATTATTATTTAACCACAGTCTCCATTGAAAGAATCGTTAGAATAAATTAATTTTTTCATTCAAACTGAGATTTTCTTTTTTTCTAAAAACATAACCTAATTCTTTGCGGCTTTATTTTCTTTAGTATTACCCACTGTTGCCAGTATAAATATTATTGCCAAACTAGATTCTATAATACTTTTGCGATAAATTTTAAGTTTTGAAATAGATTTAATGAGTTTCATGTACATTCTGTATGGCAATCAAAATAATTTCCCTTTGAATGCTTAAACATTCATATCTTTAATAGTTAGAAAATATAGTAAGATGAAACTCATTGCGTTATATCTTTAGCTAATAGGAAAAGTTTGGGTGTAATTTTAATAAAATAAATACTTAGTTTACTTATTAATATTTTTAAAATTTTTATTTAGGAAGAATATCATATTAACATTTTTCGGTTTTACTCTTGCATACCTCTGTTCTATTATTAAACGGGCTGTACTATACACACTCTCACTTTCTGCTGAACTCGCTGGAATACAGAAGTATTTCCTAGCACGTTGTTTTAAGGGTTTCAACTCCATTCCTGTTACCTAAGAGAAAATCCAAATAAAAAATGTATTTACCCTTTTTTCTTTAAAACTTATCTTCCAAAATAAAAGAGGATCTACGTTATCATTTTTGAATTTAGCCTTTCGAGGTATTGCCTTATAGTTATTATTACATCGGCTGTAATTGA
Source organism: Melolontha melolontha (assembly GCA_935421215.2). Lineage (NCBI taxonomy): Eukaryota > Metazoa > Arthropoda > Insecta > Coleoptera > Scarabaeidae > Melolontha > Melolontha melolontha. The sequence goes on from OW285236.1 coordinate 218,940,625, forward strand.
TTTTATTTGCTCTTATTCTTTCTTGCAAAAATCCAAATAATGAAAGTGACTTTTGATGAGGACTAATGTCTACTTCGATTACAGGCATTTGTTCTTTATCTTCAGGATCAACATTCTTCATAATATTAAACATTTTTTGATCTAGAAAAGAAGTAATCCCGGTAGCATTTTCAGTACTGTCCTGAACCTCCTTCATATGAAAATAGCTTTTTTTTAACGGATTCCAAAAGTTGATTGTACAGTGTCATCCCTTCCTCAATCTTTAATTCCAGTAGTGATGCTGTCAAGTAATTGTACAGTCCAAATATTATTGTGATTATTAAAGAAATAGTAACATATTTGTTACCTACAAGAATTTCTCACTACTGCTCTTTGAGATAAATTTCTCCATTTTATAAAACCATTTATTCGTAAGATACAACGTCGTCTTATTTGTTTTTATCGTGTTACTGAAATGGCCCCTATACGTGCGTTACGTTCGGTAATTCATTAGAAGTAATGTGAGGACGTTCTACAATTATATGGAAAAATACAGTATGACTGAAGTTTCCTTTTGTTAACTTAAATAACATAAAACAAACTTCAAAACAATAACATTTTTTAATTTAAAAATAAAAAAAAAATATAAATTAATAATAGCAAAAAAAACGATATTTTTAGGATAGTTAATACGTACTTTACATGTCTACAACAGGTGTTTGAAGTTTCCCCCACCGACTCGCACACACAACTCCAAACGTCGAATGAGTGCTTCGTTGACACGCTGAAGGACATTTTGCTCCCGTATAAAAGCACTTGCTTCATTCACACGATTTTGCAATTCATCGATGGTATCTATTTCATTCACATACACCAGTTGTTTTAAATAGCCCCAGAAGAGAAAGTCCAGCGGATTTAAGTCAGGAGAACGCGGTGGCCATGCGACAGTACCTCCGCGTCCAATCCAATGATCTTGATACACAGTATTTAAATGTCTACGAACAGTGTGTGTAAAATGTGCCGGAGCACCATCATGTTGAAACCACATCCGATATCTAATATTTAGGGGAACATCTTCTAAAAGCGGTTGTAAATTATGTTGTAAGAATTCTAAATAAGTTTGGCCATTAACATGAGCAGGGAGAATAAACAGGCCGACAATAAAGTTATCTATTATTCCCGCCCATAAATTTAGCGAAAATCGCTGTTGATTATGCACACGAAGGACCGCACGAGGATTGTCTATTGCCCACTGATGCAGATTATGCAGATTATAAGTCCCTTCACGTGTAAAAGTAGCTTCGTCTGTAAAGAGAATATTAAATAAAAAATTTTCGTCTTCGCGATTTCTTTGAAGCAACCATTCACAAAATTGTACCCGAGCCGGATAATCACGAGGCTTTAATGTTTGCACTCGTCGGTAGTGAAAAGGATAAAGTTGAGCTTCTCTTAAGGTTCGCCAAACAACAAACTGTGATACGTTAAACCGATTAGCAAGGTGTCGTGTGCTTAAGTTGGATAATTTTCTATTGCCACCAAAATCTCTTCTTCAGCAGCTAAAACGTTTTTATCACGTCCTGGCCAGTATCTCGGCGTCGAGGTTGTAATTCTCCGGTATCGCGAGCCCGTTGAACAACTGCTATAAACGTAGGTGCCGACGGTAAATGTCGATTCGGATATAATTCAGAATATCTACGACGCGCTTCATGACTATTCTGTTGACATTCACCGTAAATCAAAATAATATCAATTAACTCACTATTGGCAAAGTGGTATGCCATTTTATGTTCATACAAAAATATTTTTCAACTAGCAATAAAGTAAAACTAACGTCTTATTACTACGAAAAATACCGTTGAACTAATATTTTACCTGCGAAAAATTGCACGCATTGTTTCTCTTGACGTCACTAAGTATACAAATAAACCGGGCATTTCATTCTATCACATGTACCAAGTAAACTGCAGTCTCACATATTAAACTTGACCCTGACACAGTTTGATATCGTTACGGCCACTCATCGGTTACTGACCTATTATGCATGAAATTTGTACAGTGAAACTTGAAAACATTGGGCGTTGTTACTAGACAACTTTTATTAAAAAAAAATTTTACTATTTTATTTGTTGAATTTTTTGGAATATATCCCCCAAAAAAAAAAACAAAATGAAACTTCAGTCATACTGTATATTTGTACTTTTTTGTTATATTTTCTACCTTTTTTGATATACTAATTTTACTATCTTAGATATAATTATTGCAACCTAAAAGAAATACTATACATCTTTTTTGAATTTGTTAAAAATATTTAAAATTGTCTTCGCACAAGTTATACGCCTGTTGGGATAATTAACTGTTTTAAATTGTGTATTTTTCAATAAAATGTATTTTATTTAAGATTTAACTATGAACGAAAAACAGAAATTTTTGACAGTTTGAAAATTTTACTGGTGTATAACTGGTTGCCTACTATATGCCAACTTACATTTATGCCTATGTGTAATTGGAAATGAAAGAAAGTCAGTCAATGCATTATACCTATATGTAATGACAAAAGAAAATTCCTGACAACTGCTTTCAATGAATTTTAAGCAATTCCTTTTTTTTTAACAATTTTCTATATATATGGCTGGTGACGTCATTTCCAACAATTTTTCTAACTTAATTTTATTGTATTAGTACATTTTATTGTATGAAGTTTTATTGTGATAACCCTAGGAGTCAGCTCATAAAATTTGTCGCATATCTTTAGAATCACTAGAGATAATATTAGAAGAAGCCCTTAGTTACGTCATGGCATTTTCTCTTTTAATATCTGAAGAAAAAGTTCGTTACATGAAAATATATTTTGTTAAATCGAACCAAAAATGTAAATATACAAATTTTAATTACATGTTTTTAAATATTTGTAAAATCTAGAATATTGTTAAACCGAAGTTAGTTCAATAAAGCATCCGCTGTACATAGTTAAAATAAACAAAATTGAAAATTAATATAGTGATATTTTTTTCCAGTCAAATCTCTTAACATATTTGAGTATTCCAAAGTCAATGCAGCTATTTTCCCTACAGATTTATCCTAACTAAATATGCTTTATCGCACCTCGGTAATTGTACGTAATCGTGAATAAATGGATCTAATTTAAAAATTTCGAATTACTTCCGAAATAGAAATGCGTAAGGTACAGTAAAAGGTGTTCGACGGTACTAGAGGCATGAAAAATGAACCTTTTTCATGCCTCTAGTACCGTCGAACACCTTTTACTGTACCTTACGCATTTCTATTTCGGAAGTAATTCGGAATTTTTAAAGCTTTCTTAAGGTTATTTAAATAATTGAATTGTGTTCGACAATATGTATAGGCTTTAACTAACAAATCGGAGACTGTGGCTTATAAGTGAATAATAAAATTAAAAAACCCTTACCACAATAGAATTTAATGATTCTAAATACGTATTTCTACAACCACGTTGTCATCTTCAATAGAAAAACAGTGTAACACTTGAACGCACAAAAACACTCACAGAAGGATTGTTCTGAACGTCTTCTAGTTTAACACTAAAATCTTCAATCTTGAATGCTACAAAAATTACCTACATTTTGGTAAACCCCACCTATTCATGCAAGAGCATTAACCCATTATTTGTAAATTCTATAGAAAAACCGTTTAGAAATATTATAAAAGCCGTAATTTAACATACATTAAGAATCCAATTATGAAACTAATCCTTAAATTATGTTGAAATGTAAATTTGGAAATTACGTTCATATTGAGTCAGAATATTTTAATGGCAAATATTGTAATGAAACGAATTTAAAAATAAATTCCATGAATTCGAATATTTTTTAATGGTTTTCCTATTTTTCTTGCTTTAATAACATCTAACTGTCAATTATCTCAAATAAAGAAGAACCTGGTATAGGACCCAAATCTGCGTTAATTACGTTATTCCTATTTTTAAAGATAAAAATGCTCTCAAAATCTATCTAATTCGCGGGGGCGTGTGACGTTTTTTATTAATCTCAGACAGTCAGATGTTACGTTGTCATCTGATTCAAGAATATGTCGGGCAACACTTGATTTTTCCGGTCTATTGAATCTAATATGCGAAACATGTTCTTTATAACGAGTTAGAATTGAACGTTTTATTTGACCGACATATTTTTCATCACAAGACTTACAATTTATTTCATAGATTCCAGATTTGTTGTTTACCTCATTTTGTACCTTCATTGTAGGAACGCCGTTTGTCTCCATAGCCTTCATGAACATTTCAATACGTTTTGGAACACCATAATAGACAAAACAACTGTAATGACTAAACCTGGTCATGTATTCAAAATATCCATTTTGTCAACACGACCTTGTTGAGTTATGAATGATCTTACACCACATTGTTTTTATCTTGTAACGAGGTCACTAAGCTAAGGGAACACACTCTAATATATAACGAGACACTCAAGAGGTTCCTACAGTCAGAGTGCGAGAATTAAGGTCACAGTCACTACAAATCTAGCGCCTCATATTTATAATGTAGTATTTACTGTTGTTATCGTTGTTATTATCGTTATTGAATTAGATGTTAATTATTTAATCGTTGTCCTGCATATTATTTATCATACTGATAAACCTGCTGTATAAATGGAACTGACTCGGCAACAATGTTACCTCCGGGACCAGATGACATTACATCCTGCCCATCCTGCGATCCTGCCCACGTCTGATATTACATGGCAATCCAACCTTTAGTTAGATGATCAGATATTACATGGTGATCCTGCCATCCCATCATCTGACATTACACAACAATAACAAATACCACAGAGAAATAATATTAACAACAATAGACGATTTTGAAATAAAAAGCTTTTAAAAATTGTAGCAGATTACTATACAAGTCATTTATTTAACAATTGAAAATGGCCTTCTTGTTTGATAGTTCGTGCATGGCTAACTTAGTATAAAACGTAAAACTATTCATTAGTGCATTTAATATTCAATAAAAGTATGAATGTGAGAGTTTGAAGATTTAATCTAGTCAGGAAATAATTCATTTTTTTTGTTAAAATAAATAAATTGTTAAAATCTCGAGTTTAAATCACTTGTTTTTGGAAATTAGCTATTTTACCAATTCATTTATAGCTTATGATATTACTAATGAAAACTGCTTTCCAGGAAGTAATGTTTTTGATCTCAATAGCAATGTGGAGGTTTATTGTATCCAGAATTTAACAAAACATTCTAAAACGTAAAAATATACCGCGTGTTCCATTTAATAACAATTTAAGTAACAAATTGGATGTCTATTTCTAGTATAACCTTAAGTGAAACAGCAAATATGATATTATTTTTAGAATCCTTGAATCGTATTACAAAGGTATACCGCCTAATTCTGAGCAAACGCAACGATGCGAATGTATGAATATTTCTCCCGCTCCAAATAGAATTCCCCTGAATGCCGTAGGCGTGTCAACATCGATGTGATATGTCATACATACTTACATATTATGGAGCCGCGTAAGAAAAATTATCTGATTACCAAATTACCATTAAAGGACTATAAATTGTTTAGTCCTGTGTTATTGTAATGATTTTATAATAAATACGTTATACTGACGATGGCCACACAAAGCGTAATGAAATTATTAATAAGCGGTTAAGAAATAGCAAATAAGGCATCAAGAGTTATAATAAATTAAATTTTAATAATAAAGGTTACAAAAACTATTCATAGAAAACTAAATAAACTTCAGAAATAAATATAAACTAAATTAAATTCTACTAAGGTAAAGAAAAATTGACTGTTACAAACAATAAAATAAATTGTTCATAATGAGAAATTAATTATTATTAATAACGGTAGGCAACTATTTACTTTTGAAAATATAAACTTAATTTTCTTCAAAAATGCACTGCTCTTAAATAAAAGATTCAAAGTTAGCCCCTTCTTTAGCTAGACAATATCCCAATCTGTCACAGAAATTAATTCGGTCATTGTCTAACATTTCGGGTCTAATAGTGTTCGAAGCCTCCAAAATTTTGTGCCGCAACTGGTCCAAGTTCTTTGGTCTAACGTTCTCTGCACCATAAATTTGTTGTTTTAAATAACCCCAGTAAAAGAAATCCAGTGGAGATAAATCTGGAGAACGTGGTGGCCAGCTAATATTTTCTGAATGAGTTCCAATCCACCGGTTAGGAAATTGTTCTGATAATAGTTTCGAACAGCCAACGAGTTGTGAGCGGGACAACCATCTTGTTGGAAGTATATGGTTCGTAAATCTATATCTGGTAGCTGCTGAATAGTAGGAAGAATTTGTCTTTGAAGTAACTCTAAATATTTTTCTGCGTTTAAGTTTCCCTGAATAAAAAACGGTCCAACGATATGGTTGTTTAACAAACCCGCCCAAACATTTACCTTTTGTCGTTGCTGGCTATTGGACGTTAAATATCTATGTTCACTTTCTTTGGCCCAGAACCTAGTTGCACTTGAGTTATGACTTTTCACAAGTGGGAAGGAAGACTCATCAGTGAAACAAATATTTGCAGCAAAATTGTTATTTGTGTTAATTAAGTCAACTAACATTTCGCAAAAATTCATCCGCTTAAACTCATCGCCGTAAAATAATTGATGATGTTTGGTATATTTATAATTACGAAAACCATAATTTTAGTATGCGGTTAACCGAAGAGCGGCATATGCCTAAATCGTTGGAAATATCTCCAAGACTCAAATTTGAATTTTGTTCTATTGCAGCGAATACTAAAATGGACGTATCATTAGGAACTCTGCGATTTGGGAATATAGGTTTTAAATTTTGTACAGAACCAGTAAAATTTATTTTCTTTTTAAGCCTAAAAATTGTAGCTTTGTTCGGGATGGGCCTGTCAGGATACCTTCCGGCAAATAAATCGCATACTCTTTGATAAGAATTATCAGCGTGGTAGCATTTCATCATTTTGGCTTTCTCTTCTAGTGTATAACGCGGCATGATCACTATTCAACCGCCTAAGAGACACCGTATAGGGTGACAGTGGTGACACTAATTTGTGACATTAATTGTCAAATCGTTGCGCGACAGACTGTTTTGTGATTGGCTAAACGCGTTCAGGGGATTTTTATTCGGAGCGGGAGAAATATTCATACATTCGCATCGTTGCGTTTGCTCAGAATTAGGCGGTACACAATTTTATTTAGAAACAATGAATCGTTGCGGAGTTACACTGTATAGCTATGCTAGCGATCAAGACGATGGGGAAAATATTTTGAAGATGATATTTATTCGAACACAGTACCGAAAAGATGAATTAAACCTTAATTTTCATAAGAGCAATAATTGCTGTGTTTTGTTAGCGAAACTAGGTTTGTATTAATCGATATAAATCCACTAATAATACTACAATCGCCTCGTTGCATCTTCTGAACGTATATGTCGAACATGTTGCCAGTGAGAGGGATGTAAACTGAACCGATGTAATGTTTGATCAACTCTCGTCGGTACAATTGAAAAACGCAGACTAGTACTTGTACATTGGTTGTTGGACTACGGTCTCCACTTCGTTTAATGCTCGTCTCCGTTAATATGTTCTTCGCCTGGTTGTTCTGGTAATACTGGATGAGACATTTTTTGGTCAGAGGATTTGGTTCAATGATTATAACACGCATTGCGATGTACGAGGGTAGTTTGAAAGGTGCCGAACCTGATATGGAAACAAGTATTATTCCTAAGCCATGGTATCCTCGTTCAATGAAAATCTCTGTCGCCAAGCTAAAGTTTAAGCTTAAGAAACAGAAAACAGACCTTGGCGACCGCCAAAGTATGAGCTGGCGATAACAGCATTTTCTTCTCTTCAGATGCGGCCGGTTTTTGCAATTTTTACCTTCAGGTTATAAAGTAATGATGTGTATTACACTTTCGTTCTTGTTTTATCTTTTTCAAGATAGTTAACGAATACAATTCCGTAACCATTCCAAAAAATGGAACAGCTTTCACTTTTTTGGAAGAGGTTCACTTTTTGCAGTCCATTGTTTTGACTGTTCTTTTATCTCAGAAGTGTAGTCGTGTGGTGGTTTCAAATTTTATCTTCGGTTATGAATCGACGCAAAAAAACCTGATCAGTTTCAATCAAACCGCACCAACTAGCCATCAGGAATATTTATTCGAATCCGTTTTTGGCTCAGAACGAGCAAGCGTAAGTAATACAGTGTACTCCCGTTATTCACTGGGGTGGTCCTCCACAAAAACACCGCGAAAATTGAATTCGCGTATAACGGGCTACAAAAATAACAGGTATGTATGCATGTAGTCAATACAAATAGATATGCAGACATAACATAATCGACAAATTTGAATTTCTGGTACAAAAGTAGAAGAGGAAAAGAGCGCGACGGAGAAAAGTAAAGAAAGACGTATAGCGAGCTTTCCAATGAATATATATGCAAGTAGATTAAGGAAGATACGATAAGGTTCAGTCAGATTATAGCTAGTCAGTAAGTCTGTTGCTTTAGAGGGTTGTAGGACGCATCTTAGAAATACGTATAAAATTCGCCACGAATATTTACAGAAAAATATTTATTTCATGGTGTATTACTTTTATGAGGATGTACAACAAAGCTTATATTTTCCGCGTATAAATAAAATGAACTGAAATATTAATTCTAAATTATATAAAAAAAAATAAATGTAACTCTTATGAAAAGAAAATAAATTAACTCTTCTCCGATAATCAAAAAAAATAAATATTCTAAATTAAAGGTTCAAATAACCCACCACATTGTTCTTGGCCAACCTATAATAAAATTCTTGTTTGCATGTCAGGTATTAAAGTTAAGAATGCTCTCAATATCTTTTCTCGCAATTCATTTATATTATGCATTATTTCGTGGAGATTACTGTATACTTTTTGTTTGATATGTCCCTATAGAAAAATATTGTGCTAGTAAAATACTATGCTGTTCTTGCTTTCATTGCTATTATCCTAACCCTATCGTATGTCCTATATTGGGAAAATTGCAAGAGAAAATTTGAAAAAATCCATGATTCAGTGTGATACTCCAACAAGTTAAAAATCAAAACTTCACATTTATGAAAACACACATATACTCGTATAATATTCAGGACAAACAACAGATATTTTCTGCTGTTTTGAACAAAGAAAAAAAGGGAAAACAAAAAAAGTTTAAATTTTATCACGCGGAAAATATAAATCCTCAATCGTTCGTGCATTATAATTCCGAGTGTTGTTTTTTATGGTAATACAATTCAACAGCACACTTCTAACGCAATCCTTACTATTCCCTGTAACTCATTTCCATGGTTATAAAGCATTTCAGACGCGCCATTACTCCAAAATATGTATCATGTTCAACATAACAGACGTACATTTATTTTTATGATTGCATTGCCATTTTGTTAAATCAACAATGCAAAGCGTATATATAATAAACATTTGTGTTTATCTACATCCCCTTTCTTCTATCATTTTCTGTTTGCTATGTTACAAATATTAGTGATATCTTGATATGATAGAGACATGGCTCATTATTAACTATATTGCATATCTTATGCAATTTATTTCGTTAATTAATGAAGTTTTAACTTCCATACCTCGTGCAGCTTAGGCCTATGCGGACGATCTTAAGATTTATTGTACCATTTTGACCCTAGAAGATATACATAAACATTGCAACTATAAATACGTACATAGTGTAACTTAAAATATGTATATATATAAATATATATATATATATATATATATATATATATATATATATATATAATAACTTCGTGACCTTGGTATGATATGGTTGGGCAGTCAGGTGCCATTCCGCCTTTCCAGCAAGAGTGAGGAACCATGCTACGCGGCGCTATCTCGTCGCCGCGCAATGCACACACCACTAGGACCGGTCCTGGGCGACAACCTGGCTAGGTTGCCGTTAACAGCACACACACGTTCGACTTGTGTGCTATGCCCCCGCTTCGGCGGAAAACGTTAAGATGGCATAAGTGTGACCATCGTCGACCGAGGTAGCCACTAAGAGTGTTCCCTTAGTTGCGATGAGCAACCCCGTACAGGGTGCGCTTCGCCTGTCTGCGCCTTGCCTCGTTGGGGCGGGGGTCAGACCGTCGAAGTACTGCACGGAATTGTAAAGAAGTTGTCGGGAAAGGGTTGGCGGCCCTACGCAACGGCTGGTTATCCGACCTCTCTAAATTCATGCGACCGATCACTAAACACACGCACGAACGCACCGACATACAAAACCCTACACTTACGCTCTCACACAAAACCACACACCCATAGAGAGACGCAAGCTGCCAGCAGCAACCAACACACAAGTTCATACCCAGAAGGAGACACAAATTGCTAGCAGCGAACAACACATATTTTCACACCTTGTTATCTATTTTTTGGAATACTAAGGCATGATTTATTATTATTACTAGAATGTATCTTTGAATAATTTAAACCATAGCAACTTAATTACTTGACATTTATATCCTGTCATTCATATTTTGTATTCTCTTGAAAAAGGCGTATACAGCCGAAACATGTAGAGTTTTTTAAATACATATATTTTGAAGTAATATACAGACCTTTAGTCGCCTACTGATTAGGTTTACCATATATATATATATATATATATATATATATATATATTGTTAATGTGCGCTGCGGGCTCTATATTAAAGGGCCTCACGTTAAAGCGACAAATGATGAATAGCTGAGGAGGTGGTAAAAAAAGTAATGAAATAGTTCAAAAATAATAATTTTGAAATAAAAAGATGGGCGCCTTTATATAACTCCTCAAACTGCTCTATCTCTGTTCTAAATTGCCAACTAGTCGGATTGCATGAACTAAATTAAAAAGCTTAATTAAATGTAAAATCTCAGGCTCTTCGTTGGTAATTAGTAGTTGCTTCCATGAAAGTAAACTATTAATGTTGAAGTTGAAAGAAATAACTGCTACAAGTAAATATTGACAAATAAAAGATTGATATGATAAATAAAATATAATATTTATTGAAATAAAAGGAAACTGTAATAATATAACATGTAAAGCAATGGGTGAAATTAAAGAAACTATGTATAAGAAAGACTACAAAGTGTTACTTAAGAGTAAGGTGGTTATGTGTGTATTAAATTAAGAAAATGTGGATAACGATATTAATAATCTTTTAACTACAATGGTGAGTACCTTTTGAATTAATATTGCTACTTTGACATGGTTGTATATTTAATATTAGAACTAGTATAGGACGTTGTTGGTTATGGTAAACAAAATCGAGAAATTTTATTTGTTTATAAATTTAAAGAATTAAAAATTTTAATAATAAATACGCTATATCGGTAACCTGTGATTATAGTAATCCTGATGTTTATTTTGTAGAACGTAGGCTTCAAATGGGATGATTCTCGGCGATCGAAAAAGTTCGAATGCTGTACAAATTGTTGGCGGCGTGGGTGGCTGTTTCCGATGACGCTTTCGAAGATTTTCTTCGGTCTTGGTCCCTGCGTTCTTATCTTGCTGTTGGATTACAGGTATCGATGTGGATTAACGATAATCAATTTCGTAGATGTTCTGTGATTGTATCTTGATAATATTTCTTTAGAATTACTTGTGATTATAGATGAAACTACGTCTATGATGCTTGGTTGTACGTAAAAACGTAAAAATTGGAATATCTAGTAGAATTTCACTTGTCGATTGTGTTTATTTAAAGGCAGGATACTTTTAATTACTTTTTTCTAAATTAGCGTTATGAATTAATAATGTTTAAGGATTTCTAAGGTTCAGGTCTAAAAAAATGCGTCTACTACTTAATAAAATTCAAAAGATGATGCCGATAGCACTTGTCTGTTTTACCAAACTTAGCTATCTAATGATGCCAAAAAGTCTCGATGTTTTACCTTATTAACATATTTAAATAGATGGAATTTGACTAATTTTTCTATTCTAACAGATTTTAAAAATTATTTAATAAATTAACAAGTTAGGTTAAGGTGTAACTTAATGTTACAAATTGAGTACTGCGCACGATAAATATTTACATTTGCGAGATGTCAATTTGTAGGCGTGTCTTACTAGCGTCGATATAAATTAAAGATGCATATGAATTTGAATATGTGTTTTTCGCGCTAATATTTGAAATTTGAATTAGAAATAATAAATAAGAAATTAATGAGAGAAATATAAATATAGAAATTTAAGAAAATAATGTTATCGTAATTAAAATTCGTATGCACTTCGACCCTACTAATACTTAATAATATCACTTACATAACCTTTTATTACCCTTTTTAACTTTGTATATCTTATTTTTCCCATTTTAGATGCAGCTCAATGTGTATGCCTTGCATCACTACAATATATATATATAATATCTTCGTGACCTTGGTATGATAAGGTAAACTTAATAAGTCGGCGATTAAAGGTCTGGTTCATTACTTCAATAAACACACGCACGAGCGCACTAACATACAAAACCCTACACTTACGCGGTCACACAAATACAAAATCACACACCCAGAGAGAGACGCAAGCTGCCAGCAGCAACCAACACACAGGTTCATGCCCAGAAAGAGACACAAGCTTCTGGCAGCGAACAACACATATGTTCACACCTTGCCATCTATTTTTTGGAATACTAGGGCATGATTTATTATTATTATTGGAATGTATCTTTGAATAATTTAAACCATAGCAACTTAATTATTTGACATTTATATTCTGTCATTTATATTTTGTATTCTCTTGACAAGGGCATCATTGCCGAAACATGTAGAGTTGTTTTAAATATATATACTTTGAAGTAATGAACCAGACCTTTAATCGCCGACTTATTAAGTTTACCATATATATATATATATATATATATATAATAATAATAATATATATATATATATATATATATTATTATTATTATTGGGGTTGGGCAGAAGTAACGCATCAGTCTAATAATTCCGTAAATATAAACTTTAGAACAAAATGTTGTCAACAAAAGCTTTTTGACAAGTTACTTTGTATTGGCTTCAATCATTTGCGATTTTGTTTCATGATGATTACTTATGACAACAAAAAAAATTTTTTTTTTAAATGGAAATAATATTTTCTTTTAGTAAATTCGAAATCTTTATTAATTTATGAATATGAATGTGTACTTTTTTCATGGGGTTAGATAATAAAAATATTGAGAAAAAAATTAAATTTAATAAACATAGATTTGGACTAGTGCAGTGTTTTGTAGATTGCTTTGGAAATTGTAGATTTTTTGACTGTCATTGAATTATTGACGTTTCACAATAAAATAGTCTCCATCGTAAAACTTGCTTTTTTTAATACGTGTTTTGTGTGAAATTGGTCAAATTAACTACTGAAGAAAGAATAGAAATTCTTATGATGGTCGGATATGGTAACAGGCAACGTTCACATCACGAAGTTTGCACTTTATTCAATAATGTTTATTTGGTTACCAAATTTAGAGAAACGGGCGATGTTAGAGATATACTTAAAGCTGGCCGACCAAAAGAAATCACTAATGAAGACCGATCTCTTCATGTTTTACTAGCTGTAACGGAAAATCCCACTACGTCAACCACTCAACTAGGATTAGAAAATGATATGAGTAGCAGATCTATTAGACGAATATTAAAAGCGAACAAATACAAGCCCTATAAGATACACTTACTTCACGAACTTTACGAAGATGACCCGGACAGAAGATTACAGTTTTGTGAAACAATAATGGAATTGTCCAATAACGATCCAATTTTTTTAAACAACATCGTATTTTCTGACGAAGCTACATTTTGTCTAAGTGGATATGTAAATAGGCATAACTGCCGTTATTGGGTGACTGAGAATCCACATTGGATGCGAGAAAATCATACACAGCATCGCCACAAACTTAATGTGTGGGCTGGCATTGTTGGGCAACGAATCATAGGTCCGTACTTCTTGGAACACAACCTAAATGGTGATGGTTACTTACATTTATCGCGTAACCATATTGTACCAAATCTGTTGATTTTATTTCCTAACGACAACCAACAAAGCATGCCAAACCGTAATCTATGGTTTCAACAAGATGGAGCTCCACCACATTATGCTATTAATGTTCGACAGTATTTAGACACAATTTTTCCCGGTCGTTGGTTTGGACGTCGGGGTTTTATTGATTGGCCCGCTAGGTCTCCCGATTTAAATCCATTGGATTTCATTCTCTGGAGACACTTGAAGTCGCAAGTATACAAGGAGAAACCTAGAAACCTAGAGGATTTGAGAGCAAAAATTACTCGTGAGATACAAGTCATACCGCCTAATAGTTTACAAAATACAATTCGTCCTTTTTGGGAACGTTTAGGACACTGTCAGGTCGTAGAAGGACGTCACTTTGAGCATTTAATTTAATTTTGTAGTTTGTTTACTTTTATTAAATTTCATTTTTTTCTCAATATTTTTATTATCTAACTCCATGAAAATAGTACGCATTCATATTCAGAACTTAATAAAGATTCAGAATTGTCTAAAAAATAATATTATTTCCATTTAAAAAAATTAAAATTTTTTTGGCTGTCATATGTAATCATCATGAAAAAAAAAAAACAAATGATTGGAGCCAATACAAAATAACTTGTCAAAAAACATTTTTGTTAACAACATTTTGTTCTAAAGTTTATATTTACGGAATTATTCGACTGATACGTTACTTTTGCCCAACCCCGTATATATATATATATATATATGGTAAATTCAATCAGTTGGCGATTTAAGGTCTGACTTTACTTCAAAGTATATATATTTAAAACAACCCTTCATGTTTCAGCAATGATGCCTTTATCAAGGATATAAAATATAAATGCATTGCCGAAACATGTAGGGTTGTTTTAAATATATATACTTTAAAGTAAAGCCAGACCTTAAATCGCCAACTGATTGAATTTACCATATCATACCAAGGTCACGAAATAATTATATATACATATATATTTTGTATTCTCTTGATAAAGGCGTACACAGCCGAAACATGTAGAGTTTTTTAAATACATATATTTTGAAGTAATATACAGACCTTTAATCGCCTACTGATTAGGTTTACCATATCATACCAAGGTCACGAAGTTATTATATATATATATATATATATATATATATATATATATCAAAGACCCTTTTACCCTATAGGGTGTCGGGTAAGCTAAATTTTGAATAAAATTTATAATAATAATCTTCGGTTACTGGCCAGTGTTTTTGCTTCTTTCCAGCCGTTTCCCCACTTCTGAATGCTATTTCCAATGACATCCTCCTATTCTTGTCGCGGTCTTCCTCTTTACCTTTTATACTAGACTTTAGCTTCATTAGCTTTACTGGTGTAGTGTCCCCCATTCGTTGTAGATGTCCCTGCCAATGTAGTTGCCGCTGTTGAATAAAGTCCATTATCGATTGTATCTCCAGTTCCTCTCGTATTTGTGAATTTCTTATTTTGTCCTTTCTAGATACGCCTCTCACTCTCCTAAGATATCTCATTTCTGCAGCCTGGATGTTACTTTTTTGTCTATTATTAAGTACCCATGATTCACATCCGTATGTCAGAACTGCTCTGTAGACTGCTTTGGATACTTTCATCTTGGTGTTTCGTGATATTTATTTTTTCATAATGAAGTTCTTATTCATTGCGTTATAAAATTTGGTTACCTTTTCAATTCTTTCATTAATTTCTGACTCATTTTTCCCAGTGTTTTCTATTAAGACACCTAATTATATCTAATTTAATATTGACTTTTCATTTTTAATCATTACTTAAATTCATTAAATTTCATTAACACGAAAAGAAAAGATATTTAATTTATTTACATTCAAATTTGTATAGACATTACTTTATACACGACCATTATTTAAACACAAAAGCGCGCGAATCTATCAATATGTAATACGCGCAGCACACATAACCTACTGTCAAAGGTGCATGCTTCAACACTTGTAAATTCTTAACCCTGCAGAACTCGCGCCTATAAGCATTTCGCTAACGCTTAAGCCAGAATTGCTGTATTTTTAAAGAGGGTTGAGATATAGGAACGAGGCGCCCTTTAGCTGAGTTTACGTATCACTTCTGTTTATAAATGCAACCTAAACACCAATTAGTCGTCTGTAGCAATTTCTAGGAAGAACTTGTCAATCACTTGCAGACTGCGTGAGCATTTCGCTCACGGCGCAAGTTCCGGCATTGGTGTTTTGTTTTGCCTATTGACGTTTCTCTCACTACGCGAGTTATAGCATTGACGTGTTTTTCTAACCTTATTTATGTAAGTATTGCATTTATTAGTATTTAGTCGTGTACTAAATGTTTTATATTAGTGAAAATGACATATTTATATGATATTTTTTTAGTACATATAATGGCAATGAGTAGAAAATTGTCGAATTAGCAAGACAACAATATGCAGAATTAAATCCACAACCAACATGGATGGCTACTCAACCAGCCCTTGACCAGAAATCAGAAAATTTATTTGCTGATGGAGATCATTATGAAGTGGAGAGTGACAATGTCAGTGAACACAGTGACCATAATACAGACACAGAAGAATCAGATCATGATAACGAAAATGATGATATGATAGTTGACACAGAGCCTCAATTTGATGGAGAACATCATTATATTGGTAAAGATGGCACAACTCGCTGGTTGGCCCACTCGCCTCATCCTAACACTCGCACTCCGAGACATAATATTGTTAGTCATTTACCCGGTGTCACCTCCATTGCAAAAAATGCAAAATCTGTAAGAGAATGCTGGGAGTTACTTTTTCCGCCTGATATGATTCGACATACTGTGAAGTGTGCAAATATTTTTCTAGACAAGTTACGCCCAAATTATACGCGAGATAGGGATTGTCGTGCAACAAATGAGACAGAAATATATGCTCTCATTGGACTATTATATATGGCTGGGATAAAAAAGGCTCAATATTTGAACACTCGGGAACTCTGGTCGGACGATGGCACCGCTCCAGAATGCTTCAAGCTTACAATGTCTAGAGAGAGATTTCATCTTTTATTACGCTCTCTTAGATTTGATAACGTAACAGACAGAGTGGAAAGAAAGAAATATGACAATTTAGCTCCAATTCGGCAAGTATTCGAGCAATTTGTAGAGAAATGCCTAAACAACTATCAAGTTGGTAAATACTGCACAGTCGATGAAATGCTGGAAAATTTTCGTGGCCGGTGCAAATTCAGGCAGTACATCGCGAATAAACCAGCAAAATATGGTTTGAAGATATGGGCCTTAGTAGATTCTAGAATGTTTTATACATGCAACTTAGAAGTTTATGCAGGTAAACAGCCTGAAGGCCCATTTAAATTGGATAACTCGGCAAGCAATTTTGAACACAGGCCGAAACGTTACGATGGATAACTATTTCACATCTATACCACTAGCCAAAGACATGATTCAAATGAAAACAGCTATTGTCGGAACGTTAAGAAAAAATAAAAAAAGAGATACCGCCTTTGATGTTGAATACTAAAATTAGACCACTAAATTCAGCAGCATATTTGCATTTTGCAAACCTATGGTTTTAGTTTCATACAAACCGAAACCAAACAAAATTGTTTCTATGTTATCTACATTTCATAGTGATGGTAAAATCGATGAAGAATTTGGAAATGCTTCAAAACCGGAGATAATCACGTTTTATAATTTGACAAACGACGGAGTCGATGTTGTAGATGAGCTGAAGTCAACTTACTCTGTCTCAAGGTTCTGTTGTAGATGGCCTCTAAGATTATTTTTCTCAATTTTGGATATAGGCGGTATCAACTCTCAAATAATATATAAAAATAATACCGAAATTATTCAAGACCGCAGATTATATTTGAAAGAGTTGGCTCAAGAATTGATCAAACCACATTTGATAAATCGATCTTCAAAACAGAATTTGCCGGTGAGTTTACGTACCCGAATTCGAAAAATTTGTAACATGAAGGAATCAACAGTTGTGCGAGAGGTTGCCTCAGGTTTTTATGCGTTTTGTCCTAGGCGAAAAAATCGAAAAAGCAAGAAACATTGCGAGAGGTGCAATAAAGTGATTTGTACAGAACATGATAAATATGTTTGTCCCTCATGTTCCAACGTCAATAGTTCCTCAGATCAGAGTGATTAGCATTTTAGAGAATACAGGATTTTTTGCAATTTATTTTCGATTACAATTTTATTATTTTTATTTTATTAGCAAATGTTAGAGATTTTAAACTTTTATAAGCAAATAAAATGTTTTAAAAAAATAATAAATATTGATTTGTCTCAAAAAATACTAGTTTTATTTGCATCCTGACGTTATATAAAAAAAAATATGAAGCGTGAGAAAAATGCTCACGCGTGAGGGCTCACGTTCCACAGAATGGCGCGAGTTCTGCAGGGTTAAAATAGTTTTATTTACCCAGTTGAGCGATCTTTGTATTCAAAATTCAATTTAAATAACAATTTATTTCAAGGGGAAAATCAAGATAATTTGCTTAAAATAAGGTTTTGAAATAAACAAAGGACAACTGGCGTTTATTCTCGAAATTTTATACCGTTGACATTGAAATTTTACTTGTCCGTTAATTTTTAATCAAAATTCCGTTTAAAACAATATTATCAATATAATTGCTATTCATAAAAGTTCCTAAACATTATAATCATCGTTTAAACACATATTTATCGATCAAAAAGTATTTTTCTACGAGATATCCTACAAAGCATCATAAGGGGACACTCACCCTAGTGACCTAATATTCACGAAGAAATAAAAGCTAGATCGTACCTGAAAACTCATCCAAAGTGCCATAAATACAGTTCCAAAACATAGAAGAACCTTCTCCTATTTCACCAAGTTGGAAATATTCTATCCTTTCATCCTATCTGGCTGTACATCGAATCTAAGGCTGGCGCCACCATCCTGCTGCCCGACAGTAACACATAAAATCACAGTTCCTTAGTTTAGGTAAAGATAATACCTAGTTAAAACTCATATAAATAACCTTAACTGAATATGTTGCACATCTAAATTCTAATTTATATTAGAATTCTTTGTAATTGATTGATTTTCATAACAGTACAATCGTTATTATAAACATTATTTAAGCATAGAGATATAACTCATAAATCTGCGGAAAGAATCAAAGAAGTTACCTATATGTATACAGATTTCTTTAATTTAATAAATAATTGAGAATATAAAAGTGGTGTTTTTTATTCATGCTCATTGAAATCAATATTTTTAATAATATTTTATATCATTTTTACAGCTATATCTGAATTTCTCTATCGACTGTATCCTGAGATAAGAATATTTAAGTAATTTTTATCAATCTTATTCTCTCCGCGACATCTGTGTATAGCATTGTATATTGCCACTAAATCAACTGATTGTGCAAAAGAATAAACGATACGAATATGTAAGAAAAACACAAAATTTATGCATATATAACAACAAACGAGGTCGTGAAAATCGTGTGATTTGCTTTGTAATTTGTAGACAGCAATGTTTACATCTACACTTACTTCACAATTACATACTAATTTGATAATATTTGTAAATATTTCATATAAAAGCCGAAAAACTCCAAGAATTTATTAATTGATAGATTTAATATATAGCTAAGAAATTACCTAAACTCACACACACATATATATATATATATATATATATATATATATATATAGACTTTTAAGTATTATCGACTGTACTATAATAAAAAACAATTAAATATTATTTTAACCTCTATATTTCGTAGCCATTTGTTACTTCTTCAGGAGACTTTATAACATTAACAAAAACAAAATATATTAATGAAAATGGTAATGCTAACATACTTTAAAAAACACTTAAAAATTAGGAGTGGACGTCACTAAACATGCTAAAATAGATTTAAAAGATATTCATTTTAATGCAAAATCTATTTTAACGTGTTCAGTGAAGTCCACTGCTAATTTTTAGCTCTGTTTTTGTAAGTATATTAGTATTAGCATATTAATTAATATATTGTGAGTTTTTGTTAGTCTTATAGTCTCCTGAAGATGTAGCAAATCGCTACGAAATATAGAGGTTAAAATAAATCCTAGTTGACAGACCGCTTACGCGATTATTTAATTATTCATTATATGTATATATTTATATATATGTATATATATTGTAGTAAACCCACCAGCGAAAACGCTTACGGAATGCAACAGCGACAATATGATTTTCGCTAATAAATTGCTAAGTGAAATAGGCGCGGCAGTTTACAACATTCGGTATACAATGATAAGACTCTTACTGATAATTACAAAATATCTCAGGTTCGTGTAAATTGGTCCGTTATTGCTGTGGAAATAAACATACATAAACCATAAAACAAATCTTTATTTATATCATCAATTACTAATATTGATAATTATCGATATCAAAAATAAAAAACACATATATCAATCCTTCAAACCTTTTACATACCAAAATGACATCTATGTCCGGTTGGCTATAACTCCCTAGGCGAAATAAAGGGGTTAAGTACAAACTAGGATAGGTAGTCTAAAGAGACCTATCTAGCAACTTAAGTAACTTCAATAATATAACAACAAAGAAAATGCAAATGTCAGACAAAAGAAATAATATGTTTATTTATTTAATTTCAAGATTTTTAGTAAGAAAACATAACAAATACGATGTTAGGATATAGGTATACTTTTACAGGTAGGTATTCAATTTTGTATATGCTTTTTTTCTATATTTTAATATTACAAACACCTAAACTTATGTATTTATTCATTAGGAAATATAATTATTCTAAAATACTGAACATTGCAAAGGCTGTATTAAAGGAAACATGAGTTGTGTAAACTCTAACTGTAAAAATCAAACTTATGGTGCAATATAACCCTGATTGTACTGAAAATCGAAATGTTCGGAATATTATTACCCTAAATGAGGTTAAACACATCCAATATATAATCCCAGTAAATGATTCAGAACCCAAATGGTCTATATACGTTCAAAAAGTGAGTGAAATGAATTTATTAGTTTAAGAAAAATATTCTGAATAGTTTTTTTTTTAAATGAATAAGAATAGTTTACCAATTCTATCGATCAATTTTAAGATATAATCAAATTAATGTCTCTTTATGTGTATAATTTTAGGTACCTTCTTTAATGGGATGTTAAGTATGGTCCGGGTGTAAGCAAAGAACTAGAATATTGCCTCGATTGATGTGGGATTAGGGAAGTATCTCTTGGTTCTTCTAAATATTCAATAAATCTTCTCGGAATTCTAAATTAATTGCTCTTGTTGAAGGACAGGAAGTTCAGGATGTGAATTTATAACATAAGGTTCCCAAAATACGGTAATCTTCTTTATTTTCGAGTTTTTCAAATTAATTATAGTGAATCGCCATATTGGATTTTCAATTTCAAAATAATGCTTTCGTTAATTATTAATTTAAACACTGTTATACGACATTCAAAAGACTTTTCTCTAATTACTTATATGTTACACTATCTATTGAGAATATTTTATATACGTTATATCGTCGAAATTAATTTAAAAATCTGATTTTGTAATTAGCGGTATAAGAACGACGCTAATAATTTATGAAAAATGGCGACCGTCTCTGACGGGCTATATCGAAAGACTCCCTGAAAAGACGCTGTTTAAAACAAAACGTCCCCTTAAAATTTGATTCACATCTATCATTGGATAATCCGAACAACGGAAATGATGTAAATTTTAATGTTCAAATTTTGTATTAATTACAATTTCCTTCTGAATTAATTACCTATTGCTTAATATCTAATATAAATTGGGATATTTAAAAACTATTCATAATATATTAATATTTCCTTTGATATTTCCTTATCCTTAGAGTTTAAAAATGTATAATATGATATGTTTTTAATTTTCCAAAATTTTATTGATATATAAAAGACTAAATTAACATATATAAATGTTGGTGGTAATTTGCCTCACAACAATATATATATATATATATATATATATATATATATATATATATATATAAGGTAAACTTAATAAGTCGGCGATTAAAGGTCTGGTTCATTACTTTAAAGTATATATATTTAAAACAACCCTACATGTTTGGGCAATATGCCTTTGTCAAGGGAATACAAAATATAAATGACAGAATATGTATGTATTTGTATTCCTTTGACAAAGGCATATTGCCGAAACATGTAGGGTTGTTTTAAATATATATACTTTGAAGTAATGAACCAGACCTTTAATCGCCGACTTATTAAGTTTACCTTATCATACCAAGGTCACGAAGATATTATATATATATATATATATATATATATATATATATATATATATAGTAAATTCAATCAGACGGCGATTAAAGGTCTGGTTTACTTCAAAGTATATATATTTAAAACAACCCTACATGTTTCGGCAATGATGCCTTTATCAAGGATATAAAATATATAGGATATTTTATATCCTTGATAAAGGCATCATTGCCGAAACATGTAGGGTTGTTTTAAATATATATACTTTGAAGTAAACCAGACCTTTAATCGCCGATTGATTGAATTTAACATATCATACCAAGGTCACGAAAATATTATATTTATATATATATATATATATATATATTGATGTGGGTCTGCTTACTTCTTAAATTAATTCTTCTAATAAGATATTGGTTCCAAGAATGTTATATCTGGAATATTTAGATTTGAGGAATATTACTTTATAGTTAGAATTTTGTATTTTTGATGTAAGATCATAATTGGTTTTTAAAATCACAATACCGATTAATATTGTATGCTATCTTTAGTCTATTTTTATATTTCGTTCTTTAATATATTTATCTTAACATATTTACGCGAGGATTTTAGATTTCTTAAACTGACTATGATTATTTAATTTATGTTCAAATTACTGTAAACATGGTTATTTATTATGACTTTTGATAACATCACAATCAAAATTTGCAATTGAGATTTCGTGAGTGGATTTTATTAGCATATTAATAGATTGTCAGGGATATTTTCATCTCTGTAATATTAAAGTAATACATAAAAGAAACATTTTAAATTATTTCTTCCTAATTTGACAAAATTATCTTTTACTTAATTTTCGAATTCATTGTACAATTTTCTAAGAAAATTTGATTTATGCTTATACAAATTTCTGATGGTAGTCAAGACGATGAAAAAACAATATTATTGATTAAGAAGATTTTTGCATGCAGTTGGAAAGTAAAGGTTTATTTTCGATTTCTTCTACGAAATTACTTAAATTAAATTATCTACGGCTACGTTTTTAATCACAAGAAAGTGAATTAATTATTTTACATGTTATAATTACCTTGCAAGAAAGTTACTTCGAGTGTGGCAGTACTAGGAAACCTTATCATGTACATTTTTGTGTTTCCAATTATGCTAATAACAGTTTACGTTTAAGCAACATTAATTAAGAAGCTACTGAAAGCTTTTCTTGGTTATATTTTGTTAAAATACACTTTCTTCCGGACATCAAAAATTGGACATAACCTAGCAGTTTTCTACATGTTAAAGGAACGTATGCGGATTTGCGGCTAGTATATCTACCTGACGATCCAGACTAATATATCGTATTCTACCTTGCTGTACCTGTTGGGTTTCTTCAGAGTTTTAAAACACCCAGAGAACACGTTGTTTTAGATATTACCATATCTGTCATAAGCACTAGGTATTCTTAAGAAAATTGATTCCTATATATTTATTAAAGATATAACAATTCTTGCAGATACATATTTTAAATTTGATTACTCACGTTATTTCAATATTCTTATTTCACTGCATATTTATATCAGCATTTGTAATATTGTCATTAAATTTAATAACAAGGTTAAGATTCAACCGTAACATTATTAAATTTGACTAGAAATTGTATAGGCAACCCATTGTTGTTTGTAAATTAGAAGGTTACATACTTATTTTCCTAAAGATTTGTCCGAATATAGACATATATAGTATTATATTTCATATTGTATCTTATACAATTAATAATAGAATATCTCTTAAATATATTTATCATAATCTTTGACTTTATCGTTTTATTTTATGTATTTTTGTGTTGCTGTCTGTGTATTCGGAACTTAGTTTTGACTCTGAGTTTAAATTGTCTCTGCTATTTATCATTATAAATTCTTGAATTTCATTTTCGAGCTAGTCTTTCTGATATTTCATTTTTATTTTACATTCATTATTATTCAGCTCCTCAGCATTATTACAATATATATATATAGTCAATTTAGATATTCGACGATTTAAGGTCTATTTTACTTTATTGTGTATATATTCAAAATAATCTCTTAGATGTTTCGGTAAATATTACTTTTATCAAGAAATTATTAGTGACAGTATATTAATGTTAAAGTTATATAACTTTAACATTAATATACTGCCCCAGAAGGAAGATATCGTTAAGTCTGGGGAAACAGGGGGTTTTTGGGGTTTTTCAGGCTGAATTGATTGCAGTCGCAGCCTGCGCCGAGGAAATTTGGAAGCCGGCTGCGCGTGAACAAAAAAATCAACATAATAGCTGATAGTCAGGCAGCTATTAAAGCCATTATGAATCCATTTACCAGGTCTGAACTGTTGGAACATTGTAAACAGGTCCTCAATAGACTGGCACGAGACAATACTGTGTCACTAATATGGGTGCCAGTGTATGAGCGAATTAAAGGCTATTAGCTAACCGACGAACTGGCCAAGGAAGGTACTAATGGAAACTTTATAGGACCAGAACCTGTATGTGGAATCGTTAAGGATTCCTCTAGAAGGGAGATCTGTTCATGGAAAGAGATGAAGGGTAACGGGAGGTCAACTTCATACTCAAACACTACTAAGGAAGCTGGATGCTAGGTTTTCATCCAAACCGATTCGTAGTAACAAAAAGACTAAAAAAATTCAAATTATTACCGCGTTAATAACCGGAAGGAAGCATCTGTACAGCATGGGTTTGGTTAGCGAGCCCTTGTAGGAAATGTGAGAATCAGAAAGAAACTAGCCTTCATGTAGTATGCACTTGTAAGAAAATGAAGGGACTCAGACGGAAACACTTCGGAAGGGATCTATTGGATTCTACGAGGGCACTCAAACTTCCCATGAGGAGAATAGTGGCTTTTATCGAGGACACAAGACTAACAGAGCGGAATTGAGGAATGTATTGAGGGTGGTACAAAGAGCACTGTGCTCAAGGGCCTGGACGTGCTGAAGCTTACCCCAAAAATTAGAAGAAGAAGAATAGAAACTGATAAACATCTGTTACAAACATCTTAAAGCATACATAAGGTGGCTAGAGTGGGGAAGTTGCAAACACGTTTCGTATTTTTGGTTGACTTTTTGTCCAGACGCCACTAGTTAAAGGTTAACAAAAAAATCGTGTAAACAAACGCGTTTTACATAAAAGCATGTAATTTTCAATGCAGTTTGATTTTCAAAGCATTCTTCTCTAATAAGAAAGGTAGGTAAAAGAGAAAAGATGGTAGCGAGTATAATAATGTAACGTAAAGATGTTAGCTTAACAAAGTAATCCTTATTACCTTATATCGATTGAATATTTCTCCTTAAGTTATTTCTAACTCACATCGAATGAATAAAAAGTCTATACGACAATAAACGAATATACGTGTGTCAGGACAAAAACGCGTTTACATTTCACATTCTTCGTGGTCCAATATCAACGTCGCTCTTGAATTTCCGAATTTTTCCAGTAACGGTATTAAATTTTTGATCCCTTAGACATATTGTTAGCAAATATCGTTTTCAAACATCACATCGCCAAAAAGATTAAGTTTAACCGCTCAAGCCGTACGTCAATATATGAGAGACTACAAAAGAACCTCTTATTATTTTATGAAGAAAAGTACGGAAATTTCCGCTCGTCTGTTTTTAGTATTAAATTATTTAATCTCATGAAATATAATTTTGTTTCACGAAAGTTACCGGCATTAATGATATTGACTTATTTATTTTTTTATTTGCCTTCGTTATTTCATTATTCTATCTAGTTTTAAAATTTGTATTTAGAATAATAAATATTTCTAAGTAAAGAAAAACAATAAAGCAACGGAAGCTAAAATTAATGAAAAGATGGTATGTTATATTAAGTAAGGTGATCCAATTTCAGTTTTCTCTATTAATAATAATAATTATAATAATAATAATAATAATAATAATAATAATAATAATAATAATAGTAATAATAATAATAAACCCGCACAGCGACCCCACGGTTTCCTGAGCTAACCGTTGGGTTGGGATAGCAGCCCCAATCAGGTACACTTGCTCCAAACACTGATTATCAAGCAAGGACTGAAACAGCGAATTGGGCATGAAACACAAATATGGCATGCTTCAGTAGAAACAAAAGACTCAGGCGAGGATGTTGTTGAGATACATTCATTTCAACCCACTTCGTCAACATAACAACTATAGCGCCGGACCCTCTGGGCCGAGTAAATGTAACCCCCCCTACATGGGAGTGGTATTATTATCTGCTTACTATGAATGAAGCATGCCATATGTAGTAGAGCCGCATAGATAGATTACGGAGAAATACCTGGAAATAAGAAATAAACAATAATAATAAATATTATGACAGTTATGCCAGCCATCTTGTTCTCACGAACCGATGGGTTAACACCCTGGCAACCAAGGACAAATTGAATGTTCTTGTGAATGGATTAAATAATAATAATAATAATAATAATAATAATAATAATAATAATAGTCTGGCGTAGGGAAGGTGGCGTTCCCAGCGCCCAAGGACATAGATCCTTGAAATAGCCACGGCAGGGGCAGCCCATTAGGCTGATAAGGGGACTATTTCCGACCGCCCCTTTCCGACCTCTGGTCGATCACTAACACCATCTATCCTGCTTCCTAAGACCAATAATAATAATAATAATAATAATAATCCCTGAAAGTGTTACTGGCCATACGGGTCAGCCCACCGAAGGGACCAGTAAGAGTAAGCGGTTGAGATGGACAAATGAAATGAATGAATACCTCTACCGATCTTACTTGCAAATGCAGGATACATGTTGATATGCTTGCCTCGCGGCCGTGTATCAACTTTTTCCCTTTCTCCCGAAAGGAGCGCACACATCAATAATAATAAAAACAATAATAATTATAATAATAGTCTTTAATGCCCAACAGGTAACCCCAATTACAGGACATAAAAGTGATAATTACAATATTAGAACAAAAGAACGTTATAATTAATATAAAAAAATGGTAAATTAAAGGTTAGACAAATGTAAAAAATAAAATTAAAAACAAATTAGCAGAATAACATAACAAAAGAAAAAGAAACGTATACATATTGCTATGTATTGTGGAGTTGATAAATTATCTAAATTGGCCCACAATACACAATAGCTTGCCCAGTTTCACTCTAATCGGTACAGCTTTCCAGGAGCTCTTGTATCTTCAGGGTTACCCTCAAAGGGTATGTATTAAATAAAACAAAAGGTATTAGCAACGTAATAAAACTCGCATTAACAACACAAACATTTACTACAAGAGAAAAAAAAATTCAACCGTTATAGAGTATAAAGAAGTGCTGAAGCAACAATTGTGCAACAGCGTGAGGAAAACTTTTATAAATAATGACTTATATAAGATAAAACACCTCACTTTGACCGCGAACACAATTAAACTAATTAAATATTTAGGAAAACTATCAGACTTCAATAATTACGTTATTCCCAATTTCAAACGTCAAACAGAAAAATAACTGTAAGCGCGCGCATCAAAACTAATCCATGCGCACATTGAACATGGTAAAAATGTAATTTTCCCACCAATTCCTACTTTCTAAAATATATTACTGATATAAAAATACTTCATAAAAAGTATGAAAATTTTCCTTGATATTTATTTGACTATAAATATATATTATAAACTAATAATTTACTGAATTTACGAGCTCGATCAATATACAAATAATATAACTAAATTAATATATATATATATATATATAAATAATTATACTTGCAAATATACACGTACATCAAATAATGTAGTCGTCACACTTCACAAAAAATTCTAAAAGAGAGATTTCAGATAGGTCGCATAAATCAAAAATTACAAGTATCAGAAACTCATAATTAATCGGGAATTACTTTAAACACATCAGCAATAACACAACTAAAACACAAACCGAAATTAACAATAAAATACTGAATAAAGAGGAAATCTTTATTCAGCAAAAATTAACTGAACCTATCTGTCTAATGGATAGAAAATCTCTAACTCCTTCCTCTCGGAAACGAAAATATCACCATGCCTAAAACAAAATCAAAAGGCCGACTACGACGATATACTTCCGCTTGGCCGGGACTGCGTACATCAAGACCACGCTCGAACGTTCTACAGACGTGGACCAAAATACACATTATAAACGAATTTTAAATAACATATAAAATATTTTTAATTATTTTCGTGGAATAAAATGTACATAAATATATAGTCTTTTATAGTTTCTTTAAATTTTTTCTTCGGGGAAAAATTCATGACAATATATATATATATATATATATATATATATGTATATATATACACTCGCCCATTTACCAGCCTAATCAAAAAAGAAAAAATCTTCAAAATATTTATTGGCAGCAGTGCTCATTAAGTAGACTGGCGAACGCTGCATCACATTGGTCCTCGCCGTAGGCACATGAAAGACGGAGTTAAAACGTGAGTGAAGCCTTGGCACGTGCAGAGAAATCCTTGACAGAAGGAACGGGCAATCAATCTTATTATTTAAAAGTTTCAGCAAGAAAGTAGCACACAGGCGATCCTTCTGTGCGAGAGCGAAGGCATATTTTGTCGCTGCAGCAAATCTTCCTGACTTATCCCAATCTGTGGATACACTCCAACAATCCTAAAGGAGATGAATTTTAGAAATCGCCGGTGTATCCTATCCAAAATTAATCTATGGGAGGCATAGAAGGGATACTAAACAATAGCTGCATAATCCATTTTGCTGACAACAAAAGCGAAATACAACACCTTAAGCAAGTCTATGTTACTAAAATTAGTAGAAACTCGCATAATGAAGCCCTGAGATTTGCAGGAGGAAGAACACAGAGCTTGCAATTGTTGCTTAAAAGACAATTCAGAATAAAATAGCACACCCAGGTCCTTAATGACAGTTTTCCTTTACAAATTATTAATTATATACTGCGACAATATAGGAAATTTGGAGCGGGTGTAACTCACAGAACAACACTTATTAATATTTAGTTCCAATTTGAAGCCATTACACCACTTAAGATTAGATCCAAATTCTCTTGCATAAGAGAAATATCGTTGACATTAGTTATTTCCGAGTATATCTTTAAATCATCCGCATATGCTAAAACTGAACAGGTCTATTGACTACACTGTAAATTAAAAGCTTGACACATCAAATTTTATTTTGAAACAACACATTTACGAAACGGATAGCTTAATCACCTGTTATGTGGGCCCGGCCCTGAGGGCCACATCGATGAGTCTTTACGCAGATATCGTGGTAGCGTTTAATAATGCACAAGTAAAGTAGGTTTAACACAGTTTAATTAACCAATACTTATAACGATTAAACAAAGATAATATTTACATAGTTAACAAATGTAGACGGTAGTCGAAAGGAGACTCTAACTCACTCTCACTATTGTCGTACCGTCTGTGTATTGTGACTCTGCTAAGACTGCCTCTCATTCAGATGGGACGCCTTATATATCGTTAGAGTGATCTCATTTCGACTACATGTCCTTACTCTAGACAAACATGAGTGTTGATAGTGTGTAACGTACCTTGAGAATGCTTGCGTATGTAAGTTATGTCGGGCGAGGCCATGTTTGGATATAATATGAATTAAACACGGGGCCGCTCCTTGACTTAGATAAAAGGTACACTGCATTACTTAATTGGGTTATTACACACCGCTCAACGCGTTAACCCGTTATGACCGGATTTTCTTTTTATATTTCAAGGAAATATGGTATAGAGGCTGTAAATAAAATATTCCAACGTACGCTATACAGGATATATACCGGGATTTTTATCATTATACATACATCGCCCTATGTGTAGAGCTAAAAAAATAAAAGTCAATGTATTGGTGGCATTAGTAGGCAAACAGTTATATACACCAGTGACGTATTTTTCCAATTGAGAAATATTTCTGATTTTTCATTCATACTTAAATCTTAAATTAATAACATTTTATTGAAAACTAGATAATTTATTTAAAATAGTTAATTATCCTCACAAGCGTATCACTTGCGCGACGACAATTTTAAATATTTTTAACAAATTCAAAGATGACGGTTGTTTTCTAAATTCCCACAAAAAAAAAACCAATCACGTATTAACAGAACATGTGAAGCTGAATATCCCGTGTTATGTAGAAGAACGGTCTGTAGGATCACTTTTAAATGTAGGGAGTATCTTACAGTTCAGTGTATAGAACCCTCAAAAAAATTTAAATATAAGCCATACAAGATATCAAACCAGCAAGAGCATTTCGAGGAAGATAAGTAAAACGGACTGATTTTTGTGATATAATATTTAATTTGTTAAATGAAAACGAATAAATTTTAAATAATATAATTCTTTGCTACTGCCGATCATGTAAGTCAGTGATACAACCCTAGCAACACAGCATGTAAGTCGACTATAACATTCGTTTGTAGTTTCGTCTTGACAACGGAACTTAATATTATAACGAAAACTCCTACGCTAATAATGAACAAAACATGATTCGGCTTCCTAAGTTTATTTGGAGTAAAAATTAGGAATATCGAAACTGAACGTTTTTGTTATGAAATATAGACAAAATTACGATTTTTTACGGCATTTTCTATTTCATCAATCTCCATTTCGAATTGATTTCCAGCGCTTCATGCAATTTTAAATAATCTTCTCGCTTTGTTTATAATGTCAACTATGTGCATGACATGATAGCACAGGTAACACGATTTACGAAAGGGGTTTCAAACCAAAATTAATTCTGACAGGTAACAAACTTAAACGATTTCTTAAAAAATATAGATTAATTTCTGAAGGCAGCAGGAAAACTATAATAAGTCACACGAAATCTATCTACTATTTACATTCTCGGCAGGCAACAAGCTTGGGCTGCGCCTCAGCTTGTACTTGCCTACCTCGAATGTTAATACATCCTTAAATAGCTACTAATGATAAAGCAAACAGTTCCGTAACAAATTTAAAGAGTTTCGTGTAATTCTGTATGGCAATCCAAATAATTTCGCTTTGAATGCTGAATGAACATTTATATCTTTAATAGTTAGAAAGCGTAGTAAGATGAAAACCATTAAATTATTTTTTTAGCTAATAGGAAAAGGTTATCAGTGTTATCCCACTGGCGATTTGGTGAAGAGCATATCTTCCAAGGTATACCTGAGCCAAAAACGCTACGTTTAACATCTTTTCAGTTTATAAGGTTATTCTACAGAAGATGGCAACTAAGTTGCCGAAATACGTATATAGTATTTATTGTTAGGATGTGGTTAGGGTGTGGTTAGGATGTTTTTCTTATTTCTGTTTCAGGAAAAGGTTCTTTGTAATTTTAATAAAATAAATATTTAGTTTACTTATTAATATTTTTTCTATTTTGCGTTCGAAATGAACTCATTATGAAACCCAAAACAGTATCGAAATAAGCTTCATTTCGATACGCTTTTTTTCATTTTTCAATGTTGGCTTTGTTCGAATACAGAAATAAATATCATCACTGTCATTTGATTTTAAGAATTTATGTACATATGACAGATATGATATATGTCCGTATTTTACACAAACAACGTATATTGTATATAATTGACAACAACATATATATGTTTCTATGTCACTCATGTTTATATTTTTAAATGAAATATCAAGTAATGTTAATGAAAATTAATAAATAATATGTAATATAATATACTTCGTGGATAGCAAGATTTAAATTTGAAAATGTCAAGTATTAATGTGACCAACTGCATGCTTTATATAAAAATTAATTATAATAATTCCAATTTTAGCAATTTATTAATGTAAAAAACGCAAAATAGAAAAAATAGTATAAAAACTCGTTTCATAAGGCCTTTTGCCGCACTCGCTCTTTAGAAAACTCGCCGCTATCGCGGCTCGTTTTCTAACCTGATCTCGTGCGGCAAAATGGTGCCTTATGAAACTTGTTTTTTAATATACTATTTTAAAATTTTTATTTAATCACATTATCATATTAACATTTTTCAGTTCTAGTCTTGCACGCCTTTGTTCTATTATTAAACGAGCTGTACTAAACACTCCTTCAGTTTCTGCTGAACTTGCTGGTATACAGAAGTATTTCCTAGCACAGTATTCTAAGAGTTTCAGCTCCATTGCTGTTACCTAAAATAAAATCCAAATAAAAAATGCAATTATCGTTCTTTTTTAAACTTACCTTTCAAAATAAAAAAGGAACTTCGTTCTGATTTGAATTTAGCCTTTTAGTTATTATTACAGCAGCTGTACTTGATTTCACTTTCTCTTATCCTTTCTTGCAAACATCCAAATAATGAAAGTGACTTTTGACGTGTACTAACGGTGGACTAACGTCTGTTCCAATTACAGGCATTTGTTCTTTATTTTCTGGATCTATTTTCTTCACAATATTAAACATTTCTTGTTCAAAAAAGAAGCGGCCCCATTAGCATTTCCAGTACTACGAAAACCTTCTCTTTTAAATCGAGGGTCAAAAACAGTTGCTAATCTAATAACTGATCGTCCTTCATATGAAAATAGCCTTGCTTTAACAGATTCCAAAAGTTTGTTGCATAATGTCTTCCCTTCTTCAATCTTTAATTCCAGTAGTGATGCTGTCAGATAATTGTACACTCCGAAAGTTATTGTGATTATTAAAGATATAGTAACATATTTATAACCTGCAAGAATTTCCCGCTAATGAT
Organism: Melolontha melolontha; assembly: GCA_935421215.2. Taxonomy (NCBI): domain Eukaryota; kingdom Metazoa; phylum Arthropoda; class Insecta; order Coleoptera; family Scarabaeidae; genus Melolontha; species Melolontha melolontha. The sequence continues at coordinate 218,973,582 of OW285236.1, forward strand.
TTTTAAGATAAATTTCTCCATTTTATATAACCACTTATTCGTAAGATACCAGGAGGTGCTATTTGTTTTTATCGTGTTACTGAAATTTCCCCAATACGTTCGGTAATTCACCAGAAGTAATGTGAGGACGTTCTATAATCTCATAGAATGGAAAAATCTATTTGTACTTTTTTGCTGCCAATGCTTTCATATTTTCTACCTGTTTTTAATACGCTAATTTTACTTTCTTAGATATATTTCATCCTTAAAAAATACTATCAATCATCTTTGAATTTTTTTAAAATATTTAAATTGTTTTCGCACCAGGTATACGCCTGTTAGGATAACTAACTGTTTTAAATAAATTATCTATTTTTTAATAAAATGTATTTAATTTAAGATTTAAGTATGAATTATAAATCAGAAATATTTGACAATTGTAAAATACGTCACTAGTGTATAACTGGTTGCCTACTATGCCACCAATGCATTGTCTTTTATTTTTTAGCTCTACACATAGGGCGAGGTATGTGTAATGATAAAAAAGAACCCGGTATAATAGATACGTAAGACAGCAATTCTAATCTACCAAAAATTTGATACTATCGAAACGTTAATTTTGGCGGAAATTTATGAACACAAACTTTTCAAATACGCTCCTGTAATCAGATTGAATCTAAATAACAAGAAATTATATGTTTATATACAGGCTTAGTTAAAAGTATGGAGACGGCGATTTATTGTCGTTAATATTCATTTTAGGGATTTATATTCAATATAAAAGTTTGTTGGGATATTTTGGTCTACATTTGAGAATATTTGATTTTTTTTTCTTCAATTGTTTTTTAGATACGCCTGTCCGCGCATTTTTTTTAAATGGGAATTAGTAAATTTTGCTCTTCCATTCGATAGAGGTTTTTTTCTCTTTGCAATAATATTTTTGTTTTTTTTAAATTCATTTTAATAACTTTTTTACAAAAAAAATTAAACAAATTAATAACAAAGTAAATTAAAGTAAGTGTTCAAATTGTCGTCCATTAGTAATTTGACAATGACCCAATCGATTTACAAAACCCCGAACAGAGTTCTGTAAAAAATATCGGGGAATTTCTTGTATCGTTCTGGTAATTCGGATTTGTAAATCTTCGACGTTATCGGGCTTTTCTTTGTAAACTTTGTTTTTTACGTATCCCCAAAGCAAAAAAAATCTAAAGGACTTAAATCTGGCGAACGGCCTGGCCATTCAATGGTTCCTCGTCTTCCAATCCATCTGTGGGGAAAAACGTTGTCCAGATATTGACGAACATTTACACCATAATGTGGTGGGGCGCCATCTTGCTGGAACCAGATACTGTCATTGGGCAGGTGTTCATTGTTTTCATGAAGATAGAGCGTAGCACTAGCAGGTATTATTTCATTTTGCAATAACTGCAAATACAGAGCCGAAGTTAAATTGCCATTGATGAAAAAGGGACCGATAATATGACCGCCTAGAATGCCAACCCAAACATTAACTTTTGGGGGTACTGCGTATGGTGCTCCAAAAATCAGGAGGGATTTTTCGATGACCAGTATCTGCAGTTATGTCTGTTTACTTCACCGGTAAGGCAAAAAGTAGCTTTGTCAGAGAAAAGAATATTGTTGACAAAATTTTCATTATTATTGCAAATATTTAACATTTCTTCAGAAAATTGTAATCTCCTATCAAAATCATCTTCCGCTAGCTCGTGTACAAGGTGTACCTTATAAGGTTTATACTTTTCACTTTTTAAAAACGACACGATCGATGACTGTGAAATATTGAAATTGGCCGCTAATTGATTGGTTGATAAATGGGGATATTCAGATACAGCTAATAAAATATCCAGTTTGTTATCATCGCTTTTTGCTGTTCTAGGCCTACCACTCCTTGGCAAATCTTTAACGCTACCCGTTTGTTCAAAGCGTCTTAAAGTTTTACCAACAACGGATTTAGAAATTGGATTTCTATTTGGATGCGTATCAGTAAATAAATTACTAACGTCTTGTAAACTTCTGCGTCTATCTCCATAACCCAACATCAGAAGTATTTCAATTCGTTCATGTTCACTTAAACTCGCCATTGTTAATATTAACAGCAACAAATTGCACAAATGAATTATTTCTGTTAAAGATTTGACGTACACAATAACCACTGATGAAATTATGTCGCTCAAGTTTGTTTATCGCTACGCTTCTGTCTATCTGCGATGTACCGAACATCTGTTAAACACATGAACCGGCTTTTTCTTATAAAAAAGTTTTTAAAAGGAATTTAAAAAAAAAACAAAAAAAAATTTGTAAAGAGAAAAAAAAACTATAGAATGGTAGAGTAAAATTTACTAGTTCCAATTTAAAAAAAATGCGCGGACAGGCATAACTAAAAAACAATTGAAGAAGAAAAAATCAAATATTCTCAACATAAATCCCTAAAATGAATATTAACGACAATCGCCGTCTCCATACTTTTAACTAACCCTGTATGTTTTTGACTCAACAACCAAATAGTCATTGTTACGCTTCACATATATATGAATGTTTAATTCTATTTTTAATTTATATTTATTTCTTTAAATATTCCGCATTTTAAAATATAAATTCTTAGACATTTTTCCTGTATATTCGTTTGCAAAGAGAAAGCCTTTCTTTTGTTCTCGCTGGTTGAGAGACCTTTCGCCTTCTACCTACCTTGGTCAAGCATTAAACGGTCACTTTGAAATTCCTTTATACATTTCGTTTTTAAACTTAAGTTATTAATTTAATTACGTACTCATCTCTCACTAATAAAGTGTGTTTTTTTAAGAAGTGTAGGATTATAAATTGAAATAAAAAACACAAGTGTTAAGGGAAATGGGAATTTGTTCTTTAATCGGTAAGATAGCTTTATGACATTAATGATGGAAGATGATTTCGGGCATATAGCCATTACGGGAGTGTCCGAGGTACGTTATCCTGGAGCACCAATTTCAGACTACTTTTCGAGCGTTTGATGGCGTATGTTATGCTCGATGTTGGTTTCCAAGACCGCAATGATTGTTGGCTTGTTTGCGTAGACCAATGACTACAAATAGTCCTACAAAAAAATAGTCTAGAAGCATCAAATAACATGATTTTGAAGACCAGTGTGCATGTCCATTTCTGGAGATAATCTTATTGCCGAACTCTTCCTTCAATAAATCGATGGTTTCGCCATGTGGTATCTTTCTGCTGAAACCAAGAGTCTTTTAGACTATGTTCATGCATTTTTGGGAATAAAAAACAATTGGACATGCCTCTATACCGTCCGCCATTGACGGTGCCAGCTCAATCTTCTTCGTTTTTGAAGAAGCATGGCCCAATTATGCCACTGGGACACAAGCCGCACGAAACAGTGCACTTTTCGGGCTGAATCGGTAGTTGATGAGTCACTTCTGGATTAGTGTCGCTCCAAATGCGACAAATTTACTTATTCATAAAGCCACTGAGTCAGAAGTGAACCTCATCACTAAACTCAATTTGACCATAAAACAATGGATCGACTTTCAACTGTTTAAGCGCCTAATTACTGAACTGACATTGAAAACGATGGCCGGTTGGCTTCAATTCTTCACCAATTAAATCTTGTAGGCTTATAAGCCGAGATCGATGGGCAAAATTTTCCACAAAGTCGATGGGCACTGGCCAAGTTCTTGCACACGATAACAAATCATTCTCAAGGCTGGCCTAAACGGCGACAATATTTTCTTCAATGCACACTCTACGCAATCCCGTTGGTGGATGGGAGTCCAAACGAGTAAATTGAGTGCAAAATTTTTCAATTGTGTTGCAAATAGTCGTCTCAGTTGGCCGGTGATGTATGCCGTAAAGTGGGTGAAGCGCTTTGTGAACATTTTTAACTGAAAACTGATTTTAGAAATAACTTTCCTCAATTTGTAGACACTACTCGGCTGTAAGTTTTTGCATTACAAAATGTCAAACAATACTGAATAAAGTGGCTGTATGACTTATCAAATTAAACTGTTAGCATGTCAGAGTTTCTCCCTATTGAAAAAGAAAGGTATTAAAAAAACACATTATATAAGGTGCCGCATATCGTTTTGAAGCTTGTCCCACAAGGGATATTTTATTGATATTTTAGTCATCGACATCACGACCTCTTAGCTCGCGCTTGTGATTAATTCATTATTCAAGATATCGACAACTTCGATTTACCCTATCTTAACTTAAGGCAACCTTTTCCGACAAGCTAGTGTTTTCTTCTAGAATAATTCCTTCTTCTGTGTTCAACTCTTCTAAGTCACACATCGTGCAAACTCTACACGTGCTGTTCCAGCATCAAAGCGTCGTTCGACCTAGCCTCCCGACATGCCCGATCGAGGCATACCCGCAACTCAAAAGTAACTCTGTATTGTTCGATACAGAGATTATTTTATAATTTACTAAAGAAAACACTCGGTATGTTTTGTTTCACAAAATATATTTAATTTAATCTCTAACATATGTTTCGCCATTTCAGGCATTATCAAAGAGTTATTTTTAAAAACTAAATTAGAAAGTACACTTCCACCACTATTTATGAGTTTTTAAGGGACTTTATTATGGCATCAATGGTCGGAGTGTTGACAAAATTCAGCTGTGCGTTTGTTACATGTCTATTAAGGTTTATGGCTTTTTTAATTTCTAATATTTCGAGGAGGTCTAGTCTCTTTCCTTTATTGCAAGTATGTAACAGTTTAAAATTACTGGTATTGAACAAGTGTGTCTTTTCAATGCAGTGTTCGGAGAAACCGGTATTCATTTTTCCATAAAGAATAGAACTTCTATGCTCTTTGATCCGTTATTTTATTGAGCGTCCTGATTGGCCGATATATATCGCATCACAATCACTGCACCTTAATTCGTACACACCTGACTTATCACTAGAGCTGAGGATGTTTGCGGTACGGCAGCACCGTATGTAGTGCATCCCCACATTTAACTATTTATCTAAATATTCTCTGAAATGATTTGCCGGATCTCATAAATTAATAGAGTGATATTTTATTATGCACTGGATATTGTTATTATACAAAATCATAATAGCCATTTGTATTTATGGATCATAAATAATAATACGAATGTATTTGTATTTGGTTGTGAATTCAATTTAAACTTAAAACGAATCGTAATATTTTAACGACAAGCCGTCCTTACAATACATGCATTCGAGACAATGTGTGCAACTCTACGAATAACTTCCATAATTGATCGAAAATGGACATTTTGGAGTTGAAGTAAAGCCCCTATTCTTAGAAAATTTTATTACTGTCGTTAAGAACTATTATTATAAACAACAAAGGCCTATTATTAGTGTTGAAGTTTTAGTTTCATTGAATTTCCATGTTGTAAGTAGTCAATTGTAAAGTGTTCGTTCACAATATTCTAAAACAAGGTGTAAATTTAACTAAAATCCAGAAAAACACATTCTGATAATATATTACTAGATTAGAAGCTGTGTTTATTAGTATTTATTATATTATTTTTATAACCAAATGCAATAAAAGCTACGTAAATTACTATGGTTACAAGATATAACCATGGTTATACCGCAAACATCCTCAGCTCTAGTTATAACTTCTAACTTCATTCACCTAGTTCAAGTAGGTAGTATATTTAACATTTGGAATTTACTGCAAGTGAGAATTAATGAATATTAAATCACATTCTTACATGTAAATGTCGACTTATTTAATGCGTTCGAAACTACAATCCGACAAACTAAGTTTGTACTAGTATGCAGAACACACGTTCTAGTTGGAACTTTTCAATGTACGGTATTCCCTCGATGACGGACATTGCTTTTTCATTTCTATACTTTCTGTATATATAGTATATATATAGTATATATATATATAGCAATGTCCGTCATCGAGGGAATACCGTACATTGAAAAGTTCCAACTAGAACGAAACGTCGTCTGTGCGTTTCCTCCCGTTGATAGACTTGTTTTTTCAGTATTTCTTAATTCTTAATTAACCTAATCACCAGGAAGTTCGTTGTCGCGAAAGGGTGTGTTCTGCATACTAGTACAAACTTAGTTTGTCGGATTGTAGTTTCGAACGCATTAAATAAGTCGACATTTACATGTAAGAATGTGATTTAATATTCATTAATTCTCACTTGCAGTAAATTCCAAATGTTAACTATATATACAGAAAGTATAGAAATGAAAAAGCAATGTCCGTCATCGAGGGAATGCCGTACATTGAAAAGTTCCAACTAGAACGAAACGTCGTCTGTGCGTTTCCTCCCGTTGATAGACTTGTTTTTTCAGTTTTTCTTAATTCTTAGGTAGTATATATAAAATATATGCAAAATATGTGCTGCCAGGCTTTGAAAGGCTGTGTGACAAGATTTTAATAAATCGAGGTTTCTTTTGTTTTCGTAGCTTTTATTGCATTTGGTTATAAAAATAATATAATAAATAGTAATAAACACAGCTTCTAATCTAGTAATATATTATCAGAATGTGTTTTTCTGGATTTTAGTTAAATTTACACCTTGTTTTAGAATATTGTGAATGAACACTTTACAATTGACTACTTACAACATGGAAATTCAATGAAACTAAAACTTCAACACTAATAAAAGGCCTTTGTTGTTTATAATAATGTTCTTAACGACAGTAATAAAATTTTCTAAGAATAGGGGCTTTACTTCAGCTCCAAAATGTCCATTTTCGATCAATTATGGAAGTTATTCGTAGAGTTGCACACTTTGTCTCGAATGCATGTATTGCAAGGACGGCTTGTCGTTAAAATATTACGATTCGTTTTAAGTTTAAATTGAATTCACAACCAAATACAAATACATGCGTATTATTATTTATGATCCATAAATACAAATGGCTATTATGATTTTGTATAATAACAATATCCAGTGCATACTAAAATATCACTCTATTAATTTATGAGATCCGGCAAATCATTTCAGAGAATATTTAGATAAATAGTTAAATGTGGGGATGCACTACATACGGTCCTGCCGTACCGCAAACATCCTCAGCTCTACTTATCACACAACTCTGTTTTTTCTTTATTATTAACTAAAATATTTCCTAGATTCACTTGGATGATATTTAACCCTAATTGATTCAATTTATTGGAAACTTTATTGCTAACCCCAGGTATATAGTTGAGTGTGTGAAATGTTTTATTCGTTTTTGTATATGTGTGCCCGTAGTAAAAATTCTTCATAAGGATAGTGCGTTGTTTTTTGATAATCATTTTATCTATAAATTCTGTTTTATAACCGTTGTTTCTAGCTATTGTTTTTATGGTGGTTACTTCTTTTTCGTAATTCTCATTATTTAAACGGAAATTAATCAGTCTATGTATGAAACCATGAAACGCTGCCATTTTTATATTCCATGATTGACAAGAATTAGCCGGGATTACTGTATCAGTTGTAGTGGGTTTTCTAAATATATCAAACTCGAATTGTTTATCAATTCTTGTTAATTTTAAGTCTAAAAAATTTATCGTCCCGTCTAACTCTTTTTCTATAGTGAATTGTATTTTATTGTTAAGAGAATTTAAATACATGAGAAATTTGTCTAGCTGTCTATCTGTGCCTAACCACAGGCATAAAATATCGTCTACATATCTGCCCCAGAAGGAAATGTATTTTAATAGTGGACTGCGGTTGACATTGTTTATATGTTTAGATTCAAAATCTGACAAATATAATTCAGCTAGCAACGGGCTTAGGGGGCTGCCCATTGGTAAACCGTTGGTTTGAGTATAGAATTTGTTATGAAATTTAAAATAGTTTTGTTTAAGGGAAATATTAATTAGGTTAAATAAAGTATTCTGTGTTACGATGTTCGGGATAGACTTTTGAATGTGATTCTTTAAAATTGTTTTTGGTTCCACTAGTTCCGAACATCGTAACACAGAATACTTTATTTAACCTAATTAATATTTGCCTTAAACAAAACTATTTTAAATTTCATAACAAATTTTAACTCAAACCAACGGTTTACCAATGGACAGCCCCCTAAGCCCGTTGCTAGCTGAATTATATTTGTCAGATTTTGAATCTAAACATATAAACAATGTCAACCGCAGTCCACTATTAAAATACATTTCCTTCTGGGGCAGATATGTAGACGATATTTTATGCCTGTGATCAGGCACAGATAGACAGCTAGACAAATTTCTCATGTATTTAAATTCTCTTAACAATAAAATACAATTCACTATAGAAATAGAGTTAGACGGGACGCTAAATTTTTTAGACTTAAAATTAACAAGAATTGATAAACGATTCGAGCTTGATATATTTAGAAAACCCACTACAACTGATACAGTAATCCCGGCTAATTCTTGTCAATCATGGAATATAAAAATGGCAGCGTTTGATAGTTTTATACATAGACTGATTAATTTCCCTTTAAATAATGAGAATTACGAAAAAGAAGTAACCACCATAAAAACAATAGCTAGAAGCAACGGTTATAAAACAGAATTTATAGATAAAATGATTATCAAAAAACAACGCACTATCCTTATGGAGAATTTTTACTACGGGCACACATATACAAAAACGAATAAAACATTTCACACACTCAACTATATACCTGGGGTTAGCAATAAAGTTTCTAATAAATTGAATCAATTAGGGTTAAATGTCATCCAAGTGAATAAAGTAAATCTAGGAAATATTTTAGTTAACAATAAAGAAAAAACAGAGTTGTGTGATAAGTCAGGTGTGTACGAATTAAGGTGCAGTGATTGTGATGCGATATATATCGGCCAATCAGGACGCTCAATAAAAGAACGGATCAAAGAGCATAGAAGTTCTATTCTTTATGGAAAAATGAATACCGGTTTCTCCGAACACTGCATTGAAAAGACACACTTGTTCAATACCAGTAATTTTAAACTGTTACATACTTGCAATAAAGGAAAGAGACTAGACCTCCTCGAAATATTAGAAATTAAAAGAGCCATAAACCTTAATAGACATGTAACAAACGCACAGCTGGATTTTGTCAACACTCCGACCATTGATGCCATAATAAAGTCCCTTAAAACTCATAAATAGTGGTGGAAGTGTACTTTCAAATTTAGTTTTTAAAAATAACTCTTTGATAATGCCTGAAAAGGCGAAACATATGTTAGAGATTAAATTAAATATATTTTGTGAAACAAAACATACCGAGTGTTTTCTTTAGTAAATTATTCATTATGTTTCACCAAGAGTCAACCGTGGATTCTATAGATTATTTTATATTAATCAGAATTAATTCACATTTAATTTACTGCTTAATTTAACTATAGTTTCAGTGTTTCAGTTTGTGTGTTAATTTGTAATTACTTATTTACCGTTCCTTGTGTATATTACTTTTATTTAATTGCTTATATATCAACGCTCAATTTATTTCTTGTAAATAATAGATACACACTTTAAGGACAACGCTCCTGTGTTTTATTTAGTTAGTGAGTTGTAATATATTTATATAAGCACACGTCACACACGTCCTAGACCTTTGAACTTCACCAGTACCACAATTATTTATACTAAATAATTAATTTTATTATTAGCAACCACAGCCAAACCAAACAAACCGCTTGTTAGTAATAGCATTTGTTTGTTCAAGTTCACTAAAAATTCCTTTTCATATTTCAATAATGTAAAGAGTCTTAGTATGAAAAGTTTAATTTTCATTCGTTTCCTAGATCTAAATTTTCTTACGCGTCAGCTGTTATGCTATTATTTATAAGTAGATCAATGGCTCTTTGTAATATCCCAAAAAATATATAATATCGAGTTTCTTTAAAAATTTTAAACGGTATCACAGTTTTATGGTAATATGTAATTTGTAATTTAGTTGTCTTAATATTAAATTCACGTCCAGAAAATTATGGCCATCACTTTTCCCGTTGAAAATTGCGCTTTTGCCTTCTTGGGCGGTGGAGAGCCCTTATACGAGGGTGGATAGCCCTTACACACCGGTTATTTCTGCAAACCATTATTTCTATTGAATCAGAGGAATCAAGCATGCTATGAAGCTAATGTTTATTGTTTTATATTTTGACAGTTCGAATTAAGTTTTAATAACTGCAACAGTTATTTAGCAAGCTAATTTCAAACCGAGTGGTGTGCAGTAAAAATGCGTTTAACGAGAGAAAATTTTAGAGCCATGATTTACTATGATCTTAAAAGTTCTTTAACTGCGAAACAAAGTGTTTCAAGACTTCCTGCTGTATTTAGTGATCAAGCTCCTTTTCAAAGGAGTGTTTACAACTGATATAACAAATTTAAATTTTCAAGGGTTTCACTTAGTGACGATTTTCGCGAAGGAAGACCAATCTCAGCCGTTACTGAAACAAATGTAGACGCCGTACGTAGAATGATTCAAGGCGACAATCGAGTCACGTATAGGATTATTTTAGGAGGACCTTGGGTATTGGCATGGCAGCAATAAGCAAGATTTTACATAACAATTTGGCTGTGAGGCAGGTTTGTTGTCGTTGGATACCTTATAGTTTAACACAGGAATAAAAACTAAACCGAGTGGAATGGTGTAAAAAGTGCTTAATAAATATGACGGAGGTAGGTCTAAAGCAGTTTACAACATCACTACTGGTGAAAGCTGGATATATGCATTTGAACCGGAATCAAAATGGCAGTCGGCTCAATAGGTGTTTCCAACAAAACTTAATCCAGTCAAAGTGAAGAAATCTAGAAGTGTTGGAAAGAAAATGGTAGCCAGTTTCTTCTCAAAATCAGGACCTCTCACAACAGTTGTGCTTGAAAATAAACGTACAGTTACCGCAGAATAATACACGACAGTATGTCTACCAAATGTTGTTCAAAAGGCTCGTTTACGATGCCCTAGATCGGACATTTCATCGCGACAATGCTTCAACTCACATTGCGCGTCAAACAAACGAATTTTTGAAAGCTTCCGGATTAAAATTACAAGATCATGCTCGAACCCACCACGTTCAAATTTCTTTCTATTCCAAGACTAAAAGATAAAATGCGTGGTGTACGATTTGCAAGTCCAGAAGATGCAGTGGAGAGCTTCAAAAACCTTATATCTGAAGTGACTCAAGCATAGTGCTATTTATGCTGTGATAAGTGGTTTTATCGAATGTCTAAATGCATTGAGTTTAAGGGCGAATATTTTGAAAAACAATAATAAATATAATTTTTGACTACAACAGTTTGTTTCATTAGTTTGCAGAAATAATGGGTGCTGCGCTCGTAAACCCATTGCATAGATTCTTATTTCGTGGAATCCCAGTAGTGTACCCAAGTTTCATCCCCAGTTACATTTTATTTAAGTTCTATTAAAAAGTGTTCATGTTGAGATAAGATAGTCAAATTCTCTCCATAAATTTGTCGTCTACATGGGACTGAGCAGCTTGAGAATCCATCATGCCAACACTTTGGTCATTTCCAAATGTTCTTGTAGAATTTTAAAAACATTTGCTTTTAATATTCCTATTTCTCTAGCAATAACTGAAACTTGTACTCGGCAGTCAGTCAGCACTAAATCTTCAACTTTGTTGATGATTTCTTCAGTTCGTGCCTCCAGAGGTGTTCCGAAATTTTGGGTCACCATGAATGGATTCTCCTCCCCATTTCAACTGCTGGCACCAAAATTTTACTTGGAAATAGGATGCACTATTTTCACTATAGACTGCTACCATTTTCTCATGAATATTCTTCGGCTATTGCCTTCTTTTGATAAAAATTTCATAACGCTTCTATGTTCAAGTTTTAAATCACACATTTTCTCTTCTTTAAACGAATGTAAAAGTAACAAAAATGTTAAGCGATTCGAACCAAACTTGGAGATGACACTATAAAATATCACAGAAGGTTGACGTAAGAAAATTGTCACGATAGCATATTGTTTTCATAGCTAGCTAGATAACATAAAAGTTCCCCTCGTATTTCATTTTATTGAATGGCGTTCCGGGCACGCAAGACATCCGGTCGTAAATTATAAATACAGATATTGTATATTATATTCGTCTTTTTAAAATGATAAGAAATATACCTAAAAGCTGTGTTTCTGTAATAATACAAAAAAAAATAAAATAAAAGCTATTTAAAGATTTTAATTTCTATTCCTTTTGTGGCCAATAGATGGCGCAGATACAATCTCTACTATCTATTATGTAGTGACGAATCTCTTTCAGGACTTATCTATGGTACCATTCGTTTAATTGCCCACCCCATGGTTTTACCTTATTATTAAAATTAAGATTAACAATGACTGCGCACGAATGATATACTAATTTCATCAAATATTAGAGAGCAAACCTTGACTTTTTGTTAAACTTATTATAAAGTACGGGAAGTAAAATTGCTTTATGTCGCAAAAGCATAAAACATACACACGTGTAAATATACACATACCTTGTACTTTGATTTGTGAGAATACTGGCCTAGGTTGGAAGATTTAGGGGCAGGGCATTCTCGCGAAACGCGTTTTCCCGCAAGGCATGTCAGACCCACATACAATGACAAAGTGTCTTTATTATAACAAGGGTTCCTTAGGTATTCTCTTTTAGTTTCACACCTACTTGCTTAACGAGAAAAGAAACTGTATTCAAGTGTACAAGAAGTGTCTTTCTTTAAGATTGCATATTTAGCATGCACTTTAATATATTAACGCTGTTTTCAATTCATGGTCTTATATAATTTGTGTACTATTTACATTTGGTAGAAATGTACTTGTTTGAAATCTAGAAGACGGTTATAAAAGAGAACGAATGATATAGTATAAGACGTATAATTTCAAATAGAAATGAAACTAATAGTTAAAATCTTCACTTTGTCAATATGCGGTTGTCAAACGATAACTGTTTCGTCAGCACAGTGACTTCGTCAGGTACTATTGCGGCATTTAAAAATCGGACACTTAATTTGCTTGATTTGAATATGGCTTTTATGTATGTATAATATTTGCTATTTACAGATCTGTCAGTGTCATATTTGGGTTTGTCAAAATATAAATCTAATATGCCGCATTTGAACATTCAAACTAAAACTCAAATAATTACGTTACTAGAAGAAGGATGGTCAGTTAGGGGATTAGCGGATAGATTTCGCGTGAAGATGAGTACCATTTCAGATATCGAAATTAAATGGTTATTGATAGAAAACGAGGCTTTTGTGATATACGTGTGTCAACTTCCGAACAGGATGAAAATCTTATTAATTATAAAAAACTATCCGTTCGAAAGAATAGTAAATGCAGTTACCGCACTACATTTCCACGGGTGTGTCCGCACAGTAAGAAAACGGTTGAGACAAATTTCAGAGAAATCGGGCGTCTGTGAAGAAAACATTTCCTAATGCGCAAAATAAAAAAGTAAGGATTGGTTTTGCGTTGAAATTTATGTCGCATAATTTTAGTTTTTGGGAAAATGTAATTTTTTCAAATGAAAAAGTTTTTTAGTCATCTCATAATGGCTGATTCGTGTTTATAGACCACCTAATTCACGATATGACGAAAAATATACGATATTAAGATGATGAGCAGCAGTAATTTTACGCCAGTAAATGTCGAAGAATTATCTAACAAGATCGAGGATAATTGTATGAAAGAAACCACATCCGTCCAGAAACGTGCAGATATCGATATTTCACTGTCGTTACAGATCATCAGTACACGATATTCGGACGTAGACATGATTTTTATTTGTATACTTTCGTGTATATATACGAATTATATTGAATTTAATTGGTGTGAGAGATGACAATTATTCAAATCTCATCTCACATGCAATTGTCGCTTAATTTGTTGCGTTGATTCTACAATCTGACAAGATTACTCCTGCCGAAGAATGTAGACGCAAACACGTCGCGACGTCAGCCATCCGGGTTGTGCGGATAATGAAAATTGTATGAAAAAAACCACATCCGTCCAGAAACGTGCAGATATCGATATTTCACTGTCGTTACAGATCATCAGTACACGATATTCGGACATAGACATGATTTTTATTTGTATACTTTCGTGTATATATACGAATTATATTGAATTTAATTGGTGTGAATCAACGCAACAAATTAAGCGACAATTGCATGGATGAGATTTGAATAATTGTCATCTCCAACACCAATTAAATTCAATATAATTCGAATATATATACACGAAAGTATACAAATAAAAATCATGTCTATGTCCGAATATCGTGTACTGATGATCTGTAACGACAGTGAAATATCGATATCTGCACGTTTCTGGACGGATGTGGTTTTTTTCATATAATTTTCATTATCCGCACAACCCGGATGGCTGACGTCGCGACGTGTTTGCGTCTACATTCTTCGGCAGGAGTAATCTTGTCAGATTGTAGAATCAACGCAACAAATTAAGCGACAATTGCATGTGAGATGAGATTTGAATAATTGTCATCTCTCACACCAATTAAATTCAAGATCGAGGATATTTGGAATGATCTGTCACTAGAATTTATACATAATGTTATAACATCGATTCCTAGACGTTTACAAGATGTACCTGACAGAAATGGTGCTAAAATAAAGTATTAAAAATTAAAACCAAATATTTGTATTTCTCTGATTAATAAACTCGTCTTTTTCGTTTATTCACTCAGTAACATAATTTATAATAACATAATCTTGCGTGAGAGGTTACAGGTAAATGTCACTATGCTGTAATCTACACAATAACTCAATTATACAAAAACCGAATTACAATGCTCAATTATAGTGAAAATAAATATATAATGGTTCGGATTTCAAATGCCGCAATAGTACGTACTAAGGCAAGTTACAAAATACAAAATACAAAAAGGATAATAATATTTTATCGTGTCTTTAAAATGTGAGAATTTACACAATTAACAATAACAACGGTGAGTTATTTAAATTCAACATAATCCTATGAGAAGTGAAATCCAAATTTAGATAAGGTAAGTTACCTATTATCGACCTGCATCTTTCAACGATCAAAATGAAATTTCTGTTAAAATAAACTTATTGCTATAATAAAAAGCTATTGGCAGTTCTATAATGCATTCCAATTAGGAAAGGACCAGATGCCGCGGCAATCTGAGTATAATTTACACAGGAATTTCAAAAAAGTAGATAATTTATATGTGAGATAATACAGGTTGATTCAAATTAAGTGCGCACCTTTGCTATCTCTGTTATTTTTGTTTCTAGAAAGTAGGTTAAATGAGCATAGTATTAGTGTTTTTAACATTGATTAGCATGCAGTTCATGAAAAAAATTGATAACGGATTTTCGAGAGATTTTGAAATTTATAATTTTTTTAAATGAAACAGCCTGTATATTTTTTAAAATTCTGAATGCTAATGTTCCTTGTAATATAAAAGTTTCAATACACTATTGTCCTAAAACGAATAATAAAGTAGTTATAGCAGTTTTTATTTCCTACTAAATGTTGTCATTGCTCCGCTAACTTTTGACAAAACAGATACATATTTTGTGTTTAATGTTTATTTTAACATATTACAGCTTACAAAATTAAATTAATAAGAAGAAAATACATGTATAATTTATAAATATTGCTCAAAGGTGTCACCTTTCTGTTCAATACATTTTCGTGCCCGCTTCAGTACACTCTGGGTGTCTCTTAAGATTGTCCTTCTATCTCATTGGCGAAATACTTCTCTGACTTTGTATTGCAATTCGCGCACGTTGTCGTATCGCGTTTTGTACACCTCATTTTTTAAGTATCCCCAAAGAAAAAAGTCTAACGGTGAGAGGTCAGGGGAGCGTGCTGGCCATTGAATTGGAACATTTGTACCAATCCACTTTTCGCCAAAGATGGTGTCGAGGTAGGTTTGCACTAGGTGATAGTTGTGTGTATGAGCACCGTCCTGCTGAAAGTATAAATTTTGGGGCATCAGGTAATTGGCGTTATCAAGGAAATCCTCTAGAATGTTACGAATATTCCAGATATCTGTTTCCTGTCAACGTACCATTGTAGAACAGTGGACCAACGACTACCGAACCAATTAATCCGCACCAAACGTTAAAACTAAATCAAACTTGTGCAGCATGTGGACGAACTATTAATAAATTTTCTTGAGACCGGTAGTGACTATTTTTCTTATTAACCATGCCTCTATTTGAAAAATTTGTTTCGTCACTCCATAAAATACACTGTGCTCCATTCAAATTTTCATCACAAAAACTAACAAACCATTGACAGAAAGCTAATCTCCTGGCTGTAATGTTTGAGAGATTCTCAACTTTAAGGGGATATACTTATGCTTTTTCAAAATTCTTTGAACTGATGAATAACTTAATGCCCAATTCCTTAGTAGCATCCCTAATGGAAAATTCGCCATGGGCTTCAAAATATGCTAACACTGTGATTTCTACTTCTTCGTTGACGACGATATTTTTCTTTGTTCTTTTCTTTCTAAATAAGCAATCATGCAGTCTAAACTGATTGTAAAGTTTTCGAAAGTAACGTAGATCTGGTTGCTGTCGTAAAGGATAGTGTTCAGCATAATATTCGCTAGTCCTTATTGAATTTTTACGACATAAAATGTATGCTTCCAACATATCGCATTTCTCCAAATGAGGAAATATCATAGAGAAATATTGTCAAACACTAAGCAACGAAAGTAAAACCAAAATGTTTAGAAAAATAAATAGAGAACTAATGAACACAACACAAAATAAAAAAAGAAAATTTTAGTAACTAAACGTGCGAAAGATTTATATTCAGTACGTTATTGACATTTACAAAGGGCATAACTATTTGTTCTGTTTAAAGTGAAAGAAGCCTACTACTGATTTTACAGAATGAAAGAGCATTTGACATCAACTAAATTCCACCGTAAATACTTTATTATTCGTTTTAGGACAATAGTGTATTGCAACTTTTATATTACAAAGAACATTATCATTCAGAATTTTAAAAAATATACACGCTGTTCCATTTAAAAAATCACAAATTTCGAAATTTCTCGAAAATGCGTTATTCAATTTTTTTTTCATGAACTGCATGCTAATCAATGTTAAAAACACTAATACTTTGCTAATTCAACCTACTTTCTAGAATCAATAATAACAGAGATAGCAATAGTGCGCACTTAATTTGAATCACCCTGTATACCTACTAACCTATATAAAATATTATTTTTTGATTTTTGTTTATTAACATACTTATTAGTAAGAATACACAGTAAATTGGTCTGTAAATACAGAGAAAATGTGTTAAAATTACCATAGGAGAAATATTTACATCTTACTTTGATTTTACTGGAGAACAAAACTATTGTGTAGATGTGAAACTAATAAATTTAAAGGTTTGATGGTGACAGTATATTACAATTATGATATTTGTGTATCGTTTAACATTAGTGATTGCTTAACAAATATAGCACTTTACAAAATACGGTTATTTGAATAGTATCTATAGTGAGAGAGCAATAAAGAAATTCATTTAGCTGCACATCGTTCCATTTAATTTTGCTAAAAAAGTTTATACATCTAAAAAAGGTATTTATTTCAAAATATTTTCATTTTACAAAAATAAGTAAGTTTATATTACAAAGGGTACAACAGCAGTTTAGGGCCCAAAGATAGGTAAAACGTAAGCATTTTTCCAGTTTCAGTATTTGGCTAAACTTGGGGGAGCAAGTGTCTCAGCATGAGTTCCGTCAATACACCTCAAACTCATCGAGCACCCCATTTTTCATAGAAACTTCAACATTATATGCTCAGCTAATTTTTTACCCTACTTTTATTTTATTTTTCATATCTACTGTTGTTGGAAACTGCACATAATTAGGAAACAAATGTTCAGCTATCACAGAACAAATTTCATTTAATTTTCGACATACTGATGTTTGGCTTAGTGCTATCCAAGAATTACAACCTACTGGATTTTGAAAGGATCCTGTGTCTATAAAATGTAATGTTGTTAAAAGCTACAATTCAAGACAGATATATACAACAAATTTCTAAAACTATATATACATTAGTAATTACCTTCAGATACAGTGGAATATGGCCACGCAAGTCCATAACTGCTCCCAAAATATTAATTAAATTGGTAGCAGACCTTTTGTCTAAACGAAATAACTGCTGGAAGTGTATTTCAGATAATTAAAAAGGATTCATTGTACGATTTATTACGATAGAAATCGTAAGCTACGCGCGACTTCAGAATTGCATTTTGTACTTTCCCGACTTACGAGGCTTACAGATTTTGTAACGATGCTTATAAAAATATTCTTAAAAACCTGTTTATACATTACAATCTCATTGTTTATATCAAATTTTGTGTTTTATGTTTTCTAAATCTGTTTAATTGTGGTTTTTTTTCGAAGAGGTTAGAATTATCTGACATTGTTGCCTATGGTATCTTGCAATTTGATGTAAAACTAAATATAAATCTCCCTACTACTTCTAATCCTGCGCGAACTTACTCCTCCTCGCGCCAACTTAATTGGCGTTTGCTATACTTTTTCAAATCTTCTATGCTAATATGCTATTGATAGGTTTTGATGGATCAGTTTGTATACCATAAAGATTAGATTGTTCTTTTAGCATTCCTAAAAGTTTATTGTTGAAGAGGTATGAAAAAAATTGATATGGAATATCAAATTTAATTGGTGTGAGAGATGACAATAATTCAAATCTCATCTCACATGCAATTGTCGCTTAATTTGTTGCGTGTGAGATGAGATTTGAATAATTGTCATCTCTCACACCAATTAAATTCAATGTAATTCGTATATATACACGAAAGTATACAAATAAAAATCATGTCTATGTCCGAATATCGTGTACTGATGATCTGTAACGACAGTGAAATATCGACATCTGCACGTTTCTGGACGGATGTTGTTTTTTTCATACAATGGAATATCAAGTTGTGCAAATGTATTTGGCAGCGTCGTCTTACCTTTAAACATATCCTCATTTAAAATTTTGTTTTTCAATATAATGTCTTTGTAATTTATAATTTCATATTCATTATTTTGCGGTTTGTCCACAAGTTCTTGCAGATCACCAAATACAGCGTCGCCATCTTCAGGATTTATTTCAAGACCAACGTCTTCAAATGCAATTGGCATCGTATTTAAGTAAAAATTATCGTTTTCATCCGCTGATTGCTCAATATCCTCGTCACTCATAGACCAATTCTGAGCAATTTCCTCTAATTCCTTGTCCGACAGCGGGATTTTGTAATTTATTGGAGACATCTAAAATGTACGGCGAAAGTGCGAGGTGCATCATAAATGAAACATATTTATTTATTACTTATAATCTTCAGATTTTCCAATATTCCTAGTTATTATGTGTGAACAATACAACTATAATAATCCCAGATACTGAAAATATTTTTAATTACCTCTACTTTCCCCAAAAACATTAAAAAAACACACTCACAATACGATGCTGTCATACGGTATAGTTATCGTATTATAACGCTACGGTCACATTTAAACTCATAATAAAATACATCTGGAGTAGATGGCCGTTGCAGTCAATAGTATAAATTAGACTGTGTGTAACAGAATAGATGCGTTGCTCTTATAATTCAAGTAAACTGTTATGTAAATTTCAGCAGCCAATTATTCACTACGTATCAGATATATTATGTTGCACCGTTTAGGATTAAGTTGAATTTTTTGTTTTCTAATTCGTTTCTTTCATAGCTAGGTGGAAAACATAAAAAAACTTTTCTCGTAGTACGGAAAAATGGTCAAAGACAAGGGAAATAAGATTAACATATATAAGTAACGAAGTTCAAATGTAAATTAACGGTAAAAAATTGAGACGGTACTGTACTTATCTGTCAAACGTGAAAAATAAGTGGGCGCGGGTGGGTAGGGCAAAGGGAGTGATGAATTAGTTCACATATTTTCCCGGGCTCGAATCTATTTGGTCGCACTATAGCTTTCGAAAGATGACTTCTTAGACGGCTTAAAAAAAAGGGATGGTCGCTGGGCTAAGTCTATAGAATTGGAAGGGAATTATGTTGAAAAATAAAATATTTTACCCTAAAATAAGTCTTTCATTGAAAAGTTTCATTCTCCCGTCAAATCACCCTAGTGTTATGTTCAATTTCGTTACTTAAAAGGAATTTTTTTTACTTTTAAGCTGTATTTTGTGTAAAAATATATTTTTCTCATATTCGATACTATTAAATATATTCTTTATATTTCCATATCTCTTTTTCATTTTGTTACCTTTTAGACTTTTAGAATTTAGCTATTGATGTTTGCCTTTTCTTTTTCAAATTCGTTTGATTTTAGTGCTTCCTTTGACCTGCTGAAGTTTTTTTTTAATAAAAAGCTTTAAATATAATTCCAGGAACAAATTAAACGAGCAAATTTATCAGATTTTCTTTTCAAATTTCTTCGGAATACAAAAATATGTAATTATTTTAGACTTAGTGTCTGTTACACAAGCATAGTTAGGTTGTTATTTTGACGGGATCTTTTATATGAGATTTCTGGTAGGCATTATTCACAACCGATGAAGCAACTTGATATTTGGTCCGTATCAATATCAGGCATAGCACGTTATTAATATAATACGATGTAATATACATTACGCAAGGGTTAAATATCATTAGGCATAGGGAATACGTATGAGTACATACGATGTATATGTATATGGAAAAGCCGATCCAATGCCGGCGAAGACCGACGGCGGCAACGATTGTCTCCGATTGTTTCGCAAATACAAGTTAGCAGTCATTTGACCATCGACATAGGTAATTGTAATGCGTTCTAAAATAATATTTACGAATTGCAAGGGATTTGCTTTTCTTATTTCTTTCAGTTGATGCAGGAAATTTTTAAGCTGCGGTGCGCCGCATAAACAAAAGCGTAATTCTTATAAAATTAAAGAATAATCCTTATAAAATAAATAAAAAAGTATTCTAAAAATTATAATAAATTATATAAGAGGTTCAAAAATTTCTCCTTGCGCATCAAGACATTGTCCTAGGCGGTCGTAGTAATTAGCTCTTACATTTGCTAACATGTCGGCAGTTATTCGCATTTCGAAGCCTCAGTTATTTTTTCTCTCAAGGCAAGTAGATTTTCTGCTCTACCAGCTTCATGAGTATAAACAATATTTTTTAGATATCCCCACAAAAAGAAATCATTTTGGAGATAGATCAGGAGATCGCGGGGGCCATTTAATGTTTCCTGTTCCAGTAATAAGACACTCAGGAAAAGTATTTCCTAGAAATTCCTTTACCCTCACTGCATTATGTGCTGAACAGGCATCATGTTGAAATCAAACGATTTCCTGATTTATTCCAATGTTTTGAATGGCGGGAAGTATTTGATTTTTCAGTAATTCGAGATACTTGCCGGCATTTAATATACCATCAATAAAACAGGGACCTATAGAATGGTCACCTAATATACCTGCCAAAACGTTTAGTTTTTAATGATACTGAGTGCGATTTGCAAAATGCCGGTGTTGATTTTCCGAAGCCCAATATCGAAGAACAGAGGGATTGTGCTTTCCGTGTAATGGAAAAGTTGATTCATCGATGAAGAGAATATTTTTAACGAAATTTTCACCTCGAAGTATCTTTCCCATTGGAAATTGTCCTCGGGAAATATTTCTTGAGTTTTCGAATATTTGAAACACTTTAAACCATTACGTTTCCAAATACGTGAAATAGTTGTGTTACTTGTACCCAATTCCTCGGCAGCACTTCTAGTAGATCTCGTGTTATCAATTTCCACAATACTACAAATTAATACATCCCGCCGTTCTCTTTCCTCAATTTTTTGCGGTGATACTTCTCTTGGTTTGCATTTCGTACAGTTATTGAGACAGAACTAAGTTTCAAATTTATTTATAATATTATAAATTGTTTGTCTGCAAGGTACAGAACGGTCTGCAAAAGTCAGCGCAAACAAATTCATGCACTCCATTGCAGACTTGCCAGCATAAAACCATTTTACTAAATGAAGCTTTTCAGTGTTGGTATAAAGAGCCATTATACATTAATTTTATTGAACGCTTTCAAACTGTAACGGCCGCAGCTAGACTGAATGCAAAATTTCCAGTCAATCGGTATCGGAGACAATCGTCAGTCGTCGCGGTCTTCGGTGACATTGGACTGGCTTTCTCATGTACGTATACATTGTATGTACTCATACGTTGATTCTCTATGCCTAATGATATTTAACACATACGGTATATAAGGAACGGCTCGGAAGTAATAATAATGAATTTTGTACGCTCAATGTGACAACACTTGGTATGTGCCGATTTCGACTGCCGTATATTTTCAGTATAGCATGTAATTATTATAAACTACTTGTTACTATTTAATTTCTTACAATTATCCTACCTGTAATAGCAATTGGCCTTGTCCTAAAATTTTGGCTGTCTAGGTACATCGAGGCATTTTCATATAATGTCTCAAAGTATGGTATTACTCGCAATTGCGGATTATCGTTATGTTGGTTAATGTAAAACAAATTTAGACGGTGGTCTAAATAATTTTTTTAACGTTCGTTGGGACGGATTATTGCAGATTAATTAGTATAGCACATGTACTGAGACTCCATTTTGTTCATCCAATTTCGCTTGCACGAGAGAACCTAGCAGGGGCTAAGTCAAGAAATTAGCAAAGGGACTAATTAAGGACTTAGAAGGGGTTGTCGAGGACGTTGGCAGAGCTTGCCAATTTTGAGCAATCACGTGGACTATGATACACTAGACAGGCAGACTGATTCTCACTCTCGAGACTTCTCAGTCTCTAGTTTATATATTATCTGTTAGTACTACTAGCATAGTGACCTGGTTATAAAACCTAAAACAATATGGTGAAAGATGCGCTAATTAGGAAGGTCGTGTTGAATAAGTAGCACATTGAATATTTCTAAATGATGGCATACATTAGTTATCACAAGTTCAACGTTTAAATTTTTTTTGGAGAAGTATACGAAACTGTCAGTTCCTAAACGATCAACTACAATAAAAAACTACATTAATCGTTATCATATTTATTTCGTAGTCGATTGGAAAACACAATTGTGGACGCTAAATTGCCAACTTATTGATTGGCATTTTAAATGAAAATTGCGCCGGCTAATCCTTTTTAATTGGTGCAGAAGAATTGGAGAAAATAAATAATTTAACTATAACAAGATTTATAAACCATAGTTTAACGAGGTTTCATTTGCCGAATGCCGTTCCAAGTGACAAGGTATTACTGATGTTATCGGACACTGCGACATATATGGTGAAGTCAGCACAGAATTTGAATTTTTTTTATCCAAATCTGATTCACGTAACTCCATTTTGCTCCACGTTTGCTCCATGCTGTTAACAGAGTAGCAGAAGAGATACGTTACACATTTCCAGATATTAATTCATTGATTTATTTGCCAAAAAAAGTATTAATCAAAGCACCGCTGGTTCAAGTACCGTATAACGGGGCTATATCGGACGATTTTTAAGCATTTTTTGCTATAAAGTGGTTAGGAATTGATAAGTAAAAAACGCAAAAAAAAAGTCAAGGCAGCCTTTTGTTCAAGGTATCTGATAGCACTATAATAATAATGAAAAAAAACACCATCACTATTTTTTTTTTAAAGTTTGACGTCCGATATAAGAATACATGTGGGTTATTTTTAGAGAACGGACGCAATTTCCATAAAACGCAATCGGCAATTGGAATTATGTATAACGTCGCTCAATACATCCCGGCGTAATTGAATGAAGTATTTGTTTGACTTACTCGGCCACCTGGGCTCGCAGCGATAACAATGGACAAGCCAGCTATTGTATTCGGAGAATATAGTGTTTTTTAAAGTGTTTTCATGAGCGTAGATAGAAGCGGGGTTTTTATAATGTATTTTATTTATTAGTTTATATTTCGTAAGATAAATAAAATGCTGTGAGTAAGTTTCTTGTTTTCATAGTTTTAACTGTTAATTACATCGTAATTTTTGTGATAGATCCTGTTTAATATCGTTTGATTGAATCTATTTCTACCAATTATTTCGACGTAAGTGTGCATTGAATTTCGTTCAGTTTCAATAACTTACGCACACATTTTTAGTTTTCATTTATTTAAATCTAGAGCATTGTTTAAGTTACTTTTTCAGACATGATATGGAAGAATGTCGAGAACGGCATTGTAAAACAATGGCGAGTTGGATTGATGGTCATACTAATTGTATGTCCATTGTCAGTGATTCTGAAATTTATGACAAAATCCGTAAAATATCGTCAAAAATTCGTCACTTAGGATCGCAAACACATCTGAACTCTGTAAAACTTTTATGGCGGCTAATATTCCGTTAAATAAACTTAGCAATCCCACTTTAAAAATATTTCTGAAAAAGTATACTGGTCGAAATGTTCCTGATGAATCAACTTTACGCAAATATTATGTTTCTAGGTGCTATACGAGAACAGTAGAACGCATTCGAAGCCATCTTTTAAATCAATACATATGGATAAGCGCCGACGAAACGGTGGATATGTTAGGACGCTGTGTGGTAAATGTTGTAGCTGGTGTACTACATCCAACTATTCCCTATAACTCATATGTAATAGCAACAAGTGTTATAAATAGAGTTGATGCGGAAACAGTTGCTGAAACCATTAAGGAGAATATGCAAAAAATGCTTCATTCGGACGCCACGTACAAAGAAAAAATACTTTTATTTGTCATGATAGTGCTGCGTATATGTTAAAAAAGGCAGACTATTTTAGAAAACATATCCTAATATGCTGCATATTACTTGTGCAGCACATGCTCTCCACAGAATCTGTGAATATATCAGAGACACTTTTCCGGAAGTTGATAGACTTGTATCAGCTTTTAAAAAAGTTTTCAGAAAAGCACTATTGAGAGTAGCTATTTTCAGGGAAAAATTTCCATCTCTGTCACTGCCTCCCACTCCAGTAAGAACTAGATGGGGAACATGGCTGGAAGCTACTAGTTATTATGCTGAGAATTTCGAAAGTCTAAAACATTTCGTAACACTGCTAAAGGAGGATGCTAGAAGTATTGGTGAGTGCAAGGAGCTCACACAAATCCCAAATTTAAAAAATCAGTTGTACTTTCTTCACGAACACTTTGGAAAATTTCCAAAACTAGTCACTTATTTTGAAAATCGAAATCTCAAATTAAATGACGGATTAACCACATTAGGCTGTTAATAATTTGAAAAGTATTCCAAGTGACTTCGGATGTGGCCTTCGGCAAAAGTTTGAAGCAATTCTTAATAGAAATCCAGATTTAATTACATTGGAGCAATTATGTATGGAGACAATTCCACAAAATCCACAAAAAAACTGCTAAATATGAAGAAATAAAAGAATATTTCCAGTATGCATCTATAACCAGTTGCGATGTAGAAAGGACGTTTTCTATTTATAAGAATGTACTTAATTCAAAGAGAACAAAATTGACAGAAGAAAACCTTGAGAAACTATTGCTAGTCAATATTAATACTCCTTTACTCAACTTGAACGACGAAATGAACAAATAAAAATGTTCCAATTATAGAAATAAAATTAAAAACTTAAAAAATACAACTTTTCAACAAATACATATGTATTTCGTAATTTTATAGATCACCACCCGTTCGTTTTCCAATTATATAAATAAAATTAAATATTTTAGAAATACAGCCTTTCGCCAGTACTGCACTGGGTGGTAAGCTTGTCCGTTCTCTAGTTATTTTGAACAACGTATTCTTTCAATGAAATATGGTATCTGCTCTATATAGAAATACACCACAGCCTTTGTTTTGTCGGACGAATAAAAACAAAAGAAAATAGTTTTAGGGGGAGAACATGAATTGCAAGAAGGGAGATTATAGTAAGTGATATAAAAAGGTGTTTTTATTCATCTGTAAACAAAAATCTTTTATTGCTTTATAATAAACAATGTAACATTTTCAAAAGTACCTAAACATAGGTATAAAAATATAACATTTTGAAAAGTAAACATATTAATAAAAGTAACAATTTCAAAATTAAACATAAACAAGAACATTATAAAACATCTTCGTCAAATGTGTGAATTCCCCTCCCAATCTTCGGATCCGGTAATCTATACTTTAATTGGGAAAATTTTTCCTTCTGTATGTCTAAAATATCTGAAAATACAAAAACATTTTTTTTTACCTTTATACTGCCTTACACAACTAATTACAATAAGAAGTTTTTTTGTTTCTAAAACCTTTGCGTCAAAACATTTTTCAATCTCTTTTTTTGTGCCCTTGTCATAGACAAAACTGCATATAATAAAACAGCCTTCTGTAATATCACAGGGGTTAGTTATTTGGTATTTTAAGTCAGTCATTCGATCATCAGTCTCGTCAAATGACTTGTGAGTGGAAGAGGCAGCAGAAGTAACGTCCACATCCTCTTGATCAACTGCTTGGGCCGTTTTCGCCAACCGAATTGCTAATCTTTCTTCTTCCACTAGATCTGTGACTATAACAAACTGTTCAGCAGGAACATTTATTTTTTTTCGTCTTGTAGAAATGGTCTTCTCAGTGATTGTGGTTTTCTCGGTAATAATTTGTGTAAAACTCTCTTCGAAAGCTCTGACATTGCCAGGCTCATTGAGTGCAAAAGTTCTGGGTTTGATTTTATCTATGACAACTTGGGGGTTAGATGCGGAAATGCGTGTGGCTCTAAATCCTGAGAGAATATTTTCACTTAAACTTTCTTGGCAGTTGTCAAGCAATTTTTGAAGCATCTTCGGGAATTCACTTTTTGGCAGAACACCACGCTTGCTTTTTTCCATTCCGTTAAATATTTGCACCATTGGACTTTTAGTGAATGGAAGACAGCAACATCCAGCGGCTGGCACAAGTGCTTGCTATTTTTTGGCAAAAACACACATTTTATTCCATTTTCTTCGCATGATTTTATTACTCTGAAAGATAAGTGACTACTAAGATTATCTCCTATTAAGACTTTCATTCCCCCTTTCCTTTTTAGATAAACTAGTGCGCATTAGAAATACCACTCTTTAAAAGTATCGACATCAAACCACCCTGAACTCGTTCTGTTGTATCTTGTACCCTGTGGTCCTCCTTCCACCCATTCAGATTATACATATTTTGATTTGTAAACCACATATGGTGGGAGTAATGTTCCATCCGCAACTGCATCGAACATAACCGAAGTAGATGTTTTAGAAAAATCCATTACACGACTTGCATATTTTGCTTTTTGCAAAACGAAAACCTGCTGCTAGCTAGGGTCGTCTGTTATATTTGTTTCGTCAAAATTGACAACGTTCGCGCTGCCACCCCTTCAATAATTGTTCTTAAATGTTCAAAATAATCGGTTATAGTCTCTAGTTGAAGATCAGCACAGCACATTTTAATGTTCTGCAAATTTCGGTGTGACAATTCCTTAAATTCCTTTACTCTAGTAACTTTTCTGTTAATATATTGCTCCACAATGTTTGTAGTATCTCTAAATATATATTGACATTATTTAATATTCTGACTATAATTTAGTTCTGTAACTATCACTTAAACTTTACATATTTTGGCATATTTCAATAAAAGTTCTGCATATATACTTCGAATTTTGGAAACATATATATGCATGTAATACAGTTTTTGTGTGCATATAATTCCCAGCTTTACTGATCAGTAAAGGCCGGATTATATGCAGTTTGCATAAATTTGCATATTTGCATAATATATGCCTTTTGTATATCATTTACATATTTTGTAGTAGTCGTTTTATTTATTTACTAAATCAAATTTATTATAGGCATTACTAAAAATATGTCATGGATGTAACAAACAAACAAAAATTAAACTGCCCTTTTTAAATTAAAAATAGCATCTTAAGAAACCTCTTCCCGTTACTTTTCCGTACTTCCGTTACCTCCCATACATCCAGGCTGAGACAAAATTCCAGGAAAAGCAAATACCTTAAAACTTCTAAAATAAATACAAAAATGCATTTTATCAGAAAATTAGGAGTATATCTGTTCCTTTGCTATTCGGAGAAATTTATTCCCATATTCAAATGAAATTTTATTTTAAACGACATTTTACGTTGGCTTTTCGAAGTGTAAACTTGTGAGTTGTGATATATAATAGCAAAAATTCCGAAAATAGCGACTGTATCTGAATGGATTGCACCTTATTCAGAATTGCGTATGGATGGAGAAAAAGTGTTTTGCGTAGCATGCTGCAAGATTGTGAGTAAAATTTTATGTTTATTTCCTTTTATTAATTAAGTAATTAAGTATTTAATTATTCCTTTATCTTTTACTAACATTTATTTTATAAGAAAACAACCCATGATATGATATTTTTTTTGCAGATTACACATGAGAGAAAGTTCCAAGTCGAGCAACATATGAAAACTTCATCTCATGCTGCAAAACTAACAAAGATGAAATTGGCGAAGATGATTCAAAATACATTACCGCAATGTTTACCGTCAACTTTCAAAAAATCGGAACTAGAACAATTTAATGAAGATTTGTGTCAAATGTTTGTGTCGACAGAAATTCCACTACATAAGTTTAACAATTTAAATGTAAAGTTTGTTTGCAAAGTACAGCAGCAAATATAATATACCTCACGAGAGCACGTTAAGAAAAAAGTATATTCGCTGTAGCTATGCAGAATCATTGAATAACATTAAGAAGGTGCTTGCAAACAATTTCACTGGCCTGCATAAAATTTGTGATGACGTGATTTTTGTTTGTTAAGCTCAGTTTTTATATAGCAATAACTAATTAAAATACAGTTGGTCTCTACCACCCACAGATTTTTTTTGCACAAAAGAAAAAGAAAAAAATATAAAAAAAATCTTATAATAGACGTTTTCTTACATTTTAAAATGAATGTACTACTTCAAATTCTAGGTATTAACCCAAAAATGATTTTCTGTTGTGTTTTTAAAGACATTTGTTAAATAGGCTCTCTTTACCTGATGTAAATCTTTTATTACATGTAATAATTTTGGACAAGATTTCCGGGAATTTTTACCTGCTAAATCCTATTTATTATGCTATCACTTTATTAGTACTGCGAAGAAGGATTTCAAGTTTATCACTCCAAACAAAATGTATATTTTAATGTCATTTACTTCATTATAGCTCTGAGTGTCGATCAGTAAACAAGTAAAATTAATTTGTCTTTAGTGTTGTGCGTGGTATTAGATAAATAAACATTGCTTAAAAATATGTCTAGCCGGTGTTGCAAAAACAAACCAGATTATTTCTGTTATATTTGTGGATATTTCGTCTTGAAAAAGTTTAAGAGACCAATTGGTGAATTTGTGAAAAATGCATATCATGCTTATTTCAAAATCAAATTAGGAGATCAAGATAAATATTGGGCACCGCACGTTGTTTGTAAGGTATGTGAAGAAGGTTTAAGACATTGGACCAAAGGGAATAGAAAAAGCCTTCCTTTTGGAATACCGTGGTTTGGAGAGAACCGCAAAATCATCATGAAGATTGCTACTTTTGTTTTTGTGATATTAAGGGGTATAATAGAAAAACTTTGAAACATATTTTGTACCCAAACAATATTAAATCAGCTATCAGACCAGTTCCTCACAGTGATCATGTACCTATACCTATATCCCCCAAAGTACTACAAGAAGATATTGAAACCTCTTCAACTTCCGGCTCCGTACAGATGGATAGTGATTTTGAACCATCAATCTCAGGTCAAAACCAACCTCAGCTATTTTCACAAGCCGAACTGAATGATTTAGTAAGAGATTTGGGACTTTCAAAAGATCTTTCTGAAGTACTGGGGTCTAAGTTGAAACCAAAAAATTTGCTTGCCCCAGAAACTAACTTAAGATCTTCCTTTAGCTGAATATGACGGAAAAGCAACCAAGCGAAGCTTTTCTGAAAAACGAAAACTTTTTTTAAGAAGCATAAAGAATAAATAACTATTTCTAATAGTTTGTATATGTATATTTTTGTATTTTTTTTAATATAATATAAAACTAGCTTATAAATGAAATAAATCGTGTTTTCTCTATATTTTTTGATTTTACTGGTTCGAAAAATAACCTTACGTGATACAAAAAAAAATAAAAGCAGATTTGAAATCAGCGCTACCCAGTTACTAGAAAACAGTTAAAATTTTTAAATCAACATTCAAAGAGTTGAAAAATGCAGGCCTGTGTTATCTTTATATATGCGTAGATGAAGCTACTGATAGTGTGGGCCGATACATAGTTCATTTAATGATTGGTATCCTTAACGTATCGGTTCCAGCAAAATCTTATTTAATTTTATCCAAACAGTTGGAAAAGGCAAATAATTTGACAATAACAAGGTTTATAGAGGAAGAACTGGCAACTTTCTTCTTACCGGAATCGATTTCAACAGAGAAAATTCTATTGTTTTTGACGGATGCTGCACCATACACTGTGAAGGCAGCTTTCAGCTTGAAAGTCTTTTACCCAAATTTAATTCACACAACTTGCTTGGCGCACGGACTAAATCGTGTTGCAGAAGAAGTCAGAAACCGTTTTCCCTTACTAAATACATACTTTAATTAGTAGTGTTAAGAAAGTATTTTTAAAGACCCCATTACGAGTTCAGTTTTACAAACAACATCTACCCGGTGTTCCGCTTCCTCCTCAACCACTCACACGATGGAGAACATGGTTGGAGGTTGCTATTTTTCATGCAAATAATTATTAAGGAATAAATACAATTATTATGGATCTTTATAGGGATGCACAATCTGTGATAGACGCCCAAAAGGTGTATTCGAGTAAAGAAATACCTCAACAGTTGTCGTTTATTAAACCAATTACAGTTTTATTTCCACTTCTACATTGCATTTGAAAAAACAGCTTATGTCGCTAATCGAGAGCGTTGAAGTAATAAACAAATTTGAAAAGTCATGTTTTGATTTTAAAGGAGGAGTGGGACAGTCCGTGTATGAAAATTTTTTAAGTGTAATAGGAAAAAAAATGTGGGTTTTGAAAAGCTAAAGGACATTGCTAAAATCTTGTATGATGATTCAGTAAATAATATTGAGTTGACAATAGATGATATTTCTAATTTGAAATATGCTCCTATAACAAACGTCGACGTAGAACGAATCTTTTTAGTATATAAATACATCTTTTCAGGCAAGCGTCACAATTTTTCTGTTGAAAACTTTGAGAAATATGTGATTGTAAATTGTTTTCATAGTTAATTATGCTGTAAAATGTTCTTAATAAACTTGTAGTAAACATAATAGAATATTTTTTCTACAGTATTCCATTTTCTAATATTCCTGTATTTTTTTAACTGCATATTTTTCATAAGGAAGTGCATATTTAGGCTAAAACATATGCACATTTATGCGTATATTTTTAGTTTTTTTTTTTGCATATAATCCTTCCTTTACTGATCATATATAAAAAAAAATTTTCTTATATTTTGCTAACGAAATCCGAGATCTACAAAATACTCTCATGCTATAATAAAAATCAGTCCTGGAAAAAAACAATATCGCAACAGTATATCTAGAAACACCGTGGAAAACCGAGTAATAATAATTTTACTTCCACATGGTACTGATATTAGATATTTACGGGAAACCCTTTAAAAACAAGGGTGCTTTAAAAAATAACTAATATTGGTAAAAAAAAAACATTCTCTGTCCGCAAAATGAAACGAACGCGTGAGTTTTCAATTTACAATCATCGGTCGACCTTTCACAATACTACAGAAAAGAGAATCGGAAATTAATTTGAATTTTTACCCTGCCGTTCAGAGTTTGCTCGCTGAAACACTCGCCAGATATTACCGGTACTTTGGTGTTTTCAAATGAGAGGAAATATATTCTACCACAAAATTGCTGAAGAGTGATTGCTTGCATAAAAATTATTAACCAAATATGAAATTCCGAATGGAAATTAAAAAAGAATTCGAGTCGTTGAATAAATGTTGCGCTGAAGTTTTTCTCATATGAACATAAAAAGAATAGTTTTGAAATTTACGGTAATGTACCGAGTAGCTATAAACGATTGCAGAAAAAATTTAATAAGACAATCCTGAGATATTAATTGCCTGGTCATTCGCCTTTTTGGGATAGAATAGTTTATAGTACAAATGATACCATTATGTACACAGAAAATGTTCGAAACGTTGGCTTGCTACTTGTAAACAACACTGAACTCGTGATAAATTGCACATTTCCATTTGCCTCTTCCATTGCGTACCGTAGTTCCTGCAGATAGTTTGTCCCATATACTATCGGGATTTCGAAATATTACAAAGGAATTTTTAATAATATAAAATATTATTAAAAATCTTGTGTGAAGAACACAAATACAGATTCACTATTAATATTTTTGTGAACGTGTCCGAACATATCCCTCCCCAGAGACGTAGACACGTATTTCGCCTTTCTACAGGCTCATCGGTACGCCCCTGCTGGAGAAAGGATATCTTCAGACACATTAACAAAAAAGAACCCCATCGCCACATCACAGAAATTATCCAGACTGAGCGTAGAAGTAAATTCAGCGCTGCCTGTTGTCAGACAGACGAAGTACCTCGCCCCGTCCACATAACCAATGTGAAGTAACGACGCCTTTCCAAAGGTCGCACAACCATCTCTCTAGAAACTGCATTTTGTTTGTGTCTTCACTCATACTACGGACTAACCGTATGTGTAATGTATCAGAATAATAATCAGAATACATGAGTAGGTAAACCTCACCAGTTTTGTATATTACAAAAGTATTTTTAATAATATAAAATATTATTAAAAATCTGGTGTGAAGAACACAAATACAGGTTCACTATTAATATTTTTGTGATCGTGCTACCTTTGTATTATACAAAACTGGTGGGGTTTACCCACTCATATATGTTTCAATTATTCTGATCGAAATATTACGTTTTATAATTAGAAGAATAAAGAAATACAGAGCAAATACAGAGTATATTCTGAGAGGGCACACATCTACTTTATTAAGCAATTGATTATTGCATAATACAAACTATTCAACTCTTTCTTCAAGCAAACATTATGCTCATTAAATGAACAATAAAAATACCTAACAGTTTCAGTGAGCTTACCTGAGCGACAGTATTATTTACACCAGCAGTAGTAATTGCAAATAAAACTAATATTTCGCCACCCTAATATAATAATAATCCTAACTCAATTTTGATTGTAACTATTAGCGATTTGGCACGAGAGGCCGATGACTCATCGCCCAGAGGCGTACTATTGAAAATTTGTATTTTTAAACAGTTTTTAATTTTATTTAAATAATAGAAAATCGAACGGGTCGTGATCTATAAAATACGAAATACATTTTTATTTGATCATTTTGTAGTTCAAGTTGAGTAAAGGAGTATTAATATTAACTAGTAATACTTTCTCTAGGTTCTCTTCTGTAAAATTCGTTCTCTTTTAATGAAATGCGTCCTTGTAGATAGAAAACATCCTTTCTACATCGCAACTGGTTATAGGTATTATAGCGTATTTAGCACTTAGATTTTGAGGCATTGTCCCCATACACAATTGCCGCAATGTTATTAAATCTGGATTTCTATTAAAAACTGCGTCTAACTTTTGCCGAAGGCTACATCCGAAGTCACTTGGAATACTTTTCATCATTTAATTTGAGGGTTTGATTTTCAAAATAATTGATTAATTTTTGGCAAATTTTCAAGGTATTCCTGAAGAAAGTACAACTGCTTTTTAAATTTGGTATTTGTATTAGTTTCTTGCACTTAGAAATACTTTTAGCATCGTCATTTAAACATGTAACGAAATTTAGAAAACTATAAAAATTCTCTGCATAAAAACTAGTAGCTTCCAACTATGCACCCCATCTAGTTATTACTGGAGAGGGAGGCAGTGGCAAAGACGGAAGTTTTTCCCTGTAAAGAACTACTCTCAATGGTGCTTTTTTGAAAACTTTTTCAAAAGCGGATACAAGTCTATCAACTTCCGGAAAGGTGTCTTTGATATATTCACAGATTCTGTGCAGACTATGTGCTACACTAGTAATATGCAGCATATTAGGATTTGTTTCTTTTAATACTCTGTCTGTTTGTAACATATATGCAGTACTGTCCCAACATTTGCTCTAGGAGGTGTTCCTGTGTTGCTCGCATAAGTGTGAATATACAACTTTTATCACAATTTTTTCTTCATTTGTCATTATAATTTTTTATCACCCGTATAAATTAGGAATTTATTCTTAAATTACACAATTTATATTAAATATTGGTCTTATAAATAATTAATCATTTTACTTTGTTTGGAAGCAAATTTATTGTTTAATAATTTAGTCTCAACTCGGGAAATGATGCAGTTCATTATCCTCTTTTGTAGTAAAAAAGTTCTCCAAGTTTTTTAATGTAGTGATTGCTTCTTTATAATTTTTAATAGTACTTATGGGTTGTACCTCTTCCGCTTCTTCTTCCATGCCTTTTTCGTTTGTTGAACAAATTTCTGCGACACACTAATGCTTAGTTGAGCATCGTGTTTAGTTAATAAGGCGTCGTTAATTTTATCAATAGCATCTTCGTTAATTAATGTTGTATCCCTAATTAACTGCATAAGAGGTACGTCATCATCATCTTCTTCTACTACCTGCACTCCCTGACAAATGCTTCATTTTTAACTCAAAATAGTACTTTTGAGTTAAAAATGAAGCGCCAATTTTTATCACTCTGTATAATCTCATGTGCAAAATTAACGCACCACTCAATGTTTCTGATAGGTATATTTTCTATAATTTTTGTATTTTCTAAAAATTTTTGATTTTATCTAAACATAATCTAGTAGCTTTATTTCACTGCAAAGTAATTTTGACATTTCTGGTGAAAAAACCCCAAAGTTAATGTCAAGTTTTATTAAGAGATTTTCTTGCGTCATTGAAGTGACAGTTCAAGCACCATTTAAGTGTTAATTACGAGTTTGTTAATTTTCTTGCGTGCATAGAATTGGAGTTTATAAAGTTTAACTGCAAAATCATGAACCGGCAGTGGTGGTTCTTGATAACTTGATAAGAATATGCCGCTCTAAAAAATGATATTAATATTAAAAATAATATAGTTAAATACACCCAACTGACTAATGTATTAATTAATATAATTTCTCCCACTAAATTCAATGAAGGCGAAACAGCTATATTATTACAAGTAAATAAAAACCATCACAAAGCTATAATAGGTATAATATTTAAAAGACCATTAAGACTCAGGACTTTGTCTTAAAAGACGCTCATAAGAAATATTAGCTAAACAAAAAAGCCCTGATGAACATAAACCATGAGCAACTATTATCAAAAATCCCCCCGATATCCCTCAATACATTAAAGTCATAATTCCCCCTAAAACTAACCCTATATGAGCCACTGAAGAATAAGCAATTAAAGCCTTCATATCTATTTGACGTAAACAAATTAATGAAACTAAAAATCCCCCAACCATTCTAATAACAATAAATATTCAATTAACCTTAATACCAACACTTAAAAATAAAGGTATTAACCGTATAAGACGTACCCCCCCCCCCCCAACTTTAACATTACTCCTGCTAAAATTATAGACCCTGCTGCAGGTGCTTTAGGAAGTCATAAATAGAGCTGGGGATGTTTGCGGTGTGCCAGGATAGTATTCAGTTAAACGCACGAATATAATGACCTTGTTTCGATCGGTGATGCATGCGTGATTTTATTGCTTTACATGCATTCGCTATTTATATCACTTAGGTATGTCAGTTATGTGTACTGTATATAAATAACACACTTACCTTATTTACGATTATTATAGCATAGCGCCAAGTGGATAAGACTTGCAGTAAGTTTGTAGCATTAGATACGTTTCCATATTTGTAGCGGTGAGCGATGTACGCCGTGATGAATAAATTTTTTTATATTTTGAGAAAGACCGCTCGACATCTACGGATGTAACACACGCACAATTAAAATAATCTTTATAGATAGAAACCGAATCTACACTTGCACCATTACTAATTTGCTTTAATCTGGTAAAATCAAAATCATTGTTTATCACACTCTCGAACTTTTCTATTACATTAACATTTTTGTTGTCATTTACTGCGCATAGCTGGGCGTGTACATCGTCCAGTATTTGCAGTGACTCCGCTAACGATAATGCAGTATTTTGAAATTTCTCGATTGCGTTAAACAATCCTATATGATTGTTATAAATAGTTTGTAAATCTGCATCAAGGGAAGGGTTTTGAAAGAGTCTCTGGCTATCCTTAATGGCTACAGCTTCGGCAGGATTGAATTGTAGAACCACAGATTTTATTTGTTGGAAATACTTGGCATAATAAAATGCCGCCTTTAATCAACTTCCCCAACGTGTAAGGATTGGCTCTGGTGGTTCGGGAATACCAGGGCACCGACTGTGAAACTCTCGAATTCGTTTGGGAGATTTTAGAAACACTTTTTTTGTGGTTGCTATTAATGCATCCACCTCTGGATAACATTGCCGAATAGTTTGTGCCACAAGGTGTAAAGCATGAACTTTACATGTCACATGCAAAAGTCTCTCACAATCTGCTTTAAGAGAACGGCCTACAGAACGCATTGTCGCAGCACCATCGCTCATAAACATCAGGAGTTGATTAGTTGAAACTTGAAATTTTTGTAGCGTATCGAGCACTGCCTTCGTAATTACTTCGCTAGTGCACTTTTCCAATCTTTTGCTGGCTAATAAAATGGGAAATGTTGATTTGACAGGATCTAGTACACGCACTATAATATTCACAATAGAATGTTTTTTTCGATCTGTCGTTTCGTCGACACATACCCATAACTGTTTATCATTTACTACTGCTTTCATTCTGTTTTCAATGTCCTCACGCACAATTGGTAAATAGGTGAGTAGCGTTCTCCGTGACGGTAGCTTTTTGTTGGAATTGTATTTATTCCAAAAGTCGTGAAAGGCTTTTTTATCTAGCAGGTGAACTGGCACATCGCAGACGAGTAGCATTGTCAATAAATCGAAAATGAATTGCGTTTTAGACAGCACATTATTTTTTTTGTCTTTGTGGTGTACACTTTCAACATGTCTTTTACAGTCGTATTTGTCCCAGCAAAGTAACTGTTTATCGCATAATTTACAAACCACTTTTGCTCCATTATAATACAAATCGGGAAAGTCTCGGATAAATTTCTTCACGTCGTTATACAATGGGCGCTTTCTTGGCTTGGGCACGTCCGTCACACTTATTAAATAGAGCTCAAGACAACACACGATCACGTTGCCAGTTCACGACTAACTAAAGTGTTTCGCTGCATCGTGTTTATACGCTGGTGGGGATGCACTACATACGGTCCTGCCGTACCGCAAACATCCTCAGCTCTAGTCATAAATGTACAAAATATATGGGTATTTTAATAAAAAATACAATATTCATACACAAGTATAAAAAAAATATTTCTTATATCTATAAAATAAAAATGGTCTAAATTATTACAATAAAAAATAGATACTATCATAGGTAAAGGAGCAAATAAAGTATAAAATAATAAATAAACCCCAGCTTGTAAACGTTCGGGTAGTACCCCCACCCTATATTTAAGATTAAAGTAGGAAATAATCTAACTTCAAAAAATAAATAGAATACAAATAAATTTATTGAACCAAAAGTTAAAAATACCCTAGTCAACAATAATAAAACTGTTAATTAAAAGAGACTATAAAAATAATTCTTATAATAAATAGATTCAGAAGCTAAAGTCATTAATGAACAAATTCATAATCTTAATAAAATTATTACATATGATAATAAATCACATCCCATAAAATAACTAATATTTATATAAAGATAATTAAACCCTATATTTAATATAAACCCAATAATAATAATAAAATATAAACTTTGATTTAACCAATAACTGTACTTCACAAATCTTAATGGAATTATAAACAATAAACATAACAAAAATTCTATCACAACATATTAAAAGTTTGAAGATAATCATTACCATGAGTACTAATTAGTGAAACTAGAATAGATAAGCCTAAAGCTCCCTCACAAACTCTTATAGTTAAAAAAATCATCCCAAAATAAAACTCAAAGTTAAAATATATTAAAAACAAATACAAATTAAAATATAGCCCTAAAACAATTAACTCCAAGCTTAATAATATCAATAATAAATGTTGCTTACGATTAATGCAAAAAGAAAATAAGCCCCTAAAATATATTATAAAAGAAAATAATAAAGACAAATAAAAGAATTTGATCTTTGTACCTATCATCAACTATATTTAAAACTTGCTGCTATTACAAATGCGTTATATGGATTATTTGGATGTAGTACACCAGTTACAACATTTACCACACAGCGTCCTAATATATCGACAGTTTCGTCGGCACTTATCCATAGATACTGATTTGGAAATGGCACTTAGAAACATAATATTTGCGTTAGGAAGATTCATCAGGAACATTTTGACCAGTATATTTTTGGAGAAATGTTTTGAATGTGGGATTATTAAGTTTATTTAATGGAATATTTGCCGCCATTAAAGTTATTCGTTAAAATTGTCAAATTCCAACGGGTCTAATGTCTGTGTATGTATTTGCGATGCTAACTGGCGCTTTACGTGCGATGCCTTGGAGTTTTTTAACGATATTTCACAGATTTTACAATCAATTTCG
This sequence comes from Melolontha melolontha, assembly GCA_935421215.2. Taxonomy (NCBI): domain Eukaryota; kingdom Metazoa; phylum Arthropoda; class Insecta; order Coleoptera; family Scarabaeidae; genus Melolontha; species Melolontha melolontha. Next base: position 219,012,209 of record OW285236.1, read on the forward strand.
GAATCATTGGCAATGGACACACAATCAGTTTGACCCTTAATTCAACTCGCCATTGTTTCACGATGCCATTCTCGATGTTGTTCCATATCATATCTGAAAAATTAACTTAAACAATGTTCTAGATCCAAATAAATGAAAATTAACCCTGCACCTGAACTCTGGGATCTTAAAAACTCCAGATATTTTTAATAGCGTTCACATATGCGCAGTAATGCTCCTAATATCTTAATCTTTGTATGTAAAGTCAGTATTGAAACAAGTGCAAGGCGGTGTGTAGTGGCTGTCGATTTGTGTAATAGTTAGGTTACTATAAACGTGTATGTTGATTTATGGGTATTTCAGACCCCAGGGTTCAGTCTACTGAAGTTTTGTTGAAATGTTATTTTACTTTTTATAGTAAGATGACAACTTCTAATCAATATAAAAAGCGTCCTTTTCTGACGTTGAGTTACAACGTATTGCAGAAAACTTATGGGGGGAGGAAGATGACGATAATGAATAGGACAACTATCTGTTTGGAGATAATTCTGATGAAGATGAAGACTACATTCTAGATTAGACAGCGGTAGTGAACAAAGCGTTGACGAAGAGGAAGAGGAAGAGATATTAGAAGAAGCACCAAATGAAAATGATGCAATCTCTTGTGTAAAACAACGAAATAAATTCAGTTTTCAAGGGCAAAACTTACACAGGTGGAGTTCTATTGCAGACAGAGTAGGTCTACTAGCCCAAAATAATATAGTTTTACACTTATCTGGGCCAAAACTGGAAGCCCAAAATGTCAAGACATTTGAAACTTTGAAACTTGGCGTCTCATGATATCTGAGGAAATGTTAGATATTGTGTTATTTCATACTAACGAAGAGATTCGTCGTAAAACTCCAGGTGATCCACAACCAAGCTACTAGAGATTAACAGATAAGACCGAAATACAAGTTTTTATAGGTTTATTATACATAGCTAGTGCATTACGGGCTTCAAATTGTAGTACAGAAGAACTGTGGTCTACGACATTTAGCAATGGAATATTTCGAGCGACTATATCTGAAAGTAGATTTAAATTTTTAGCTGATTTCCTGAGGTTTGGCGATACAAATACGACAAAAGTGAGAAGAGACTTAGATTTATTTGCGCGTATTCGCCAAATATGAGATATGTTCGTAAAAAATTTAAAACGGTATTATACTCCCTTCGAATTTTGCACAATAGATGAACAACTTGTATGTTTTAAATGGAAATGTCCATTTAAAATATATATAGGGAGCAAACCAGACAAATACGGGATGAAAGTGGTAATGATGAATGATTCAAAAACTGCGTACGCGATCAATGCTATTCCATATATTGGTAAAGTAAATTGTGAGAAAACGGAGCCAGCGCCACCTTATTTTGTTAAAAATTTATCCGAAACCATTTACCGTACCGTAATATAACAGTAGACAACTGGTTTACAGCAGTGCCACTAGCCGACATGCTATTAGAAAAATATAAACTGACTCTCATTGGAACGTTAAGAAAAAACAAACAAACCTCCAGATTTTTTGTCAAAGAAAACTGAAGGTACATCTATTTGATTTCGATGGTAAGAAAACGATGGTGTCAAATACGCCAAAAAAGAACAAAATAATTGTACTTTCGTCAACTATGCATCATGATAATAAAATTAATAAATCAACAGGCAAACCTGATATCATTCACGCATATAACGAAACAAAAGGCGGTACGGATACATTCGACCAATTATGTCACTCCTACAAAACATCCCGTAAAATACGAAGATGGCCTATGAGAATGTGGTTTAATATACTTGACGCCAGTGGCATTAATACGATGGTCCTATTTTCATTAGCAAATCCGGATTGGAAGAGAATTAAGAGCAACAACCGTCGCAATTTTTTGAAGGATTTAGGCATGTCACAGGTAAAGCCTCATTTGAACATTAGGCTACAAATAACTTTGCCACGATCTCTGAAAACCAAAATTTGTGAAATATTGGGCATATCAGAAAAAATATGGAAGCAGTTTTACCAAACAAAGTCAAGTGTAGTATTTGCCCAAGGAATAAGGATAGAAAAACTAACCATTCGTGTTTAAATTGCTGCAAATCTTATTGTATAGAACATAGAGCTAAAATATGTGGTAATTGTGAGTCACTTATTCAACATCTTGAATAATTAAAGTTATGTGTCTTATGTCAAGAAAAATTTTTTGCTTGTTTAAACTCTAGTGTATTTATATTGTTTTTGTTTATATTTTTAAAGGTGATTTATTCAATTTTGTTCTCATTGTTCACTATGTAAAATGGTTTTAAAAATGTCAATAAAAACCTAACTTATCAGCTAAAAAAGGTTTCGAATCCCATTTTATGTTTCTTACAAAATGATTGATTCATTGTCACTTAACATGCCTACGAAAAAAATTCACGAACATATTAAAAGAAAAGTAAAAATATTTATTTTTAAGTTGGGGTCCGTTAAACCCCAAAGTTCAGTCTATGTTAAATTAAAATGGGGGTTCAGATTCAGTGTTAAAAATGTATGCGTAAGTCGCTGAAACTTAATGAAATTCACTGGATACTTACGTATATAATAATAATAATAATATTTATTGATGTATATATACATATATACGTCATATTGATATATTCAGTATAAAATATAAATGAGAAAAGTACAAAATAACAATAAACGAAAAAACACATTAAAATTGATGATTGAAAAAATCACTTGACGAGTAAAAACACTCCTTTAGTAGTATGTCTTTGGCTTTGATTTTAAATCGTCCACGGTCCAGGCCTTTCATTCCATTGGGAATTTTATTGTAAATTTTTAAGGCTAGGTAATTTGTACTCATTTGACTTCTCTGTAAACCGATGGTATGGTATCACTATGTTATTTCTATTCCTGGTGCCGTAATTGTGGAAATGACTATTTAAGTAGAACTTTTGGTGTGTATTGTGGACATACTCCAGACAGGTAAGTACATACAAGGATGGCAAGGTCAGTATTTTATGTGTTTTAGACAGTTGCCTGCAGCTAGTTTTGCTGGACACACTACTAAGAGCCCTAATGGCACTTTTTTGCATTTTAAACACCGACTCAGCTGCACCTGACGCACCCCACGCTAGCATGCCATATGTAGCTCTACTCTGAAAATTAGAAAAGTAGGCCGTTCGAGCTGCTTCGTATGTCGCTACCTGTTTTATCCTACGAATAGAATAAACAGCCACAGCAAGGCGGCGACACAAATCTTCCACATGGCAATCCCAACTCATGTCGCTGGTGCGTTGTAGACCCAGAAATTTGATGCTCTCTTTGCTCTCATTAGAGATCCTTTTTGTTGTAAGTGCTAACTGCTGTGTTTTATCTTGATTTAGCTTCAGGAGGTTACTGCCAAACCATTCGCCTGCCTCCATTAGTGCATGCTCCAAATTTATACTTCCCTCTCCTATTTCCTGGGCCCGAACCAAAATGGATGTATCATCCGCAATCTGGGTAACTTTCCCTGCTGATATGTTATAAGGTAGATTATTCACGTAAATTAGAAAAAGCAGAGGACCTAATATTGACCCCTGTGGAATCCCTCGATTTATCGATAATGTATTCGAATATTTATTAGTCCAGTAAACTGCTTGCTTTCTGTTCGTTAAGTAAGAGGAAATAAGTTCATTTGCTCGTTCTCGCACGCCGTATCTGTGCAGTTTCTGTAAAAGTATTGGATGGTCCATGGAATCAAAGGCCTTACTCACATCGCAACAACCAAGAATCACCACTTCCTTGCGATCAAAAGCATCTGCAATATGGTTCAAAAGCTCAGAAATTGCGGTGCTAGTAAATCCGCCTTTTAAATAGCCATGCTGAGTATCATTTAAGAGTTTGTATGTCTCAAAATAATTAAATAATCTTTTCTTGATGATGGTTTCTAAAATTTTTGACATGATTGGCAGTATTGAGATTGGTCGGAAATTTGCTTTATCATCCGTGTCCCCCTTATGTATAAGAAGCACTTTGGCTACTTTCAACTGATGAGGGAATATGCCACTGCACAAACAACTATTGAAAATCTGCGTTATAGGATCCACTATATAATCTATACTCCTTTTTAATACAATGACATTTAACGTGTATATGTCAGTGGTTTGCTGATTTCTAAGGCTATATACTATTTCTTTGATTTCTTCATTTGTTGTAGGGCGAAGAAAAAAGGTATTTGGTGAACTTTTAATATTTTTGGTAAGTAGGTCATCAGGAGCTACATTTGGACCCCCAATTATATGTAATTAACAGTTAAAACAATGAAAAAGAGAAGCTAGGTCATCATACTTTATGTATCTTACGAAATATAAACTAATAAATGAAACATATTGTAAAAACTCCTTCTATTGCTATCTACACCCATGAAGAAAGGAATTTAAGTATAATGTTGAAGTAAGTGCGTCACAAATCTACGACAAAAAAAACAGATATGCGGTTAACCGCCGCCACTGATTCTCACTCTCATTCACAAACGAGCCTTATTTAAAGATACCCCTCGCATTTAATCAATTAAGAGAGCATATACTTATATAAATGTTAATAAAAAAAAAAGAATCTATCCGAAAGTTTATTTCCTTAATAGCAGGAGCTCTTTTCTATTGGGACCGTAAACTTTTCCGAGCAATTTCATTCAAATTGGAAATTTTGTCTGATTGATGTGGGCCTATTCGTTCCAAAACAATAAAATCCTCTTCCTTGAAATACGTCACAATATTTACTGTTAAATTACGGAAATGATTCGATCGTGTCATTCTGATTCGTACTGCTAGTTTTTATTTTTGCGAAATTTATTGCTTTCAATGTCCATAAATTTTTCCTTCGGAAAGAAAAAAAAAGTTGTTCATCGATTGCTGCTATCATTATCGCATTAAGGAAATTTATTTTCGTGCCGAGAGGGACTCCTTCGGAGGAGGATTTTCAAATCAGGTCTACAGCTTTTTTACGACTTTTTTATGACGCCAACTTTGAAAAAAAAACTGCTTTTATGTTTACGTTAAATTCGGATTAACTTTAGATTTGCGGTGCCAATAAATAAAAAAAAAATGCTTTCGAAGGATATCCGTAAATAAAGTCAACGATGCACTTAGCTAATATAGTTTTATTAAGTGTCGTAAAGTTACAATTACCATATACAGAATCGCTTGTACGAGAATGAAAACGCTCTGTTCAAAGCTCGTAATTCTTTGACAAATAGGAAGAAAATATGAAAATTGTTCATGTTCTTTCAAGAACTAGTGGGATATTGAGAAACGCTTCATATTTATCGTGCCGAGAGTATCCGGATCAAAACCGGTGCTTGCCGACCGACAGTGCTTCGATAATAATGATCTTTATTGTCCAACAGTTTATAAACCAATTATAAGACATTATACAAAATTAGACTATTTAATGTCTGTAGAATAAACAAACAATATTACAATTGTTACGTTCCGCATATAGAATATTTTAATTTATTTTTAATTCATATTTCTTCTTTAAATATCTCGATTTTAAAATAATATTTAACTTAAGACATTTTTTCTTCTGTATATTCGTTTACAAAGAGAAAGCATTTCTTTTGTTATATCCTAACCGACGAGACCCTTCGTTTTCTACCTGACCCGGCAACAACCGTACTGTGGAATTTCTAGATACATTTCATTTTAAATTGTTTTAATTTAATTATACATCTTCTCTTATATATGGTGTTTCATATCATTAGAAAGCTTATGTCACAAGCGTAATTTTAATAATATTTATGCCATCGATAGAACACATCTTCAGGTCTCGCTTCTTATTTAATTATTACACAAGACATCGACCCCTCTCTTCGACAGGTCATAAAGCAGACCGTTTTCAAAAACCAGTGTCTATCGACACAAAAACTATCAGATTTCTTCTCGTTAGAACTCTCGTAACACACAGATCTTACTCATCGTACTGTCCAAGTACACGCCACGATGCCGCCCGGTGTCTTTCGCTTCTAAGAATCGCTCTACATATACTTGACCAGGTATATCTGCGAAGGCCACGTGACCATCTCCGCCAACCAAAGGTAACTCTGTATTGTTCGATACAGGGATTATTTTATATTAATCGTATTCAATTAACCCTCAATTTACTGCTCAATTAAATGTTCGTTTCAGAGTATTGTGTGTTAATTTTCAATTACATATTTAATACCGCTCCTTGTGTATATATTACTTTTGTTTTAATTACTTTTAAATATATCTAACAATTTCAATTTCTTTCTTATGTAAATATAAATACAAACTTTAAGGACAACGCTTATGTGTTTTATTTATTTAGTAAGTAAGTTATATATATACTTTAATTAACAATCATCACGCACGTCCTGGACCTTTGAAAAACTTCACCAGAACCCCTAATTACTTTATTTATCTTAGAATAATTTCATTATTATTAGCACGGCATATCCAGATCCCGATATCCAGCACAAGCCGCCGTTTGTAATACTATGATATTACACCAAATAAATAGATTATCACATACCCTCACACAACTAACACACAAACACTAACCCAAAGAGCTACGCTTACTAAAATTAGTGGCCATGTGGTATAAAGGAGATTTAACTAAAATATTGGTCTCGCAGTCGGGATTAGAGTCGGCAAAGAGGGGCAAGTTTCAGTGCATTCCGGAGAACAACGTAGAAGGGCCTAGCGGCCGTATCAAGGCGAGCGTTCAGTAACGTTTACGTACTCGCATTTATGTTCGTGACTTTCATGAGTGAGCATAAGCGATATAGACGTATGAATGTTTACACATAAAATAATAATAAAAAATATATTATATAGCGTGCTGAAACACTTACTCTTTTAAAAAGCTTCCTTGAAATCACAAACTGGGTGGCATCTATTAAATATTTGAATCATTAAATATGTTTCCACGCGTGCTTCAGTCAAATGAGTACGGCGTGCGGAATCAACTTTTTTCAATGATAAAAACAACCGTTTCACATCAAGTGATGTTATATTTGTAAATTTAGAGTAATCCTTGCGACAACTTGATGGATCTTTCAACGCACCTTCACAAATCTGTCTTAGTATGAGAAAATCTTAATCCTTGTCAATAACACTTTCAAATTTTCGTATTACACACTCATTATTTTCGCCTTCCGACGCACATAGGTGTGAGTGAACATCATTCATAATTTGAACAGAATCTACAAACGACATCGAACAATTTTGTAATTTTTCAATTCCCTCCGCTAGTCCATAGTAGTTCTTGCGAATAGTTTCTAAATCACTTTTTACCTGACTATCTTGAAAAATTTTCTGGATTTTATTGATAGCTTTGGTGTGTCTCGTATCGAATTGTAAAACTACCTTCTTTACATCATCAAAATGTTCGCAGAAGTAAAACGCAGCCTCTAACCATGTTCCCCAACGCGTAGTAATCGGCTGTGGTAGCACTTTGGGTCACAGTTCATTAATTTTTTTTGTAAGTTTTGGGGACTTTAGAAACACTGCCTTCGTATGAGCTATTAAAGAAATTACTCGTGGATAACATTTAGGTATTAATTGCGCCACAAGGTTTAAAACATGGATTTTACATGTTACATGTAACAGATTGCCACTGTCTTCTTTAAGAGATCAGCCTGAGGAAAGCATGTTAGCGGTACCGTGACTCACAAACATTAAAAGTTAGTTTGTTGAAACTTGAAATTTGTTCCATGCGCTTAACACCACTTTTAAAATTTCATCGCTAGTACATTTTGCAACTCTTTTGGAAGCAGGTAAGATAGAGGATAACGGTTCAAATTCTTCCATTGTACGTACCATCACATTCACCACAGAATTTTTTTACCGATCGGATGTTTCGTCAACACATAGGTAATCACAATTTTTTATCATTCAATTCTGCTTTAACACGTTCGCTGCCACGTCCACCCATATGGGTAGACACCGAACTTGCCAATTCTGCCAGCTTCAGATTTGTAGTTTATTCCATATTTGCCAAGCCTATATCTCCAGTTCTAGAAATGATACGGTAATCCTGTTGACACACACGGGCAGCGCTTGCCCAAGAGAATTATTTGAAATAAATAAATTTGTCTGTCCAAATGGTTGGACAGCTTCATTTTTATTCAGGAAAAGTATGCTGTCTACCCATTTGGGTAGACAACGAAATATTTAAAAAAATATTTATTAAACACATATTTTGTATTTTAACATTGAATTTGGGTTAGTTTATTTACGTATAGAAGAGTGTGCTGTTTCGAAGCAGTCTATACATAAAAACGGCCGATCTTCACATGACTTGCAAAAAGTAGTGACTTTTCTTGCGTTGCTTTTCGCTTCTTTTCTTCCAAATCTCGCTGCAATTCTTTCATAACAGTACTTGCAGTTACGTCGAAGTAACCTAAAATTATTTTATAATCCCTGAAGTAATTACATCTCTTATACATACCGTTTCTGTTTACTTCCGGAGTAGGCTTTCGATTTTTCTAAATAATGGTTTGTGGATTTAGCTAATCTTGGGGTACGCACCCTTTCCTCTTCTACTGGAATATTTAGTAAGGAATAAAATAGTTTTATACGAAAGTTCAGAAGGTTTGCTTTTGGATTTTCGTTTGCGTAGAGAAGATAAGCATTAACTACTGCAGTGCCAAATATAACATCATCGGCAACTTTATGATACCATCGTATGGATTTTCTTATTGTGGAGTGATAGGACGAAAGTTGATCAGAAATATCTATTCCGCCTTTCATCGTATTATATTGCATAATCATTTCTGGTTTAACAATTTCTACACCTTGACGGTTTTTCTTTCCTGTTGGTAACAGGTTTGCTGAAAATTTTGAAGAGGCAGCATATACTTCTCTCTTGTCTTTCCACTTCATAGCAACTACTCCTTTAGCATTTTTTAATGCTTTTATTTCTCCACGCTTTAGTTTCGCAGAAACTACTTCTTTAGGGAAATACCTTCTATTTTTCCGGAAGGTACCGACGAATTATGCTTTTTTGGACAATAGTGTGTGTATTAGCGGAATACTTGTGTAGAAGTTGTCCGTACATACTGTCCTCCCGGAATCTAAGTAAGAATTTAGTAGGGACATCACTACATTGGTAGCAAGACTGGCAGCTTCACTACTTGAATTTTCATTTCTTTTGCCTGCATAGATTTGAGTTTTGTATGTATAGCCAGTTTGGTCACAAAGCTTGAAGACTTTTATACCGTACTTGTGACTTTTTCCGGGAATATACTGTCTAAAATTGAGCCTGCCGCCAAAAGGCACATTGATTCATCAATTACTAAGTTTTCCCCTGGAGATTTAACCCGTTGAAATTTTTTTTCGATTAGGTCAACTAGCGGTTTTATTTTGCACAGTCTGTCACCCTCAACTTCTTCTCCGAAGTGCCAAAACCTTAGGATTAGCTGGAACCTATTTCTAGTCATAAATAACGATACTTCATTTTTGAATAGTTTGGCATCGCTCCAGTATAATTCAATAGAAGGCATCCTAACACAACCCATCCATAGTCGTATACCTAAAAATGTTCTCATTTCAGAGCAAGTTGTATCTTGCCAATCTTTCATACGACTTCTTCTTCTTTCGATAGGCGTATCGCCTGTTTAGTTCCGGTTTCTTTGTAGCGGCAGTTCTTGTGAATTTGATTGACAGCTGTCTCGCCAGCGTTTTGGTGGTCGTCCTATGGGTCTTCTTCCGTGAGGTATGTTGTTTCGTAGTATTCTGGCCATTCTGTCGGGAGTCATTCGGCAGACATAGTGGTTCCATTCTCTTCTTCTTTTCCGTATCCATCTGACTACGTCATCCGTTTGACACTTCTCCCTTATATCTGTATTTCTTTGCCTATCATGTAATGTGTATCCTGTTATCGTTCTTAGGGTCTTCATTTCGGTTGTTCTTAGTATCCTCTTTGTTATCGTCGTTTCCGCTCTCGTCTCCGCACCATATGTCATCACCGGTCGTACGCATGTTTTGTATATCCTTGATTTGCATTCCGTACTTAGGTTTTTGTTTCTCCAGATTGGATACCTAAGATGTCCCGATATTGCTGCTGCTTTGTTTACTTGTTACCTCATCTCATCACCCAAAAACCCTGCGCTTGTCATTTTACACCCAAGGTATTCGATTGACATGGTTTAGTCGACGGTCTTATTTTCTATTACCAATTTGCAGCGTACAGGTTCTTTTGCTATGGTCATGCATTTGGTCTTGTCTATGGAAATTTCCATATTGTGCTTTCCTGCCTGTTTGTTGAAAGCATGTAACATTCTTTGTAGGTCGTCCTCTGATTCCGCAATAAGTACTACGTCATCAGCATAGCATATTATATTTATGTTGTGTATGCCCATCCGATATCCTAATCCGGTGTTCTTTTCAACTTTTACCAGCTCATCCATGATTGCGTTGAATAATAAAGGACTGAGACTATCGCCTTGACGGATGCTTGTTGTAGTTCGTAGGTGTTGCGTTAGGGTGAGGTTTGTGCGTATTTGCGTTCTTGTGTTCGTGTTTAGGTCCTTAATGAGTTCTACGTATTCTTTCTTCGTATTATTGTTTTCCAGGATCGTGATGACGTCTTTTAGTTGTACTCTGTCGAAGGCCTTAGTTAGATCTACAAAGCAAAGATAGGCAGGGGTGTTGTACTCTAATGATTTTTCTATCAGTTGTCTGAGAATGACTGCTCCTTTTAATTTGGTTTAAGGATAACTACTATGTAACATTCTTATTTGTTTCATTTACCATCAACTCTATAACTTCATCTGATATGAAAAGATTATAATAATCTATTGGAAGGGCATTCAAAGTATCAAATGGAACTTCAATTTTTTCAGATCCAGTAAACGGAATATTCCTCGTATTCAACGTGCATGTATTCCAATCGTCTGCTAAATCTCTGTTCGTAGGTAAAGTAGTGTGTTCGTTTATCAGTTCCTCCTCGTCTTCTATATCGCTATCGTCTTCTGCGTCTGAAGTTTTATCAGAATTACTCGATTCACTTTGTATATATTCGCTACCACTGTCCTGAAAGGGTTCTTCTTCACTACTCGTGTAATTTTCCCAATATTCCTCAAGCTCTTTATCGGTCAATCGTTCCTTTGCATTAGGTTCGTCAAAAATCTTTACTCGCGTAATCCTCTTGCTCATTTCTTATCCAGTATGTATCACAATTTCACAAAATCACATACACCTTTTAGGTTAAGATTAAAAACGTGATGAATAAATAAGCATAATGAAGTGTCCACCCCAGTGGGTAGACAGGTAGGTATCTGTAAACTGCTACCAACACGTGATGATAACTTGCAAGAGAATTAATTTGTACACCAAAAAAGGTGGACACGGTAATTAGAGAAGTATGTTTTAAAACCATGTAAGCTTATTTCAACCTGTAGTGAGTAGATGTCGTTCAAAACAGAGTTTTGAAAAACCCTTGCTGTCCACCCAAATGGGTGGACAAAAGCAAAAACTTGAGAACTTGTGTCAACCCGTATGGATGGACATGGCGTTATTGGCAAGACTAACAAATTTACCTTGGCAGCGAACGTGTTAATTCTTCTTTCAACATAGTCACGAGCAGATGGCATAACGTTTCTTATCGATATCCGACTTGGTAATGTATAATCCGAATACTTGCTCCAGAAGGAGACAAATGCTTTTTGGTCTAGTTAAGTGAACGGTAGATTACATGTAATAAAACAAACACATATGTTATATGTTAGTTATTCGCTGTATTGTTTGCGACTGATTGCAGAACAGTATTTTATACTTTATAGGTGGCGTTCACACTTCCGCCTCATGGTACACGTTAAATAGTCCTCGCACTTTACACATTCAATTTTATCGTCTTCGTATTCTAAATCCGGCATACTCGTTATTACGTTTTCTAGTTTCTTCGAAATACGCCGTTTCCCAAACGTACCTAAATTCGACATTTTCTAAGTATGTGTATACTGAGATGCACACACAACGATCAGTGGAATAATACTGAACAAGTGTGGTTTGATACAGCCGCTTGAGTTTTCGTGCTGCTGGAAATTTCCCCTCTTTGCCGAGTCTAGTCGGGATGTTCACAACGTCAAAATTGCGGTTAGTACGAATTGGTACATTTAGATTTATTTACGCGAGTAGCGAAGGGGCGTCGATACTTTGTGTTAGAAGATTACATAAAAACTTTGCACTATAACCCTCTCTACGACGGGATAGTGATACAACATTATGCTGAGCTAGCAAATACAGATAGTCGATACTACGGGCAAGGTAAATGCCGTCCATTCTATACAAGTATTTTAAGTATCTCTTCTGGACCTGTACGACCGAGATTTACTGGTGTAGATAATGAGGATACCAGACGACAGACGCAGATTCCAACCTGCATCGAACAAGGGCATAGTATAGTACCTTAATACAGTTCATGTTAGAAAAATTGCGACACGATCTCACAAGAAAACCAAGAGACCTCCTACCAGAAGAACAGATGCTGGATATGTGCTATGTAAGATCTTCATTGAAGAGTACCCCCAAATCTCTAAACAACGTCTCTCTAGCAACCGACGCAGAGCCTGACGTATAGTAAAATGTAACTGGCTTAGAACAACTAGTATAAGAAACGGCAGTGCATTTTGGTATTTATTATGATCGATATCAATTTTTCTCTTTAATATCGAAAGATAGGGAAATATAAGCTTACATGAGGCCTGTTAAAAAAATCAAAACAAACTAAAATTTTAACTTAAAAATTTAACTCACACCTTTTCCTTTTCCGACAAAAGACCGACAGTTTTATTTTTCAACATTCAAACGTACAACACAAAGGTTCTATTATCATTATTTTTCCATTGAAGGATTCACGTTTTATGACATTCGTTGAACGAACAAAAAAAAAATCGTTTTATTTGGAATTTCCGCTGACCTTTATTTTTATTGCTGCCCATCGTATCCAATTCGTTTTTTTTTAATAACGCTTCGCTTGCAAATGTACAAATCAAATATAATACATGCATTTTCGTCAGTAGGAAAAATTGTTTTAGTGATGACAAATGCAGCAAAACTTTTTTATAAAGATATACCTACACATTGCTGTGAATTCTACTAGGTGAGCCAATGCACAATTAATTATTTATTAAAAATAACACAAGAATATATTTCTACCTTCCGCGCACAGGCGCATTTCTAACGTAATGAGTATGGTCGGTAAATTGTCGAAATCGGTAGATGTAATGCATAATTTAAAAGGGAGACTCTATTTATCGTGTATGTTTTTAGTCAGTGGAGACGAGTGTGGGTTGACTGAAACAGATGGTAGGTGGCGCCACTTAGTTTTACTTACAGAGGTTGGAGATTGAAAACTAAGAAAAGAGTTTGCACGATCGTAGGCGCATGCGCTGACAGACTACTAAATGGTACCAAAACAACAAACTAAGCTGACGAAAAACTAAATACACACATACACACATAAAATAAAATATTTGGAAATAGTTAATTCGTATATTGTAAAAATAAACAAAAGAAAAAAAGGCACATAATTAACAAGTAATTAACAGGTGATTAACAATGGCTCACAAGCCGCAAATCATAATATATACAAGTTAACTTATGAAAAATTAACACTGGCAATTGCTGCACATATTACGAGAAATAAGGAAACTACATGATTTAATTCTGAATCAACTGAAAACACCAAAATCAAATGAATTAAATTCATCTGCAAAATGCATAAAAAATATGACAATTAATTAATTAATCAATTTCAATTACCCTTAGCCTAAGATCAAAAATTCGTAATTCGACGGCAGATCTGTTGTTGAACCTTAAATTGGGTATTACACACACACAGTATATTGCAAGTATAGTAATCAAATTTAATAGAAATATTATAGATATTTAACAGATAACGTGATGACAAGAAAATAAAACATTGTATAATATATAACTCTAGTAACTCAAAAATAATGGTGCAAAAATTTAAAAAAATAACTACTTAAATGTGTGAAATCAACTAATTAACCATCGCTTTAAAATTAAAATTGATTATTACGTAAAAACAACTAAATATAATCATTAATTTAATACAAAATTATTTAATACAAAAGTATTTTTAATAATATAAAAAAATATTATTAAAAATGGGGTGTGAAGAACACAATACAAGTTCATTTATTTAACAGGGGCGTATTGAGAATCATGTAGAAATGTGAAATACGTCTTTGGAGAAGATACATTCAAAAAAACATAAATGAACTTGTATTGTGTTCTTCACACCCCATTTTTAATAATATTTTTTTATATTATTAAAAATACTTTTGTATTATACAAATTTAGTGAGGTTTTACCCACTCAAGTATGTTTCAAATTATGTTGTCAAAATTATTTAATAACAAATTTTTATAACGATAAAAATGTACTTGAATTAATTTTATAAATGTTTAACTAACAAATATGTACGAGCGTCAATTATCTGGACAAATGAATATTAATCAAATAAATTCTTTTCTAAATTACGTGTATCACGTAAAAAAGAAACAATTTAACGGAAATCCATATACATATACGAATTACACTAACATTAAATGCCGTTTTTATTAGAGTTAGAATTCGGAATCATAATTATAACAAATAAAATATCGGCGAAAATTTTCACTTAAAAAAAAACTTGTACGAAATACGTAGACAATTACAAGACGACACAGCTGGTCCACAAAAACGGCGCTATCGACATAGATGGTTGGCATGAACGTGGTGGTTTTCTCTCTCTCTAGCACATTGAAAACTAGGTTATCGGTTGATCACCTCGCAATCGAAATATTTTATTTCTCACGAATGAATATATAAAAGAAAAGCTCGTGTCTACTTATGTCTGTTTCCATCAAAACAAAAGACATCCTATTACTCTATACGGTAATGAGCTTTCTTCTTAAAAATTTTTTCACTGTGCTCTATTCCGCAATTGCGTTAATCTCAAAAAAAAAACGCGGACGTGAATTATAATTTGATTATCGGAACACGCCAAAATATATCGACTTTAACCACTAGTCGTTCAAGCTAAAGTGTCCTTGAAATTGCACACGCTGGAACGGTGAGGTTAAATTTTGCGAACCCAATCTCACACTAGAGGATGGGGCAGATATCAAAGAATATACCTACTAATGTAATGTAAAATTTAAATACAGGGCGGTATAAATTACACGTAAAAATAAATGTAACATTCTAACAAGTCTTTTAATAATATAGAATATTATTAAAATTTGGGTGTGAGGAACACAATACTGGTTCATATATTTGTGAAGGTATCTCTCCAGAGACGTAGACACGTATTTCATCTTTCTACAGAAACAGCGGTATGCCCCTAATGGGGAGATATGTTCAAAAAAACAACTTTGCTATCTCACAGAAATTATTAAGATGGAGCGTGAAAGAACACTCAACGTTGCTCACGGACAAAACCACGAAACAACTAACATTTTCTGTAACAAATGCAGAACTAAAAAAAGCGCATCAATCAGATGGTGCAACCGTATCCTCAGAATCTGTATTAACGTATCCTCACTCTTTACGTACCGATATATTATTAAAAGACTTTTATTTTATACAAAATTGATGAGGCTTTACCTACTCAAGTATAATACAAAAGTATTTTTAATAATATAAAATATTATTAAAAATGGGGTGTGAAGAACACAATATAAGTTATATATTTGTGAATGTATCTCCTCTCCAGAGACGCAGATATTTGCAGATAGATGCAGATATTTGTATTGTACAAATTGGTGTGGTTTCACCCACTCATGTATGTTTCAAATTATTTTGTTATATACGCATTCGGTTCGTCCGACAAGTAGTGAAGACACGATAATACAGTTTTTATAGATATGGTTGTTACCGTCTATAGAAACACGTTGCTTAGTTCGGCAGCTATTGTGTAGACAGCGCTGAATATCCTTTCACGCTCTGCCTTGGTAATTTCTGGTTGGTGGCAGGGTAGTTGTGTTTGGTTGAATGTATCTCTTCTCCAGCAGGGGCGTACCAACGATCCTGTAGAAAGGTGAAATACGTATCTGCTTCTCTGGAGAGGAGATACATTCACAAATATATAACTTGTATTGTGTTCTTCACACCTCATTTTTAATAATATTTTATATTATTAAAAATACTTTTGTATTATACAAATTGGTGTGGTTCCACCCACTCATGTATGTTTCAAATTATTTTGCTACTCAAGTATGTTTCAAATAATTTTGTTGTACAAGAACATATATCTTTTCTAGACTCTGTTTGCGTAAACTTATCTCAGAAGGTGAGATAAGTTTTTTGGTTTTCTATACAAGGTCGAGTTTCAAATAAGGTATATTTGTGATCGGAGAAACACTATGACAGTTTATACTTATATAATATAAAAATTTCTTGTAATAGTTATTTATATAAGTACAGTTTTATGGTCGATAATACGACTACAAACCGAGACCTGTAGGATCGAGGTTTGCATGTATCCGAGACCATAAAACTGTACTGTGCGAACTGTGGTATATGAGATTTTTCGTCATACCTACGATTTTTTTTGAAATAGACGAATTTTAATTATTTTCCGGTTTACTTTTACTATATATATGTAACGAGCCATCGAAAAAATTCATAATTGGAGTAGACTGTGAAATTGGGTTGGTATAGCAAAAGCCAATTAAGTAGGCGTGAGGAGGGGGAGCGCAGAAAACGTTTTTAAAAACGTCTACCCGCACTACTCAAGTAATTGTCAGAATACATTTGTCATTGACGTTTGACGGAACATAATGTATTTGCTAGGGGATCATAAACTGATATACGCTCAGAGGTTAGAATTATCTGACATTTGATGTAAAACCAAATACAAATATCCCCACTGCTTCTAATCCTGCGCGAACTTACCCCTCCTCGCGCCAACTTAATTGGCGTTTGCTATACTTTAGCAACTTCCACATAATGACACATTACTTGATGTTTGACAGTTTCATTTGGTTTCATTGTAAAAAAAGGTTATGGCATTGAAATGATACTACAACAAAAAAGAAAGCAAATAACTTATTTAATATCGAAATCATAATCAAAATTTACATATAGCTACAGAAGTTGTTGAAAATTTTGTCCATTTACATCTAAACACAAACCAACTCTTCGCCGCAATCCAGCAAAAACTTTATGCAGCATTTGCGGTGAGTTGTTGATCTCTTCACACTTTTCTGTTATGCGAATTCTCAGTTGTTCCAGATTATGAATTGGCGTTGAATAAATCGATTTTTTTATGTATGGCTATACCAAAAAAATCACATATGTTTAAATCGCAAGACCTAGTTGGATATGGGATTTCAGTGTTCCTGCTTATTATTCTGTTATCAAAAAATTCTCTGAAATATTGAAGTGTTTCTCTGGCCGTATGTGCTGTTGCACCATCTTGTTGGAAATACCCATTTTGTAATTCCTCATCATCCAGTTGATTTATGAATGAGCCGAGTATCTCATTGCGATATCATGCAGCAGTAAGTGTACCTTCAAAAAAAAATGGTACCCACCAACTTCTTCGACATATTCCAACCCAAACACCAACTTTTTTGGGATGCAATGTTTTTTCAACAAAAGAATGAGTATTTTCGGAGGACCAACACCTCATATTCTGCGAACTAACATATCCAGAAAGCTAAAACCAAGCCTCATCCGTGAAAAAAACTTTGTTAAGGATATCCTGATTGTGTAGATTATTTTGAAACCATTCACAAAATTCCACTTGTCTTAAATAATCCACTGGATAAAGTTCATGAAAGCATTGAAGCTTTTATGGATGGCAATGTAAGACTTTTTTAAGAATGAATTGGCATGTACCATAGACGAGTATAGTGGTCTGCCTCAGCAAAGAGTGTCCGCTGCGATAGTGATATGGATATAAGCCCTCACGTTTTAAAATTCGCCAAACTGTCGTTCGTGGCGTTCCTAGTTGTCTAGCGATTCGACGTACACTGACAGTGGGATCCCTTGTAACAATAGCTACTGCTTCTACCTCTAAGTCTGCTGGCAAGTTTACTCCTCGGTCGAAAAGATAATCACGCAGTCCGCATTCCCGAAATTGTCTGCGTACTTCCAGAAACGTTCTGTAATGAGGAATGCGCCTATCGGAAAACCGATGTCGGTATTCAATAACTGCGTGACGTGCACTGACGTTACGGTAGCCATATACAAAATGCATGTCCGCATACTCTTGAGAAGAAAATCGGTAAGGTAATGTTCTTGGTTTGAAAAGACGGCGGATGGAAATCTTCTACCGTGGTATGTTTCAGAGTCAATGATAAATAAAGTATAGGCGGCTGACCGAATTTTATATAAACAAACTATTACAGAGGCGGTTTGCTCAACTGTGATACAAAATAATTAATAATGTTGACATCGTCGAAAATATAAACTTGCCTAGTAGGAAAGAAGACTCTATTGTTCAGATAGCTAATTGATCTAATTGTTCGTTTACATTTAATATTACAAAATGATAAGTTTTTGTACAAGATTATTTTACTAGTTATGTGTTTTTCTTAACTAAAATTATGTTTCAAATAAATTTGTCATAAATGCTCTAATATTACTGTTACTTACCTAGGGTCATAATGAAACATTACAGTCCGCTGCCATAGCAACTGTCAATACGGTATGTAAAGTGTCACTTACGTTTCAAAAAAAGGTGTCATAACAGTTTACTTACGCGGTAGGTATGACGAAAAAGTGTTTTCTGTAGGATTTCATATAAATTTGCAAAACCAAATAAATAATCTGCATGTATTTAAGACTGGCGAATTTGCGCCAAGAGCCAGTAGCGGCCGCATAAAAGTTAACATATAAAATAAATGGTAAGAAATAAATTAAATGAAAAAATGCGCGCAGGTCACATCTATCCCGAAGCGGGCACATACCAGTAGTTCGATGGATAACGTAAATGAATATAAATAATGTTTGCCTGACCAACGATAGATCAAGCAAGAAAGAGAAGTTATAATAATTTAATAATAATATTCAACGATTGTGTATAATATTATTGCTTATCATCGTTCCTGATAGCGATCTAACTCAATTATGCAAGTCATGATTGCAGTATAAATTTAGCACACCACATTTGCGTCATAATAATAATAAATTCTCGAGATGCGACATTAAATTAATGTACTGCTTCCTGTGGAGGGCTACGCATCGTGAACTATCCCGAAGAGAGAAGAACTTACATCAACAAAACTGTATCTGGTACCTAAGTGGTCATTTGTCATCATCCTTCTCGTTAAGTTGCTCTTTGGCGCAAGAAATCCAAGCATATAATAGCGCCGAAAGTAATGCGGCTAGCAGCGTTTAGTTAATTAATTAATACTCCTGTTATGCTGTCAAATTTACTGACTAAACAATATTAATTAGGTCGTTTAGGCATTTATTAAAATTATCGTTATTATGAATTAATTTTGACGTACATGGTAGAATTTTCACAAATTGATTTTCACGCATATTTAACAATGTATATTAAGATTACTTTTCAAAAAACTCTAATAAATATTATTTACCCCATATTATATTCTAAACTATTTTCATAGTTTTTTTTGTAATAAATTTAATGAATATTCTATCATCGTCAGGAACTAATGATTTGTAATTTTGCGAAAAACTTATTATATCTGCACCTACTATCAATAGACTGAGGTCCAATTACAAAGCCTAACAGATATTGAGGAGCCGGACGATTTTTAGAGCTGTTTCTAGGTATATCTTAGTTGCAGAATTCAAAATAGCGTCATATTTGGTCTATCAGATCTAGTTTTTGAGATATGCTATATTTAAAGATTTTTCGTAGGAGACTGTAATTAGATATAAAAAGGTATGAAATCCTAAATCATATACAGGCTGTCCCGTAAAAATCGCCAACTTTCATAATTCCGTTATTTATTGTCCGGTTTTATTTAAACAAAAAGTAAATTTAATAGCACCAAACACACTATAAGATAGCAGTGTTTTATTTGTTTTCAATTGTTTTCATTAATGTCAAACGACAGTCAAGTTTTTTATTTTAAATGGCAACATATATTTTGGGCTATATTCGGATTGGATTTTTTTTTCTGAATTCAACGATGTATAACATGTTTATTTTTGATAAACGTTTATTGCAAAAAAAAAACTTTATAAATTTCATCTTTGTCTTCCATTATTTATAAATATTCGAATGTGTCGTGAAACATTGGAAATGTAAGTATTATAAATATTATTATAAGAAACAAAACACTTTACAATAACTGTTGAAATTGCCCGCCACCTTTTTCAACACATATCGCACATCTCCTAATTACTCCAAAGGTCGCATTTAAAAGACAAGCGGCAGGTACTTCTTGACAAGTGTTAATAATTCTTTGTCTTAAAATGTCAACATTTTCTGGAGTTGTTAAATAAACTCGATCTTGTAGATAAGCTCACAACCAAAAATCGAGGGGCGTAAGATCCGGTGAACGCGCAGGCCACTCGATAGGACCGGATGTTCCTATCCACCTATTTCCAAATTGGGTGTTCAATAAATCAGTATTTACTCTGGCGTTGTGCGCGGGAGCCCCATCTTGTTGAAAAAATATTCTATTAAAATTTGCCAAAGGTAATTCATCTAAAAAGTTTTGGAGATTTTCGTGTAATAAAGTGTAGTATTTTTCTTGATTTAAGCAACCATCTATGAAAAATGGCCCAATTAATTGATCACCTAAAATGCCACACCAAACATTTACGTTGAAACGCGTTTGAAAATTATTTTCAATTACAAATCTCGGATTGTCTGCACTCCACTGTCGATGTATGTTTCTATTAAAAATACCGTTGTTGCTAAAAGTGCATTCATCAGACCAAATTATCCTTCTGTAAAAATTCGGGTCTTGTTCTAATGCATTTAAATAAAAACGACAAAACTGGATTCTTCGGCCAGGATCATTTTGTTCTAATGCATGAACTTTTCGAGCTATGTACGGTTTAAGTTTGTGTTTTCTTAAAATACCATGAACTGTAGTTTTTGATACCCCAATATTACGTGCAATTTCGCGAATCGAAGTTCGTGAATTTTGCTGTACTGCAAGAAGAACATCTAATTCCTTATCTTCGGAGAATTTCCGTTTTTGTGTTTTTGGTTTGGTAAATGATCCATAATTTCTTAAATTCTTTTCAATTCTCTGAAATATTTTCGAACCTGGAACTTCTCTGTCCGGAAAACGAGCACTGTACCGACGAACTGCTTGAAGGCGATTTTTATTACATTCAAAGAACACTTGTAACATGTCCGTTAATTCATTGTTATTCATTTTTAACGAAAATACGCTTTTTGTTGCGGCAAAACGTTCAAACAGGATAATACAGAAAACTTAGTAAAGTCAAACTTACACTTAAGGCACATTGACATAATGCTAGTGGACTGGGCCAAGTCTACTATAATGAAAGATGAAATTTATAAAGTTCTTTTTTTATTTTTTATTATTAGGAGATGTGCGATATGTGTTAAACAAGGTGGCGGGCAATTTAAACATTTATTGTAAAGTGTTTTGTTTCTTATAATAATATTTATAATACTTACATTTCAAATGTTTCATGACCAATTCGAATATTTATAAATAATGGAAGACAAAGATGAAATTTATAAAGTTTTTTTTTTGCAATAAAAGTTTATCAAAAATAAACATGTTATACATCGTTGAATTCAGAAAAAAAAAATACAATCCGAATATAGCCAAAAATATATATGTTGCCATTTAAAATAAAAAACTTGACTGTCGTTTGACATTAATGAAAACAATTGAAAACAAATAAAACACTGCTATCTTATAGTGTTTTTGATGCTATTAAATTTACTTTTTGTTTAAATAAAACAGGACAATAAATAACGGAATTATGAATGTTGGCGTTTTTTACGGAACAGTCTGTATATGTATTTCGGCAACTGAGTCGCCGTTTTCAGTAGATACAAATAATAATCACAGTGTCGAACGCAGGGCATAGTAAAGTTAACACAAAGAATCACAAAACACTTTAGATGACGATTACGTATACATTAAGAACATACCGTTGAAAAAATCGAATCATGCCCAAGCATACAACGCAGTATCCCAATTTATCATCAGCTTTACGGCCCGTAGAACATAGACAAGAACTTCTTATTCCAAAACCATCAGAACCTGAATTGTTGCTAGTTTTACCACTTGAACCACTGATAAAAATCTCAGTCGGAACCAGGTGCGTTGGAAACGTTGTTCACCATTAAAACATATAACGTGTTAGTCCATAAATACATGAGGCACTGCACCCATTTTCAGGGTAAGACTTAAAATGTTAGACGCTGCGACTGTCAAGATTTTAACAAAATTGGCAATAAAACCAAAACTAGCAGTTGTAAGTGCATATTGTCATATATCATTGCAAAGATAATTTGGGTGGCTATCATCATAATAACAAGAAAGTAAGCAACCTATTAAAAAAAAAAATTAAAACAGTTACGGAAATTTGGAGCACCTGCATATATATAAATAAAAATAGAAAATGCACTATATGTACTTAAAATTTCATCGCTACAACTTTATTAGTTTTCATGCTAAACTCCGCCGATTTACTATTACCGCACCCGGTATAACTAGGCTTGGGATAATTATCCACTAAGGAACTTCAAAATATGAACCAAAAACATTCCGAATGTGCACTTAAATATGCACTAAAAATCAATTTTTAAAAAATAATCACTAATTTTTCATATTAAGATATTTTTATTTTTGCGTTAGAACACAAAACATTTTTTTTAGATTCAAAATTATTGAAATTATAGAAACAAATTATAATTACATTTAACTATAAAGTCTTGTAATAAATTTTCAAAATAAATTTGCGCCTATTGTCGGCTAGAATATTTTTGTACTATGTCAGAAGTGGGTACGTTGTCACGTTGGCACGTTGTCGTAAGAAGTCGATATATGGGCAATCAACTTCGTTTGATAAAAGATTTAGTAAGAATTTAACTCTATACATCTCCCGACGACAAGATAGAGATTGTATACTATGGCACTCCAAAAGACAAAAAGTCCGTTCCTCGTTCAGGATAAGTGCGTCATTCTGAAGGAGAGGTATTTCAGAAACCTCTTCTGGATTCTCCCAACAGAAATTTGTTGATAGGTGCAATAAGGAAACCACACTAAAGAGGCATCCAGCTTGCATCGTACCAAGACATAATATAAATTATTAATTGAAGCAATGTTTTCAAGTTCCAACACGACACAATAAGAAATCCCAAAGATTTAGAAGAATATATGCATCTTGTATATTATTTGCATATTTTGTAGTAATTCAGCATTTTTGCATATTTTAAGTATCCGAGTTTTATTTATTTACTAAAACAAATTTATTATAAGCATTACTAAAAGTATGTCGTGGATGTAACAAACAAACAAAAATTAAACAGCCCTCTTTAAATTAAAAATAGCATTTAATCTAGCCTCTTCTCGTTAATTATCCGATAAGGGTCTCCAAGAATTTATTAATGCTCTTCCCATACATCCGAGCCGAGACAAAATTCCAGGAAAAGCTAATAGCTTAAAACTTCTAAATAAATACAGAAATACATTTTACCAGAAAATCCATATTCAAAAGTAATTTTATTTTAAACATTTTACGTTGGCTTTTCGAAGTGTAAACTTGTGAGTTGTGAGATATAATAGAAAAATGCCGAAAATGGTGATTGTGCCTGGATGGATTGCATCTTATTCAGAATTGCGTATGGGATGGAGAAAAAGTGTTTTACGTAGCATCCTGCAAGATTGTGAGTTAAATTTTAAGTTTATTATGTCAGATTTTATAAGAAAACAACCGATATTGTGATATTTTTTTTGCAGATTGCAAGTGAGAGAAAGTTCCAAGTCGACCAGCATATGAAAAATCCATCTCATGCAGCAAAACTAACGAAGATGAAATTGGGGAAGAAGAGTCAGCAAAGATTACCGCAATGTTTGCCATCAACCTCCAAAAAAACCGGAACAAGAACAATTTAATGAAGATTTGTGTAAAATATTTGTGTCGGCAGATATTCCACTACATAAATTAAACAATTTAAATATCAAGTTATTTTTGCAAAAGTATATCAGCAAATATAACATTACCGTTGAGAGCATGTTAAGAAAAAAATATATTCGCTGTATCTATGCAGAAACATTGAATAGCATTTAGAAGGTTGTTGCAAACAATTATCTTTATATATGCGTAGATGAAACTACTGATACTGTGGGCCGATACATAGTTCATTTAATGATTGGTATCCTTAACGTATCGGCTCCAGCAAAATCTTATTTAATTTCATCCAAACAGTTGGAAAAGGTAAATAATTTGACAATAACAAGGTTTATACAGAAGGAACTGGCAACTCTCTTCTTAACGAAATATTCCAACAATTGTATTGTTTTTGAAGGATGCTGCACCATACATGGTGAAGGCAGCTTTCAACTTGAAAATCTTTTACACAAATTAAAAATTACAAATTTAATTCACCAACTTTCTTGTCGCACGGACTAAATCGTATTGCAGAAGAAGTGGGAAACCATTTTCCCTTAGTAAATACTTTAATTAGTAGTGCTAAGAAAGTATTTTTAAAAGCATCATTACGAGTTCAGTTTTACAAACAACATCTACCCGGTGTTCCGCTTCCTCCTCAACCAGTAATCACACGATGGGGAACGTGATTGGAGGCTGCTGTTTTCCATGCAAATCATTACGAAGGAATAAAGATAATTATTATGGATGGGGATGCACAATCTGATTAGACGCCCAAAAGGTGTATTCGAGTAAAGAAATACTTCAACAGTTGGCGTTTATTAAAGCCAATTACAGTTTTATTTCCACTTCTATATTGTAGTTGGGAAAATAATTTATGTCGCTAATCGAGAGTGTTGAAATAATAAACAAATTTGAAAAGTCATGTTTTGATGTTTAAGGAGCAGTGGGACAGTCCGGGTATGAAAATTTTTAAGTGTGATAGGAAAAAGTGAGGGTTTTAAAAAGCTAAAGGACATTGCTAAAAGCTTGTGTGGTGATTCAGTAGAAAATATTGAGTTGACAATAGATGATATTTCTAATTTGAAATATGCTCCCATAAGAAGCATCGACGTAGAACGAACCCTTTCAATATATAAATACATGTTTTCAGACAAGCGTCACTATTTTTCTGTTGAAAACTTTGAGAAATATGTGGTTGTAAATTGTTTTCATAGTGAATTATGTTGTAAAATGTTCTAAATAAACTTGTAGTAAACATAATAGAATATATTTTTCTACAATATTCCATATTCTAACATTCCTCGTATTTTATTACCTGCATATTTTTCGTAAGGAAGTTAATATTTAGGCTAAAACATCTGCATATTTATGCGAATATTTTCGGTTTTTTTTTTGCATATAATCCGGCCTTTATATATAATTAAATTATAAAAAATTGCTAATGGATTAGCCAACACAAACGCACACTCATGCACTAAGAAACTGCGTATACCATCGTCACAAGCGGTTGCGTCCGATTTAAGCTTGGCAGCCCCAAAAATGACATCTTCCTCCGTAATATGTCCAACACCAAATGAGAACATAACCGACGACACGGTTTCACTTTGGCGAGAAGATTTGGTAAGCTCTTCAGCAAACCCGTTCACAATTATGTCCCGCTGTGTTAGTTCATCCTTTTCATAAAACATATGTCTAGGAATTCCAGACGTTGAACGTTTGCTGTTGATAAACTTCCAGAATATCTTTGGGTTGTGTGATGTCCGTTTCAACATGAGTTTTGTAGGTATCATAAGCATGTTTTTGTCTTAATCTCTTAAACTCTTCATGGTAATTATAAAATTTTGTCAATTTCCACTTCTTAAAATAGAACTATTTCATACGAATCAATTCCTTTATATGACTGGTAAACCAAGAAGGATAACGCCTGTTTGACGTTCTCATTTTTGGGACAGAGCGATCCAGAATAGTATGAAGAGTTAGATAGACGGCATTCACAGCCAAGTTGACATCATTGAACCCCAAGAGAAAAGATCAGTCACATATTGCCAACTCAGAATACAGAGACACGAAGTCAGCAGATCGAAAGATACTTCGTAGGTTATTATTCTAGGGAAAAGCAACTGTGCTAGGCGTATTCGTTAAGTGAACGGTAATACACAAAACAAAGGTAATGTATCCCTCTCAATCTCCACCAAGCAATTCAGGTTAGTACATGCCAGGTCGAGCAACCTGTTTTGTGAGTTAGTTATACAATTAATCTGACGCAGGTGCAGAGCTTCCATGAAATGTTTTAAACTTATAGTCTCTCGGTCCTCTGAGTCAGGGTCATTAAATTTGGGTGCATTAATATCGCCCGTAATAATTATTTGCTATACTCGTTACAAAGTAATTATAAAAATATGATAATTTCATCGATTTCTCTGTAACGTTTTGTATTTAAACAAAGCAGTTTTTAAAGTTTCAACTTCGCTTGCCGTATCTGATGTTGTAGATTAAAGAAAAAGGATATAATCGTCGATATTCTTTGAACTCCTTTTGCGTAGGTATCGCAAATAATTGTTTACGAAATGTTTGTTGAACTTTTTGCTACTAAAAGCGCCTTAAGCTGCTTTTATATGAACAAAAATACTAAATTTCCGAGAAGTTTTAAACACCCGTTAATAAAGGAATTTCGTCTTCGAATAGCGAAAGATTTAACAAAAGAACAAAAACTCATATTGTTTCACGCGTTCAAAACAAGATCAAAAGCACGTGTGCTTTACTTATGTAACTATACCAGAGTTTAGACATCGTAAAGCTTTCCATATCGTGCAACACGTCAGAAACTTACTGAATAAAACCAGCTGTATTAAGGCACGACTCGCGAGTTATTAATTGGTAACGATACACCCTCCTTTTATAATAGTAGGAGCAAGTATTTACGTTTTAATGAAGCTTGTAATAAGCTTTTAAGATAACTAAATTTGCCTTTCACCTCACTACTCACTACATTTTCGCCTCCCGATAAATTTGTCACTTTGTGACGCGAAAGTCTTAATGACTTATTTCCGGGTTATTCTCTAGTGCACATACGTACATACATAAAAGGGGGAAGCCCTTACATTAGTAAGATATTGATGTGTTGATAGGCGCGCGTAAATGGAATCTGAATCTTGGAATAATACGGGAAACACCTTGGGCATCTATTAAATTGTTCTCCTCCGTGAAAATTAGTGCATCAATTTGCATAGGTTATAGAGAACGTTTGACGTTAAAATGAATGCGGTTTATTGGATAATTCTATGGCTGCCTTTGTTATATGAAATAATGCTTCTGTTAATTGAGATAATAATTAGGCAATCTGGATGCATTAAATTAATTGAACGTAGAATAAAATGTTTTGTCTGGCAATAATACTTACTAATCCTCGTAAGGCTAAGCCAAATAAACTAGTAATTAATGAAACACTATTTAAAATACACATTGTAAAGTGCTATGCTTTTTCTCGCTCCTTATTGGTTAATTCTTGTTGGAGAAATATACAAGCTGTCCCGTATCGTTATGTTCAAATTTTAGGAGTGTAAAGTAGACTTCATCTCAAGTAACAAAAATGCAAAACTTGTAGGTATATCAATTTTTATTTGTTTCAAAGATACAGATCTATGAATGTGATTGTCAGATCATAAAAAAAATGTAATCCTAAAGTTAATAAAAACTAATTTTATTTAAAAAAGTTCAATTAATAATATTTTCGAAATGTCCACCTCCTTGTTGAATGCGGGCTTGTGCCCGTAAGCCAACAGAAGAAGTACTTATCCGAATTTCATACTTGTTTTGTCGGATTTGCTGGGCAGCCAGGTAAATACGATCCAACAACTCTTCTCTTGTGTTCGAAACTTGCGCGTAGACTAAATTTTTCATGTACCCCCATAAATAAAAGTCAAGGGGATTAAGATCGGGTGATCTGGGTGTCAATGCAACAGGACCACCTCGACCAATCCACCTTGGATAATTGACGTTAACCCAATTTCGGACAACAATTCGGAAATGTG
Organism: Melolontha melolontha; assembly: GCA_935421215.2. NCBI lineage: Eukaryota > Metazoa > Arthropoda > Insecta > Coleoptera > Scarabaeidae > Melolontha > Melolontha melolontha. The sequence continues at coordinate 219,040,283 of OW285236.1, forward strand.
GTGGTGCCCCATCCATGTGAAACCACATGTCTCGTCGAACGTTCAGTGGGACATCCTCTAAAAGACCTGGCAGTTCGTCAATAAGAAATTGAAGGTAATTGTCCGCGTTTAACCTCCCAGGAAGAACGACAGGACCAATCAACAAGACATCGATTAGGGCCGCCCAAACGTTAATAGAAAATTCTTGTTGAAATTTAGATGGGCGTATAGCTTTGGGATTTTCTGATGACCACCTGTGCAGGTTTCTCAAATTTGTAACACCACTTCTCGTGAACGTAGATTCATCTGCCCAGAGGACTGTTCTGCAGAAATTAAAATGAAGCCGTGACTGTCTTAATATCCAGGTAGAATAAACTAGACGAGCATAGTGGTCTGCCTCAAGCAAACCGTGTCCCCAGAGATAGTGATATGGATATAAGCCCTCACGTTTTAAAATTCGTCAAACTGTCGTTCGTGGCACTCCTAGTTGTCTAGCGATTCGACGTACACTGAGAATTGGATCCCTTGTAACAATAGCTACTGTTTCTTCCTCTAAGTCTACTGGCAAATTTACTCCTCGGTCGAAGAGATAATCACGCAGTCCGCATTCCCGAAATTGTCTGCGTATTTCCAGAAACGTTCTGTAATGAGGAATGCGCCTATCGGGAAACCGATGTCGGTATTCAGTAACTGCTTGACGTGCACTGCCGTTACAGTAACTATACACAAAATGCATGCTCGCATACTCCTGAGAAGAAAATCGGTAAGGCATTTTGAATAAAGAAAAGGCTTCTTCTCACTAATAAGCTGTTGTATGAACTGAAACGTAATGGCTATTCTGTTACTCTGTGCACACAAATTTATCAACCTTCGTATACTTATTACGCATTTTTTAGTTTTTTTCTTGTATCATGTAAAAGATATCATATATATGGTTGACTAACATCAAATGTAAAATACAGTAATACAAAAAGCATACATGGCGCATATTATTTCGCATTGATAAGACTTCTACATACAAACACGTGTTTCGAACGCACTCTAGTTCTCGTCAGCTTACGTTGTCACTAATATATACCCACAATCTATTTTGGAATAGATTATGTGAAAACTGGGCTATTCCCAAAGATAGTTTGAACTCTCCTTGGGAATAGCCCAGTATTCCCTCCTCATTGTATGTCCAATCCATATCCATTTCCTGCAATTATTTATATTTAGTCTTTGTTCTGGCATATTCTCTGAAACTACTTATTAACCTATCTAAAACAACGAATACCTTTCCTGATCGGTGGAAGAACATAAGCATTATTTCCGTACATATGAAAGGAGCGTGTGTTAGGCCTACCTCTCTTATAATAAACTTTACCAAACTCGATGGGAAGGTCTTATATTTGAGACTTTTTAGTAACATGCGCTCTCATATCTCAGCGTACCAGCATGGTTTTATCACTGGTATATCTACTCCAACCAATCTGTGGTCGATTGCCCAGTACGTCTGTGAAGTTTTAGACAACCGAGGATAGGTCGATGTAATTTATACTGACCTCTCTAAGCCATTCGATTTAATTAATCACAAGATTTTGCTTCATAAATCCTAGCTTATGAAGCAAGACCCTTGTGATCAATTAAATCGAATGCCTTAGGCAGATCAGTATAAATTAAATTTACTTTTGGTCTCGTTTAAGCTTCTATCAGTTCTCTTCAGTTTTATTTTTCTCAAAGAAAATGCTACATCACATACAATGAATTATGTTCCAATGATTTCGTTATTCCCTCTGATCTTCCTCTGGAATTCAGTTTGGGCCCTTATCTATTTGTTTTATTCATGAATGATCTCCTTCTCTAGTGAAGTGTCCCATTCTTGCTTACACAGATAACATAGAAATCTATTCGAGATTTCAACAATTGAACACTCGACCGATTTATACTTAAATAAATATTGATAAATGCTGTGGTTACTGACACACGATCTGCCATGCTTTGCAAATCCTCGTATTGTATTATATTATATCTTAAGGCTAGAATTATTTTTGGTTGTAACTGTTTATACCTGTATGATTCTCCACGCGTTTCTCATGCGTAACGCTAATTTCGTTTGAGAACGACATGTTATTAATTTCGAAACTGCAGTATAATTATCTATTATAATAAAGTGATGAAAAATAAAGTAAAAATTTGTTTGTCTACTAATATGTATATCACGAACTAATGACTTTCACAATTAACTTTTTAACAAGCGTTTTTGCATTAACATTCACGATATTTTAGCAGGATTATTTACAAATTATAAAACAATATTCATAAACTTGTCTATAAACATAAAGTACTAAACCAAAACAATTTTTTTTCGGTTTGACTAGCAAAGAAGTTAAAAAAGAAAGCCCAAAATTATAACTTGCTTCTTAGAAACACATAAGTTTGTAATAAAATTATGCTAATTTAATCTTTTATAAAGACATCTCATATTACATTAAGTAATTTGCCTACCTTGCCACTGATCTTGCTTGGAGTTTGATAAAACTACCCTGTTATCTCGATAATCTCTAATACTTATGCAAATCCTGAAAAAACTTTCCTCCGTTACGAGAGTTATGTATACAAATTGCCTTGTTCCAGTTGAAATCTAGTTTGTAGAATACCACTTCCCGTAAAGCAGTTGAGATACTAAACGTATGAAAATAAATTGCACCTTTATTATACCGACCCGTAAAGGAAAATAAATCTGAAAATAGAAAATTAAGAGTACCTTGAAATGATATATTAAGGTTTAATATGTTTTAAAATAATGGCATTTAAACTAAACGTTTTTCTACTTAAGAGCGCTTATTCTCTTCTTTTGATTTACAAGTTAATATATTGCATCATTAAAAAAGTCTTCCTAAGATTACAAGTATGTAGTCTGTAACTTATAAGAAGGTTTAAACGACAATATTTGGCAGTATTTTCACTACCAAATTTTACTTACCGCATAGTTTTGCTAAATGTGAATTTTAATTTAGAACAAGGAACTGACAATTGCTTTATTGTGATATTTGCAAATATTTAATTCTGTTGGTCTAATATGTTGGTTTATCGTCAGAGCAACATATTGTTAATTTAATGTTTTAAAAGTTAGACGATTGATTTTAACATGTTTAGTGGCGTCTTTGCTAGATTTTAACTCGCCTAAGTAGTAACAAATCGTTATGAAATATATAGAGTGAAATAAATGAGTTTTTTTATTTGACAGACCGCTCACCCGTTAATTAATTTTTAAGTTGCTATGGATAAAATAATTCAAAGATACATTCCAATTTAATAATAATAAATCATGCCTTGGTATTTTAAAATGGATAAACAACAAAAACAGGGAAACACAAGACATGAGTTATTGTAGTAGTATGGTAGTAGTATTGAGTTATTATTAGAGCTGAGGATGTTTGCGGTACGGCAGGACCGTATGTAGTGCATCCCCACATTTAACTATTTATCTAAATATTCTCTGAAATGATTTGCCGGATCTCATAAATTAATAGAGTGATATTTTAGTATGCACTGGATATTGTTATTATACAAAATCATAATAGCCATTTGTATTTATGGATCATAAATAATAATACGCATGTATTTGTATTTGGTTGTGAATTCAATTTAAACTTAAAACGAATCGTAATATTTTAATGACAAGCCGTCCTTACAATACATGCATTCGAGACAAAGTGTGCAACTCTACGAATAACTTCCATAATTGATCGAAAATGGACATTTTGGAGCTGAAGTAAAGCCCCTATTCTTAGAAAATTTTATTACTGTCGTTAAGAACTATTATTATAAACAACAAAGGCCTTTTATTAGTGTTGAAGTATTAGTTTCATTGAATTTCCATGTTGTAAGTAGTCAATTGTAAAGTGTTCATTCACAATATTCTAAAACAAGGTGTAAATTTAACTAAAATCCAGAAAAACACATTCTGATAATATATTACTAGATTAGAAGCAGTGTTTATTACTATTTATTATATTATTTTTATAACCAAATGCAATAAAAGCTACGAAAACAAAAGAAACCTCGATTTATTAAAATCTTGTCACACAGCCTTTCAATGCCTGGCAGCACATATTTTGCATATATTTTATATATACTACCTACTTGAACTAGGTGAATGAAGTTAGAAGTTATAACTTATAACTTCTAACTTCATTCACCTAAATCACATGTTTATCATCATTAGTATATATACACGCAGTATAGAAATGAAAGTCGTGTCTATTTCTGGATGTAGGTGCACTGACGATTGGTAAGACCATGAAACGCCGGCATCTGCACATTCCGGGGTGGATACGGCTTTCACACATTTTTTCATTTTCCCGTACAATCTGGTCAGTTGGCGCCGCGACGCGTTGCAGCTACATTCTTAGACAAATGTGATTTTGTCATGTGTAGAAATCGATGCAACGAATTAGAGCGGCAATGGCATGTAATGTGAGAATTTAATGATTATTAATTCTCATTAGCAAACGTTTATCATATATATATATATATATATATATATATCAATTGATAAATTCTTGGAGTTTTTCTGCTTTTATATGAAATATTTACAAATATTATCAAATTAGTATGTAGTTGCGAAGTAATTGTGAATGTAAACATTGCTGTATACAAATTACAAAGCAAATCTTACGAAATTTTTAATTGAAATTTTTTTTCTACGTTGGGACTTGAACCCAAGTCTACGGTTTGCCGGACCATTGCTTTACCACTTAAGCCACGATAGACCTTGGTTCAAGCTGTAAAGCTTATAAAGTAACAGTTTTAATGATTCAGATGTCAGTTATTGAAAGTAGATGTCAAGTTTGGAAGCAGAAGTCAGTTTTGGAAGACGTAAGTTTTGAAAGCAGATGTCAGTTGTTGAAGTCAAATGTCAGTTATTGAAAGCAGATGTCTGTTTTGAAAGCAGATGTCAGTTATTGAAAGCAGATGTCAGTATTTGAAAGCAGATCTCAGTTTTGAAAGCAGATGTCAGTTTTAAAGGTTTGCAATTGATAATTATTACTCCATAGTTATAAATGTCTTTAGATAATTTCTTAGCCGTTCATTAAATATATCAATTGACCAATTCTTGGAGTTTTTTGGCTTGTATATGAAATATTTACAAATATTATCAAATTAGTATGTAGTTGCGAAGTAAGTGTGAATGTAAACTTTGCTGTCTACAAATTACAAAGCAAATCGTACGAAATCTTTAATTGAACAATTTTGTCTACGTTTGGACTTGAACCCAAGTCTATGGTTTTCTGGACCGTTGCATTTCTAAATAGCTTGAACCAAGGTCTATCGTGGCTTAAGTGGTAAAGCAGCGGTCTGGCAAACCGTGCCATGCTATATGTAGAATTTTCATTTATTTTATTTTGTCCTATTAATGGATTGTATGATCTGTTGGACCAATAAACATTATTATTATTATTATTTCCTCCATTCACAAGAACATTCAATTTGTCCTTGGTTGCCAGTGTGTTAACCCATCGGTTCGTGAGAACAAGATGGCTGGCATAACTATTATAATATTATTATTATTGTTGTTTATTATTTCTTATTTCCAGGTATTTTTCGGTAACCTAACTATGCAGCTCTCCTCCATATGGCATGCTTCATTCTTAGTAAGCAGATAATAACACCTCCCACCATGTAAGGGGGGTTCACTTTCACGGCCCATAGAGTCCGGCGCTTTGGTTGTTATGTTGACGAAGTGGGTTGAGATGAAGGTATCTCAACAACATCCTCGCCTGCGTTCTTTGTTTCTACTGAAGCATGCCATCCATGTTTGTGTTTCATTTCCAATTTGCTGTTTCGGTCTTTGCTGGTTAATCCTACCTGGATCGTGCCCTCCGACGCACCACAGTATCCTTTTCATCCAGTGTTTGGAGCAAGTGTACCTCATTGGGGCTACTAACCCAACCCAACGGTTAGCTCAGGAACCCGTGGGGTCGCTAGTCCCCAGTAACCTATCTCTAGGCTACCCTGTGCAGGTTTATTATTATTATTATTATTATTATTATTATTATTATTATTATTATTATTATTATTATTATTATTATTATTATTATTATTATTATTATGGATGTGAAAGCTCCTTTCGGGAGAAAGGGAAAAAGTTGACACACGGCCGCTAAGCAAGCATATCAACATCTATCTTGCTTGATATGGATGGAAACTTATTTCCATTTTGGTTATTTGCAGGTAAGCTCGGTAGAGGTATTCATTCATTTCATTTGTCCATCTCAACCGCTTACTCTTACTGGTCCCTTCGGTGGGCTGACCGGTATGGCCAGTAACACTTTCAGGGATTGGAACCTCCTACGACAATGCGCTGGGTTGGTCTTAGGAAGCAGAATAGATGGTGTTAGTGATCGACCAGAGGTTGGAAAGGGTCGGTCGGAAATAGTCCCCTTTTCAGCCTAATGGGCTGCCTCTGCCGTGGCTATTGCAAGGATATATGTCCTTGGGCGCTGGGAACGCTACCTTCCCTACGCCGCCATATTTTTATTATTATTATTATTATTATTATTATTATCATTGTTAACATATTGGATCCTCTTCAAAGAAAAATTTTGAAATAATAACTGCAGTTGTGCAGAAGAACCTATGCTGTCGGTGTTAATTAGTTCAACATTTTTACTTATTTCATTTATACGACATGCAAAAATATATCTAAAATATTACATAAACATATGGATTATAAAATTTAGTACGGCCTTTTTTTGTCGCGAACACTATTCTATAAGACTAAATAAAAAAGAATACTCGTGCTGAGTTATTTAATTCGTTTAACATTTTTAAACCCATTTTCACATATAAACTACTGATTCTAAGGCTTCAAGTACGTGCGGTTGACCTGTACATGTACTCCTAACACTTTAAATGAGATATTTCGCCCAGTACTACCAAAATGTTACCTACTCTCGAAAGAGAGAGCAATGCAAGTACATAAATCTCGAAGTGTCGGTTTAGAGGTGAGGGTTAAAAATACACCAACAGGGATGGTACTTGAGATTTTCGATTTATAGAACGACACTGTAAATACTTCTACGATTCGATAGCATAAATTATGATTTTCGTGTTTCAGAATTCTTATGTACCCATTCCTCTATAAGGGATGTTTTCTTAATTTGAAACAGAAATAAAGCTAATAGTCAAATCTCCACTTTATTAATATATCATCGTGAAGCAAGTATTTCGCCAACACAGTGACTTCGTCAGGTACGTGCTAGCGAAATAATGTCGTCTCATAATTAGAGAACGGACACGCTTACCACATGACGCAAAGCCCAGTGCAGTACTGGCGAAAGGCTGTATTTCTAAAATATTTAATTTTATTTATATAATTGGAAAACGAACGGGTGGTAATTTATAAAATTACGAAATACATATTTATTTGTTGAAAAGTTGTATTTATAAAGTTTTTAATTTTATTTATATAATTGGAAAACAAACGGGTGTTGATCTATAAAATTACGAAATACATATGTATTTGTGCAAAAAGTTGTATTTTTTAAGTTTTTAATTTTATTTCTATAATTGGAACATTTTTATTTGTTCATTTTGTCGTTCAAGTTGAGTAAAGGAGTATTAATATTGACTAGCAATAGTTTCTCAAGGTTTTCTTCTGTCAATTTTGTTCTCTTTGAATTAAGTACATACTTATAAATAGAATACGTCCTTTCTACATCGCAACTGGTTATAGGTGCATACTGGAAATATTCTTTTATTTCTTCATATTTAGCCGCTAGATTTTGTGGAATTGTCTCCATACATAATTGCTGCAATGTAATTAAATCTGGATTTCTATTAAGAATTGCTTCAAACTTTTGCCGAAGGCCACATCCGAAGTCACTTGGAATACTTTTCAAATTATTAACAGCCACATCTAATGTGGTTAATCCGTCATTTAATTTGAGATTTCGATTTTCAAAATAAGTGATTAGTTTTGGCAATTTTCCAAATTGTTCGTGAAGAAAGTACAACTGATTTTTTAAATTTGGGATTTGTGTGAGCTCCTTGCACTCACCAATACTTCTAGCATCCTCCTTTAGCAGTGTTACGAAATGTTTTAGACTATCGAAATTCTCAGCATAATAACTAGTAGCTTTCAGCCATGTTCCCCATCTAGTTATTACTGGAGTGGGTGGCAGTGACAGAGATGAAAATTTTTCCCTGAAAAGAGCTACTCTCAATGGTGCTTTTCTGAAAACTTTTTTAAAAGCTGATACAAGTCTATCAACTTCCTGAAAAGTGTCTCTGATATATTCACAGATTCTGTGGAGAGCATGTGCTACACAAGTAATATGCAGCATATTAGGATATGTTTTCTTCAATAGTCTGCTTGTTTTTAACATATACGCAGCACTATCACTGACAAATAAAAGTATTTTTTCTTTGTACGTTGCGTCCGAATGAAGCATTTTTTGCATATTCTCCTTAATGGTTTCAGCAACTGTTTCCGCATCAACTCTATTTATAACACTTGTTGCTATTACATATGAGTTATAGGGAATAGTTGGATGTAGTACACCAGCTACAACATTTACCACACAGCGTCCTAACATATCCACCGTTTCGTGGGCGCTTATCCATATGTATTGATTTAAAAGATGGCTTCTAATGCGTTCTACTATTCTCGTATAGCACCTAGAAACATAATATTTGCGTAAAGTTGATTCATCAGGAACATTTCGATCATTATATTTTTGAAGAAATATTTTTAAAGTGGGATTGCTAAGTTTATTTAATGGAATATTAGCCGCCATAAAAGTTTTACAGAGTTCAGATGTGTTTGCGATCCGAAGTGACGAATTTTTGATATTTTACGGATTTTGTAATAAATTTCGGAATCAATGACAATGGACATACAATCAGTATGACCGTCAATCCAACTCGCCATTATTTTACAATGCCGTTCTCGACATTCTTCCATATCATGTCTGAAAAAGTGACTTAAACAATGCTCTAGATCTAAATAAATGTGTAAAACTAAAAATGTGTACGTAAGTTATTGAAACTGAACGAAATTCAATGCACACTTACGTCGAAATAATTGGTAGAAATAGATTCAATCAAACGATATTAAACAGGATCTATCACAAAAATTACTATGTAATTAACAGTTAAAACTATGAAAATAAGAAACTTACTCACAGCACTTTATTTATCTTATGAAATATAAACTAATAGATAAAATACATTATAAAAATCCCGCTTCTATCTACGCTCATGAAAACACTTTAAAAAACACTATATTCTCCGAATACAATAGCTGTGTTGTCCATTGTTGTCGTGCGAGACCAGGTGGCCGAGTAAGTCAAACAAATACTTCATTGAATTACGCCGGGATGTACTGTGCGACGTTATACACAATTCCAATTGCCGATTGCGTTTTATGGAAATTGCATCCTTTCTCTACTTATAATCATACAGAGTGGTTAGTTTTTCATTATACACTGAATATTTTCGTTGAGAGTGTCATATTTTAAAGAAATCAAAACGTACGTGATAATATTTTTTGCCCTCTTTCCTATCTTGTGAAACAGAGTGCTATTACTTAAGAAACAGAAGATGATCTAATGAATTTTTTTTTAATTGAACACCTTGTAAATTATAATTATTGGATATTTAGCTAGCAAGTTGCTAATTATATCGATAAATAAATTTTACTAAATCATATTGTTGACACTTTTCTAATTGATGGTAATTACATTAACATATTTAATCTTTTACAACATTAAAAGTTCAGTTATCCAAAGAACTGTATTGGGATTACTATTGTAAAAAGTTAATACAGGTGCCCCATCTTTAAAGATTAAGTTTAAAGTAATCTTCATATTCCGGAGAATCAAAATATTGCATTGTTTGGTACTCGTCAAGGTACTTAACGCCAGCCGCAGTCGATTGATTTTTTGTATATGCTTGTAATCTCTACCCCATCTACGCCGTATATAAACCATAGATAAACCTTCTACGTTGTTAACGTCAGAGTACATAAAATATTTTCCAGATTTATGATGATTTTATTTGTGATATATGAAACAAGCTTACCTATAATACTGTAGTCTGCATTAATACATATTATTAAAATCATTTACATAAAAGGATAATACATTTATTTTAAGTGGTTAGAAATAAATAAAAATAGTAGTAACAATAATAATAATAATTGTTCTAGTTTCGCATTTCTTTGTGTATTTCGATTTACTAACTGCTTTTTCTGCATTATTCATTAAATATATATACAGAGTTAGTTAAAAGTATGGAGACGCCGATTTATTGTCGTTAATATTCATTTTAGGGAATTATGTTCAATATAAAAGTTTGTTAGGATATTTTGATCTACATTTGAGAATATTTGAATTTTTTTTTCTTCAATTGTTTTTTAGTTACGCCTGTCCGCGTAGTATTTTTTTTAAATGGGAACTAGTAAATTTTACTCTACCATTCGATGGAGAATTTTTTTCTCCTTACAATAATATTTTTGTTTTTTTAAAATTCATTTTAATAACTTTTTTACAAGCAAAAATTAAACAAATTAATAACAAAGTAAATTAAAGTAAGTGTTCAAATTGTCGTCCATTAGTAATTTGACAATGACCCAATCGATTTACAAAACCCCGAACAGAGTTCTGTAAAAAATCTCGGGGAATTTCTTGTATCGTTCTCCGAAAAACCTGGTGTATTTTCGGACACGTTCACAAAAATATTAATAGTGAACCTGTATTTGTGTTCTTCACACCAGGTTTATAATAATATTTTATATTATTAAAAATAACTTTGTATTATACAAAACTGGTGGGGTTTACCTACTCATGTATGTTTCAATTATTCTGATACATTACACATGCGGTTAGTCCGTAGTATGAGTGAAGACACAAACAAAATGCAGTTTCTAGAGGGATGACTGTGCCACCTTTGGAAAGGCGTCGTTACTTCACAGTGGTTATGTGGACGGGGCGAGGTACTTCGGTTGTCTGACAACAGGCAGCGCTGAATTTACTTCTACGCCCGGTTTGCATAATTTCAGTGATGTGGAGATGTGGTTCTTTTTTGTGAATGTGTCTGAAAATATTCTTTCTCCAGCAGGGGCGTACCGATGAGCCTGTAGAAAGGTGAAATACGTATCTACGTCTCTGGGGTGAGATATTTTCGGAAACGTTCACAAAAATATTAATAGTGAACCTGTATTTGTGTTCTTCACACCAGGTTTTTAATAATATTTTATATTATTAAAAATACCTTTATATTAAAGTATTTACTAAGGGAAAATTGTTTCTGACATAGTAAACTTAAAATTTAACTCACAATCTTGCAGGATGCTACGCAAAACACTTTTTCTCCATCCATACGCAATTCTGAATGAAGTGCAATCCATCCAGGCACAGTCGCTATCGTCGGCATTTTTGCTATTATATATTACAACTCATAAGTTTACACTTCGAAGCGCCAACGTAAAATGAAAAAATAAAATTACTTTCGAATATGGGAATAAATTTCTCCAAATAGCAAATAAAAACATATACTCCTAATTTTCTGGTAAATTATATTTTTGTATTTATTTAGAAGTTTTAAGGTATTTGCTTTTCCTGGAATTTTGTCTCGGCCTGGATGTATGGGAAGAGCATTAATAAATTCTTGGAGAAGTTTATTGGAAAAGTAACGGGATGAGGCGTAATAAAATGCTATTTTGAATTTAAAGAAAGCAGTTTAATTTTTGTTTGTTTGTTACACCCACGACATATTTTTAGCAATGCTTATAATAAATTTGATTTAGTAAATAAATAAAACTCGAATACTTAAAATATGCAAAAATGCTGAATTACTAGAAAATATGCAAATAATATACAAAATGCATATATTATGCAAATATCCAAATTTATGCAAACTGTATATAGTCCGGCCTCTAGTTATTACAGTACATCAACGAATGTGTAGCTATTCACTTCGTACCATTTGCTACATTCGTAGGTGAGAACTTTACTCTAATGCACAATAACGCGCACTTCACACCGCACGAGTGGTTGAGCAATATTTGGATGCGATTGCCTTTCGCCATTTACAATGCCAGCTCGAAGCCCGAGTTTTAATCCTATCGGAAATCTCTGAGATTCATTGGTTCGACGTTTTCGGTACCCACACCGGTAACCATTCGAGACCTTCGACTAGCTTTCGTGAGTAATGCGGAAACACTACGCAAGAAGAGGTCGCCAACTGTATTGAAAGTTTACCTAGCGATATGGGAGAAGTCTTCAGAGTTCGTGGAGGTAGTATGCATAAATTGTGTGAAACTGTAGATGTAAAACTTGTAAATTTGTTATTTTAGCGCAATTTACTGTTTCGTGAGTTTTTCATATTGAATAAAACGTTAAGTACCTTTTTATATTTCTCATTCTTACTTTGTAGATAATGTTTGGCGTCTTGTTGAAAAATAAAAGAAAAAAATACATTTTTCTTGTACTAACATACATTTACTTCGGTGTCCGGAATTTTTTGTCAACGATTGCAGCTTGTAAATAGTATTTCTCAGAGGAAAAACTATTCTACTAGTTTCTAATGGCTGATACAACTTTTAGCTTCTGTGAAAACCTTATTTTCATATTTTTTGAATCTCTTTATTAACTTTTGCTACTTTACCATGAAAATTACCTTACGCCAATCTTTCTAAATTATTTAAGCTTTTACTTAAACTCGAGTGTAAATTTATACAAATCTAATTCTAACGTAAAACTGTTCCTTCGTCGCAAAATACACTTACATTGAACAACATCATGTTATTATAACGAAATTTCAATAAAAGAAGGTCTATATCTTATCATACAAACGTCCGATTTTTTAACCACTCACTGAGACGCTGTATATCTCCTGCTACTGTATGCGGAAATATTTTCTTTACGTTTGGTAGTAGTTCATTGTAATCGGGAAATCTATTTCCGCTTTTATGATTACGCTGATGCTGTGTTATGTCAATATCAGTCGTCGTTATTTATCAAGCTCAAAATGTAAAACTTTCTTTTCACAGAGAGTATTTTGTTATGCAAATACACTATTCTTGAATTCGTATCAAAATATAGAAAAACTGGTACGAGAAAATATAAATTTAAAATCAATTTATGCAATTTACTATTACAAAAAAAAAGGAAAAGAAGTGGTCATACAATTTTCAAATGCAAAATTATAATTTTTTGAAAAATGTATGGCGCTTTGAAGAGGAAGATTATACCATAAGATCAATAGATTTATAATCGGAGTACGCTTTGTATTTTGTTACAAAGCTTATTAATAATGCTTAATAAATAACGTCATTGTTTGTTACGCTCTAATAATATCCTTATACCTTTTGGGAATTTTTTAGGAGTAAATTACATTATTTGCTTACTTTAGGTCATCATAGCCTATTTAAAACTCAATATTTTCGTTTAATATAATTTTATTTACTTTAGTTACTAATTACACAGGCCTGCATAAAATTTGTGATGACGTGATTTTTGTTTGTTAAGCTCAGTTTTTATATAGCAATAACTAATTAAAATACAGTTGGTCTCTACCACCCACAGTTTTTTTTTTGCACAAAAGAAAAAGAAAAAAATATAAAAAAATCTTATAATAGGCGTTTTAATACATTTTAAAATGAATGTACTACTTCAAATTCTAGGTATTAACCCAAAAATTATTTTCTCTTGTGGTTTTAAAGAAATTTGTTAAATAGGCTCTCATTACCTGATGTAAATCTTTTATTACATGTATTAATTTTGGACAAGATTTCCGGGAATTTTTACCTGCTAAATCCTATTTATTATGCTTTCACTTTATTAGTACTGCGAAGAAGGATTTCAAGTTTATCACTCCAAACAAAATGTATATTTTAATGTCATTTACTTCATTATAGCTCTGAGTGTCGATCAGTAAACAAGTAAAATTAATTTGTCTTTAGTGTTGTGCGTGGTATTTGATAAATAAACATTGTTTAAAAATATGTCTAGCTGGTGTTGCAGAAACAAACCAGATGATTTCTGTTATATTTGTGGATACTTCGTCTTGAAAAAGTTTAATAGACCAATTGGTGAATTTGTGATAAATGCTTATTATGCTTATTTCAAAATCAAATTAGGAGATCAAGATAAAGATTGTGCACCGCACGTTGTTTGTAAGGTATGTGAAGAAGGTTTAAGACATTGGACCAAAGGGAATAGAAAAAGCCTTCCTTTTGGAATACCGATTGTTTGGAGAGAACCGCAAAATCATCATGAAGATTGCTACTTTTGTCTTTGTGATATTAAGGCGCATAATAGAAAAACTTTGAAACATATTTTGTACCCAAACAATAAATCAGCTATCAGACCAGTTCCTCACAGTGATCATGTACCTATACCTATACTCCCCAAAGTACTGCAAGAAGATATTGAAACCTCTTCAACTTCCGGCTCCGTACAGATGGATAGTGATTTTGAACTATCAATCTCAGGTCAAAACCAACCTCAGCTATTTTCACAAGCCGAACTGAGCGATTTAGTAAGAGATTTGGGACTTTCAAAAGATCTTTCTGAAGTACTGGGGTCTAGGTTGAAACAAAAAAATTTGCTTGCCCCAGGAACTACCTTCAGATCTTCCTTTAGCTGTATATGACAGAAAAACAACCAAACGAAGCTTTTCTGAAAAACGAAAACGTTTTTTTAAGAAGCATAAAGAATAGATAACTATTTCTAATAGTTTCTATGTGTATATTTTTGTATTTTTTTAAATATAATATAAAACTAGCTTATAAATGAAATAAATCGTGTTTTCTCTATATTTTTTGATTTTACTGGTTTGAAAAATAACCTTACGTGATACAAAAAAAGAAAAGCAGTTTTGAAATCAGCGCTACCCAATTACTAGAAAACAGTTAAAATTTTTAAATCAACATTCAAAGAGTTGAAAAATGCAGGCCTGTGTTATCGATCATTATAGGCTCTTTCAAACTTTAATATCTTCATATTAATTTTGTATGTTCAAATATTTTGGACGTCACTGCATACATAATATTTCCCGGAGAATTTTTATATATTTCTGCGCAGTCCGGCATTTTGGGAAATTTTTATTGATATTTCGGGATTTTGTTTCTCCTTATACAATTCTAAAATTGTGATTTTTTTAATTAAAATTTCGTAAATCTATTAGGTTGCTTTATTTGATTTAATAAACTTTTTTAAACTTAATTTTTGGGTTCTCATTTTCTTTTGCATGAGCAATATCTTCGCGACACTTAGTTTAACCTCCGATTATAGATCGCTTGACGGTTGGCATAATCTTTAATTGGCTAATTAACCTTTATTGCGGCGAACTAATTACCGAATTTTGTTTGATAGCGTCCTTAATCACTCTTTAACCTTGTTAGGGTTTTTGGGTAAGTATCTTCCTTTCTTTCTGATATTCCGTTCCGATTAGTTTTTGTGACTGTGACGTAGTGTTTCTCGCGATTAAATAGTCGAACATTCGTAAGGAGATCCTCTTCTTTGCTTCACCGATCAAGCTCTGAAGTATTCAGGTGTTTTAAAACTCGTAGTCAAGTTTTGAATTTTACAAAGTGCTACTTTCTGCTTAGGCAGGTTTTGGTCATTCTTGACTGTGTTAAATTTAATTCACTGGTGCAGTGTTTTCAATTAGGGGATCTTTCCCTGGTTCTGGAAGTTTTCTCGGCCACGTGTGCTTCAGGGCTGTTTATACCGGCTCATGAAAAATTGCTGATTTATTGTCTGCGCGTGAAATCAATCATTGGCAGCATCCCCGCAGAAAAACGCATCCACATACATCGAGTTACTGGAACCCAGAATTCCTAAGTATTTGATTCTAAAGCAATTAAGCACGCAAGGTAGTGTGTGTAGAACAATAATTTGTCTTTTATTTCTTTTACGTGACTAAGATCCCGTAATATTGTTATAATAGTTTTTTTAAGGACCTCGTGGAGTCCTAAAACGTGGTGTGCGAACCACCATTTTGCGATAATAGTTTTTCTTTTTCTTTTGCATCACTATAAATTTTCATAAATCACTTTTCTTACTTAAATTGTTGTATATTTTTCTTTTTCTTGATATATATGATATCATACTCATTTATCCGAGTGATTTATTAGTAAGTAATTAGTGTAAATTTAATTCATTATTTTGTTTAATCAGTAACGAATATTGATGTGTTTGTTTTTTAATATATACATATTCTAATATTGTATAATTAAACTATTTGCCACTTTAGTAGTCATTTTCACCACTTATGAAATTGTTTTTTTATAAATTCAACATATACATTTTACATATACAGGCTGAGTCTTTAAGTTATTGGAATTTCCAATTTTGTGAATGCATTGCATATTATTATTTTCATATTATTTTTCACTATAATTATCTAACTGTGTGTACCATCTAAAATTCTTTGCATATACTGAGTGTAGTGTAAACTATGTAAAGTACATTAAAGCTTTGATGGACTGATGCAAAAATTTATAACTTAAAACTCGAATTTTATATTGACTATTACATTCCAATTATGTAATCTATGTTGTTGAATTTATTTAATTTAATTTAATCTTGACCTGATATACCGGGTGTGAGATTCTAAATTTAGTTGGCCAGTGCAAATCAGATTTTATCATATTTTTTTGGATTTCAAAATAAATATTATTGTTACTGTTTAACCTGTTTTTGTATTTGATTACCTTATGTCCTAATGAGCAAAAGTGATAGTTTTTGTGAACCAGGTATACGAACACCCTTTTAGATTTCTTAAGCCCTTTTGGCCCGAGGGTGTTCTACGTTAACCAGAACTTTCCAGACCGAACGTAGTGGTGCCCAAATAATATTTATGCGTTGTGTTGGCCCACGACGCTTCCGCTATTTAATACTGAGCTGGCCGGTGAGTTTTTCTAGGGGCCTTTGTAGACCAGGGGCGGAATTAGGACTTGGTCCTAATTCCTACTGTGGTTTTTGTTACCTGTACTGCTTTAGGCGTAACATGTTGTAGTAGTATATGTTGAGCACTTGTGCAATATTGAAATAACGAAATAAAACAACAATTTTTTCACAAAAATTGTTTTAATAAACTAAATGTACATTTCGTGTGCTCTGCACACATCATCAGTAGTACTGTTTAAACATAACATCTACGTGTCAATATACAGGCTGTCACACAAAAAACGCCCCAAGCTGTAACTCTGTTATTTATATTTAGATTTTCATGAGATATGTACCAAATCAAATGGTTTTATGAGTACTATGTTTGAGGCTACATTTACTTTTTTCCAGCGCCATCTTCAATTCCTAGCGATTGTCAATTTTTTTTTTCAAATTGGACGGTATATATTTTTTTTGCATAATTGAATAGAGATTTTTTTCCTGAATCCATTGATGTGCAATACATCAATTTTAATTAAATTTCGAAGAAACAAATTATGAAAACACTATCCGTATAATGCTCTTAGTCACTTATGTTACATACTGTAGTATGCGATGGAAAAATAACGCCTTACGCATATGTAACTGTCATATTTGACTTTTCTGTACTAAGCAATCATATTTTGACAGTTTTGAAATAAATCATGAGTTTCAATCAACTTACTGACATGCTACAAATTTATTTCGAGTGAAATAAAAACTCTAATCAGGCGTTGCGAATTTACATGGAACGTCTTCCGGAAAGAGAAGTTCCAGAACGTCGTAAAATTTAAGAAAATTTGGATGTTTCAAGAAAACGAAAGTAGTACGCAGGAAATTTTCTGAAAATGTAGAGCTGGACGTTTTGTTAGCTGTTGAAGAAAATGCCAAAACCTCGGTTAGTGAAGTGGCGAACATAGTTGGTACGTCTCGAAGTACTGCGTCTACAGTACTTAAAAAGCACAAATTTAAGCCGTACATTGCCCAAAAAGTGCAAGCAATAACTGAAAATGATCCAATTCGAAGAACGCAGTTTTGTAATTTTTACTTAACAACTTTGCAACAAGACCCGTTGTTTTATCGCAAAATTATTTGGACAGATGAATGTACT
Organism: Melolontha melolontha; assembly: GCA_935421215.2. Taxonomy (NCBI): domain Eukaryota; kingdom Metazoa; phylum Arthropoda; class Insecta; order Coleoptera; family Scarabaeidae; genus Melolontha; species Melolontha melolontha. The sequence continues at coordinate 219,058,298 of OW285236.1, forward strand.
TTCACTAATTATGGAATTTTTAATCGGAACATTCACCGCCAATGGAGCCAAGAAATCCCTAGATACGTCGTCGACCGTTATTTTCAACGTCGTTTTAGCTGTAATGTTTGGTGTGGCCTACTCGGAGACCGCTTGATTGGGCCATTTTTATTGACGGTTCCTTAAATCAACTAAGATATCACCAATTATTAAGCGAAGATGTTGCAAGTTTTTTGGATGAATTACCGCCGGCGGAACTGCATGAAGTATATTTTCAACAAGACGGTGCTACTCCCCATAATGCACGAATAAATGTTCGCTGGTTGAATAGAAATTTTAATGAAAAATGGATTGGCACATATGGACCTATTCGTTGGCCTGCGGGTTCACCTGATCTTACGCCTCTAGATTTTTGGTTTTGGGGATATCTGAAAGATCGAGTTTATCTAACAGTGCCACAGAATGTAAACGATTTACAAAACCGAATAATTGAAACTTGTCGGGAAATGCCTAATAATTTCGTTTTAAATGCCACCCGTGGTGTTATAAGAAGATGCATGTATTGCATTGAGCATGGCGGTAATCAATTCGAACAATATTTGTAAAATTTTTTAGTTTTTAATTTATTTTTTAGTTTTGTTATTTGTTTTTTTTTTTGGAAAATAAAATTAGTTACATATGGATAATGCGTTTTTTTTTACATTTATTTTCTCATGGCGCACTTCAGTATAATACAAAGTCACTTTAAGAGAATTTTCGCAAAATCTTTTAATTTTTTTCTCTTCTAAATGTACAATTAAAATGGATGTATTGTATATCAATGGATTCGGGATAAAAATCTTTATTCAATTATGCAAAAAAAATATATACCGTGCAATTTGAAAAAAAAAATTGACAATCGCTAGGAATTGAAGATGGCGCTGGAAAAAATGTAAATGTTGCTTCAAACATAGTACTCATGAAACCATTTCATTTGGTACCTATCTCATGAAAATCGAAATATAAATAACAGAGTTACAGCTAGGGGCGTTTTTTGTGTGACAGCTTGTATAATATGAAAATACAACATATACAGAAAAATTAGCATGCTAACAGTTTATTATTGAGTGGTGAGATATCATTATTTAGAAGATAATTCTTGTGTTTTTTCATGTATATGGCTTCCCGCATGGCCAAATTTCTATTACTGCTTTTTTAACTAAACTAACATTTTCTAAATTGAAGTTGTGAGCTGTATCTGTATAATGTAGAGCTAATGCTGACTTTTCTATGTTGTGTAATTTAACATGAGCCATGTGTTCTTTGTATCGTGTTGGAACATTTCTTCTGGTTTGCCCGATGTATAATTTTGGACAAGAATTACAACTTATTTTGTAAATGCCCGACTCTTTCAAGGGATCTGTGTTAACAATTTTTGTTTTTAGACGCTGTTGTAACTTATTATTGTTGGAGAAAGCTGCAATTAAATTGTATTTTTCAAACAGTTTTATTACGTTATTATGCGAATTTTTATGAAATGATATCTTGCAGTATTTTTTATTGTTGTTCAAAGTGTCTGGTGTTAGAGTGAATTTTTGAAGTTTTGAGCCTTTTCTTTTCTAGTTTGTTTTTAATTTTCAATACTAATTGTTTGTCGTAACCAATCGATTCTGCAACTTTAACAATGTAGTCTAATTCTTTCTTAAAATTCATAGGAGATAGAGGGATTGACAGTAATCTGAATTAAAAATAAAAACTGCTCTCTTTATATTTGTGAAAAATGTATGAGTGTTTATGAATGTAATTGTCTGTAAGTGTTTCCTTTCTGTGGATGTCAAATTGAAAAGTATTGTCTGAAAATAAAATTTTTAAATCTAAAAAGAGTAAAGTTTTATCTTTTTCTTATTCGTGCATGAAACGTATTGAGGGATATTGTTTATTTAAAATATTTAAGAAAACCTCCGTATTGTACCACTGCAAACACATCATCTACATATCTTGCCTAAAACTTAGGAAAAATACCACAATTAGCTTTGACTTTGTTTTCAAGGGTATTCAAAAAAAGGTTAGCTAAGAAAGGTGATAGAGGATTGCCCAAAGCTGTGCCATGTGTTTATTTATAGACGTTATTGTTGAAAGTGTTTTGATCCTTGTAAGTTTTGGGCAAAAGATATGTAGATGATGTGTTTGCAGTGATACCCGAATCATTCAATACGTAGGTTTTCTTAAATATTTTAAATAAACAATATCCTTCAATACGTTTCATGCACGAATTAGAAATAGATAAAACTTTACCCTTTTTAGATTTAACATTTTCATTTTCAGACAATACTTTTCAATTTTACATCCACAGAAAAGAAACACATACAGACAATTGGATCCATAAACAGTAGTACACTTTTCACTAATATAAAGGGGGCAGTTTTTATTTTTTAATCAACAGATCACTATCAATTCCTCTATCTCCTATGAATTTCAAGAAAGAATTAGACTACATAGTTAAAGTTGCAGAATCGATTGGTTACGACAAACAATTAGTATTGAAAACTAAAAACAATCTAGAAAAGAAAAGGCTCATAACCTCAAAAATCACTCTAACACCAGACACTTTGAACAACAATAAAAAATACTGTAAGAAATCATTTCATAAAAATCGGCATAACAGCGTAATAAAACTGTATAAACAATACAATTTAATTCCAGTTTTCTCCAGCAATAATAAGTTACAACAGTGTCTCGAAACAAAAATTGTTAACACAGATCCGTTTGAAAGAGTCGAGCATTTACAAAATAAGTTGTAATTCTTGTCCAAAATTATACATAGGGCAAACCAGAAGAAATGTTCAAACACGATACAAAGAACACATTGCTCATGTTAAATTACACAACATAGAAAAGTCAGCATTAGCTCTACATCATACAGATACAGGTCACAATTTCAATTTAGAAAATGTTAGTTTAGTTAAAAAAAGCAGTGATAGAAATTTAGACATGTGGGAAGCCATATACATGAAGAAACATAAAAATTATCTTCTAAATAATGATATTGCACCCCTCAATAATAAACTGTTAGCATGTACACCGTCATCATTAAATACTTAAGACATCTTGTAAACAGGTACAAAATTCTTCATTCATATTAATATTTTATATTGTAATCCCTAATCCTTTTGCCGTTAGTCCAACCCGAACCCCCTTTGTTTCATAGATATTTGGTATTTCCCCATGAATTCATTTTCAGAAATTGTATTAGTTTTAAGATTCATTGTAATTTTTCATTAATTTTTATCGCCCTACCTCTAATTTTTCTGTATATGATGTATTTCCACATTATATATTGTCTCGTAGATATTATGCTTAAACGGTACTACTGATGATGTGTGCAGAGTTTGTACATGTACATTTAGTTTGTTAAATCTGTTTTTGTAAAAAAAGTGTTTTGTTTTATTTCGTTAATGTCATTATTGGTTAACCACATACTAACAAATAACATCATTTTAGATTCAGATGCTTATCGTTATTATAATTTGATGTGATACTATGACATTTAAATCAGCATTTCAAATTCATAAAATCATAACTGGGGATCGGGCACGAGAGGCCGAAATTACGATGGACCATATAAATAGTCTATAACATCGCTAAGTGCAACAAGCAATTATTGAATAGCACTACTCATTAGGCTAACCGCAAAGCTGCTTTTTGTCGTTCAATTGTGACGCAATTACTTCAATCTTACAGATAAATTTCTTTCTATATGGGCGTAGATAGAAGCGGGAGGAGGTTTTATAAATTATTTTAGTTATGAATTTATATTTCGTAAGATAAAGTAGGTTGAGTTAGTTTCTTTTTTCGTTGTTTTAACTGTTAATTACATACTGCTATGAATAATAAATCACAAAGATATTTTTCTCTATCTCCCCATAATAACAAAGTCAAAATGTAAACAGAATTAAATATGTCAAACCCGATATCTTACTAAGACCTGCGCAGATACCGCAAGTATAAAAACCAACCTTGAAAATAAAACGTTCTAGAATGTAACGTTAAAAATAATTTACTAGACCCATTTATATCTAACTAACATTAAAATATAGAAAAATTCATACAATCGAAAATTACAATAAATGCATTCAAAAAAGAAATAATATAATAAATGTGAAATAAAACTTACGTAGGTTTTTTTTGGATCACATATAACAAAGGAGAGCACGTGGAAATAAGAGAATATAAATCAAAAATTACAAGTATACAAACTCGTAAAAATACGATAATTAACTCAATAAACACATCCACTATTAATTCAAAACAAAAAACCGTAATTAAATGAACTAAGAGATAAAAAAGTTTTATCTCCAAAATATATGTCTCTCTTATTTGAATACCAAAACATGTCTCTGGAAATAGGCCGGCCACATGGCGAACCACATCCCCGGTCAAAATCAAATCAAAACAACGTTCGGCGGCCTTACCCGATTCTTCTCGAATTCATATAGAGATTCGATAACGACACGTAATATTTGAAGGGCAAAATGAGTTTTGCGAAAAAACTAAAACGTACCATTTTAATAACGATTGGGAGGAAGAATTTTTGTTCTCGACCGACAGTGGTATTGCCCAAACGCGGGACTCTGTGAAACTTTAATGGCGGCAAATATTACATTAAACTTAACAATCCTACCTTCAAAACATTTCTCCAAAAATATACTCTTCGATATGTTCCTGGTGAATACACCTTACGCAGATATTATCTTTGTAAGTGCTTCACGAAGGCAGTAGAACGCATTAGAAGCCATCTTTCGCATCAGTGGCTATACGAAGCTGTCGATATCTTAGGACGCTGTGTAGTAAATGTTGTAGCTAGTGTACTACATCCGAACTATTCCATATAACGCATATGTAATTGGAACAAAAGTTATAAATACAGTAGATGCGGGAACAGTAGCTAAAACAATTTACGGAAATATACACCAAATGCATATTCGCATAATTCGGGTGACGGGTACAAAGAAAAAATACTTTAATTTGTTAGTGACAGTGCTGCATATATGTTAAAAATAGACAGATTATTAAAGGAAACATATCCTAATATGCTGCATATTACTTGTGTAGCACATGCTCTCCACAGAATCTGTGAATATATCAGAGATATCTTTCTGGAAGTTGATAAACTTGTATTCGCTTTTAAAAAAAGTTTTCAAAAAAGCACCATTGTGAGTAATTCTTTACTGCCTCCGTCTCCAGTAGTATCTAGATAGGGATCATGGTTAGAAGCTACTGTTTTTTATGCCGAGAATTTCGATAACTTGCAAAATTTCGTTGCATGTTTAAATGATGTTGCTTGAAGTATTTCAGCGTGCAAGGAACTAATACAAGTTTCAAATTAAAAAAAAACAGTAGTACTCTCTTGAGGAGCACTTTGCAAATTTGCCAAAACTAATCACTTATTTTGAAAATCAAAATCTCAAATTAAATGAATCCATCATTTAATTTGAGATTTTGATTTTCAAAATAAGTGATTAGTTTTGGCAAATTTGCAAAGTGCTCCTCAAGAGAGTACTACCACATTAGATGAGGCTATTAATAATTTGAAAGGTATTCCAAGTGACTTCGGATGTAGCTTTCGGCAAAAGTTGGACGCAGTTTTTAATAGAAATCCAGTTTTGATCACATTGCGGCAATTGTGTATGGTGACAATGCCTCAAAATCTAACTGCTAAATACGCTGTAATAAAATAATATTTCCAGTATGCATCTATAACCAGTTGCGATGCAGAAAGGACGTTTTCGATCTACAAGGATGTATTTCATTCAAAGAGAACAAATTTTACAGAAGAGAACCTTGAGGGTGTATTGCTAGTAAATATTAATACTCCTTTACTCAACTTGAACTACAAAATGAACAAATAAAACTATATTTGGTATGTTATAGATTACCACCCGTTTGTTTTCCAAATATATAAATAAAATTAAAAACTCTCTACAAATATCAATTTTCAATAGTACGCCCGTGGGCGATGAGTCATGATCCTCTCATGTCCGGTCCCTAGCCATAACTAACAAGTTAGACAGTTTCCGAGTTCCAACACTACTATGAAGAATGGAAATACCATCTCCGGCGTTCTATGACTTCACAATACAACTAATTTGAAGGAGAATATGTCGAATTGTAATTTCACTATAGCTTGAGTAATAAAGCGATAATAAAACATTCTAATTATTTTTTCATTTGTACACCTCGTATACCGTCTGTTCAAAAACCTACGAGATATAGGAAATATACACAGAAAAGATTGAAAAGAGATTACTTGGGATATTCTACAGACTACTCCAACATCAATATAGCGATTACCACGCTAATCCTAATATATAAATATTTGAAAATGTGATGAAACCTTTCACAGAAGAACCCTATCAAGAGTTCGTTTCATTTCTCTTTTAGAGGAACGGATAAAGCCGCAACTGAAAATCCTAGATCTGCGGCGGGAATTAGATATTTACAAGCTCTAGCAAAAAGTGTTTACTGCGAACGAATCCGTCCTGAAGTGTAGGTAACTAATATTTTTTTAGTTGTGTTGTGCATTTAATAATTCAATGGCCATATGGATAAATATCTAAGCATATAGTCATTTTAAAATTTTAATCATTCTTACAGCGTTTTGTAATCGTATGATGTAATGTAGTCTTATAAAATTATATGTATTTATATTATATGTATAGGAGGTGCATTCAAGTTCTAAGGCCTCCGATTTTTTTTCTCCAGACTGGAAAGAGATAGAAGCATGTGCATTGTTTTAAAATGAGCGTGCGTTCGTTGTCAATACGTCACAGAGATGGTAGCACTGTACGGCAGATGGAATTGTAGCGGCAGCGTCGAGAATGAGAAATGTTTTAGATACTTAAAATGGCTACGTTTTCCTTACTTGAACAGCGTGCAATCATTCGTTTTCTGAATTTGCGTGGGGTGACACCAATTGAAATTCATCGACAGTTGAAGGAGACATGTGGTGATAGAGTTATGGATGTGTCGCAAGTGCGTTCGTGGGTGCGACAGTTTAGTGAAGGCAGAACATCGTGTGACAACAAACCGAAACAACCTCGGGCTCGTACAAGCCGGTCTGATGACATGATCGAGAAAGTGGAGAGACTTGTTTTGGGGGATCGCCGAATGACAGTTGAACAGATCGCCTCCAGTGTTAGCATTTCCGTGGGTTCTGTGCACAAAATCCAGCATGACGACCTGAAAATTCGAAAAGTGTCCTCCAGGTGGGTGCCACGAATGCTGACGGACGACCACAAGGCTGCTCGTGTCGCATGTTGCCAAGCAATGTTGACGCGCAACCAAGGCATGAATGGGACTTTCTTTTCGTCGATTGTGACAATGGATGAGACGTGGATGCCATTTTTCAATCCAGAAACAAAGCGCCAGTCAGCTCAATGGAAGCACACAGATTCACCGCCATCACAAAAATTTAGGGTAACCGCCAGTGCTGAAAAAATGATGGTATCCATGTTCTGGGACAGTGAGGGCGTAATCCTTACCCATTGTGTTCCAAAGGGCACTACGGTGACAGGTGCATCCTACGAAAATGTTTTGAAGGACAAGTTCCTTCCTGCACTGCAACAAAAACGTCCGGGAAAGGCTGCGCGTGTGCTGTTTCACCAAGACAACGCACCCGCACATCGGGCTAACGTTACGCAACAGTTTCTTCATGAAAACAACTTTGATGTGATTTCTCATGCTCCCTACTCACCTGACCTGGCTCCTAGTGACTTTTGGCTGTTTGCAACAATGAAAGACACTGTCCGTTGCCGCACATTCACCAGCTGTGCTGCTATTGCTTCAGCGATTTTCCAGTGGTCGAAACAGACTCCTGAAGAAACCTTCGCCGCGGCCATGGAATCAGGGCGTCCACGTTGTGAAAAATGTGTGCGTCTGCAGGGAGATTACGTCGTGAGGTGACACCAGTTTCATAGTTTTCGGGTGAGTAGTTAGAAAAAAAATCGGAGGCCTTAGAACTGAATGCACCTCGTATGTATAGTTTAAATGAATGAATTGACATTATTAAGAAAATTAAATTAAAAATATCTACCAAATAATATTTAAATAATCATTTACGTTTATATAAATCGCGAAAGAAAATTAAATATATTTAGAGATTTATCGTTGCCATGGTAAAACAAATTTTTATTGAATGGGAGAATATTTTCACCGATGCTTAATAAAGCACGTACTTCTGAACGCTCTAAAGGATAAATTAATAAAAACGCCTAAAAAGAATATCTTCCATCGTAAATTAGTGCTTAACAATATAAGCGAAAAATAACCTACAAATTGAAGTAATTTTCCTGTGTCCTGAAATTACCGATTTCACATATTTTGAAACGTCCCAGATCTTCCTTCAAGGACCGAAAATACAAGATATTCCCGTAGAATCCTGCTGAAAACTCCCTAAGAGACTGTTCAGGCTAGTTCACTGAAAAATATTCGTTCTCCAATATATTATCTAAAGTATTTTTTACGAACATCTATTTACAAGATAAAAGTATATTCAGAGTATTCACGGTTAAAATTCATCAAATTGTTCAATTAAATAACTATTTATCAAATCATACCTCTTTTGTAAAACTCTAGTCAATCTAAATTTATAGATATTTTTAAAGAAAAACGTTACTTTGAAATAGTAAAATCACTTACTATAATTTGCCATATTCGCTGCACATTAGACAATTCAATACACTTTTGTAATTTATATACAGACTGTCCCGTAAAAAACGCCAACATTCATAATTCCGTTATTTATTGTCCGGTTTTATTTAAACAAAAAGTAAATTTAATAGCATCAAAAACACTATAAGATAGCAGTGTTTTATTTGTTTTCAATTGTTTTCATTAATGTCAAACGACAGTCAAGTTTTTTATTTTAAATGGCAACATATATATTTTTGGCTATATTCGGATTGGCTTTTTTTTTTCTGAATTCAATGATGTATAACATGTTTATTTTTGATAAACGTTTATTGCAAAAAAAAAACTTTATAAATTTCATCTTTGTCTTCCATTATTTATAAATATTCGAATGTGTCATGAAACATTGGAAATGTAAGTATTATAAATATTATTATAAGAAACAAAACACTTTACAATAAATGTTGAAATTGCCCGCCACCTTGTTCAACACATATCGCACATCTCCTAATTATTCCAAAGGTCGCATTTAAAAGACAAGCGGCAGGTACTTCTTGACAAGTGTTAATAATTCTTTGTCTTAAAATGTCAACATTTTCTGAAGTTGTTAAATAAACTCGATCTTGTAGATAAGCCCACAACCAAAAATCGATGGGCGTAAGATCCGGTGAACGCGCAGGCCACTCGATCGGACCGGATGTTCCTATCCACCTATTTCCAAATTGGGTGTTCAACAAATCAGTATTTACTCTGGCGTTGTGCGCGGGAGGCTCCCGCGCAAATAATATTCTATTTAAATTTGCCAAAGGTAATTCATCTAAAAAGTTTTGGAGATTTTCGTGTAATAAAGTGTAGCATTTTTCTTGATTTAAGCAACCATCTATGAAAAATGGCCCAATTAATTGATCACCTAAAATGCCACACCAAACATTTACGTTGAAACGTCTTTGAAAATTATTTTCAATTACAAATCTCGGATTGTCTGCACTCCACTGTCGATGTATGTTTCTATTAAAAATACCGTTGTTGCTAAAAGTGCATTCATCAGACCAAATTATCCTTCTGTAAAAATTCGGGTCTTGTTCTAATGCATTTAAATAAAAACGACAAAACTGGATTCTTCGGCCAGGATCATTTTGTTCTAATGCATGAACTTTTCGAGCTATGTACGGTTTAAGTTTGTGTTTTCTTAAAATACCATGAACTGTAGTTTTTGATACCCCAATATTATGTGCAATTTCGCGAATCGAAGTTCGTGAATTTTGCTCTACTGCAAGAAGAACATCTAATTCCTTATCTTCGGAGAATTTCCGTTTTTGTGTTTTTGGTTTGGTAAATGATCCATAATTTCTTAAATTCTTTTCAATTCTCTGAAATATTTTCGAACCTGGAACTTCTCTGTCCGGAAAACGAGCACTGTACCGACGAACTGCTTGAAGGCGATTTTTATTACATTCAAAGAACACTTGTAACATGTCCGTTAATTCATTATTATTCATTTTTAACGAAAATACGCTTTTTGTTGCGGCAAAACGTTCAAACAGGATAATACAGAAAACTTAATAAAGTCAAACTGACACTTAAGGCACATTGACATAATGCTAGTGGACTGGGCCAAGTCTACTATAATGAAAGATGAAATTTATAAAGTTTTTTTTTTTTTTTTTTATTATTAGGAGATGTGCGATATGTGTTAAACAAGGTGGCGGGCAATTTCAACATTTATTGTAAAGTGTTTTGTTTCTTATAATAATATTTATAATACTTACATTTCAAATGTTTCATGACACATTCGAATATTTATAAATAATGGAAGACAAAGATGAAATTTATAAAGTTTTTTTTTGCAATAAACGTTTATCAAAAATAAACATGTTATACATCGTTGAATTCAGAAAAAAAAATACAATCCGAATATAGCCAAAAATATATATGTTGCTATTTAAAATAAAAAACTTGACTGTCGTTTGACATTAATGAAAACAATTGAAAACAAATAAAACACTGCTATCTTATAGTGTTTTTGATGCTATTAAATTTACTTTTTGTTTAAATAAAACCGGACAATAAATAACGGAATTATGAATGTTGGCGTTTTTTACGGGACAGTCTGTATACCGATAGGTTCAGCCCGCTACGGGCCATACGCAACAATATACGTATGGAACGTAATGCGATGTGGCAACGTGTGTACGATGCCACTCCGCGTGCGCATACATAAGTCCGATGATTGAGAGCAACAGATTGCCCGTCATTCGTATTTAGCTGTGCAAACGTAAAGGTAGCTATCATGTCAGTGTATACAACCGCAGAGAAGGTACAAATAGTTTCGTGGTATCTTGCCGGCAATTCCTGTCGAACAACCGCTGATTTATTTGCTGTAGAGTACGTAAATCGGCCTATTTCTTCGCATTCGACGATTGAAAGGATCGTAAATGGGTTAAGAAATATGGCTGTGTAGTCGGAAATTGCCGCAAATGCCAACAAATTGACGAACAGCCTCATATCCCTCTAATACCTGCCGATCGGGAGGAGAGAGACGTGAGGGTTTGTTCGTTAGTTGAAATGGGCGACCTTAAGTGTACACGGCAAATTGCAGACGAAATATCCTATATTGAGTGACTTTCTTAAAATTTAAATTTATTTTGCAGAATTATTGATTTTTTACTTTTATCTTTTAGAAAACGTTATTGTTTTTTTATTACTTAAAATTACTTTTCCGTAGCAGCTAAGAATACAATAATAATAATAATAAATTAGACCTTGTTATGTCTGAAGCAAATGGGCAAATTACGTATACAGAACGAATATGCAAACGACTATATCGTTGCGCGGTTTAAGTCTTACTAAATTCATAACTGCCATGTGTGGCAATTTAAGCTACTGCGCGTAGAGGGGATTCGCTGTTGCCACTTATTGCTTGTTGTGGCCCGTTCCGATCTGGTCCTATCGGTATACATCATATGCTTATAAACGTTTCTTGTTAAACATTGTCTGTTAAAACCATTTATTTATAAAAAATAGAAAGAAGAGATAAATATATTGAAGTCCTCAATTTATCAATTAGTATTTTATTTCAATTAGGCAAGAAAGCATTAATTGTCTAAGTGTGGGGAATCGGGCTTTAGAAACGGTGTTTCTTAAGAGATCTCTTGCTTTTTATTTAAATTATCTGAGCTAGCCCATATAAGTATCATTTTCCACGTATTTTATTGTTACGATAATTAATAGCATCGCCATTACCGCCATACACAAGTGTCCCTTATCGTTATGTTCAAATTTTAGGAGTGTAAAGTAGACTTCATTCCATGTAACAAAAACACAAAACTTGTATATCCATTTTTATTTGTTTCAAAGTTACAGATCTATGAATGTGATTGTCAGATCATGAAAAAAAAATATAATCCTAAAGTAAATAAAAACTGATTTTATTTAAAAAAAGTTATAAGATTCAATAACAGGCCTGCGATTGTTAACGTCGCTTAACAAAATGTTATCCTAAAATAAATAAAGACGTGTCGTAGTGCATACAGTAATTTATTGGAGATCTACAAAAAAGAGTACTGGAAATTGATTTATGATAAAGAAGGTTCTTACCTATTTCGTAATTGCTGAACCATGAATATCATACAATAAACAAATGTTCAGGTGACTGTTAACGTTGCATTCTTTAATAAAGGATTACATTACGTTTCAGTTCATACAACAACTTACTAGTGAGTGGACACGTTGTTTTCTTTATTCAAAATACCTTACCGATTTTCTTCTCAAGAGTATGCGGATATGTATTTTGTGTATGGTTACTGTAACGGCAGTGCACGTCAAGCAGTTATTGAATACCGACATCGGTATCCCGATAGGCGCATTCCTCATTAAAGAACGTTCCTGGAAGTAAACAGACAATTTCGGGAATGCGAACTGTATGATTATCTTCTCGACAGAGGAGTAAATTTGCCAGCAGACTTAGAGGGAGAAGAAGTAGCTATTGTTACAAGGGATCCAACTCTCAGTGTACGTCGAATCGCTAGACAACTAGGAGTGCCACGAACGACAGTTTGGCGAATTTTAAAACGTGACGGCTTATATCCATATCACTATCGCAGGGGACACGGTTTGCTTGAGGCAGACGACTATGCTCGTCTAGTTTATTCTACCTGGAAATAAAGACAGTCACGGCTTCATTTTAATTTCTGCAGAACAGTCCTCTGTACAGGTGAATCAACGTTCACGAGAAGTGGTGTTACAAATCTGAGAAACCTGCACAGGTGGTCATCAGAAAATCCCAAAGCTATACGCCCATCTAAATTTCAACATGAATTTTCTATTAACGTTTCGGCGGCCCTAATCGATGACTTGTTGATTGGTGCTTCAATTACCTTCAATTTCTTATTGACGAACTGCAGGTCTTTTTGAGGATATCCCACTGAATGTTCGATGAGACATGTGGTTTCACATGGATGGGGCACCACCACATTTCGGTATTGCTGTCCGAAATTGTGTTGACGCCAATTATCCAAGATGGATTTGTCGAGGTGTTCCTGTTGCATGGCCACCCAGATTACCCGATCTTAATCCCCTTGACTTTTATTTATGGGGGTACATGAAAAATTTAGTCTACGCGCAAGTTTCGAACCCAAGAGAAGAGTTCTGGGATCGTATTCACCTGGCTGCCGAGCAAATTCTACAAAACAAGTATGAAATTCGGATAAGTACTTCTTCTGTTGGCTTACGGGCACAAGTCTATATTCAAAAAGGTGGTGGACATTTTGAAAATATTATTAATTGAACTTTTTTAAATACAATCAGCTTTTATTGACTTTAGGATTACATTTTTTTTCATGATCTGACAATCACATTCATAGATCTGTAACTTGGAAACAAATAAAAATGTATATACAAGTTTTGCGTTTTTGTTACTTGAAATGAAGTCTACTTTACACTCCTAAAATTTGAACATAACGATACGGGACACTTGTATATAATTTCGCTGTCAATAAAAACAGAACTTGGATCAATGTATCAAATAAAATGATTTATTGCTACGTAACGTTTCGAAACTATATTTGTTTCTTCATCAAACCTGATAAATTAATAGCAAATTAGCCATACACCATACAATATGCAAATGTAACAAGTGTTCATTTGAAAAGTCAATCTAGGTTACTTTCAAATTTTGATAGAATAAGACGGAAATATATTATATCACAAATATCAGTTAGTGCATAAAATAATCGTGCGTCGATTCTGGTTTAAATAAATTGCTTCTCAGTTTTAAAATGGCTTTCACTTTAGAACATAAAATTTTTTTAGTCCAGGATTATTTTCGAAGTGGTAATAAAATTGATGGTTTATGGGTTTATTCAGTTCAAGATTGCATGGTAGAATTTCAAGTTGAGTTTCCACATTTTGTAATAGATTATATACAATTTAAGAATACTTGGATAGAACTTTAAAACTTCTTTCTGAAACTAGTAGTCTCTTAAGAAAATCAGGCAGCGGAGCTGTTAAGAAACGTACACCTTAAGTTGTTAATCGTGTTGAAGAAATAATGGAAAATGAACCACAAACATCTGTTCGACATTTGAGTCAAGAAATAAACCTTTCTGTTGGTACAACTCACAAGTTATTAAAAAAAGATATGCAACTCTATCCATACCGTGTCACAGCAGTACAAGAATTGTTAGAAATTGATTACCCATGTAGACTACAGTTTTGTAATTGGTTTCTAAATATGAACAATAATGGAGAACTTTCGCAAAGAGTCATCTTTACAGATGAAGCAGGTTTTATAAAACGGGATACCTAAATTCACAAAATACAAGAATTTGGAGTAGTGAAAATCCACATGTAATTAATGAAGAATCGCTACATCCAGTGAAAATTGGTGTTTGGGCAGCGATAAGCCAAAGGCGAATCATTGGACCAATATTTTTTCAGGGAACGTTAACTGCTCAAAGGTACCGTACCGAAATTTTACAACTATTTGTCAATCATTTGCACGAAGATGAACTTCAAAATGCATATTTGGATTATTTAAGAGAATTTTTAATGAGCGTATAATTAGTCGAAATACTGAAATTGCCTGGCCTGCACGTTCATGCGATGTAACACCTTGCGACTTCTTTTTCTTACCTTATCTAAAAAATAACATATTTCGAACACCTATATTGAATATGAATGATATGCTACAGAGAATCGAACAGAAATGCATGGAAATTAATAACAATCCAGTAATGTTGCAGAATATCATCAGAAATTTTGAACGGAGGATTTTAAAGTGCATTGATCTTGAAGGACAACATTTTAAACATTTGTTATAGTTTTAAATACCTATTATTTGTTATTTATTTGTATGTATGAAACTGTCAAAATATACGACTTCGAAGGTTAAGTAGTTAATTTTAATTTACGATATACTTCAAAATGTTCTCAGTAAATCACATGCTGCTAGATTGACTTTTCAAATGAACACTTGTTACTTCTTTTTCAATAGCAAAAAGAACAACTTTTTAGGTAAAAAATATACCCAAAGAAGTTAGAATATGGTTTTCGCCCTAAAATAAATATTTCATTGAAAAGTCATGCTCCCGTCAAATCACCCTTGTATATATAATTTGTTCCAGTTTATGCCACCTCCTAAAGACAGTTATGAATATCACCTGTCACGTTTTCTACATTACATTTGCGTTTGTAACCTATTTAAATCACATAATGCTGTTTTTAGGTCAGGGCTATATATTTATATAATCCCTTGTTTCTATCTGCAGATACAAAAAAGTACAAAACAGCAACGCTTTATTTTTCATTTTTATATCCCTGTGGCATCAGTAGTGACAGCCCAGAAATATTAACACCGTTTAGAGTCTCCTTGTGTTTTACGCGAATGAAAATTACCCGTCGTCCTTTATTAGATATTTGATTGATAGCTTTTTAGATTGTAAATTCCCTTCTTGTATTTACACCTATACATTCATATATAAATGGATAGACACGTATGTATGTTTTAATATAAATTTTGTTTTCGCATCTATATATAACATCATTCCCGGTGGAATCATATAATGTCAACGACTGTCAAAGTGATGATTTATTAATACGTTTACAGGTTTCTCATTCATGTATAACAGACGCGTATGAATTCCATTCTTTTTTCTGTCGTGAGTTTACAGATCTCTTTACCATCAATAAATCTAATACCACGCGGTGTTAAAATACTTACAAAACATTTGTATAACTTAATTGTATGATAAATTTTCTTTGGGTGTCCTGGTTCGCTAGAGTTATTACATACAGCCGACCCCAGAATTTGTTCTTATATATACAGGTTTCCCAGAACTCACGCTACAGAGAAAATAAAGAGAAATCACCATAAAATGACAAATAGTTTCAAAGAAAGAATTTCGCATTTTGGAAAAAAACATTTTAATTCAACAAATAAGAGCATCATAAGTAAATTTCGGATTTTTATGCACAAAAAATTCTTTAAATATGCCTATAAACATGTCACGTTCTACCCAAAAATATGCCAAATATATCCTTAATTTTTAACATTGATGTATTGTATGCACTTTATTTTTTGTATTTTGCTTACTGAAAATTAAGGAAAGAGCAGTAAAATAACATGATTACATTTATACATAAAAAATAATTATTATTACATAATATATCCTAAGAATAATATGGCAAAAGATTAGAATTAACCTATATAAATATAATTCTATGGATGTTACTTAATAATATAATAAGTTATTATGCTATTAATCCTAGAACTACCGAGCGGGTCCAATGGACTCGAAACGATTTCTAACCATTGTTTTATCGTACTTATGGTTGTTCTAATTTATGATATTAATAGACTTTTTAAGTACGAATTATAGATTTAAAATTTTGGCAAATAAATTATTTTGGAAACCGGGTCCGTTGGACCCATATGTCGTTTAGTGTATAAATGTAGGCAAAGCGAGTGTGTTTTACAATGATAGTGGTTCGCTTATAAATTCGCGCTGCTGATAAACCTTTCTTGGCATTCGCCGATGTATACAGAAAGGGGAAACCCTTTATCATGCGAATTTATGCGGCATTAGTGCGTGCCGAATCTGTGTAGTGTTACTTTGTTACTGTGAATAAAATTTATATTTTGTTCAGTTGTCATTTGCGATTTGATATTTTTGTAAAATTTTTTGCCAATCGTCAGGTAGTTATTTCTGAATCCTTTATTGCGGCTCTTTTCTACTTTGCGTTTTACTCATTACGGAAAATGCATCGTAGAAATAAGGAATACCTTACACAACAAAAGCTAGAGGCGATAGTAGCCGAAATGAGTGACGTTCCAACAAAACCTGGACGATATGGAATAAAATTTTGGGTTATTTATGATAGTTTAACAACCTCTGCACGGAAATTAGAAATTTATCCTGGAAAGCAGGGAGAGGAAAGAGAGAAGAATCAAGGCGAAAAGGTTGTAAACGTTTAGTTGAAGAAATTGAAACCTCTAGAAGGAATGTCACCTGCGATAATTTCTTTACTTCGTACAAACTTGCAAAGTAATTATTATCAAAAAATCTAACATTAGTTAATCCGATCCGTAAAAATAAGCCTGAATTGCCATCTTCATTTGTCGATTCAAAAAATCGTCATGTGTTTTCCACACAGTTTGGTTTTACAGACGATGCAAAGATTATTCCGTATTGCCTAAAGAAACGCAAGCTTATAACGTTGTTGAGTACTCTGTACAGTGAGAAAATTTTTGATAATGGCAAAAAAAAGAAACCTCAAGTAATCCTGGACTGCAATAAAACAAAAGGTGGCGTAGACAACATAGACAAAATGACACGATCATACACTGTGAAAAGGATGACGAAGAGATGGCCTCTTGTAGTTTTTTATAACATGATAGACATCAGTGTCATGAACGCATACATACTATGGAATCTCTTGAAACCTAATTTAGCTTTTGATTTGAAAAAGAGAAGAATCTTTCTAATTGAGCTAGGAAAGGAGCTAGCAGAATACAAGGATCACGAAAAACCAGTAGCGGAAGAAGAAGCTGAAGCATCTACTAGTTCTGAGATTCCAAAAAAGAAGAGGAGATGTAATATTTGTCCATCTTCAAAAGATAGAAAAACAAGAACAACTTATGCACGTTGTAAAACCAAAGTCCGCGGTGAACTCTCAGTAGTTATATGTAGGAAATGTATTTAACCCACTTTTACTTTTATGTAAGTCATTTATATATTTTATTTTACAATATTTTTGTCTTATTATTATTACTGCTTCGGTTTATTGTAATGATCTTTTTTTATGTTGAGTAAAAGTCATATATAATGCTTATGCTATATTGAATTCAAAATAATCGCCGAATATTAGCTCAAAACCAGCATATAGTAATACTGGTCCAATGGACCCGCGCGCTAAGTAGCGATAGGCCGTTTTCCTGGTAGTCCTAGGATTATGTAACATCCATGGAATTGTATGAATAGTTATTATTATTGGAGCATATGTTGCTAGATTTGACACTTCTTCGATTCACGGGTCGTAAATCCGTGATGACTAGTTTTGATTGAATTATTCGCCGTTGATTTCAAGTTGTGAATAGGACAATTTTCTCTTTCTCTCAGCGCTTCGCAAAATAACAATACTTATTGAATGCACGATATTCTTTAATTCCTAAATAAAAGAAAACAATATTACATAAGTCTAGCAGAACATATAATGTGGTTACATTTCTTAAATCTAGTAACGCTTGAAGCTGTCTGGAACGGCACGTGTGATCTAGTTGGCAGACCTTAGCAAACTTAATCTTTCAATTCTAAAATATTAGACAGGTAAAAAATTGCAGTCATACGTACCGTAATTCTTATTATTCGTCGAAACAGAATAGGTACATAAGTTTACATAAACTTGTCATCGCTACATTGTATGGAATAGATAAATAGATAAGTCAGGTACATGCAGTTTTACCCAGATTCGACCCTGGCTAAATTTTGTGGCCGAAATACTATTATACAAAAGACCTTCGAAAATGTGACCGTAATGAAAATTGTAGAAAGTTTGTCTGGCTTAACGAGCAACTACGTGTTTATAACAATAGGTGGCAAGCCGTCGATTTAAACATTATAATCCTTAGCTGATGTATCTGAATATTTTGTGACAATAGCGGTTACACCTTAAAGTAAAACAATACAAATAGAAAAAGGCCTGAATAAATAACTATAAACAAATTTATAAATACGTATATCAAAGTACATTTTCTAAACAGGATGAACCAAAACATAATTGTGAGACAAAAGGTTAATGCAGGCCTTGCTTTGAACAATACTTCTTGGAGGCAAGAAATCTTGCCTAAATAAAATTCAAAATTTTAATGGAAAAAACTTCTTAATTCACAACGTTGCCCAGATTCCTGGACAATTATTAATCTGAAATCTGCTTAACTTATTATTGTACCAATTAATAATTTAGTGCTTTTATAAATTTTAGACACAATTTTGCCTTCTATCTCTTCAAATATTTTTATATGCTGAAAACGTTCTTTCGATTTCAACTGAAGGGATAGGTGCATATTTTAATGGCGCCATATGTTCGGGGTCTAAATGTAAATTATTACCTTTAACAGTCGAACTTAATGATACTGATAAAATCTTTGATTTATTTTTTAAATCTGTTCAAGTAACATTCACCACCAGAAAAGGCTACTGTCTTGGAGTGCAGTCAAATAACTGGTCTTTGCCATAAAAGAAAGATGCAGAAAACCAAGAAATGCACCTTAACCGGATTGATATGGAGAAAGCATATATTCTCTAAGCGATAGCAGCTAGACCTCAAACTTAGTGTATTATACTCGTCAATTTATTAAAAATCCAAGCTGTCCCTGGAAAACAAAGTCCTTGTCTACAAAGTATCATACCCGTTTCAAGTTATGGAATCTTTGGTGGACAGCTTCCATTTCTATCATTAAGATATTACCAAGATTTTAGGAGTATTCCTTATTATTTCCAAGGCTCATTGTTAGTCTCAAATAGCATCACAGCTCATGATCTAGAAGTAATGACGGTGAAGGGAGAAATCAGAGAAGACTAAGTAATCATCCCAATTCTTTGGCAACCGCTCTAATGACTCGATCCATCAGAAGCCCTAGAGTCAGGCGATTCAATCTTACTGACTTGCATAAGAGATTTTAATCTTCTAGAAGCACCATAAGCACCATTCGTGGACAAAAAATTCCGGACACTGAACTAAATGTCTGTCATCATAATTATAATTCTTTTTTTGTTTTATTTTTCACATTAAATATTATCTGTGAAATAAGAATTGAAAATTAAGGAAGATACAAAATATTTAATTTATCAAAACGGTGAAAAGAAAAACGAAAATAATGACGAACCCAAAAAATCTTGGTGTGCTCTTTATTTAGCTTTTAGCTGTTGTGTTCCAAGCTCATTTGAACGGTCAATACTGACACTAAGCTTTTGAACGTAGATGAAGGTAGTATGTGCATCGCTGCATGTCTTGAATATTCCCAGGAGTACCGTCCAAGGGGCACTACAGCGACATCGTCAAACTGGGGAATACACAAGAAGGCCAGGATCGGGCTAACTTCGCACCGAAAACAGACATGAAAAACGTTTTATGCTGTCATCTACACTACACCAACGTGGTTTACCGTCAACAATTGTGTCTCGCCAAGTCTAAGACGTTTACGGTACTGAGTTTCTGCACGAACCGTTAGCCAAAGATTGAAGGAATACTGATTGATGTCAAGCAAACCTGCTGCTTGTCCACACTTGTTCCCACCTCGACTACGATTTGCCCAAGAATACAGACATTGGACAATATATCAATGGAGCTCCATATTGTTCACGGATGAGTCCCGTTTTTGTCTGCATTCACCAGATGGACGAGAACGTCTGTGGAGGAGGCCTGGTGAACGATATTCAATGTGCCGTATATCTCCAGGAATGGCATTTGGGGCAGGCTGTATAGTGTTTTGGGCTGGCATTTCACTGTGCGTGAAAACTGAGCTTGTTCTCATTGAAACTGATACCATGACTGCTGTTAGGTGTATCAACTAGTGTTTAGCTGATCACGTCGTACCATTTGCTCTATTCGTAGGTGAGAATTTTACTCTAATGCACGATATCGCACGACCTTACACTGCACGGATTTTATATGCGGTTAACTTTCGCCGTTTGCAATGCACTGCTCGAAGCCTGAACTTGAATTCTATCGAAAATCTTTGGGATTCATTAGGGCGATATGTTCGGCACCGACAATCTATACCGGTAACCATTCGGAATCTTTGAATAGCTCTTCATGAGGAATGGGGAAACATTACACAAGAAGAGATCACCAACTGCGTTCAATGTTTACCACGCTGTAAGGTAGACTTCGCTAGAGTTTGTACGTACTATTAATTAAAAGTCTATCTTTGGAGACTGTGGTTAAGTAAAAACTCAGGAAAGGTATAAAACCCATCACCGCAATAATAATCGTATCCTAAATACACATTTCGACAACTAGGTTGTCATAATCAGTAGGTAAAACCACTAATCAAATTGTACAACAAGAGGCACAGTAAAATTAACATAAATAATTGCGCACTACTTTACAAAGCGTTCACTTATAATACACTGAATATAAACACACAAAAATCAAACTAAAATTATGTCGACTTACCTTTTTCCGGAAACGGCAAACATTAATAAAGTTGTTAAAGAGCAAGATCTCCAAGTTACTTTTTGGTGTGGAAACACAATCTAAAGTCTTCTAGGTAATACCCAAGATAAAATAAATTTGAATTTTAAATCTGATATATAGGAAACTAATTGCAGTTATTGTAATTCGAAATATATAGGTTAAACGAAACGATCAATAATAATCCGTTTTAAAGAACATATATCCCATATTAAATTCAATAGACCAAAAACATCTAGCCTCGCGAACCATATATTTAGTACGGATCATAACGTCACGGTACAAGGGTTAAAACTCATCAAACAGATTTATAACCCCAGAAAGCTAGATATATACAGGGTGAGTCGTGAGGAATCGACCAAACTATAGGAGTGTATTCTACAGGTGAAAGTAATGTAAAAAAACTCAAATGTTGCTATCCGATTTTTATTTGTTTTCGAGTTATAGCGTAATTAAAAATAAACAAAATTTCATACAATGAAGTTTTTGTATTTTATTGGTATTGTCGTTCTTTATAATATATTTTCAAAAATACCGCCATTCATTTCAAAACATTTTTTACATAGTCTACCAAGGGCGCTGGTTGCGTTCCCGATTGCGTCAGGTTGATGTTTGATATTGTCAGCAGCATTCATAATCCGTTGAATTAGTGCATCACGAGTGTCCACTTTTACTTGATACACTTCATTTTTTAACCAGCCCCATAAACAATAATCGAGTGGCGTGAGGTCTGGAGACCAAGGAGGCCAACCAATGTGACTACCACGTCCAATCCAACGCCCTGGAAACCTTTCAGCCAAATGTTGCCTGACTGCACGAGCGTAATGTGCAGGCGCTCCATCGTGCTGGTAGAAGATTTGGATTCTGATGTTTATGGGAACATCCTCTAGCAGTCCGTGCAGTTCATTTTCTAAAAAATATAAATAGGTGTCTCCCGTGAGGCGATTCTCAAAAATGTAAGGACCAATTAAAAAACCATCGATCATACCACACCACACGTTTACCGAAAATTTATGTTGAAAGTTACTTTCGACTGTTGTGTGTGGATTTTCGTCTGACCATACATGCTGGTTATGACAATTATTAATACCGTCACGGGTGAATGTCGCTTCATCCGTAAACAGTATACGCGATACAAAACGAGGATTATCATTTATCCATCGACAAAATTCCATACGTCTACGATTATCATCTCGTTGTAGGTGCTGTACTCTCTGTACATGGTACGGACGTAAGCCATGCTCGTGGAGTGTTTTTATCACCCTTGTTTGTGGAATGCCCAATTGAATACTAATTCTCCGTGAGCTGGTAGTTGCGTCTTCTTCTACTACATCCAGAATATCTTCTACTTCTTGTAATTGTTGTCGACTGCCTCGTTCAGATATTATGTTTACACTGGGAAGCTTTCCGGTCGCGAGCAATGTGTTGAATGCACTTATAAATACTGTTTTATTAGGATGTCTCTGATGCGGAAACCGTTGACGATATTCATTAGCGGCAGCTGTAGCATTCCCATCATAAAATCCATAAACAAACACCGTATTAGCATATTCTAAATTAGAATAAGTGTGTGGCATTTTAGTTTGTTACACTATAGTCGTACAAACGTCAAGTCAATGTCACAATACCCGAACACAATGTTATAATTTACTCCAAGGTATAGGGAACATTTTTTATGATGGCAGCGCCCCCACTATATCAACGATGAACTAGAGGTAGTGATATTAGACGCATTAGGCATACAAACCACTCTACACTATTTTTCGACTGCTTTCAATGTCACTACCGCTAGTTCGGAAAACCACGAACAGGTAGCGCTTCAGCTAGGAAGACTTCCCCTTAATGAATTGCTACCGGGGTCTCTCGAAAACAAATAAAAATCGGATAACAACATTTGAGTTTTTTTTACATTACTTTCACCAGTAGAATACACTCCTTGAGTTTGGTCGATTCCTCACGACTCGGCCTGTATATGAAAGCATTCACATCATTAAAAACAAAATTAATTTTGTCAGCTCAGACCACGGTCGCATCCCATATAGTTATCTCTTTTCATTCTTAGAAAAGAGGTAGAAAAACTTAGGGGAATGTGTGCCATTTCTGGAAAGAAGTAAGTCGACATAATTTTAGTTTGGTTTATGTGTGCTTATGTTCAGTGTATTATACGTGGACGGTTTTCTTTGTGTTTGTTTTACTGTGTCCCATACTCTACATTTTGATAAGTAATTTTACCTACTGATGATGACAACCTAGTTGTCGAAATACGTATTTAGGATAGGATTATTAATTGTGGTAAGGGGTTTAAACTTTTTTTAAGCACTATTAATTTCTTAAATTGTGTTAAAACGTAGATGTAAAATCTAGCAGATAAAGCCAATAAATTTGCTAATTTTGCACTATTCACTGTTTCGTGACTTTTTCTTATTGAATAGAATGTTACGTACCTTTTTCTTATTTCTCATTATTACTTTGTAGATAATGTCTTGTTAGAAAAAAAATTAAAAAATTAATTTTTCTTGTTCTAACAAACATTTACTTCGGCGTCCGGCATTTTTTGTTTATTTTTTTCTAAGTATACTGTACCCGAATATGTCAATGGGTGGCTTTCCTACATGTCAATGTATTTCAAACACACAATTTACTTACAAAGACAATATTTGTACAGATTGTAAATAAATTTGAATTTTCAATATTTTATTTTTATTTAGTGTTCATCCGTCTTTTTGTAAAAGACTTGGATTAGACTAGGAATTTAAGGCGCAAGATGCATTGTAATGTCAGAAGTGGGATGGCAGGATCGCCATGTAATGTCAGATGATGGGATGGCAGGATCACCATGTAATATCTGATCATCTAACTAAAGGCAGGATGGGCATGTAATATCAGACGTGGGCAGGATCGCCATGTAAATTCACACAGTCTCTGAAGTAACATTGTTGCCGAGGCAGTTCCATTTATACAGCAGGTTCATCAGTGTGATAAATAATATGCAGGACAACGATTAAACAATAACATATAATTCAATAACGATAACAACAACGATAGCAACAGTAAATACTACAATATAAATATGAGGCACTAGACTTGTAGTGACTGTGACTCTGACTCTCACTGTCTGACTCCGACTGTAGAGATCTCTGAGTGTCTTGTTATATATTAGAGTGTGTTCCCTTAGCCTCTTAGCCTAGTGACCTGGTTACAAGATGAAAACAATGTGGTGTAAGATCATAACTCAACGAGATCGTATTGATGAAATGGATATTGTGAATACATGACCTGGTTTTGCTATGACAACGTATTAATATTGCCTTCGATTTTCTCAAATCCTATAAGAATTAGAAATTTACACTAATCGATATGCATACAAAAACCAAAGTAGAGATTAATAAGTTTACTTGTGGAGTTTAACGCATTCCCGATATTGTTTCCTCGTCGAGTAACGCAATTATATCGCAAGATATTGGAAGTAATTCAGTAGTCAATCTACGAGCCCTAACAACTAAATGTTCGGACAAACAAAAATTTATTGAAAACGTGAATTTACAAAAACTAAATTATTTAATTAAAGAACTATATTAAGAACATATTAAAGTCTATCATTTATAATAAATATTTAAATGTTTTTTTTTTCTACACACACTGAAATCAACTGTCGGCGAATAATTAAACAAAAATATTGAACAATATCGTGACAACTAAATGTTGGGAATTATCTAGTTGCCGTGTATAAAAATAAATAACTGATATTTACTTATCACATGCTGGCAGTTATTGGACAGTTACTGGTTAGACACCGTTTTGCCAAAAATTCTGTTAAATTTAATCAAAAATGACCAGAGGAATTAGGACAAATGTTAAAATTCGTGAATTGGTAATCACTAAATATTCTCGGGGGTAAAAAATACGTGAAATTGCGGATGAATTAGATTTGGCTAAGTCAACAGTTGGGGACATATTTAGACACTATCGTGAGATTGGACGTGTCCAATTTAAAGGCAAAAGTTCGGGTAGACCGGGAATAGTGTGTACTCGTAAGAGGGATCGATGATTACTAATAAAAATTTGTAAACTGGCTCGTCGTAACACTTTAAGAGCCATCACAGCACAGTGGAATGCACAAATAGGAAAGACTTTATCGAGGGAGTGTTGTAGAAAGTGGATACACAAATCCGGACTTAGTTTTTATGAGGTTGGTTCGAAAGTTTTTATTAAATTCATGATTTTTCATTATTCGTAATGTTTTAGGCGAAAGAAAAACCTCTGCTAACAGAGAAGCAGAAAATAAATCGGTTCAATTGGGCAAAATCGAAGATGACATCGACTGTTGAAGACTGGTCCAATGTCATATTTAGTAACAAGTCGAAGTTTGACGTGTGCGTGGGAGACTTTCGTAAACGGTTTATTACAACTAAAAATGAGGCATTTCATAAAGATTGCCTCAAAAAGAAAGTAAAATTTCCTAAAGGCATTATGATTTGAGGGTGCATGTCCGCAGTGGGTCTAGGAAGGTATGAGGTGGTAGAAGGTACACTTAATGCAGCAAAATATCGCGCAAAGCGCGAAAGATCTTTACCCGTACATGAATTTCATATTTCAATAGGGCGCTGCTGTATGCCATACGGCTAAAACTAGTAAGAAATGGTTGGGGGACAATAATATCAAGGTCCTCTCATGGTCTTCCAACAGTTCGGACCTTAATGTTATCGAGACATTGTGGCATAAAATGAAGCAACAATTGCGTAATGATCCCAAGGAACCGTTGCCGATTAGAAGATGATATTGGGTGTATTATGGCAAACTTTCGGCTCTGACATGTGTCAATTATTAATAAGAACAATGCAACACAGGACTGCAGCGGTCGTGAAAGCGCATGGTGACGTAACGCCACATTAAAATAGTAATTTCTTAAATTTTCCGAACATTTAGTTGTCGCGATAATCTGGAATATTTTTGTTTTTTTCTCGCCCACAGTTTATTTCGATGTGTGTAGAACAAAAAACATTTAAATATTTATTATAAATGATAGATTTAATATGTTGTTAATATAGTTCTTTAATTAAATAATTTGGTTTGTGTAAATTAACGTTTTCAATAAATTTTTGTTTGTCCGAATATTTAGTTGTTAAGGATCGTATATATATCCTTTTTATACCCTCAACACTACCTTCAGCACTTGAATTCATTGACAATCCAAGCTCGTGCACTTGTTCAAATTAAATTGCCATCAATAGCATTCGACCTGCAAATGCTTAACAATATCAAATCCGTAGTTGAACACAGTCTGAATATGAAATTAAATTACGCGGGCCGTTGTGCATACAACGAGAATATAAATTTCGCTAATTGTCTCAGAGCAAACATATTAGAACGTGTGCCCGTTACAGATTCACAACGGACTATAATATTTCTGCGTCCGAATGTAATTTATACAGATTCCTCATTGTGTTGTTCAACGTTCGAAACAACGAACTTTGACTAAGAAAATATCATACTTTAAGCACGTCGTACAGCAAATATTGATGCCCGTTTTCAACCGTAGATAGTTATCTATGGATTTATGTTGGGCGTCTGGTGATTCAACGTCGGTTGTTTGCGAAAGAGGAACTGGTTTCGCCCGTATGCTGTTTGGAACGGATAGCCCTTATATATCAGACCTATAAGTGCTGTTTGGATAATTTAAAGTGTTCCGCGATTTTAGGGGACATTTTATTATATTATACATTCATGTTGAACGAGTTAAATGTAGTAGATTATCAAATTATTAATACGTATTTATATACTAATTTGTTTAACCCATTTAGGACCTCTATTAGACAAATCAAGGAAAACGCAAATTCTTTAAGGAATAAACTTTTATTTAGGTATTTATAAACATCCTTTAATGTAAAAAAAAAGGACAAACCATTGATTCTTATATTTTTTTACGTTGCGTTAACGCAACAATGGGACCATATGCACAAAAATATATTAGAATTATTAATTATGGTAGTCTTTGAAGCAGTGTGAATGAAATGAAACTTCACATTTATTACACATAAATACGGTTGTACTTTTGCATACTCTACAACGTCTCCTCCAATTTTCACGATTTCTTTCAATTAGGTGACATTAGCTAAACGTGCACTGGATGATAGAGACGCACTGGAACCACGTCCTCGAACAGATTGTGTTTTACATTTGTTAGCACTAATGAGGCTTCGTACAAGTTCAGACCTGAAATCCAGCTGCGAAATGGGTTTCTCTGTATATACAAGTCTGTGCACTTTCCAAGCATTCACCACAGTAGAATCTAACATATTTAGAAATAACGGCCACCACCATTTTCTTCCACGAATATTTATTCGGTAATTTGCAACTGCGTTATGGT
Source organism: Melolontha melolontha (assembly GCA_935421215.2). NCBI lineage: Eukaryota > Metazoa > Arthropoda > Insecta > Coleoptera > Scarabaeidae > Melolontha > Melolontha melolontha. The sequence goes on from OW285236.1 coordinate 219,086,004, forward strand.
GTAGATCAACGCCTCCCATATATTTGTTATATTTGGCAATCATATTTGGTTGTGGTATAGACATGTCTTTTTTTTCTCTACGATTGTACCGCTTCACAAACACATTAGGCAGTGCAGACTCACAATTGGTTGCTACTGTAACCACAGAATTGTCATTCCAACGGACCACGCTTATTTCATTTACGTGATCGTGACGAGAATCCATTGTATCACGAGTTTTTTTACTATAGACTTACAAGTTTCTAAACGGCATTTCAGCATTCTGTTCTCACGTACAGTACCAGTAGTAAAGTATCCTTGACGTTTCAGATGAACTAATAGCTTGTAGCTCGTAAAAAAAGTTATCAAAGTATACCTTATGAGTCGACTTATTTTCTAATACGTTCAAAACATTGATGACTACTGTTTCACCTCAACCAAATTCTCCTTTGGCGTTCTCACCAGTTTTCCCAGCATAAGGTACAAATTGATCTAAATACCCATCGCTAGATGCCAGACACCACATTTTGAACCCGAAACGAACCGGCTTCCTTTCCAAAAACATTTTCGCTGAATGGCGGCCGAAGTAAGGTACCATTTGCTCATCAATTGATAATGATGTCTAAAAACACCATACTTCAAGAAATTGCTGTTCAAGAGATCAAGCAGCGGTCTTACTTTCGCAAATTTGTCTGCCTTGTCTAATTGATTGTTATCTGCAGGATGAATGTTCTGCTTTATGTCAAGAAATATGTTTCGAGACATCGCATTTTTCACAAATTGAACACCTTTATCTTCGTCAGATGACCAGTAAAGTTTTACCTGTGGAAGAGTGTGATACCAACTCAAAATCAATATTCCCAAAAAAATTTCTAGATAATTTTGATCTAAGGCGAAGTGAGTACGGTTATTATCTCTCGTATATTTTATGGAGTTTGAAATAATATGCTGGCCAACATTTTTATCAAACATTTGCATAAAGAAATCAAGCACAGACTTTCCATGTATCGCCTCAACAATATTCTGTACATTCCCTTCCTCATTTGACGTAGCATCTTCCTCGTAGTCAACGGGCGTTTTACACCAAATAATGTCTTCAATTCTTGCCGTTTTGCTTGCTGAAGATAAAGCTGCCTCATGATGAATACCATCCTCTATCTCAATTTCGTTATTCGGACACACTATCTCAAAAGTTCCCACTATATCCACATGCAAATTTTCTACTCCATCAATTTCCTCCTCGTCCGTTATATCATCGACGTCGGGTGGTATATAACAAACATCAATTCAACGGTCTGGTAGGATCATCGCGATTTTCACGTGACTCTAAAATAATTTTATTATCAACATCAACAACCAACACATACTTCAGAAATTGTTGTACTTACCATTGTATAATATTTCTGTAATCCTCAAGATAACACTATTATGAACTCTAACTTCTTCAACTTCTCTATCCCGCAGCGTAAATGAACTGAATAAACTCGCATCACACAACGGATACCCAATAAACTTCCCCCAGACGTGAAAAAGCATGTTCCGACAGGAATATTACACATGACTACAATTACACCATTTGTCACAATGTTGCGTTTTCGCAACGCTATGTTTCAAATCCGTTTGAGAAATATTTCCGGGAAAAGGGGATTGATTTTTTTCCAAAATAATGTTACGTGAAGTATCTTTTATATGAAACCTCTTAATGATAAATGAAAAAGTAAGCTGTATGTTATTAATTTAAACTTGATACACAAGTTTTTTTCTTGAAAATTCCATAGTTTTATTTTATTTTTATTCAAAATTGAAAATACGATTACCCGTTCCCAAAATGTTTATTAGTATGTCTAAATATTTATCAACGCAATGCTACTGACAGTACATCCAAAATTATTACTTTTTAGTACGTTGCGTTAACGCAACAATGTTAATAAGAATTTAGTAAGGACACGTTTTTGGAAATGAGCGTAAGCTTTTAATAATGTGTTAGCCAAAAAAAAGTTTTTCAAAGTATGCCATGAAAATCATTACTTCTGTCTTAATTTGATTGAACTTAGAGCTACCTGTCACTATGTTTAATTTAATGATAGTTCAAACTAAATAATAAATTATATATACAGGCTGCCCATTTTCTATTTCCGTATATGGGTAACTCTCTTAGTATTGAAGATACCGTATCGGCTAAATTAGCAAAGCGGCATTAGCGGCATTTTCGGATTTGTCATATGTTGTCAACTTTTTGAGATATTTAAGAGAAATTGTAATTTGACGAAATTTTCGGTTATACATATTTTCGTAACCATTGAAGATAGAACAAAACTAAAAATGGCATCTAATAATATTTTTTAAGTAGAATTTAATAATCTTTATTAAATATTCATGGCACTTTTGAATATCAAGATATGAAATAAACTTATGTTTTTTTAAATGGTAATCATAGTTGGGCCATTACATCATTAAAATGCTTATTTTGTTATGAGTTTATAAATATAAGGTTTAGTATGTTTATCTTTTTGAAATCTTCATTATAGCGAAAGTAATTCAAATATGTTGATATGTTTTACTGTGTAATATACTCCATGATGGATTCTTATACCTGCCACAATAGTAAGAAGAAACGTTTTCCTCCGTGGTTTACACCATCTATGACAGAATTATTGGGTTTGAAGATTTATTATCATCGAAAATGGAAGCGGACTAGGAATGATATCTTCAAACGTGAATTTCAGCGTGTGCCAAGAATTCTTAAGGCTAATATAGCTACGGCCTATCAAAATTATATTGACTGTATTCAGCATTCGCTTCTGGATAAACCTAAATCTTTTTGGAGCTTTGTAAGATCCAAACGCGGTAGCTCCAGAATTCCTGGTAAACTCTATAACGGCGATTCTGAATTCGACGACCCTCAGCGGATTGTTGATGCTTTTGCATAAGCTTTCTCTGATATATTTTTGCCAGGTGCTATCAGTGGTGACATTCAAGAACTGTATACAAATTTGCCACCATTAAATATTCGGAGTGTTGTATATGATGGTGTACTGAATCAACTAAAAAACATCAAAAACATTGCAATATTTGCACTGCCTCTTTGCAGGATATTTAATTTATCGCTGCAAACATCTGTCTCCCCTGTTATCTGGAAAGTCGCCAGAATATGTCCTGTACACAAAAAAGGAGATAACTCTGATGTTAATAATTACAGGCCCATATCAATCCTACCCAACTTTGCAAGGATGTATGAGGCTATACTATATGACCATATTTACTCTAACATCAAATCATTCCTGTCGCCAAATCAACATGGTTTTAAGTCTAAAAGGTCTACCACTTCAAACCTCGCCCTTTTATCTCAGGCTGTATGTGAAAGACTTGACAGGGAAGAGCAGATGAACGTCATTTATACTGACTTTTCTCGTGCCTTCGATACCATTGACCATACTGCTCTCCTGGGTAAAATGAGTTTGTTTGACTTCAGCAACTCACTAATAATGCTCCCCACTTCTTACCTTACTGATTGAAGGAATTTTGTTTACTATGATGGCTACAAATCTAGAACGTACCTTTCTACTTCCGGAGTGCCCCAGGGTTCCAATCTTGGACCTTTGTTATTTAACATCTTTGTTAATGATTCAATAAGCTCTATTAATTATCGTGTTTTGGCTTATGCGGACTATCTAAAAATTTTTCATCAAATTGGTGGTGCTCAAGATGCTGCCCTTCTTCAAGAGAATCTGGATCGTGTCACAAATTGGTGCTCTTCAAACAAATTAAATTTAAACATCGACAAATGCTGTTTCATGTCTTTCCCCAGAAAACCCAATAGATATCATTTCGATTATTCTATTAACAATATTGCAATCAACCGAAAAACACATGTCAATGATCTTGGAGTTATTTTTTAAGAAAAGCTGACCTTCACTGATCGTGTTTCCCATGTCACTACGTCAGCATATCGATCATTGGGTTTCATTATCCGTACGTGTATTGACTTCACGACAACATAGCTTCACTCAAGTCTCTTCTTTATGCGGTAGTTGTTGGCAAGTCGGAATATGCCGTTGTCGTGTGGTATCCAATATATACTGTTATATTAATGCAGTTGAATCCACACAGCGCAAGTTTCTAAAGTATTTAAGTTATAAAGTTAATGGAGCGTACCCTCCTCGTGGTTTGGACTACAGGTTACTCTTGGATCATCATGGAGTTGAATCGCTGGAAGCAAGGCGATAGCTAATTAGCTCAAATTTGATCAAAAATGTAATTATTTATAAGATCGATCAGCTGATTTGCTTGCAGAAGTGAATTTTCGAGTACCTCGTCCAAACTCTAGAGTCATTGAAGTGCTTCTACTTCCAACGACTAGAACAAATATATTGCTGAGGGCTCCCATGGTGCATTCTGCCAAGAACTTCAACAGTTTAAATAATTTTTCTGCATACATGTTTCGTTAATTTGATTCTTCGTTTAATGTTTTTTTTTCTTTTCTTTCAGTATTCTTTTATATTTAGGTAGTTTGATTATATTATTGAATTATACTTTGTTTTTAATTCTTTTTCACATATTGCTATGGTTATTTCCGTAAATTATATTTAAAATTTATTAAAAATTTATGTACCATTATTTTTTAAATTGATTGTATATTTATGTGTAAGCAAAAACTTGTATTATTGAAGGAGGGCTTTATGTGCAAGCCATAGCGGGTGGACACTCAGACGAAGTTAAACCTTTAGACAAGAACGTTCTTTTTCTTTAAAATAAATATATTTATATTTAAATTAGATTCGGGTTGAATTTATTGTGTTAATTAGTTGTTGGTGGTTTATATTCAATTCCCGTATATTCTACGAGGTTGTGTTCTCGTAATTTTGATTGTATTTGATTAAACAACGTGTTCTTGTCAAAATGTCTGATATATAATTTTTTATGTAAGTAAAAATATAAGACGTCTTATTAATTCAAAAGATTTGAATATTGTATTTCAATTGTATTAATATTGTTATTTAGAGATTTAGTCTTAATTAGTTGAGATAAATGACAAAGAATATTTTTAAAATTTCTACGTAAAAGAAATATAACTGTAAAAATTTTATACGTTGGGAAGTTCAAGGTTATTTTTTCATGTGTTTGATGGTTGCACATGCGTAGATTTTTGATCGTGTTTTCAAGTTTGTTTATTTTATGTTGTTCTCTGGGGAGAAATTAAAAATAAACTTTGTTATTTAATTAAGTTGATCGGAAGTCATAGAGGAAGTTTTAATTCACTTAGCAGTCATATTCAGTGAATTCATTTACCTCTGGTTGTAAATTTTAAATTACACAGTCTTTATACTTTATAAAGACCAATTTTTTTTTTCTTTTTTTGATTTTTTTGTATTAAATATTCATTTAAATTTTATATTGTGCTCATTCTTTCTTATACCTTTCACCGTGCATTTTTAATAAGTAACTTAAAGAAATATAATTATAACATTTATCAAGAAACTTTTATTGGCGCCTAAATAACATTTTTATTTTCACGTTCTTCCGATTGGAACCCTGAGAAGAAAGAAGTACCATTTTTCGGAAATAAACCGACCGAGTATCCTAGTTGGGTAGATTAGTTGTGGATGGTGGTGCAGTAAATATATAAACCACAATTAATAACAATATGTATTATAATTATTATTTGTTTATGTTGTCTGTATTGGGGTGACCTGTTGGACAATTAATAAATATTAATATTATTATTATTACTAGTTGAAGAAATAATAATCCAAGTGGGCTTTTTAAAATCTACTTTAATGCAACAAAAATAAAAGAGAAAAGAATTAAATTAATGCCAATAGTAACGAATCTAAAATTTAAGTAAATGTCTTGTAAAGGAAGTAAACAAACAAATGAACAGACAGTGAATAATGTTATTTTATCAAATACTCTAAATGACCACCATTATTCAGGATGCACATTTCATAACTTCTCACGATATCGGATAGAACCTTTTACAGAGTCTGTGGGGGGGGGGGGGGGGATGCTTCTTATGGCTGTCGTAATATTAATTTTTAATTCTTTAACATTGTTGAGTTTGTTTTTATAGACTTTATTCTTTCCGGCACCCCACAAAAAAAATCTAGTGGCGTAAAATCTGGTGATATTACCGGCCAAAGGACGGTACCAGCGTCACCAATCCAGTTAAAAAAACGTTCTGAGAGATACTAAAAAACGCTTCGAAAATTATGAGCGAGTGCATCATGTTGAAAGTATGTGAGGTTATGAATTAAATTTAACCGTAATTCGTCTAGCATATATTCCAGCTCGTTACGCAAAAAGTGTAAATATCGTTCTTTATGTTGAAAGTATCTGAGATTTTGAATTAAATTTAAATGTAATTCATCTAGCATATCCTCCAGCTTGTTACGCAAAAAGTGTAAATAGCGTTCTCCATTCAAATTGGTCTCATAAAAATATAGTCCCAATATTTTCATTCCAAAAATTCCACACCCCACATTTACAGAAAATACATTTCCACAGTAAAATAAGAGTTATCTTGAGACCAACAAACATTATTATGTCTATTAAATAATCCATTATTGATCAATTTTGTTTCATCTCAATTTAGAATCTTATACGCTAGTTCACCCAACAGACGAATTACTGCAAATTATAATACTACAATTTAAACTTAAACATATATTTCTAATTGAATATTATGTAATAGTTATTTATGTACCTAGGTTCGTAAGTACAGTTTTATGGTCGAGAATACGATTGCAAACCGAGACCCGTAGGGTCGAGGTTTGCATGTATTCGAGACCATGAAAGTGTACTGTACGAACCGTGGTGCATATGAGATTTTTCGTCATACCTACGTTTTTCTTAAATAGACGAATTTGAATGATTTTCCACTTTACTTTTACTATATGTATACACATTAGTAACATCAAGTCAGGAATATTTGTCGTATCTATGGTAACCATGTTTGTGTCGATATAAATTTATATTTTTGATAAATGTCAAAGTATATGCAATAGATTTTCAAAAGTTTTTCTTTCTAAATAAAATTTATAAACATGAATCAAATAGAGATGGATGCTATTATAGCTTGTACTGAGATTTTGCCGGAGAAATCTAAAAACAGATACAATGAAACCTATAAAATGTTCAAAGATTGGTGTCACCAGAGGTATGTGGAGAGTATTTCAGAAAGTGTAATGCTGGCATATTTTCGTGATAGATTTATGAAGTTAAAATCACCAAACAGTTTATGGTGTGAATACTCAATGTTAAAAACTACCATATTTATTAACGAAAATGAAGATATTTCAAAATATCCTAAATTGAAAGGATTTTTGAAGCGTAAAAATGATGGTTTTAAGACTAAAAAGTCTAGTATCTTTACAAGAGAGGAAATGAATAAATTTCTTATTGAAGCTTCCAACGATACATATTTGTTGATGAAGGTAAGTTTACAGAATGATTCTTTTTAATTCGTGTTCATTCTATACTAATTTTTTGCTGGTTGTTATGATTATGGGAATTGCTGGGGCTTGTAGGAAAGATGAACTAGTTAAAATGAAAATTCAAGATGTGGAAAATAAAAATGATGTAATAATAATTAAAATACCGGATACTAAAAATGGATTAAAACGTTCCTTTACAATTATTGCGAAGGAAGAATATCCAATTAATTTTATGCTAATTATTAAAAAATATATTGGTCTGAGATTAGAAAATATTACCAATGATAGATTTTTCTTAAAGTACAGTTTTGGTAAATGTCGAAATCAGCCTGTAGGAAAAAACACTCGCAAAAATTCCTAGCCAAATAGCAAAATACTTGTCGTTGGAGAACCCCACTACCTACACCGGACATTCGTTTCGAAGGACCTCGGCAACATTATTAGCCGATTCAGGAATTTATGTTCTTGGTCTGAAAAGACACGGCGGATGGAAATCTTTTACCGTGGCAGAAAGCTAAGTTTCCGATTCAATGATAAATAAAGTACAGATAGCTGACCGAATTTTATATAAACAAAATATTACAGAGGCTGTTTGCTCAACTATGATACAGAAAAATGAGAAGAAAGTTGATGATTCCATTAGGAATCCAACCATTAATAATGTTGACATTATTGAAAATATAAACTTGCCTAGTAAGAAAGAAGACTCTATTGTTCAGATAGCTAATTGTTCTAATTGTTCGTTTACATTTAATATTACGAAATCATAAGTTTTTATACAAGATTCTATTTTTCCTAGTTATGTTAATTAATCATGTTTGAAATAAATTTGTCATAAAATTTCTAATATTGCTATTATTTCCCTAGGGTCGTAATAAATATTACAGCCCGCTACCATAGCAACTGTCAATACGGTATGTAAAGTGTCACTTACGTTTCAAAAAAAGGTGTCATAATTGTTTACTTACGCAGTAGGTGTGACGAAATAGTTATTTATGTACCTAGGTTCGTAAGTACAGTTTTATGGTCGAGAATACGATTGCAAACCGAGACCCGTAGGGTCGAGGTTTGCATGTATTCGAGACCATGAAAGTGTACTGTACGAACCGTGGTGCATATGAGATTTTTCGTCATACCTACGTTTTTTTTAAATAGAAGAATTTGAATGATTTTCCACTTTACTTTTACTATATGTATACACATTAGTAACACCAAGTCAGGAATATTTGTCGTATCTATGGTAACCATGTTTGTGTCGATATAAATTTATATTTTTGATAAATGTCAAAGCATATGCAATAGATTTTCAAAAGTTTTTCTTTCTAAATAAAATTTATAAACATGAATCAAATAGAGATGGATGCTATTATAGCTTGAACTGAGATTTTGCCGGAGAAATCTAAAAACAGATATAATGAAACCTATAAAATGTTCAAAGATTGGTGTCACTAGAGGTATGTGGAGAGTATTTCAGAAAGTGTAATGCTGGCATATTTTCGTGATAGATCTATGAAGTTAAAATCACCAAACAGTTTATGGTGTGAATACTCCATGTTAAAAACTACCATATTTATTAACGAAAATGAAGATATTTCAAAATATCCTAAATTGAAAGAATTTTTGAAGCGTAAAAATGATGATCTAATTGTTCGTTTACATTTAATATTACAAAATCATAAGTTTTTGTACAAGATTCTATTTTTCCTAGTTATGTTAATTAATCATGTTTGAAATAAATTTGTCATAAATTTTCTAATATTGCTATTATTTCCCTAGGGTCGTAATAAATATTACAGCCCGCTACCACAGCAACTATCAATACGGTATGTAAAGTGTCACTTACGTTTCAAAAAAAGATGTCATAATTGTTTACTTACGCAGTAGGTGTGACGAAAAATATTTTAAGTACTTTATTTTTGTATTAAGCATTTTAACCAAAATTCGATTTCGATTTATTTAATATATCATTTAATAAATTCTTGGGGTTTTCGGATTTTATATTAAATATTTTAAATATT